>CP135559.1:9201513-9248752 GCA_032401905.1 Swietenia macrophylla | reverse complement strand
AATAATAATAATAATAATAATAATAATAATAATAATAATAATAATAATAGTATACGAGTTTCACATGGCAGGTATTAAGAAACAATGTGAATAGAATATAATATTTGCTGAAGCCAGAGGCTTTTATAACTGGGTTGTTTATTAATGATAGAATCAATTCACGCCGGCACGTATTAATTAAGCTACTAGCAGAATTATAGAATGATATCCCCCGAGTTACAACTCTACAATTATTCAAAGCATACTGTGAAAGGCTGAGGCCCATTGGTAGCTTACAAGAGCCGAAGTCCATTGTTTGATTTTTTGTCTGAACAGACCTACATTGTTGTCATCCGAAACAGGTTTCAGACTTTCAGTAGATCCAAGTAACGATGTAGACAATACAATTCTTCGGAACGAGCAATATCGCCATGAAATGAGCCAAGCTTAGAGGGAATAATAAATACACACACGCGGATATAGAAATTAACAAAAAAAAAAAAATGAAGAGATGAACAACAGAAGATGTAGACGAAAGAGTAGAAAATAAGGGCCACATCTTTTATTAACGCAAACGAAAAAACTGTAAGATGCTACAAACGAGACGTCATCAGGAAAGTTAGATAATCAGGCAATTGGATCCTTTGTGCATTAATTAACGTAAGCGATTAAACTGTAAGATGCTACAAACCAGACGTCATCAGGAAAGTTAGATAATCAGGCAATTGGATCCTTTGTGCATTAATTAACGTAAGCGATTAAACTGTAAGATGCTACAAACTAGACGTCATCAGGAATGTCCGATTATGAGGCAATCGGATGCCTTTGTGCATTAACTAACGCAGACGATAAAACTGGAAGATGCTACAAACCAAACCTTATCAGCAATGACCGCAATAAGCCAAATTTGCGACTTGAACTAAATGATATTGGCTATATGAAAATGGTATTTCTTTGAGGGCTGGCTGTTTGGTAACACGGAAAATAATAAGGAAATATGAGAGACTACCCCAGAGTGAGTCCCCACCTTTTGTGCCTACACGGGTATCTGGTGCTTACCTGAACGACAAATTTGCTGAGTACAAACAACTTTTCTGCATTAACTCGTGATCTGGATTACTGTACTCTGTACCTAACTTAACTTAGGCAATAATCTATTCCCAGATCCTTTTCGCTTTTTTATTTTTATTTTTATTTTATTTTTCGGGGAGTTTCCATTACCAATAAACAGAAATTAAAAAAAAAATCCTTCGAGAAACTATATTGCTGATTCACAGTACTAGTTACAACATATTCTGAAAATTAACTTTTAACAATGAATTAAGCTGGTGAATGATTGAGAAAAAAGGAAAAAAAGAAAAAGAACAAAAGGAAACAGCGGGATCCTGAAAGAAAACGTCAGGTTAGCCACCCACCCACGTTTCTCTCATCTTTCTCTGTACTGGCACGCGTTTGCTGCAGGTAGAAGATAATACAAAATATGAAATACGTCTCTTAGCACAACAGGTGGCAACGGGATCTTTCTCACTTTTCTTTTGTTATTTTCCATAATGCCAAACACCCCCCTTCCAACACCAACAAAATTGCCATTTTCCTAGCATATCTATAACATTTTTCTTCGTTTTTGTCTGAACCAGTACCAAAAAAGGAAAAACAAAGGAGCAAAATGGTCCCTTATTTTCTTGTGCTTTCTATTTTTTTTATTGTAAATATACACACACACGCAAGCCTTCAAAACTTGACTTATTTGCCGGCATTATTTTTCATTGCCAAGATTTGGGTTGTCCACATCATTACTTGGATACCTCCAAATCTGTTTAGGATGGCAATGGCATAGGTCTGCTCTATTCGGACAAGGGATATGGACTTGTCTCTCCTTTGCTACGGGCTTCTTGGGCCTCGGTCCTTTTCCACTTCCAAATCCCGCTTATAAAAAAAAAAATATTAATCAAACGATAAACGATGATTAAAATTTTATAAGCATCAGCAATTAATTCAATAATTTAATGTAATCATTAGGAAAATTATTGACGTAGCAGCTAGATTCGGAATTAATCATCATATGCTGGTGAATTTCGCACTATATTATAATAAGATATCTTGCACTAAGCCTTAACAAATAGTTGGATGCCAACTCCAGTGGTTTGTCTTCCAAAGTTATTGTAGCACTCTTGCGTTAATATTTTTATATATTTATTTTTAAATAAAAGTTTAATAATTTCTATGCAACCTTGCGTGGGATAATCACATGATTCAGGCATTTACCAGATAAATTGATATATATAAAAAAGAAAAAAAAAGAAAAAAAAAGTCTCATGTATAATTATATGATTACAAATTTAGGAATGACTTTATTCTGAGCTTTGGCCTCGTAGTCAAAAGAGAAATCAACCGATGGGTTGAAATAATACTGAGAATGAAGTAAAATGTGGTGCAGTTCACTTATAAGATTATAATAATATTCTCTTTTCTCTTGCGGTCTTACTTATAAATATGACTGCTGGTCATTTATCTGCGTTAAATTGTCCACCATTTTTGAAAATGTGAAGCCACGAAAAAGTTATTTTTATTATATAGGACATGTACCAAAGAGAGAGAGAAAAAAAAGCATGCTATTCTTTTCATTTTTTTTAATAAATTGGCTCTACTTATCATCAATCTTTTTATTATTATTTAACTTTATAATTTGCTTGTAAGTTGGCTATATGCGTGGACAAAATATACGTGTCCAATTTTTATTTTTTTTTATTGAGTTAATTGTGTAGTTATTTTTATTTGTTTTTACCGAAATTTATAAATTTAATTAAATCAATAATAAATAAGTGATCATTCAAGTAAATACGTGAAAATAATATAATAATAATAATAATATTGACTATCTCTTCATTTATTTTAATTTTAATTATGATATCAAAAATACCAAAAAAGGTAAATTTGTATATAAAATTAATTTCTTAAATCAAGGGTTGAATTGATGCATGAATCACTGAACAAAGATTTTAAGAATCAATGTAATGATTGATGAAGTAGATTAACGTATTTCTAAGCAAATTTTGCCTTTTGTTCAAGTGTTGGGTGAATGAACTTTTGTATTTATTTATTGATTTTTTTTTTCTTCTGAAGGTCGAGACGACGTTGGTCATCCAATGCCGTAATTACCACTCTTCGGGGATCATCAACACAATCGGTTAACTGGAATAACCCGAATATATTCCACAACAAAGCCACAATTTGTCTTTCTTTATCTCTCTGAACTTAACTAATTTTTATTCTCCTTCTTTGTCTGACTATGGATTTTAACTATTAATGAAAAGCCAATTATAATAGCGACGACAGTTTGATACAACATGAGAAACAGACAAAAAATGGACTTTGATTTTTTCTATAGGAGAAGAATCTAACCTTACAAAAAACGAAAGAAAACAAACCGTATTATTAAAAGTATTTACACACAAACAAACAAAGAAAAGTAAGTCAACATTTAACTGCTAGCTAGCTCATATATACACACAAGATTAAAACCTCGTTTCACACGTGAAATAGCACCAATAGCACCAATGCGTCCTTTTCACAGGCTATATATTATACGTTTGCAGTCGGTATGACAACATCTGTTAGGTAAAGCCATTTTTGTTAATATCATTCATTTCATATTAAGAGTAACTGAAATGATTAATTTCGATCCACTTATAGCGTTAAGTTTGTGAAGGAGAAGATATAACATAATTCAGTCGGCAAACTCTTGAGGACAATGCAGTGACAGACTAGATATAAGAAGAATTTTATTATTATTTTTTTTTGTAAATAATTTGGATTTGGATTTGGATTTTAAAAGAAATAAAATAGTCGAATTAATGCTGAATCTATCGTGCATAGTTATAAACAGTGTCATGTGGTATGATCTCGCGGATCTTGATTTTGTCAGCTATAAATCATTATCTGCAATTAATTTACAGTTGTCCACCTTTAAACTTTTTCATATATGGTGTTATTTTATTCAAGTAGACATATAATGTAATTTGTTTGTTTGCTTTTCCTTTTGTCGCAGTGTTCTCTCCTCGATTCCAACCATAGAAAACTCTCCCACCGGCAATAATATTCAAGCCGGCCCTTTTGTATGCGACTTTCGGTGTTTGTGTTTATCTGGAGGATGAAGAAGACGAAAACGAGTTGCTAATGAAAGGTTTCAGTTCCAATATATAATGTTTAACAATTTACACCTTGCATAGCATAATGATGAATAATAAATGGTTATTAGGCTTAGAATCGGTATTTTGTTCAACTAGAAGAAGGAATTAATGTTGATATGCACGTAAAAGCACCAAAACGTACAAGTGGCAGCGTAACAATTGATTGAGACTGTTGTTTGCATAAATTAATTACGCTGCAGGCTGGCTCATTAATAAATCTTTGGTTGGATGTTGTATATTAAAGTTAAACTGCATCGATTATGCGTTTGGCGAGGCTGCATATTATAAATTGTCATCAATTCTAGATTGCCCAACAGAGGTTAAATGATTCGATCTGGCCGATCATAAGTGAATTCACATTATATTATTCTTCAATCAATTGGAACAACTTTTGCTTCATTCTCTTATGCATCAAAGAGTTCCAGCTTACTACAATGATTTTAGAAATAATATCACGTACCATTCTCATGCATTCCAAATGTTCAGAACAATTTAATCATTGGAATTCTTTTTAATGTAGTTGGAGCTATTCCCGTTACCTGCCTTCCGTCCAAACCTGTGGTATTTTGCTAGCTTAGCCAGGCTTGTATTTTACATATTCACTACTTTGTCTCCCACATATTTTCGACTACTTATTCTGAAACAAAGAAGTATATAAACAGTGCTACTTAAGTAATCAACTAATGTTACTGAAATGAACTTGGAAGAAAAGCAATTTGAACCTTCTAAAATTCTTGATGATCACCTTTCCCGATAAGAGCAGGCTTGGTAGAATTACTGAGGCCTGTTTCAAAATCAAACACGAGTCATAAACAATGACAACATTATTAAATGCAGAATATAAGCATCCAAAGCAAAGTCTTTTTGTGTGTGCTGTAAAATCTGTACTCAACCACCTGAGACTTTGCCTAAAAGCGACAAAAACCACCCGATGTGGTTCCATCAATAACGTTTAATTTTCACATCACCCCAGACAAAATGTAATCAGCTGATGAATGTGTAACTATAATTTAATTTTGAGATTTAAAGTGCACTGCTACGTGCTCTTCGCACACATCAATTTTGAGTATCATTTCTCTCTTTTACAATTATTGCTCTCTCACATTTCCTGGAATGGATATATATATATATATATATATATATATATATATATATCATCTAGCTAAGAAGAACGACTCTGTTGGTGTATCTCCGAGAGTTTACTGTGGCATATATCATTACACATTGCGGTATCTGTGGAATGTCACTAGTCCGGACGGCAAGACAGCAAAGCATGCAAATTGTTGTTCCCGTGTTTGATGTATTAATTCTTTTGTCTTAATTTTCAAACATTAGTTCCTTCGTTATGTAACGATCGCTGGATGTACCAGAGTTTAGCATTCTGTTGTCTGTATTTATGATTTCGAATAAATATTTGGTGGTGGTCCACTGCGTACAGCATTTCTCTCTTACGAAAACCCTTCTTCTCTGTACACGTACAACATCTAACCTACATTATTGATGCAACGTATCTCAAATTGAGGCGTGGGATCCATCATTAAAGAAAGGAATCAATTAATTGAAATATTTATTATTATTAAAGATTATAATTGTCTTTTATCTGTAATTTTATTATTATAAATGGGTATTGCTGATTAATTGTTAAAAATGTTTACAAAACAATGAAATAATAAACTTAATTTATATGGGTCAAAATATTTTTTTAAACTAAGAAAAAATATTGAAAAGAGAGTTTTTTTTTAAAAAAAAAACTATATTTTATAATTTAAAAAAGAAAAAGAAAACGTAAAATTTGATTGTAACATATCACATTTATGTTACATCTTTTAATGTAAAATTGAAACTAATAATATAAAAAAGTTGAAATACAAAACATAAACATAAAATTAATTTATATAAAATCTAAAATATATATTATAAAAATTTTAAAATACAAATATAAAAATATATGGTTAAAGAAAAATGATGATTGCAATTAATTTAATATTACAAACCATTTTAATGATTATTATAATCTTAATTTTTCAATTAGGGATTTATCATCCATATATCATAGGTGATTTGTGAATGAGAAAACTCATCCAGTTGCATAATCAAATGTACCTCCCATTTCTCTTTCCCTGAACATTTCATTTATTTTTTTTTATTTCCTGTTAGGTTGATTAATGGCATAAATTTATAATTTGGATTGCTGATCATCTTCCTCCCACACTATTTCTACCCTTATTATTATTATTATTAAATTTTTGGCAGTTATATTAATCTACATGATATGTCATTTTCTTATTTTTCTTTTCCTTTTTTATTTTTTGTTAGGTATAAACATACGCTATATTTGGACAGATCATCTCAAAATTCAGTGTGAGGTAGTTTTATATTTGTATGCTATTAATTAAACTTTAATAATGACGATTAATGAAACTTAAATAAACCAATCATATTGAGGGTATTTATTATTATTGTTATAATTATTTATTCTCATGATAAGTATTCCAGTATTGATAAATGGATCAGCCTGCAAGTTACTAATCTCTTTTTTCATTAATTGAATTGAATATATGATTGGCAACTTATTGACAACATTGCCTCTTCACTCTCTCTTTCCTCTTTGATTTATCTTTCTAAGATTCATATCATCCAATGAGTGTAAATTAAGTCTCATTTTATATTTACTGTTTTCCAACATTACATTGTGCCAATGTTCCCAACAATCTATTTCTTCATGGCAGTTGTATTTTTAGTGTGACCTTATTATCATTTTACGTATAAAATACAATATTTTGATCGATTATGTACATAAATTTATTTGTTAAAAATTAAGATCTAATTATCAGAAAATAACTAATGAAATTTGAAAAAAATTGTCAACCAACCAAATACTACCGAACAAACTCAAAATATAAAAATGAAGGAAAAATAAAAATATATATATATTATAATTTTAAAAGAAAAATTTTTCTTTCTTCTTTTATTAATTACTCAAATTTTAATCCTTTGCAAGGTACAAGTTACATGTTATTTATAATAAATTAGTAATAAATAACAAGTATTATAAATAATATTTAATAACTTCCACTCAAAAAATTAGCAAATTCAACTATTTGAACTAACTCTTAATTAGCTCAATTTTTTTTTTCAATTAATCATTCACCAAACTCAACTAATTTCTTAAAAACATAATTAATAAAATATAGCTTAGGCTTTGTACACTGTTGACTCAACAAACCCTTATATAATACATTTATATGCTTGAAGATTGATAACATAACCAGTACATTATAAAATGATTTCTCGAATTATTTAAAAGCATAAAGGTAATTAAGCATAACATAAACAAATAATATCATAATAGTGACTCGTGATGATCGTGATATTGATGCTGCCACCACTGAGTCTTGTCACCATTTCAAGGAAACTTGATTAAATAACGACGTAAAGTCAATAATAGACTTTACTAAAATTCTAATTACTTTTATTTTTATTAATGATAAAATTATTATCCTTGCTAGTGAGACAATAACATAACGTCGATCCGTTCTCATATGTACATTAGATTAACAAAGCCGGCTGCCCATGTGTTGGCTTGTTAATACAAGTTAAGCTTAGCTTGCACCCCAAATCTTGAAACCAACACGACTCCATCATAAGCCAAATTCATTTTGGGGTCCTTTATCTCCGCCGCAAACTTCCCCCACGGCCTGCCTCTTCCCCACGCCCCTCATGTGAGTCTCAAGCATCGCCGCCATTTGAGCTTTTCATATTTACTCCAGTTCCAGAACCACTTTTGCCAATTTCATCCTCTTTTTTTTTTTATTGAATTGAATGAATGATAACATGGAAATTTTTTGGGAGAGATTTCCTGCTATTCATAAGCTTAGACGCGGGAAAAATTTGTATTAAACTTTTTTTAATCTCATAATTATTGAAAATATTTAGGGTGCTTCTAATATATTATTCCCTTTTTATTGTATTTACGTTATGTATATTTTAATTAATTTTTTAATTGATTGAAAGCTACACATGATAAAAATTTTAATGGATGAAAATGCAATGCACCAAAAGTAACTAAAATTTTGTTATAATGGTTGAGAATTTTAGAAAAATTTTAAAATATTTTACTATTTTTTATAAACATTTAAGAAATTAATTAAGAAGTATTAATGATAAGAATTTTAATGAAATAGATTATGTGTAACCAAAAAAAAAATTCACATTTTCTCATAATTATTCAATTTTACTTCTCCAATTGCAAGGGATAGTAGCTCATTCACGTTTCTTGCATGGTTATAGGGTTTATTTATATATTCTTTTCCGTTCATTGTCACTTTGTTCAATGATTTTCATATTTATATACCATAAATATGTATATGTGTTTTAGTCTTAAAGTTAAGCGATAATTAGATTGGCATTGACGTTTAACTTTTCAATTGAATCATAACACATTATGTTCCTTGTCCCTTGGGAATAGTATAATGTCCTTGTCTGTGTTAACTTGTATACGGCGCTAACACATACATCACTACACGTTTAAAACGAAATAAACAAGTAATGTTATTTGCTTTTCATCATACTGTATCAGGGAACATCCCAAAAAGAAAAAGGCAGAATCAAACTTATTTTAAAATTTTTATTAAATTATTTTATTACACCTCTAACCTTCTGACTAAAAGCAGTGTCGTAATCCATCAATTTTTAATAATTTTAGTCAGGAAATAATTAAAATGAAAATAAAATTACCATCTATCCTCCGGTCCCTCCTCCAAGATGCATCTCTCCCCACGTAAGCGAAGCTAGCAGCTAGGCTTTTAACTGATTCGTGAAATTGACAGTATTTTCTTGCCCCGAATATATAAATATGATACGTCACGATTCGATCGTGAAAAAAAGCTGGAGCCAAATGCTTCTTGTGAGGTCGAAATTTCGAGGGACAGGATATAAAGAAATAAAGGGTAATTTGTTCTATGTTGGCCACTTTTTTTGAAAATTTGATCATATTAGTTTATTATTATTACCATCTAGAGAGAAACAGACATGCCATTGTTTTCACTTAGAGACAGGTGTTATTGTCAATCTATATCAATCTCTATACATTATAATTCAATCAATATGACAAGTAATATATATATATATATATATTTTACTTTTCCCTTTTGTGTCTGTGTGTAGATATATAGGTTGCATGTTTCATTATTTTGCAACGAATATTTCACTATCTATTTAAGTTCACATCAAAAATGGGTTCACCACGAACATAATTTTTATTAAAATAATATTTAAAAATTAATATAAAAATAATAATTAAATTATATTTTAAGCAGCGATAAATATGTAGTTAATACTTTAATTAACTACTTGATTAAAAAAAAAGTATATTTGAACTGTCCCAAATGATTGTCGTAGCGTCATGAAATCTGTATTAATAATAGTAATAAGTATAGTTTGTGTAAAATGATTAATCAGTAAGTTGACGTGACAATAATATAAATGCTAAATGCACCCATCTTGTCATTTTAAACAAAACCCAAAAATAAAAAATAATTAGGGTTGTTTAACCAATTGGGTGGGGTGCATTTAATTGTCCTGCTCATCAATCTTACATTTAATGCGATACTCAATCCAGTCCCCCCCGTATTAATTAAAAGTTCTAAATGAATAGATTTTGAAGGGTAATCGGCGACAGTGATATACACTTGACAAATATAAATAAAGCGAATAAAAAAAAAAAAACCAGGTGTACGAGGCGGTCCCATTTAATTTAATTTTTTTTTAAAGTTAATTTACACAATCAGTTTCTTGGTGGTCCGATTTATGGTCCTATTTTTGTGGTCCATTGTTCTTGCCTGTTAATAAATAATTATTTCTATCTGATTTTCTAAAACTATATTTTCCATTTAAAGAAAATATTAATAATTTATTTCTATCTGATTTTCTAAATCTATACTTTCCACTTAAAGAAAGTACTCGTATTATTAAATTGCCACCCGTCTTTCTTAAGAGATCTAATCACGGGCAACTTCTCGATTATATCACTAGCTTTCTCTATCTGGTTTCTTTAATGTATTGCCTGTATTTGTAACCAATCCCGGATGCAGCCATGTTCCGATTTAATCACGGACAACTTTCAATATTACCACTAGCTTTCTCTCTGTGAATTTTTTTTCATTTTTTTTTTATGGTTCAGATTCGAATCACTTGGTTAAAGTATTGACTGTTTATTTGTACCGAAGTCCCAGAGGTTGTCATGTTCCAAGATTCCGTATCAATTTAGTTATTGCAAATGGACTGGGAGCTCGGTTCTGTTTCCGTTTGCTGTAGCCTTTAGAGGGTGAAAATCACGTTATCTGTATTTAGTTTTTGTTCTACTGCTTTTGAAGTTTCCTTTCGAAAACATACAAGGGAAAATCAAAGCTTTCAGGAGATCTGATCATACAACCGCTGAATTAGGCGTCTTATTTACTTACTGGTCAGATAGATGCCGAAAATCAATGCAAGTTTTCGGTCCCTTGAAAAGTTTCATGCAAAAATTCTCAAAATAAGTAGTAAATAGGGAATATCAAACAAAACAATGGAGAAACCTTGATATGAGTGAGATTAACTTACAAGAGATTCAAGGAATAAACGCATCAATACCTCTGAATAACAGTATTGACTTCCATAATATTCTGAAGCTCTTTTCATAATAATAATTTCTAAGCTAACAATGCATGGCCTATTTATTTCTTCTCTACTGCTGATGAACGGAGAATATATATATACATATATATATATATATATATGCATGGCGTATTTATTTCTTCTCTACTGCTGATGAACGGAGAATATATATATATATATATATGATAAATTTTGTCCCAATTACTATAAATAGGCAGCTTCCTTAGCTAGAATCCCAGGAAACAGGATAAGTTTGATTAATAATGGAAACTGGAATGAACTAGAACACGATAAGGTTAAACTACAACATTTTGTAACACAAAACGGTTATTATACTTATTAATAAGTTACACGTATCACGTTACATGTTACGAAAACTTCCTTCGGCCAATAACACGAGCATACATTCCATTACATGTTAAGAAAATCCGCTTCTGGTAATGACACTCGTACGTTATTATCGTAAAAACGCAAGTTTTGATAATCAATCCGGTGCTAATGCTGCTCCTATTGCTACAGATCTCTATTCGATCCATTTTTCCGATCACCACCGTCTTAAACCGCCGTGCTTGTGCCGTTACCATTTCTCCGTTTCGGCTTTGGAGAATCTTCCTCCGATGTGGATGACGAAGATGATGACGTGGATGAAGAAGAAGAAGAAGAAGATGGCTCCGGTGAGCCACGTTTATTGCCAGCTCGAACCGGCTTGAAATTAACTTTGCCGAGAAGGTGAGGAAAATTAAGCTTAGCTTTTGAGCCGCGCATATCGAAAGCGGCTTTATCATAAGCCAAAGCTGCACCCTCCGGAGTATCGTAAGTTCCCAGCCAAACTCGTGCACCGTTTTTCTTGGGGTCTCTAATCTCCGCCGCATATTTCCCCCATGGCCTCGTCCTCACACCTCTGTAATGCACGACCTTCGGTTGTCCGTAGGCCTCACGTGCCACCACCGACTTCTGGTGTATCATCTCGCGGGTGGTTTCAATATTTGCTTCAAATTGATCATCAAAATGATCAAACGAAATCCAACCCACGTTACCACCATCTCGTAAATCTTTGTGAGGCGCAGAATCGTTGGATTTAGGGTTACTCGCTTGTAATGGTGGAAAATCGTCAAACTTGTCCGCAACAAAGAAATTGTTGAAGCTCGAAGTTGGTGAATGCAGGGGTCCGTTGCTACAGTTTGTTTCTATAGGCGATGATGCAAGAACGTCGAAGTCATCGTCGAGAATATTTTGAAGAAGATGAAAGTCCGATTCGACGATATTCTCTAATAATGGAAATTTGAGTGAAAAGTCTTCCAACTCCAAGTCGTCATCAAGAAGGTGATGGCGGATTGAATCCAAAAGAGCCAAATCGGATTCCGAAATACTTTCTCCAAACATTTTCTTTTCTTTTCTCGTAGAATTTGGAAGTTTTTGAAGAGAGTGTATCGAAGTTGAAACTGAACGAGTTATTGGCTATGGAATCAAAAAGGAATTGATTCCCATATTTATACAGATGTTGGTGAGGGTTTACTGCGAAATAATAGAAATATCGATGGGGTGGTCCTACTGAGGGAGACCCGCACG
Organism: Swietenia macrophylla; assembly: GCA_032401905.1. Lineage (NCBI taxonomy): Eukaryota > Viridiplantae > Streptophyta > Magnoliopsida > Sapindales > Meliaceae > Swietenia > Swietenia macrophylla. The sequence goes on along the minus strand of CP135559.1, from coordinate 9,236,360 downwards.
AAAAACAACTCCAAATAATTTTATTTTTAAGAAATCGATGGATTTTCGATAATATTTTTTAATAGATTAATTGGTAAATAAATGGTAAAGATACTCGCCTGATATTGTTATTTACTCAACTTGAATGTGGTTTTTATGTTTGGTGGTTTAATTATTTACTGAGTAGGTTTTTTTTGTATGTTTCTTACTTTATTAATAAATAATGTACTATTTGTCTAGAGTTGAGTGATAATTGCAGAGAATTTGTCATTGTTTCTAGAGCCCTCATTTTCTAATAGGGTAATAATAAAGCCAACCCAAAATTTAATGTTAACTCTTCTTCACTAAAATATTTCTGGTCCCCAACGACCTCCCAGTAACTTTAACTTGGCAGCACTTAACTTAAAAATTATTACTGACAATCTTGTTTATTACACGTAATTCAATCTTCCTCCTTCTCGTGGCTAGCGAAATAGGGAATAGGGCAGTCTTTAGGGATTTTCATGGAGATTTTATTGATTGCGTTGCCTCTCTTTCGGAACTCAGACTAACCTCGAATTTAGAGGAGTTTGGCTGGCCCATACCTATACGGAAAAGAAAAAAAAAAACCAATTTTATACTCATTTAGTTCTTAAAATATGTATACATTATCAAGCGACACAAGTGATCTTTTAAATTAATATTATTTAAATCAATTTCGTATTTCTTACTTTAGTCAAATAAAAATAAATTTATATTTATTCTTTATCACTAGTAACTCTTTTACAGACTGTGAATAATGTTTTTTTACTAGTTATCTCATTAATACTTTTTTATTGTGCAGGTATTTTTAAGTCACTCAAATTTGTGTTTTTTAAGTAATTATTATTTTTTATTTCATATCATATACATATTTTAAAAGTATTTATAAAAACTTTTTGTATAATAATTTTATATTTTTATTTTTAAATATTAATTCATATTTTCAAGACAACTTGATGCATGACTTAGTTTAGAATTATTGTATCATAATATTTTTAAATTATTATTATAAATAAAGTATTTAATAAATATTTATTTTTATTTTACAATTATTATTTAAATCATTCATTCATTTATAATTTGACAATTGTTAATTTTATCTCACATTAATTGTGACTTGAAAATTACGGCACATTACTATCACATACAGCCGGACACATCCTTAATTTTGTGATGCGATGTCCCATGCTATTGAGTTGCCATTTCATGTGGCTAGAATACGAGTAACTTGTTGTTGCAATTATGTGTTTTAATTTGGCATTCCATGTGACTAGAAGTTGCAATTATAATAAAGTGTTGTAAAGAATATCTTCTCAAAGAGGTTGGAAGAATTCTCCATGCGATAGATTTTATGGCATTGATTGAGTTGTTGATCGGCCACCCAATTTATATAGGATTGCAAAATTTTTTATTTTAATGATATGATTATCTTTATAGTAACATTAAAAAGGAATTCGTAAAAATTTTATAACCCTTTTTAATTAAGAGTGCACGCGCCCATCTACGTATACATATATGTACATACATACTTATATATATGTAATTAGTGGGGGATCAATATGTTCTGGTATGTGGCTGCATTCGTAATCAAACACAAGATTCTGGGCATTCTTTGCCCTGTTTAGTTTGTCCAACCAGCCACCTTTGTTGAATATTTTGTGCCACGAAAACTTTGATAGCAATGTTAAAAATGAATATATGATGATGCACAATGAACGTGGAAAACGAAAGAAAATGTTTCTATCATCTATATATATCATTGTAATACTGATACATCAATTCTATGTGCGGTTTTATTACGTGTGGTGCGTTTAAGAGAAGTCTTTTATACACCAAATATACATATATTTAATTAAAAATAATATTATAAATACCCAAATATACCATATTTTTGATATATAAAAAGATCTTTGCATTAAAAATACGTGTATATTTTATTTTATTGTTATAAATTTTTATATAATAAAAATCTCTCTCACTAGGACAAAAGTTAGTGGCAACATATATATATTTTTTTCTAAATACAAGAAAATGGACAAATTGATAACTTGTTTAATATATAAATTAAATACAGACTTTAATTTTTAAGAACATACAATACAAACAATATTAAAAAATTACGTTTTGGTCACTTTATTTTTAAATGAAATTATAGAATTTGATTTAAATTTAAAAGACGGGTAAAATATCATTTTCAAAGGTTTTTTTTCATTTAAGTTGTACTAAAACTCTGTCTATAACACCATCTACATCTTTCACCTATAGCTAATCCTCTCTTCGTATGTCTTATTATTTTATAATCTTCTTTCTTTCTCAAACCTTCCTCAGTAAACTCTATATATCTTCTTTGAAAAATTGAAATAATCAGCAGGCTTAATTAAATAAAGAAGAGATATATGTGTTATAGATGTAGTGAGATACAAAGAAAATAAAGAAAAAGACTTGATTGCCATGCTTATTCATAATTTAAATTCGATTTTCTCCTTGTAAATACACTTAGATGGGATAAAAAAAAAGTTTTGTATCAAGAATTATTTTATTTTGTTATTTTTCTCTTTCATTTTGTCTCCTAAAAAGAAATTGAATACTTCCTTGTTAAGATAAGTATTTACACATACTCCTTTATTTAACATGACATTCAGTATAATCATAATAGATGTTGCTAAGATAATAGTAAATAATACTACAACTTTAGTGTTGTTTTAATAGATGTTAATAAGGTATATAATAAACTATGACATTGATGAGATAAAGAAAAACTAATACTCTGACACTGTGATTAGTATTGCTCTAGTGGCCACTATAGGATTAATAATACTTGTAGATATTTATAAGATAAATGATTTGAAATCACTTTAGTAGACGTTAACAGGATAAATAATTTTAGGAGATACGACAAGATAAATAATTTTAAAAAAAAATAAAATATCATTGTAATAGATGTTGATAGAATAAATAACTCAAAAGGAAGAATAAAATATATTTTATAAAAAATTTCTAGACTTGTCAGACTATTAGAATATTTGTTTATAATAGAGTACTTTTTAAATAAATTCCAATTGCAATAAAATTAAAATAATAAATATAACCAAAATAAATAGATAATAAATAATAAAACAAATTTTATTAAAATAAGGAAAAATAAAATTGACTCAAAGAAGACTTTTTGACCCCTTATTTCGTCCTATATCATAAAGATTTTTAGAGTTTGAACGATTCTCCATTTAATTATTTTAAATACACTTTACAACATTTAATTTTTATTTTTATTTATTATTATTTTTGCATATCATATCTAACAAAATTTCGATAGTGAAAATCATATGTATGTAACTCCAAATTTTAATTATAATTCAAATTTTAAATTTAAATTTTGAATCAAAAATTAAATAAAGCATGAGTTTACGAATGAGAAGGAGCAATTGGAAATTCCCATTATTAACTCAATGGATCTCACTTAATAGACCCAATCCCAATAGCTAACATGGACACGTGTTAATTAATTTTAAACGTAGACTATGTCTCTCTCTAGTTATACAAACAAAGGGGTATTTTTAAACACTGTCTTTTGAAATTTGGTGAAATAACGCTTAAATATAAAATTTTATAAAATTAACAAAAAGTACTTTTTAATAATAATTAAAATAGTAAAATAAGTAAAATATTATTTTATATAATTTTAAATATTAGTAATATTTTTTTTACATATTTTTCTTAAAATTTTAAAAATTAATACCTATCTCTTCTAAAATTTTAAAAACTAACAAAAAATACTCATTATATTTTGTATTTAATTTAATTTAATATATATATATATATATATTATGTATTAATTTTAATATAATAATACTATAAATTACTTGCTCGTATATAAATATAAATATTTAATTTAATAAATATATAATTAAATAATATTAATATATACAAATAAATTTTATAAATTATTTACTTTTATATAAGTATTTTAACTATTGTGAATATTTTTATGATTATTGAAATTAGTTAAATCAAAATTTTTTTATTTTAAAAAAGATAAAGTTAAAATAATTATATACAAATAGACAATTTATAACATATACACACACACACATAGTCATATCATTTAGTTTTATATATATTTATTAAATTAAATATTTATAATTTTATTCAAGAAAGTAATTTATAGTATAGTTATATTAAAATTAATACATAATTTATGTATATTTATAAAATAAAATTAAATATAAAAATAATTTTTAAAGATATTTTTTTGTAAGTTTTTAAAATTTTGGAGGTATGTATTAATTTTCAAATTTTTAAGTAAGGTATGTGAAAAATATTGTTAATATTTAAAATTATATATAAAAATATTTTAATTATCTTATTATTTTAGTTACTATTAAAAAATATTTTTTATTAATTTTATAAAATTTTATATTTGAGTATTATCTTGTCAAATTTCACCATAAGTATTTGAAAATATTCTAAAAAGAAATTTAAGATTTTGACTATAGAATCAGGCAATGGAGGCCCAAAAAGCAAGGCCCATGTAATGCCCAAGACCAAAGCTTTCGGTTTTAATGAAGCCCAAGGCCTAAATCTGTTGCAGACCATAGGAAAGGTTTTCCCATTCGGACGACACGACATCATTTTAAAAGTTTTCTTAACGACATCGTTTTTGTGAAGCTCGGCTGAGAAATTGCTTCTCCAATAAAAGCTCAGAAGTCCTAAACAGTTTTCCTCCTCGTTAAACTTCTATATTCCATCGATTGATCGTGATTCGTCTTGTATCCGCTATGCACTTTCCCGACGTCCGTTTGCTCACGTCCTCATAACGTGTCTTTTGATTTTCCCTCATCAGTCACCGCGTTCTTCTTACTTGCTTCTTCTCAGAGCTTCGGCGGCTTTAAAGCTGCTACCTTTACATCGTTTGTTGGATTCCATCCGTGGTTAACGGCTCGCTTATTTATCGGCAGCGTAGACAATCATATCATCTGAGTCATCCAGTTTTAACGGCAAATCACCCCCATTTCCGTTCAAAAAAGATTACTAAAGCTTGAACTCCCACAGTGTATATTTCAGTGTGTCGTCGTAGTTCTTAGCTGGAACTAAGAATTATCGAGAAGACGATTACTCATGCACAGACTCTTTTAACTCTCCGTGTACGTACGCATAAAGGACAAGGAAAGAAGTTCCTTCAGTTTATATAACGAACAATGGCCCAAGAGACATGTAATTGCGGTTTCCTATCTCTGACTGTGATTATGTAGATTCGGAATGACGTTATCCGCCTAATACCGACAATACTGCAGGCCATCTATTTTGAACATATGCAGTAAGACAAATTTTTTATTTTCTAAATTATGCCATAATTGGTCCTTGGTTTCTTAATTTAATCCTTCTTTTTTTGTCTAATCATCGTGTACTGGAATAAAATGACAAGATGATTTGACGCAGCAACGGCTAATTCAGACAGGAAGACAGGCAAGGACAAAAGTAGAGTAGACGACAAGGTTATTAAATGTTGAACTGCTAACAATAATAATAATAATAATAATCATTATCACGTTTTAATTACTTAGTTGGGTTCTATTTATGAATCAAATATTGATTGAAAATAGAAAAAGATATGGTTCATTGTACATGATAGCTATAATAAATCAAATGCTGCTCGTGATTCATGATTTATGGGGACTCATTCTGGAAACAATATTCTATTTTATATACATTATCATGAATTATGCAGGGATTTATTTATTTATTTATTTATTAATGCTTGCCTTTTCTCTCCTTTTTTTTTTATTTTTTCCACACTGTGTAAAAATTATGTTGTTTTATTTGCATTCACTGTTGTCAAGGATATTATCTTTTCTTGGATGAAAATTTTTTTTTTCCTATTTTTAATTTTTAAAAATCTAATTAATATGAACATAAGAGTTCCAAGAAGTTTTATCACGTGAAGAAAGAATTTTGACGTGCAGTTATTAGTTTTGTAACTACTTAACAATAACGAACGGTCGCCATTATCATGTTACACACAATATCAGAATACAAAGGTAACATACGTATTATAAAATTGGTGCAAAAATGTCCTCTCAGATGAGGCAATATGCATCAGCAGTGATCCTGCATTTTGAGTTCTGCAAAATCAACCATTATCCATACTCTATAATCTTATCATATATAAATGTACAAGAAATACAATTATGACGAAATCCACTATTTTGAAAAGTCATTGAACTGAAAGAGAGTATATTAAGCACTCCATATGTAGTTAGCTTTTCCACTCTCACTTGAAACAAGAGAAACAACAAATTTCCCAGAAAAACAATTAGAAAAAAAAAGATTTTATCAAATCTGAAGAATGAAATATAACTCCATATTCAGTAAGATCAACTTCAACAAAAAGGAAGCCATTACATGCACACTTTTACCCGTTTTGCATTTCAACAGTGGCATTTTCGTTAGAGGGTCCATGATTTATAGATGCTAGTTCATGAGATACCAATATTGCCCAGAGAAGAGCTTTATGAGTTTCTGGACCAAGTAGTCTCTCTGGTAACAAATATATTGCTTGGTTATTCAACAATATTCTTTTGTCTACAAGCACATCATATTATCTACTCCCCATGAATCACTTCTTAGTATATATTACGTGGTGCCATGGATTTGGTCTTAGATAACAAAGGATGCTCAATTTACAGCTGGAAAAGATAAACACCATACCAATGCCTCAACACCACCAACTGCTGCAATTGCTTCCCGATTCCCGTCGTCAAATGACAGATTCCACAATGCACCAGCAGCTTCTTGCCTGTGTTGATGAGTACATGCACAACAGCAGATAAAGCCCATGAAAACTAAATAACCTTGCTCCCAAATCAATGTCTAACAAAACTGCATAACACAGAATTTGCAGATGCAAGCATCCCAATATCATGAGTCAAACAAAAGTGCAAAGAATTATTGGAAGATGGAGTCAATAAAAAAATGAAACCATGCAATACAAGAACAACTAAAGTGATGAATCTGGAATTGGAATAAAAAACAAAAAAAAAACTACCTGACACCTTCATGGGGAGAGCTGGCCAGTTGAACAAGGGCTTCAAGAGCACCTGCCTCTTGTCCAACGGCAGAATTGTTTACCTTTGCAGCCTCTGGCTGAAGCCCTTCTCGCCAGGACTTCGCAAGTTCCAGAAGAAGGCGCATGCCACCGTCTTTCATAACTGCTTCTGCCCTTCCACCATCTATGCTAGCATTTTCATCATTAATAACAACAAAGGTTGCAAGTCCTGTCGCTGCCATTTCTTGAACATCTTCTTGTGTGCTCTGCATTAAACTGAGCAACAGTGCTGCGCCTTGCTTGAGCCAGAATTCATCCAAACCCTGGGGATTGCTCTCAGCAGTGCGCAAAAGTGTATAAGACAGTATCCTTTCAAGCCAAGTCATAATCTCATCTAAGTTTTTATCATTATTCTTTGCATTCCTCCAATCCAAAAATACGTTCTTATCTTTCTTTATAGTTTTGACAAATAGAGAAGCTAGACCTTTAAAAACATCGGTAAAAAGGGCAAGTAACAATTTGCCTTTATTCTTAACAGTACTAATACTGTTTTCCTCTTCAAGAGCAGGACAATTCAAGGCACACAAAATCTTCAAGCTCTTGGATGAGGTTAACAGTCTAGAAATGGTAATCGGACCAACATCAGTTAGCGAAACATCCAACCCAACCAATTTTGGTAGCTTACGCCAAATCTGTGATACCACACCCCAGTTCATATTTGAAGTTCCTGCAACTGTGAGAAAACGAACTGATACTACATTTCCCAATGCCACCTCATCAACATTCAGGCAGTCCAAAATCCCAATGCCTGTTAAATTCGGACACAGCTTAGCCAAAGCATTAATAGCATCACCACGAATATCCCTAATCCCAGATAGCCAAAGTTTCTTCAATTTAGGACAGCAAAGAGCTATTGCTTTTATGGCATCACTGGTGATCCTTTAACAAAAGTCAGGCCCAAGCTGGAGGCTTTCCAGAGCCTCGTGACGAGGCACAATCACAGAGAGAATAGCATCTGTTATTTTTCGACAGTAATCCCGCTTATTTCTTGTAAATTCCTAGCTTGAAGGTTTATTATTGCATCTGCGGACTCTGCTCCTTGAAATCTAAGCTTCTTAAGATTCACACATCTAGAAGCGAGTGAAGCCGCCATGGCAGGATCACATTTATGAGCACGAATATCCAACAAACTCCATAAACATGGAGAAGCACTTAAAGCTCTCCATGCCCTACATGTTGATGACAAGCTAGCCCGGTCTCTATAGTTCAGACAAGAAAACAACTTAATCACTCCATCATCAGGCAAACTAGTCCAATCAACAACCCCATTTTGCTCAGTATCTAAAACTTGATCCTCAACTTCAGGATAACTTGGCAAAACAACTTTATCCTTCCCTTTCCTAGCCACTTTACGCCCCACTCTACGACTCATGTCTCAATCAAATAAAAAATATTAAATATCAATAATCTTTCACCTTAATTACCTAAATCCTATATCCTATATCCTATAATTATAAAAAAAAAAAAGGCAAAAGAACCATGAACGAACACCCCATTAACCTCCGACCCAAACAACAAGGGAAATACCAAAGCAACACTTCTGACCTCAAAAACCCTAATCCTCCAACAAGTAACAGAACTGAATATACATCAAACCAACAAAAAAAAAAAAAAAAAATCAAAGATTGATAATTTACAAAATTCCCAACGCCACTTCTATCGAAAACCCAGTAAGTTTTACAATAGCAAACGCATTGCAGGTAACGAGATTGTGAAACTTTGTTGATTTTCTCAAACCTGAAAGGTCAATCCTCTTAGTTTTTACAGGTTTGAAGATAAACCCTTAAATATTAAATCTTGTAGCTTGCTTTTTGCTAGATTGCATTAAAGAAACTTCAATTGTATTGAAGAAAACACATAAAAGAAAAAGAAAAAAGAAACCAAAAATAAAAAAAACAATAGTTAAACAAGGGTCCGACGGAGAGAATTCAGGTGTACAAAAGAGACAGATAACAAGAGCCAAACCCTCAGATACATAAACTTCTGTCCCCCCGCCTTTCCTTTGTTATTGGGCAAAATTGAAAGACATAAAAGAGAAGAGTGCTGTGCTTGTGCTTGTGTATGTAGGAATAGGAATAAGCAAAACAAAACAAAACAAAACCAAAAAAGAAATTATGGAAGAATAAAAAAATTACTGCATAGGCTAGACAAAGGTTAGAGATGATGACGTGTGAAACTCCATTCATCCCATGTTCAAATATTAATAATTAAAACAATAAAATAAAAGTTTACGCATGGTATTAGTAATAATGGGTAATAAAAGGCAAAATCAGTAAAATGGTAATATTTACCTTGCGTTGGATTTATTTGCATATATTTTTAAGAACTCATTGTTAATGCCATTGCCTTGTCAAATTACCTAGGCCCGGCCCATGGTACTGTTAGATTTAGGGCACGTGATGCAATTATAACTTAACGAACTGTACTTTTGAGAGCCGGCGCTAACAGATTTCGGACATAGGAAAACAGTGAATGCAAAGCAAATTATGCCAAGTTTATTTCTCCGCATAATATCATGGGAGACGAATATCTGATCGACAAAAGCGGCAGCAACTCATCGTCGATGTCATCATGGACCACGTGTTTCTCTCATTTCTGGTCTTCGGCTCTCAGAGCCAAAGCCCTAAACTCTCCGTCCGTCCATGCAAATTATGGCGACGGACTTTTGCGGCGTCTCGGCCTCTTCGATCTCGTACTCATCGGTGTTGGCGCGTCAATCGGCGCCGGAATATTCGTTGTCACTGGCACCGTTGCACGCGACGCCGGTCCAGGTCTGTATTTGGTCAATGTTTTGACTTTCACGAACTAGTTGGAGCCGGTTCTTTAATGAATTGAATTCGATTTCGAGGATTATTAGATGTAGAAATTTTGTAAAAGGTCAAAACTTTGCTACTTTTGGTGGGACTGCTTAGTTGGAAGACAAATGAACAAAAAAAGTCAGCTCGTTTACTAACTAAGCTTATAATTTGCGCGATTTCTTTTGTGTCATATATTTGTTTCAAAGGGAAATTGAGCGGCTGATTTTGGGATGTCGTCTTATTGTTAAGTTAAAGTGTTTATTGCTCTGAATTTGTTCAGCTCATTGCTGGTTGTTGATTATTTGCTTTCTATTACAGGAGTTACAACCAGTTTCTTACTTGCTGGAGCAGCTTGTGTGCTAAATGCATTTTGTTACGCTGAGCTGGCATCTCGTTTCCCTGCTGTTGTTGGGGGAGCGTACTTGTATGCTTATACAGCTTTCAATGAACTTACTGCTTTTCTTGTTTTTGCACAACTTATGGTGGACTATCATATTGGGGCAGCTAGCATAGCGCGAAGTTTGGCAAGCTATGTAGTTCAAATTCTAGAGCTCTTTCCTTTTTTCAAAGAAAACATACCAAGCTGGATTGGACGTGGCGGTGAAGAGTTATTGGGAGAAACTCTATCTATCAATATATTAGCGCCAATTCTCCTAGCAGTTCTTACTGTAGTTTTATGTTGGGGTGTTGGCGAATCTTCTGCTCTGAACTCATGCATGACTGTAGTGAAGGTGCCTGTTCCCTCTCATCCCTTTCAATCTGATTTTCAGTTAAGGTCATTGGCTGTCATTTCCTGGTTATATATTGCAACCTTAGGAAAAAGGGATGAGAAATTGAAGAAAGCTTTAAATGTGATTTTCTAAAACTGAGAATGAAAATTATGAGGTTCAAGGGATAATAAAATTCACAATGTCCAAGAATTGTTAATGCCAGAGGTTGATGTTTTCCAGCACCTACCCATTTGTTGCTCCTGGTAGCATGCATTTCATGTCACTTCCCTGGGGAGTTAGTTTTGTGTACTCTGATAATATTTAAACTTTGTTGCTTGCCATCACAAGTTTGTTGCTATGCAGAAACTAATTGAGCATCCAGTTGCTTGCAGACTGGTCAAAAAACTTCTGGTTTGTTGCCTGCAATTGCGTAAGGGTGTTTCTCTGCGGAGACTCTCCCATGTTTTTCATTATATTATGTTATTCCTATTGACGGGGTACTACCATGGAGAATTTTTTTCTCTGGATGAGGGCAGGAGTTCCCCGTTAATTGTGTTTTTCTTGTTATTTTATACTAATCTATACAAATATCTTTTTCCTTGCGGAACAAAGTTATGAAATTCCTTTTCAGTTTCACTGCAAATACACAAAGCGTAACTGGTCTTATTGTTGTGTTTTAATTCCTAAGTGTTTTTGCTTAATTTTTCTTTTTGAAAAATGTTTTTTCTCAGCTTGAGAAATGTAGCGGGTGCTATTTATTTTCATTTAATCTAATGGATTTATTCTTTATTGTAGTCTTGAAGGCTGGATTATGCTGGGAAAATGTTTCTGTTGTTGACACATATGATACAACCCTTGGATTACACGTAGTTACTCTGTTTAGTGATTTTTGTCAAAAGAAGCCCGTTCTGTGCATGGTTAATCCCAAATAACATTTATATTCCAATTCTGCTGCAGGTTATCATTGTCATTATTGTCATCTTTGCTGGTGCTTTTGAGTTTGATGTTTCCAATTGGTCTCCTTTTGCTCCAAATGGTTTCAAAGAAATATTAACTGGAGCTACAGTAGTATTCTTTGCATATGTAGGGTTTGATGCTGTTGCTAATTGAGCAGAAGAATCTAAGAGACCTCAGGTATGTAATATGAAATCCAAATTGATGTCTTCTGATTCTATGTATTTAGTTGTGAATATCTTTTATTAGTTATTGCGAGTGATTGTATCATTGCATTCTATAATTTCCAATTTTTTGCTTTTCCCCCTTCATTTTGACATTTCAGCGGGATTTGCCAATTGGCATCTTGGGAAGCCTTCTTATATGCGCCGCATTGTACATTGGTGTCTGCTTGGTTCTCACCGGGATGGTACCTTACAAGTTCCTTGGCGAAGATGCTCCTCTGGCTGACGCTTTTATAGCCAAGGGTTTGAAATTTGTTTCTGTGTTAATCAGTATAGGTGCTGCGGCTGGACTTACAACGACCCTTCTAGTTGGTCTCTATGTTCAGGTGACTTGAGTTCAGACTTCTTCCTTGCTGAGATCCCCTTTCCATGTAACCTTGCAAATGTGAATGACTAGGATTTTTCTGTGGGCAGTCTCGGTTATATCTTGGGCTTGGAAGGGATGGTTTACTGCCTATATTTGCTAAAGTGCACCCAACACACCACACTCCTGTTCATTCCCAGGTTTGGGTTGGTATTGTTGCTGGTATTTTGGCAGGCTATTTAACGTGCGCGTGCTCTCACACATTCTATCAGCTGGCACATTGGTATGTCATCGTCAATTTTTGCCTGTGATTAATTTAGATTTTATATCGATATGATTTCTGCACGCGATAAAAAAGGCTGTGTATTTTAAAACATTATTGTCTACTTTATGCAATTACCCTTCACACCAATTTCTAGCTTGCAGTTTCATTCATACATAAGACTTGTATGTAAGGACATTGGATGCATGAGGAGTGTTGTAGGATATCCAAGGAAACTAAGATTGGTTATGTGGAGCTCACATTGTCCATTGGCTGGTTTCAGACAGGCTATTCTGTTGTTTCAGCTTGTGTTATAGCTCTTCGTTGGAAGGATAAGACACCAAGTAGTGTGTCAACAAGATTGATTTCAGCCTGGCGGGAGAGTGTTATTTGTCTTGTCATAATCGCTGCTTGTGGTTTCAGTGCTGGACTGTTTTACCGTTTTAATTCTTCATATATTCTTCCAGTAGTAGCAGTTGTTGTTGCAGTAGTTGCTTCTGCTGTTCTTTGCTTCTGACATGTAAGTATCGCGCTCTATATGTTGGTGATTTGTCTTGTATAGTTGCACAATGTATTAAAATGGAAGCAAAATTGTTGGTATGTACTAGCCCCAGTCATCATATGCAACCTTTTCATTTTTTTAAAAGGTGCCTTTCGCACTTCATGTTGTGTTTTCTCCGCTTGAAGTCTGACCCCCGTCATATATTATTGTCTCAGGACTATGCCGATCCTCCAGGGTTTTCCTGTCCTGTGGTTCCCATTGTGCCAGCCTTTTCCATCTTTTTCAACATATTTCTTTTTGCTCAGGTTTGCTTATGAACTACCCCAGTTTTACTTCTTGCCCCTTCTTATAGCAGTTGTGAAATGGAGAAAGATCAATACGCAAGGCTGCTGATGATCATCATGTTTCCTTTTGTGCAGTTGCACTATGAGGCCTGGTGGAGATTCGTCATCCTCAGCTTCATTGCAATTGGTTTATATGCAATTTACGGGCAGTACCATGCAGATCCGAGTTCCGATTTAATTATTTATCACAGGACAGCTGTGGAAGAAGCTCGGTAACTATCTGTTGGGAATGTTCCCAACATCTTGATTTAGCTTGTACCCTGTTGTAAAATGTATTTTTCTCTTACATACCAATGTAGCAGCATGACTTGTATCATAAGACATCTAGCAGGCGATACTTATTCTTACATGCATTCAAGGATGTTAGGTTAATTAACGTGAACAAAAAAAATTTGGAAATCTTTCTCTCCTGTAAGTTTGCAATGCATCTGCATCATCATGACATAAGAATCTGAATGATCATGCAGGATTTGAAACATCTCAGGAGCTAGAAAATCTATGCAATCAAGAAACAAGGATAATCCATCCTAGTATTCTCTTTGGAAAATACAACAGTTAGAAATAAACTAAAAGAGAATACTCGTTGCCTAATCTTTTGATTGATCAGCAAACATGAATTTTCATCATTCTGTTCATTTCCAAAAATGAGCAAGCAACCCAAGACTAGAATGGGCAGAACTAGTCTGTGTCAGTTGCAAACAACATCAGAGTAAAAGCCTATGGTCCTCCTTTGACAGTCCTGAATGCTAAGCAGCTCCACATCAAACACTTCAAATTGTTTTGCGCTGAAAAATGTAGAAGGCCCTACCTGCAGAAGACAGGATAGTTTCTAATGAACGAAGTTTACACCACTAAACATTAGCAATATTTTGTACATGCCGATCATGTATAGTTAGGCAGTCCGATGTTGATAAAGACAGGGAGATAACGTTTAAAAAATGATGCTAAAGCCATAAAAGTGGAAGGAGGTGTTCGATTTGAGTTACTAACAGGTGGTCCCAGTTCTGGAGGAATGATAATCCTTCTTCTTCCCCCTGGTCTCATGTCTCGAATTCCCTCCTCAAATCCTGCATAAGTTTAGTTTATCTCGGTAATTTCAATTTGTTTATATAATTTCTATTTACGATAAAATGATTAATTCTTCACAGATTCTCTTTCAACCTGGAACCAATGCATTGGTGCCCATGCGGATTTTAGCAGGAGAACCCTGTAAGTAGGTGCTGTCAATTCTCCGGCCTGACTCATTATAGCCAATATAGTGGAAAGTTACCTGCAAAAAATTCTCAAGTAAGCATGGCAAAAAATTCTCAAGTAAGCATCGCAACTCATGATTGAAATGAAAATCTTGCATATATATCTTCTAAGGTTAACTGCTTAAATCTTACAATCAAATCCCGTTAAGGTAAAAATGTAGCTCAGAAATTGCACTAATTTATCAAAATTTTCATAAACTGCTTCAACTGAAATATCATGATAATGCATGACAAATGCAAGAAAAGGAAGATGTAGCTTCCAAAGACGATGAAAGAAAAACCTGCTGACCATCCTTTGGGCAATCACCTTTACCAACTTCAAAATCCCGGTATATAAGTCCCGAGTCACGCTTTACGTAATTTCCCGATGCTGCTACCTTAACCTCAAAACCTGATACGCACTCACAACATCAGTGAGTTATATATATGCAGTTTGCAACTACTAGTGACAAAAGCTCTCAAAGAAGCACAGAAGTATATGACTATTATTGCAATTTGAGGACAGTATAAACCACATTATTCGAAAAAAAAAACATAGAATTTCTAAAGATGTTGTGCTATATTTTCCAGGGGAATGAAAATGCTAAAATTGCATGACACTGACCTTCTCTAATAAAATTTGGGAAATCTTCTGGCGCATTATTTTCTTTCTGTCTCCGTTTATTTTGTTCTAACAAGCGTTTTTCATCATACGGGTTCTTAGTCTTTGTCTTTCCAGAAGGAGATAAAGTTGGGAACAAGCCTGATGACAATAAAATGAAAAGGACGAACCTCCGATTCAATTTCTCCTCACAACGAAACTTACAACTGTTTCGTGTTCTGACAAAAAATTAGATAAAAACTGTAAGAAATCAGAAAACAATAGAAAAAATGCGGAGCTGATTGATATCAAAGTCTCACCCATCATCTTTTAAGTTGCGACTTGAGAAGCAATGCACTGTATGCTTCTTCTGAGGAAAGAAATTTCTTACAGTGGAACATGTTGAAAATGTTTTACCTGCTAGAAAATACGAAAATAATTACATCAGTATCAGACCGAAAACATAAAAACCTATGATCTTCTTCACTGGAAGAAAATATTTGAGAATTAAAACGTGGTGATTGAAAATGTAAGATAACCATTTCATTATGTCAAAATTTTCAAAAATATCCAAATACCCATATCCTAAAATTGATTTTAAACCTCCATACACTAATTTCATTACGGAGAGTGGGAATTTTGAGTGGTACAGACAAAATTACAAGCAGACATGAACGAGCTGATACCCAGAACATGCAGGAGAGAGACGAGAGCAACTTACAATGAAATGAAAGCTTCGGTAGAGCAGTTATCGAGAAAATCATCAGCATAACTTCTATGAAGCGAAACTACTCGTTTCCTGCCACTTGTGTTATCTTCAGGTTGGGGGTTGAAGCCAAATATCACACGTACCCTTTTTTTTAGGAGTATTATCACTGAGCCACCATTACTTTTGCTGCTTGCTGCTAGAAAGTAGAAAGTAGAAAAATTCTACTGGCTATATTTTCTTACTTTATATATAATAATAAATTCTATCGAAAACTTCTTATTCTTGTTTGAAATAAGTTACAAACTGATATAAAAAAAAAGAATTTATAGGAATTTATGTCTCAATATTTCTGATTTAAACTAAATAAAATTCCTCGTTAGAAAGGAGCATTGACGCCGGAGAGCAAATTTGAAATATTTTGTTGCAGAGCATATTCATATTCAAACCATACACCATATTTGAAGTTTTGCATTGAAAATACTTGAAAAACTCACTAAACAATAATTTCATTTTCAGGAATAATAGCCTCTGCAATGTCGCATGCTCACGCTCTTCCTTATGGTGATGTGAGACACACTTCACCTTGCAGACCTGTCTTATCATCTCTAAACTCAGCCGGAAAAAAGCACGAAAAAAGCATAAAACAAAAGCAAAGCAGTTTCATCAATAACTGAGAGCCCTCACAGCCCAGGCACCACGATCGAAGGCACGCTCTACCACAGAGCTAATAGCCCGTGCGAGCTTCCCGCCGGGGACCATTATGCCAAAAGCGAGAGAAACCCCATCCCTCTTTTGCCTTTTTACTCTCCTATGTCCCTCAAAGAAAAAGAAAAATGACTCAACATTCCCAGTAGGTATTGACATCTCAATAAACCCGGATATCAACACCAAGACTTCCCAACTGATCAGTGCCCGCTGAGCTTCCAAGCTTCTTTTTAGGCGTTTTTTGGTCTGCCTGGCACCCAAGCCACAGACATGAAAATCTGGCAATAGCTGCTTGACTAGCAAACTGAACCCTGCAAGCCAGGTTCGATTCCAGAAGCCTCTCATTACCCACTCTGTCCGTGTCACAGCTAGCATCATAACCATCAAGGTCCAATTCTGTCACAATCACCACAGAGCCATCATCATCAAAGGCTGCTGTGTCCTGTTTTACGGGCAGAATGCAGTCGGAGCTTCCAGTTTTCTTCACCTTGAGAAGGTAGTAGTCTTGAACAGCCTGCATTATGAATAGAGTGATTCCGATTAATTTCTCACTTTTCTCGTTTTTGGGCAAAAACTTGTAAGTTTGCCAAAAGTCTGCTGATGTGTCATCTGCTAACCAGTAGTATTTCTCACATTTCACTGTATTCTATTATTTTGATTTTAGGAGGAATAGATATTTTGCTCAAAATGTCAGAAAGAGCAGAAATCATACATGATAATTTGAGCAATATTAAGTCGGCATCTTTGGGTTTCCAAAACCACTAAAAGTTACAAAATTCATACCTGCCACTGGGAAGAGGCCAAAAGTACCCTCGGCCTGATAGATCTTGCATATTCGTATGCAGTTTCAGGAGCCATTTGTCTGTGCTCCACCTGTTTTAAAAAGCAGCAAATCACACTAAAAATTAATAAATTATAAAGTAACTCGGAATATTATTGAATATATTATCAGTGCATACCAGGTAGCAGAGAACAATGGTTGTGCTACGTCCTCGACCTGCTTTGCAGTGAACATATGTTGTCTTCCCAAGAGAAGCATTTTCTCCACAAAGCACGAGCAAAAGTAAATATAATCAGTAACATAACGAAGAAATGCCCAAGTAAAAGCACTGGAAAGAACAATGATATAATATTAAAGCTCTGCCACAATGACATAGCAAAGGCCATTTAATACCACACTGAAATCATATTGCGGACTATTGTTTACTTAAGAGAAACCAAGAGAGTAAAACCAATTCTGTAATGAGTCCATGAGTAAAAGGAATTTCCAATTGCAGTTTGGCCCTCAAACAATTGATTTGCAATCCCACAAAACAGCACCAGTAGCTAGTCATACTACATAATGGGGAGGAATACTTGACCAATTTTGAAAAAGAAAGGAGCTGAGAAAGTAGGGTTTAGTTTGGTAGATTTTAATATTAAATTGAAAGAGGTTCAAAATCCAGTTATAACAGGATGTGATGCAATGAGACAGAAATTGTGACTCAAGCATTGAGAGTGGAGTACGCAGCATTATGTAATTCCTCACGCTATACTTTGATTCAGTTTGCAATACTTAATTACTGGTTAACTGGATCAAAAACTTAAGCAGTTCGCCAGCATTGAATAACACATGCTTTGCAGAGAATACAACTAATTTTAAGAGAATATTACCATGTATAAAATCTACAGCTTGGCATATATCAGCAAATGAAGGGGCAAAAAGATAGTCTCTTGTGGGAATCACCAGATGATCAATGTTGTGAGCCTAAAGAAACAGTTAAATATACAATTTATGAGCATTGAGGCATACATATAAGGAAACTAATGGATGGAGTTTCTGATTATTAATACTGATCTGGAGTATCTCTGAAACCAGGTTAACCAAAAATGTCTATAGACACAATAAGCAAACCATCTACCATCTCAGCAGGATGTATCGGAGAAAATATAACAAAAATTTGTTGAGACAATGATAAACCAAGAAGATGCATCTTGCAAAAAAGAAAAAACCTTTCAAATAGCAGCAAGCTGTGAGATGCATATATGGAGATAACCAACCAGGTCACAAGAATACATTATTCTAAATCACTCATTCAGATATGATATAAGTCAAAAGACCATGAATAAAGTGAAAGTACGGGGTTAAGGAAAAGAATTGGGTTGATCAAGAATTATAAGTTTGATGATCGGGAAAAGAACAGAAAATCAAGAAACAGAAAACAGTTTGGCTATTGGCTAAAACTTCCCTAGAAGTCACAGTTAATGCGAACTATTTAAAGGCAAACTGTATACTCACTTGATATAGGGACGTTGGGACCAAAGTTTCATATGATTCATTCAAAGTCACCACTCCAGAAACACCAAGTTCCCTCAAGCGCGGAACATCAGCAGGAAAAGGAACAGCACCTAACAAAAGAAACTGATACCATAACAAATTAACACAAATATTGAAAAATAAAACATAATTGCAGCAATAACCAATTCCAGAAAACAGTTGACAATCATGGGATTGCAAATAGTACATTATAGTCAATCATCATGCCAGAGTAATCAAAAACCCAAGAAAAATTCCAAATTACAATTGCAAAAGTACAATCACAAAACATATTTTAAGAACCAATAAGATAAAAATAGCAGGAATTCATAAAAATGAACTTATACCTCATCGATTCTATCCCACCATCGAAACTCAGACTGAATTTTGTTCCTGACAACATTGTACAACAATGTCGGATAAAAAAGAGCTCGAGCTCCCGCTCCAACCAAAACGCGTTTGGCATCAGAAACGATAACACTTTCAGTACAACAAAGATTGCCGTTTAGTTCATCTCGATCTTCCCAGGTTTCCCCCTCCTCCTTGTTCACTTCCTCAATAAACATTCCTCAATCGAAAATATCAAACAACTAATCTTAAATTCTTAATCTCTTATCCAAAAAACTTATAGAAAAAGAAAAAAAAACCGAAAAATCAATAACACAAATCAATATTAACTTTGAAATCCCGCACCACGACAACAACAACAACAACGATTCCGAGGCCAAATCGAGCTGCATATAACGGAAAAATTCGTTGATTCAAGAATGGGCATGTTCTTGATGCGAGGTTACAGAAGAAAACAATTACAAGAAAGGAAAATATTAAAAACTAGACGAACAATAAAGGAATGAGGAAACATCGGGAAGAAATGCCAAATTTGTGGTTCGAATTGTCCAAATCAGACAGCAATAAATCAAACTCTTTCCTTTTTATTCTTTTTCTTGCTAAGCCCCTTATTAACTTTCCCCTTCTCTCAACAAACCCTCGAAAACGAAATTAATGCTCAGTGTTCATTAAAATTGGATATCTTCGTTATTTTGTAAATTCACTTGCCGTTCCGAAACGGAGGGATTTTACTACGACTTTCTTTAAACGCAAGTTTCGAAACGGAGAGGCCAGAGAACTTGCTTCAAAACGCCGGCTGTAGCGGCGAGCATTGCGTCAGCGTAATGCAACCCACCAATAAAGTTCGTGTCAATTATAGATGCCAAGTTCTGACCGTTTCGAAACGGAACGGTACGAGCCGTTTTGCGCTGCGTCAGAGAAACGCAACAACTTGACATTCCCCACGTCAGTTAAACGCTGCGTTTTACTAATTTGTCGGAACTTTAATTCACGCGTTCAGAACAATTGACCTGTGCTTTATTTCCTAAATTAAGAAAAACTTTTGTCCGTTGTATTACAATACCAAGAATTTTGGAAATTATTTGTTTTTATAAAAGATTTTAATTAAATTAAAATAAGATATTACTTAACATGCATGTAAATAATCCTCTTTTTACCGTTGGGCTCAATGCAAAATCTAATTGAGGCGGTAAAAGATTTCAATTTGAGATCAGTTTCCGTTACAAATCTTGGCGCAATTCCCCGACATTTCTTCAGGCGGCATTTCTCGTCTCCAATCTTCGTCGTATCTTAACTCCTTCCCCTGCATTCTTTGAAAAATCAACAAACCATTGGCCAAATCTTTCAGTCACTCGCTCACTGCTCACAAGTCTCTGATCTAATGACTTACACATTCTGTCTCCCCAATCCCGCCATCTTCAGTTTTGAAATGGTTCATCAGCGCGATGTACCCTTTTTCTTACTTTACGTGTTCTTTTCTCTCCGATATCTTGCCATCGGAAGTTCAATACTGCCCCAAGTTCTCTACACCTATCATTGACTGGAACCCGCAAAATTAAGGACACAGAATTAGGGGAGTACCAGCCGTAGAAGAAATTCTCCAAATGCTATTTTCCGGCTGCAGAGGTTGGTTCAGTTCAAGGTTAACACTTGGACGATTGCAGGTCTTGCAATTACCAAAAGCACCTCTATCCATCGTCTCGTCTGAAGGTAATTTTGAGTTTCTCCATTTAAATTCGAAATTTTGGTTTATTTTCTAGGTTTGGGAATTGGGAGGATAGAAACTTGAGTTGCGGCTTCTTGAGAGAGTACAATGGGAGGTATACGATGCTCGATTGAATTTATTTATTTATTTATTTAAACATTTATTCGATTTAAATTTATGTTGTTAAACCATTCTTCAACTTTCTTCTGTTTTTGACAATTAAGTCTTTTTGAGTTTAGATTCTTACCTTAGAAAGCATTATCAAATCTGAACAGATTACACGGCTACATTTTAATTCTATTATGGCTCTATATCATCTCTGAAACACTGTTGTTGACACTATTATGGCCATTAGCCAGTTAGATCATTCTGTGCTTCAGATGTAAAAGTCAATGTACCATATTCATACCTAAGGACACCTTTCAAGAAAACTTTAGATTCTCTTTGGAATCGCAGGAAGATGTATGTCTGTTGTTATGAAACCATTTGGCTGCCTCATCCTCGTTTGATGTCTGCTTATCTTGTCACAATTTGACGAGCAATGCATTAGGTGGTTACATTAAGACGATTCTGTCACTCTCCATTTATTCTTTGGTCTTTCTTTATCCGGCTTTTCTTGAGAATGGGTCGATCCATGCTCAATCCCCAGGTGGTATGGCGCAGACTTGTCAATATCATCTGTTTTCACAAAGATTACGAAACTGTAACGCAGAACGTTTTTAGACGTTCCCCAGGTGGTATGGCACAGACTTGTCAATACATAAATGCTTGACATTTTTGTTGTAGTTTGGTTGTGCATTGCACTCTTTAACCTAGCTTGCATATTTCCTTGTGCAAACAGCCAAACAAGTGATCGTGATCCAAGAAATTTGAACAAACTGAAACTTTCAATGCTTTTATCCCGTAGAATTTCATAGACAAATAAATTGAACAAATGGAAGAGAAAAACACAGATGACAACTGTTGCTGCAGCTTTGAAGGGGAAATCAGACGTTTTTTAATTAGGTTTGGGTCCGCAACTGCACTGACATCCATCCAGGTAAGAAATACAATTATTCTCATTTGATTCTCCTTTTCCAATCACACAACACAAGTGAACAAGTTGCTGTCTATATGAAGGATCGAAACACCAACACGTGTTCGATAAGATATGCTTAACGGGCTAAATTCTTTCTTCTTTTGCTTTTATTGATTATCTGGTTCTTTGATTATCAGAATCCTAAAGGAATGGACCAGACTAAGAGAGAGGAAATGATACTTCTTCACTCGAGTTACAGTCAAACCGGTTGTGTTTCCAAATCCAAAACCTGCATCGCCGAACATAAATTATGTGTGTGTGTGTGTGTAAAATAGTTGTCATTATATATCACTGGATATATAACGCTGGCATTGAAGTATAATTTTCACTACAACAATGTTATTTTTGTTCCAACCTGACCAGATATTTACGTATGCTATTACTCTGATTAGGACGAACATGGGACACTAGCAGAAGCCACGTGCCTTCTGATTGATATGTAAGCGGGTTTTATTTGTTGGATCCTCGCACACTTTGAAAAATGGTTATTGATTGTTGTGATTATCTCAATTTTTTTTTTTTATCCTTTTGGTGTGAGCATGCGTCCACTCGTGCGCCTATGGTTAAACCAATTGTTTGTTTTCAATGAATAGTTAAATAATGAAGGGGTATTTTAGAGTGATGTGTTATCTAATTGGTTCAATGTATATGGCATATTCTCCTAACTTTAATATGATTGCATAACCATAATCATCACCGATGCATTTAACTGCATGTTCTTTCAGAGGCCTCAGCAAGTCTGCTCGGCAAATGAGAACTGATAGACATCACCTTAGTATCAGGTATGCAATGATTCTTTATCATGTTTGTTCCCCCTTATAATGCATTGCTCCTGATACATGTAAGGTAAAAATATCATCCACTTTCAAAGAAATAAAAGTTTGTATACGCCACAGCTCTACTCCACAGCTCCTTGTAATATAACCTAGCTTTTTATAAGTTTAAATTTTGAGAGAAAAAATAACGGTTGTCAGTTGCATAAAGTTCTTGAAACCTGCCCCGTTCCTCCTTTAATCCTTTTTCCCTCCATCTTTTTGCCTTACAATTCCACCTTTTATCCATCAGAAGTACAAAATGCATAATTTGAAAGTTGAAGCTTGGATTAAATAAAATAGAGGAACTACATGAGAAGGAAACGACAAACTCATCCACAGGAAACCAGGAATGGCAGTTGTGATTCTACTGTGAAGTTGGTGGATACAAAGGCCACAAACTTTCCCCTTCATTACTATATAATCATAAATACATAAAACTGAAATAAATTCTTTAAAAAAAGGCATCAAAGATTTATTAAAAAAAAATTAAGGGAAAATACATAAGATTCATAAAATTATATCTTGTTAGATATCTAAATAGCAGCTATGAGCTTGTTCTACTCATCTGAAACGGTGAAACTCTCTTGATGATTTGTCCATTGATGCTATTTTCTGAAGTCTAATCTGCCCTCTAAATTTGGCTATGAACTCACCAGCCTTCTTATCAACCTCACTAGGATCAGTTTCAGCATCATTTACACTGGCAGTCACAGACTCTTCATCCCATTTTAGTGGAAAACTTTCAGCCTCCAGTTGTGTTTTTTCTTTAGACTCTTGTACAGCAATATTCTCAGAAGGTTCTTTGTTTTTCCTCTTTTGAAGCTCAGAGTGTGTTGGCTTTGGCATGGCTACCTGATTATCAATATTCTGTTTTCTGGAATTTACTGATAGATTATCAAAAAATCCTCCACTTTTGATTTCACTTTTTCCCCTGTATACTGCCTCAATTTCATCACTTGGCCTCCCAGATCGCTCTCCAGTTTTTGTTGCCTCTGCTGTAAATCTGCAAGATCTGATAGTCCTGACAGATTTTCCCCTTGATGAAGCTTTGACTTGTTTTGCCGGATTTTGGTCCAATTTCATAGAACTTGATCTCCACTCTCTGCTAGTACCCAATCGATCCTCTCTTTTGTTCCCTCCCCTATCCTTCAAGTCATCTTCAAAGTTTTTTCGTGCATTCTTCTTAAATAAAGAACCATCAGTATATCTTCGAATATGGAATGCATTCAGGGAAGTTTTACCATTCTCTGGTTTAGAAGCCGGAGGATAAGAGTGGCGAAAAGTCTTGTCTTTCCCCAATATTTCCTTTTTTAAGTTTGCCAAATCTAAAGAACCGGCATGTGAAGGAGAAAGCCTAGTTGATGAATCAGAAATTGAGCTGTTTTGGGAAGAAAAAGCTTCACTAGACCAGAAAGACTGCGATTTTAGAGATTCAAACTGAGTTTCATCAACAGAGAGAGGCCTAAAATGCGAAGGACGAGAAGATATGTCCACATTTTCTCTCATTCCCGTTCTCCCAGATATCAAACGCCGTGGAACTGGCGAAGTTAACACAGCAGCAGCATTTTCATTGAACCTATTTTCCAAATTCATAGGACCCAAATCACCAAATGTTTCATTTATACTCTCGGTAGGGCTATTTGATGAATATGTTGAAAATAAACCAGACTCATTTCCATCACTAATTTCAGAACTATCTTGATTTCTTACCCTTGATCCCAGGCTCCTAACAGGTAAACCCGATGATTTATGATCATATTCATGCACAGCACAGTTTTCTTGATTTACTACAATCATGGATTCGCCCTGAAAACACTGAGAATTCCATGCCTGACTCGCGTTATTCTCACCATACCCACATGGATTTTCAAACTCAATTTCACAATTTAAAGATCTGGCTTTGCCCTCTTCACCTTTGGAGTTCTCGGAATACGAATTCTGAAACACATTTTTCTCACCATAGCCATAAGAATTATCAAACCCATCTTCAAAAATGGAAGAAATATTAAATACCCTAGACACAAATGACTGTGAATAATCAGTATTAGGTTGAGTTTCAATATCCATACCATCATTCCGGCGACAAAACAATCCATAAGATACAGCCACGCCAATGAATAGAAGATGAACAAGCTCCCATAACTTGGTAAGTACGCTTTGGTTGATGAAATCAGGAGCTTGTGAAGGAAATAGGGGAATTGCAATCAGAAACAGTGCAAAGAAGAGAAACTTACGGAAAAAGTGAGTCAAGGACAATAGTTTGCCAACTGATGAGTTTAGCCCTCTTGCAAAACGGGTTTTTCCGTACAAGTGTTCCGAATCTGCCATTGCCGAAGACATGAGTTTGCTTGCTTCTGAGATTAGGTTAGGTAAGGATTTTGATTTTGTGTCCGAAATAGATAAGATGACGAAGATTTTGATTAAGAGAGGAAGACTTTGAAGCAGAGGAAAACCGAGAAATTTCAAAAGCAACTATTACTATTATTTGACCGTTGGTTTCAATGACGAAATTGCCCTTGTCCTTGGTATTGGCCTTCAGTCTTTTTCTCTATTTTCTCATAGGACAGGCGCAGACAAATGACAAATCTGTGTTTGTCTTTTGCTTTCTGGGGACCTTGGAGTCATTTTAATCTCCCTCCCACCATAACCCATTATTATTATTATTATTTTAATTTACTTATTTATTTATTACTATTTCTAATCAATTATATTATTATTTTCAATTATTTATGGGTAATTTAGCTAATTACATTTGAGATAGAGTTTGTATGCGTTAGTTAATCTTATGATTAAAACATTAAACTGCCCAACATAACAAACTCAAAGGTAATTATAATGGAGAATAGTCTACAATTTTAGACTAGAACCAAACAAAATCGAAAACCCAAATTGGTTCTACTCTCAGCCCAATTCCTCATAGGCCGAGAATTATTATCTTAAGCCCAATTCTTCTTCTTCTTCTTCCCCATCAATATCCTCAACGCAACAACAATCTAAAAATACAGAGATTCATAATCATATTCCCTTCCTTCACTTGTATATTATGACCATTTCCAGCTCCACCACCGGTTACTTTACACCCACAACCCACCTTCAGATTACATAAAACTCAAAATCCTAACCAACAATATTACGACCGACGGTGCATAGGCATTGCAGCCCAAGAGCTCATCGGAACCGGTCGTCGGCTTGAGCCTTCCGCAGACGACGATGACAATACAGCCACGCGCTCACATGAGGGACACATGGTCAGAGTTGTGGGAGGATTCATGTGCGTGTAAAGTTGTGGAGAGAGTTTCAATGCTCTAAGTTCTTGTACTTCTTTCTGCAACCTTTTGTTCTCCTCTGTTAGATTCTCGCAACATCTCTTTAAGTAATCACAATCCACTTCCGTTTGCTTCAGCTTTGTCCTATAGATATATTAGATAACCGGGTAAATGTCACGTGGATATCCTATCCAAACTAAACACTACAATAATGCCCATAGAGAAATGGAAAATTTAACCTACCTTGCCCTTCTGTTCTGAAACCAAACTTCTACCTGTCTAGGCCTCAGATTCAGCTGCTTTGCCAAAGCCGACTTTTGCCTCTGAGAAAAATCAGACCAAAAAAAAAAACATAAGCACAGGTTTCCCAAAAAAAAAAAACATTACTCATTTCATCAAATACTACAAAGCAGTGTCACTCACGGGATTCAAAGTGCTATGCTCTTTGAAAGTTTCTTCGAGCAACAAAGACTGTTCTTTTGACAATCTTAACTTCTTTCTCGAAGCGTCACCAGCGCCGCCGTCTTCGTCGTCGCTGCAGCGAGAACAGGAAGCTCTTTCAGCTTCAGTCTCGTCTCCGATGGGTTCTCTCTCACTCCTCTTCCCGCTTATGCTAGATATCGTGCTGTTTGGAGACGAAACCCCATTTTCTTCCTCGCAGTCCGCCATTGATGGAGCTCGATTCACATCAATTCCTCGGAGGAACGATCTTGTGTCGGAGTTTCGATCTGTATTTCGTTCATTGTCGATTAAAATAAATTTTCTCCATTTTGGAATGACATATAAAATCACAGATCTGAATGCTAATTCTTTGATTTCATTTTGAACTTAAGATAACATCTAAGATTCACTTCCATAATTTTCTTTATTAAAAAAAAACAAAGAAGAAATTAACAACATACCAGATGATTGGAACAGCGCATTCCAGGAGCTTTTCTGATGAAGATTTTGCATGGAATGACAAGAAGAAAACGGCATAAGATTAAACTTCAAAGCAGGTTCATTTCTTGAACATCCCAAGCTTAAACTCAAACCCAACCCACCATCTTTCTCTTCCATTTTCTTTTTCTCTCCCGCTTTCCAGAGTGGGGGAGAAAAAAAAAAAAAGATCACCACTAGAGTACTCTCTTTTCTTTTCTTTTCTTTTTATCTGGGTTTTGCTCTATATACACACACTAGTGTTTGGATTCTGCGAAAGCAAAATAGCAGAGGTGGAAAAGTGGGCTCGAAAATTACTCGGTTTTTGCGGCCAAGATTGTCACAGCTTTTTGCACAGTGCATTACAGTGAAAGTATGTGACTACAGCATATATATAAAGCTTTGGAGAAATACAATTAAAATAAATTAATAATTGTGCTTTGTGTCAGTGCTTTCAGTGGCCTATTGACTCAAAGACGTTGCTACGTGGGTTTTTCAAGGGCTTCCTTCAACTTGACCCTAGTTTAATCTCTTTAACCATGGTTAAAAACACTGGGTCAGTTTGAAACTGAGATGTTTCTATAGTTGAAAATGAGATGTTTCGATTAATCAACTGACTTCAGTTTCTATTAATGTAAAGTCCATACTGTAAAACTTTAAAAGAATAACCACGGTTTAAGTGTTGTCTAGGTTTCTATTTACTTTCCTTAAAAAGCGGCTTTCTTTCAAGTTGACTATTGACCGAACATTACAAACACCATAAAAAAAAAAAAAAACAGCTTCTGCATCCACGCGCGAGACCACGCGCTTCAAAATCATCAGATCATGATGACAAATCATGTGCCAACCAATTTTCAATGTAGGACCCCGTAATAATAATGGAGGTTCCCTTACGGGGACCCATCGCCTCTCTATTGACGAGCAAGCCAACATCAAATCACGGTTATAGAGAAATTGCAAATCCATCAGTGGTCCCACGTTCTTTTGAAATCTGAAGCGCGTGTTGGAGCGTGTGTTTGGCTCTGGGCACAATGGATGAACTGATGATGATGATACATGCTTGCGGGAGTCAATCGCTTTTACTGCGGTTCCTGGGGAAGCTGCGATGCATTGCGGAGGTTACACATCAAGTAGTTCAAGGCAAAATCTTTCATGCCCATTTAATTCTTCTTTAAATACATTGCTTTATTTTCATTGATTTTAATGAGTTATTAATTGGTCAAATTTTCAACAATAACATATCACAAACAATTAATTGTGTAACAAATTCAAAGTAAATCACATAAAAAAAAAAAGGAAGGCAAGAGATATGAGCACCTTCCGATTAATCTGTAATTTTCAGATAACGGTAACCTGTAATATAAGCAACTTCGGGCTTTGTTGTAATACTATCGCTATGGGGTTCGTCACCCGTGGAAATGCCATATGATTTCCCAGCTTTAATGAACTGGGCCTGAAGCTGAATGATTGACAAACTCAGTGGTTATGGTCCACCGAATCTTTAAATAAATCTTGCCTAGTATGACTGTCACGTGGTTTGTCTTCCAAATGTTAAAGAGACAAGAGAGTCCTACTACACACCTACAAAGTTAATCAACCATTCAAACTTGGCTCTGTTTGCTTGCAGTTAAATTATTTTACACTCTTTTTTTTTTTTTTTTACGCGTAAATGAGTGGAGCAGGGGAATGGTAGAGAGGGAGATTTTGGCGAGACAAAAGGAAGAGTGGAGGTCACGTGGAGAAGCTGGATGAATTCACGTGCTATCATAATGTGATGCGTGAGCAAAGTTGTAACACGTGGTCTCGTGCGTGTCCCTCTGTCGCTTCACAACCAGACACCAACTTTTCTACAATCATTGGACACACTCTCTCTCTCTCTTCCCGGGATCCCATGCTTCCTGTGTGCATTCAACCCCTCGCGGGCTCGTCAAGTAGCTCCCACCACCCCTTTTAACAACGCACTCTTCGAAGCTACTTATATTCAAATAATTTAAAATTTTAATAAATAAAAATAATTTTAATATTAAAAAATTTCTCCTGTATTCTCAATTTAATCTATTAAATTCCACACAAGTCCCACTTTTACGTTGTTCTCCGTTTTATTTTGAGCGGGAGCGAGTGTGTATCACGCGAGGAGATGGGGTAAAAACCATGGAAAGGCCGTAAAATATATTTCAGAGTTCCCGTGTGCAAGCATGTGATTGTTGCCACGTGTACCGTCTGTAAGAATACGATACGTGGTCCATCTCCGTGCAGCCGCGAGTGTTATCTTGTCCCTCCGATATTAAACACCACTCTTTTCCAATCATTGGATACCACCCCACTTGGAAATTACCTTACAGATAAAATTACCCAAAATTTCCCGTACGATTTAATTAATTAACACGGGCTTAACTTTGTCGCTTGCATACCGATATACTCAAATTTGTTTAATTCTTTTAAAATTTTTTAATACTATTTATTTATATTTATAAAATTTTATTATATATTTTAAATATTATTTTATTATTTTATTTTAAATTTTATAAATTTAATTTTATATTTAAAAATTTTATAAAATAATAATAATAATATATGTAAATATCATAACCAACCATAATTATTAATGCATATTATTAAATATCATCCTTTAACTCATTGCACGTTTCAATTTAAATTAGTGATTCCACACAAATAGAAGTAGTCTTTAACTATATATAATGTAATATATTACGATAAGATATATATACATATATATAGTCTTTAACTATATATAATGTAATATATTACGATAAGATATATATACATATATATCGTAATATATTACAATATGAGATACCAAAAAAAAAAAAGAGGAGAATTTTCTATGCAAAATCTAAAAATTTATATTTTCGTGTCACCGTGTTTTATGGTTAGAGTCTTTAGCAAGTTTATTGATAGAAAACAATTCGTGGCCAACGTGCATCAATTAATACATATTGCTAGGCGTCATATGATCGTTATTCATTAATCAGCTGTCCGACAGTTCCATAACGCACCGTCTATCCGACCATACGACGAGATGTAATTGCAGTCTTCCACGCGATCTCCCAATTTATTTATTTATGATTTTCCCCATTATTGTATCACGGGTCATGGCCCTTAATAAGCAGTAAGAGGTCCAGCGAATTTAAACTTTCAAAGGCCTGTATTGTATTGATTTT
Source organism: Swietenia macrophylla (assembly GCA_032401905.1). Classification (NCBI taxonomy): domain Eukaryota; kingdom Viridiplantae; phylum Streptophyta; class Magnoliopsida; order Sapindales; family Meliaceae; genus Swietenia; species Swietenia macrophylla. Next base: position 9,206,305 of record CP135559.1, on the reverse strand, counting down.
AACCAACACAAATATCTAAAAATCCTGGCCGTCGGATCAACCCGGTAACCACAACATCAGCCGCGGACATAGGGGGAATTTGCCTACTTGGAAAGATGGGCCGGCGATTGCAAGTGCGGGAAAGTGGGTGGATTTGAGTTCGTTCGCGTGCATTGCCTGTCCGAGTCCCAGGAAAAAGGAACTGGCGCTGGATATCTAATCAAATCCTAGCCGGATATTCTCAAATAACAAAGATATTTTATCATTATGTAACTAATTAGAGTAAATCATTTTCCAGCAAGATGAATCATCATCATGTCTTATTTGACTAATAATTAATTGTTAACATGTATTTCTCCTATCTTGCATTCCTACTCCTAGAAAGACACAGAAGTATCCATTTTTTGTGGGTCGGATTCGGATTCACTTTCATATACGCATTGATCACCCCCCGACTCAGGATACAGGACAAACCGAAAGTAGAAATACTCCGCCGAGGCTACTCGATTTCAAAGGTTCGCGGTAAGGGAGAGATTTAAGACAATCAGGGTTTTGTAGTACACACCAAATTACGGGCGGGAAGGGATTCGGGGAAGCAACTGAATCGAATAGCTCAAATTACGTTTAGTTTCCTCAAAGGTAAAGTTAAAAATCTGCTCGGTAAGCCTCTATGGTTTGTTTTAGTTCCAATTCGCGTGTAGTTTAAGACGGAGTTCTAAGCAAATCTACCATAACACGGGTTATGCATTGAAACTTTCTTGTCGAGATAAACTGGCGGAATCAGGAGAAAGTATTAATAGTGATGTTACTGTCAAATACTTGCATTTTCATGATTTCGTTTATTTGTTTATTTCTTTTTTTGATCTTTATTGATTAGTGCCAAACTGAATACAGGGTTTAGTTAATCTGCAAATTGCATTGCAATTTTGATTAATTTCTGGTTCTTTGAAATTTAAACCTCAAAATGGGGTCATCTTTAAAGCGATCAAAGAAAGCAAGGGAGAGTAACAGTTGTTTGGAAGACTTCAGTGATTTTGAAAACGACGATATGAGAGTTAGTAAAAGTTCGATTTTTTTTTTCGTTTTTCGGTTTTGATTTGTGATATCATGCCATCTATGTTATTAGTTGATTGATGGTTTGTGATTTAGCTGGAACCCGAGGAAGATGAAGAAGGATATGATGATATAGAAGAAGAAGAAGAAGAAGGGGATGAAGAAGAGGAGATTTCAGACGAGGAAGAACAAGGAGAAGACGAGCAGTCAATGGCAGTGATTAACAGAATTATGACAATTAAGATGATGAGATGGAAGAGCTGGCGAAAGAATGCATGGATCTTCATCATCAAGAACAGTAAGTTTTCTCTTCAATTTTCTTATACAGCATTTGTGTTCTTTGGAAAACAAATGCATATTTAGTTCACAGTATGTTGTTATAATGATGTTGGTATACACATATCGTTGGTCTTCAATTCAGGAATATTTTGAAAAATCTAAAGTGTCATAAGGATGAAGATATTCTTAAAGGCCAATCTGTAAAAAACCAAGAGGTATGTATTTTCCACAAGGAATGACCAATATTTAGTGAGCACTTACTGTGGCATGATTGTCATGTGCTGACATTAAAAGCTTCTTTTAACTTTCTTTTGTTTTTGATAAAGGCTTCCTGGGACAAGACTCTTCAGTTTAGATTCTTCAGAAAGCATTCTCAAATTCAAATACATTACCACAGGTACATTTTAATGCCTTACTCTTGTTATAATTCAGTTAGGGCTCTCTACTGTCTCTTTGAAACATTGTTGTTGACTCGAGACATTTGTCTGCAGGAGCCAGTTAGGTCTTTATTCTGTGCTTCAGATGAAGACGTCAGTGCAGCATATTCAGACCTCATTACATCTTCCAAGAAGACTTTAGATTCACTGTTGGAACCGCAAGAGGTATGTCTGTTGTTAAGAAATCATTTGTCTTCCTCGTTACAATTTGTTGTCTACTTGGGTTGTCAGAATTTGATGAGCATGCACTATGTGGTTACATCAATATGATCATGTCACACTCCATTTCATATATTTACTTTACTTTTATATTTCCAGGCTTTGCTTGAGAAGAATCCATCCATTGCTCAATCCCTGGATGGTACGTCAAAGACTTGTCAATATATAATCTTCAATTTGTGTATCCACTAGTGTTTAAATTCGTAGTGATCTGACACAGTAATGAGGTATTTACTTGGTTGATTCTTCTAACCAGCATCTATTACTGAGTTGGCCAAGGAATTAAATCCATCATGTGCCATTTTTTAATGCTTCTTAGATGCTTGTCCAGAATTAACTTTAAAAGAGAAAACAAATTTGGACAAAAATGCCATCAATATCCATAATAGACTCATGATTTTATATAAAAAAGGGTATAAGTATTTGAATGATGAAACTAATGAAACAAAATAAGATCAAATAAGAGCTCAGCTGTGGAAGGTGATGAAGAAATTGTGGCTTTCTGAAATGCATGGGAGGTATTTCGAAGATCTTATCATATTCTTAAGAGCAGCCATACCAACCCTTCAAATTGTCATCTGATATAAAAAGACCGATAAGGGAGGGAAATCATTCTTTCTCTCTCCCTTCTTTTTTTTTTCCTATCTCTCTCTCAAGTCCCACCTTCTATCTTTCATCAATATTGCTGTTCAAATTCCTGGCCCTATGCACAGTTTATTGCCATGTGGTATACGCTATTTTCTAACATTGCCACTCTTCAGACAAGTTTGATAAACACCTTAATGTTGGGAGATGGAATTTCGTTGCCACACTTCATTACTACTGCACGGGCAGCTTAATGAAGGCTCAAACTGCTTTCATGCCTTGACAGTTTTGTTCTTGTTTTTAGATCATTACACTTTATTCTTGCTTCATAATATCTTTTGCAAACAGCCAATCGTGTTTTGTTCATCTGGGGAATTTAAGCAAACTGAAACTTTTAGTACTTTTCTCTTGCAGAATAGCTTCTTTCAGAGACAAATCAATTGACAAATGGCAGAGGAAGACACTGGTGACAGCTGGTGCTGCAGCTATTAAAGGGAAATTGCAGGCTTTTAATCAGGTTCATCCCTCAACTGAACTCACATCCATCCACGTAAGAGTGCAAGAAGACTATTTAGATTTTCCTTTTCTAATCACAGAATATTGGTGAACAAGTTGCTGCTTATATGAGGGATCCAAGTGGAATGATTAAGCAGATGCAACAAAGAAGATCAACTGTTGGTGTATTTGAGGCTGTAAGTTGATCAATCTATCCCTCACCCATCCAAACCTGCTCACGTGTGGTTATATGAGATATGCTTAACTAGCTAAGTTCATTCTTATTTTTTTACTTTTACTGATTTGTATGTCTTCTTGATTCAGGTCCTTTTGGTTCCTGAAGGAGCGGACACTTATAAGGGAGAGATAAGCATACTTTGCATTTGGGTTAGTCAAACAGGTTTCGTTTCAATGCCAAAACTCAGCATCACATAAATTACTTTTAGAATATGAGGTTATTATATGTTACTGGGCAATGATGTCACTGAAGAATAATTCTTATTAACAATGATGTTTATGATAACTTGAAAAATTATATTTATCGCATGTTTTTCCCCTGATTAGGAGGCATATCCTGATGGTGATCCTGAACTTTTGGATGACTCTGAATTCTATCAACAGTTATTGAAGGAATTTTTTGAGACAATTGACCCATCGTCTTCTGTTAAATATTCTTTATCATTTTGTAAATGCTCCTTGTTTATGATATTGCGTGCACTTGTACCATCAGAATCCTTTGGTTCACAGAAGTAAATTCATCTGGATAAGCAAAACCTGCTATTGAACCATTTTGGGGGCTTTATGCCCAAAATATGACCTTAAATCCTGCCAGCATGTTCTAAGAAGTAAGAACCCATATAATGCCATTTTGCATATTAACAGTCAACATACTTAAAAATTATGATAGGCTACAACTAGGTGTGTGATTATGCACAAGCCCCCATTATTTTAAATCTCTTATACCTGATTAACTGCAGAAACAGCTTTTTATGCTACTAAAAAACTGTAAACCAAGAAAAGAAAGATTGTTGATTGGCATGCCTCAAAGAGTTGCAAGATTAGGTAAGTTGTCATATGGCCCTTTTGTTTGGCTTGAAATCCTGTCATGAATTTTTCTGGTTAGCATTTTAAGATTGTTGTTTTAAAATTTTATTTACTATGATCATTCAGGTACAATGTTCATGAAAAGATCGTCATTTTCATGGTTCCTCAGCCCATGGACCTTCCTCCAATGGCTCCCAAATTATTTGATAATTTGTTTGGAACGAAAACCCAGAAACCTGCTTCTGTAGTCTGACATATTCAAGCTCAGTGAAGTAATGCAGGTTTTAAGATTTTGTTATAGAAGTAAACACAAAGTTTTATTGTAACTGTTCCTCTATCTTGTGACGTTTAGAAAAGGTGTTAATGAGTTTTGTTATAGGAGTCATGATGCATTTATGTCGGTACAAAATCCTCTTGTCTGGATTATATAACCACCATCGTGCAAAATGACTGAACCATCCCAGGCATTGTAGAATATCATTTTGATCCTCATTTATATCAGATTGTTTTCAGAGGAAGGCAAGTATAAGTTCAACACTCTCAAGCGTCTTTCGACTAGAGTTCATTGAACCATCTGGATTTACAGACAAACTGTTGTGTTCAACCTACTCTACACTGGAACAATGGTAGCATAGCGTCATTCTGATACTTCAATATATAATTTGTCGCAGTTCACATTCATGTATACTTCCCAATAAGCA
>CP135559.1:9022914-9201273 GCA_032401905.1 Swietenia macrophylla | reverse complement strand
AATTATCAAGTTTAATTGAAAAAATTATTAATTACAAGTTCAATAATTTAAAATGATTAAAATTTTAAATTTTAATTTATTAAAATAAAATTTAAATATTTCGATCAATTTTATTATTTTCTAACACTAAAATATAAATATTTTTTTAAAATAAAACAAAAAAAAATTACATTAAATTTTTGTAATTTTTAAACTCCTTATTTTTTATTTTTTTTTCTTTTTCTCCTTCTTTCTTTTTCTTTTTTTTTTCTCCTTTCCCTTGTGCTTCTAAATTCTTCCCTTTTTTTTTTTTTTAAAAAATTTGACACAACAAACTTATTTATACATATTTAAATACATGAAGTGTGTGGACTAAATGTATGGACCAAAAAAATGATCTTCATTTTTGGCATTTGGGCTTTAAAAAAATTGTGTTTGGATATTACATTCTCCACCTTCGCGACGGCGCTTTCCGGAGATATAGGGCTGAGGTTGCGGTTCGGTGGCGCCCGCGTTGGCAGCTAGCTGAGTAGGATTTACAGGAATTTCGCGGGCTCTGTCAGTACTAGAATCAGATTAAGCGAGAAAAGATACAGAGGAAATTTAAGTGAGAAACGAAGCACAGTCAATGCAAATGGCAAGTCTGATGGGTGACTTCAGGACTGAAATTACCTCTTTATCCTTACCGATAAGTATGCCAACTACTTGAACTTAGGGCATTAATTCGTATAAATATGTATTATTTCTAACGTTTCTATCTTTTCACTGGAAGTCCAGAACGGACCGAAGGAATAGACTTCCATCAATACCCACAAATGAAATCACAGCCAAAACCCTAAACCCGGGAAGCAAAGATGCAAGTCCCTAAATCTATAAGCACAATCTTTTCCCGCCACTTCAGTTCACCAGCAAGGTTCGCAAAAATCCCATTAAAGTACCGGCCACGAGCAATTGAAGAAGCGCAACAGGCAATCACTGATTATCTCCATTGTACAAGATCTGTACCCTTCACTTACGCCGAGCACATTAGCAAGAACTCTTCACATACTCTTTCCAACCTCATTGCCAATGTTGGCGTTGCTTTTTCGGTTACGAATTTCTCTAATTCCATCCATAGATTCCTCAGGTACCACCCCATTAACGAATTTGCTTTTTTCTTTGAAAGTATTGGTATAGATTATGAAGAAGTTAGTCGGTTTTTGCCTGCTAATAAGTTTTTCTTTTCGGAGGATCTTTGCGTGTTGAACGCTGCTTGTGTGCTTTCAGCTTTTGGGTTTCCTTGGAACAAGTTGGGAAAGTTATATAAAGAGGAAATTTCGATTTTTAATAAGTGTCCAAAAGATTTAATGGCGAGGCTCTGTGGGTTTAAAAATGACTATGGGTTTGGTAATGTTACTGTTGTTGGTGTGTGTTTGGCTTTTCCTTATGTGTTGGCTTCGGATGGCAAATTGAGTAGAGAAATTGACGCGTTATTTGACGATTTGAAAACATTTTTTGTGGATTTTGATTTGGTGAGTTATGTTGAGGGGAATGTGGATGCTTGGTATAACATTTGTCGGAAAATCCGTGTGTTTTATGATTTGGGCTGTGAGAAGGGAAAGTTGGGAGAATTAATGGGGAGGAACAAAAGTCTTTTTCTTAATTATGCGGAAGACCTTTTGGTTCAAAAGGTAGGGTATTTTTGTAGATTCGGAGTTAAGAAGGAGGATGTTGGTTTGTTTCTTCTCGAGAGCCCGGAGATCTTGAGTTTTGATTTGGATACACAGGTGATTTCAGTGAATGCCCTATTGAAACATTTTGGATTAAGTGCAAAAGAGTTGAAATCTGTAGCTGAAAAGTACCCTTACGTATTGGGGAGAAATAGAATGGCTAATCTGCCGCATGTGATGAGAGCGGCAAATCTACAATATTGGTTCTTTAACGTGATCAGTAACGGAAATTATCTACTGTTAAGGAATTTTGCCTTAAGCAATCCTGATGAAGATTTGGATAAAGAATTTGGAGATAGCTTGGAGAGGATACAATCTTCAAGAACTCCAAACCATACAATGAATAAATTGATGTTCTTGCATGAAATTGGTTATGGTGAAAATGCTTTGACTATAAAGGTACTAGCTCACCTGCATGGCACTAAAAGTGAGTTACAGGAACGATTTGACTGCCTTCTTTGTAATGGCATTGAATTTTCAGTTCTGTGTAGGATGTTAAGATTGACACCAAAGATCCTGAACCAGAATCCGAAAACTATAGAAAAGAAATTGAACTTCCTCCGCCAGGACTTGGGGGCTTCTGTGGACTACCTTTATGCATTTCCAACATTTTTATGTTTTGACTTAGAGTACAGGATTAAGCCCAGGTACAAATTCCAGTTGTGGCTTGTAGAGAAAGGCTTGTGCACCAAAAATTACTCAATTGCAAGCATGGTTGCAACCAGTGAGAAGAATTTCGTAACTCGCATTTATGGAATTCATCCAGCTGCTCCAAAACAGTGGTTTGAGCGTTTCTATTGCAAAAGACCCAGTAATCTCGCTAGGAGACACTAATTTTTATAACTTTACTGTAGCTTATTATCAATGATGACCTATGGTAGATATAATATTTGTTTCCACAGTTTCTTATAGAATTTCACTTCCTCTGCTATAGGATATTATCTAGTGAAAATGATCATTTCACTCTTGGATTTATCTTTCAGAATCTTGTAAATTGATCTGTCCTCCATGTGATAATGGCATTACTCATTGTCCGTGGATTCTTGTTCCCAACCACAAAGATTTTGTTGAAGCTGAGCACTATGTTTATCAGCTGGCCTTATTGTAGTGGCAAAATGTTGCTCATAAACACTGTGCAGAGCCACGTTGAAGATCATCCCATTCCAGGCATTTGTTCTCTGTGCGTGCAACCCCAACCATTCATTGTACGTATTGCACAATTGTTGATTATTGCTCAGTTTGTTTGTGATTCTTACTCATTAATATGTTCTCTCTATTTGATGAATGTTAAGAGGAAAACCAAAATTGAGAAAGCTGTGTGTCCTCATGAAGGTATGTAGTAGCCTTCTGTTTTTCTTTCTTCCCAGTATCTGTTTTGGCTGAATTTTTGGTGCAACTATTAAGTTGCCATGCATGTAAGAAAGAAGACACCATAAGCTATGCAGATTTATTATTTCCTAATTGTCTTGGTGTCTTCTTGCAAACCATATGTGAAATTCTGGTAGGAAGGTCAAAAATTTATGTTGAGTTTTCCAAAATTATGGATTACAAAGAAGACAACACAGAATTAGTTAACAAAGATTTCTCTCACAATCTCCCACTTTAGATGAGTAAGGGAAGTGTTGGATATCTTTGACATATATGTTAGACTGCATTTATCACAGTTCATTAAATGTTGCAGTACTCATAACAATGCATGTTTCTATGTTTTGCCATTTAACTTGTAAACCCATTTATTTTGAAATGAAATCATTAGGTCCTTTGCCTACTACCCGCATGCAACGTGGCCCAATTAAAAGTCTTTGTTGGGCCTTTTGGACTTTGTCTAACTTGAATCCTCCATCATTCACGGACGCCGTTCGATGCCGATAATTAATTTACACTCGCAGTCTGCCCCTCTTAAAAATGAAAGCGTAGACTAACAACAGTATGCAAGCGAGTCCCAATGCTGATGGCTATGATGGTTCAAGACTCAAGCCCAGCCCCATCCTCATCCTCGCCAACTCTCTCAACCGGAGAAATTGAAATTAAACAAAATCTCCGAGGGTATTATCGGAAAGCCGGACAAAAATTGAACCCATTGCTTGCATTGCATTGCACTGCATTCCAGTTTCAGGAGTTCCTAACTGCTTCTTCTCTCATACAAACACTAAATTTCTCGCCTTTTCTCTCTCATTTTCTTTTACTTTCTCAGTTTCGATCTCTTCTGTTATCAATACTTTTGTCTTTTTGTTTCTCCGTTGAAGTTTCGTCCGAACGCACACAAAAACAAACAAACAAACAAAGAAGAGAGAAATTGAGAGAGAGTTACTCTATCTGATAGTTCAATTTATTTCTCCACTGAAAGCTGTGAGCAACAATTGAAGAAGAAGAAGAAGAAAGGGAAACAGAGAGAGAGGAGTCTCTGTTCGGTCTCTGTTAATTCTCCGTTCAATGGTGTTTCATTCTCTGGTTAAAACCAACGAAACGCCACCATCACGATCACTACCAATACAGAATATGGCTTCTTCAACAACAGCCAAATCTCAGCCTCTTCACAACTTCTCTTTACCTGACTTGAAATGGGCTATGAACCATACAAACACCAATCGTTTCCGAAAACTCTCCAATACCTCTCATAAATCACCTCAAAACGACGCCGATTCTGATGCTGACTGTCAGAGGCAGAATCCGGTGCTTGAAAGTGGGAGTACAGGACATGGAATTGAAAAGTCGGTGAAGAAGAAATCTACGGCGCTACTGTCAGATGACGTTGTTGAGAATTCGGAGAAGAAACCGACGGCTTCATCTGAAAGCAGTAGATCCAGGATTTTTATTCGAATCAAGACAAAGAACAGTATAATTGCTGGGGAGGTTGCGGATGCAGTAGGGGATCAAATTCAAAACTCCATTGCTGATGATGCTGAAGAATCAGTGCCGAAGACGTGGAATTTACGGCCGAGGAAACTGGTGACTAAGGTTAATCATAATAACAACAGCATTAATGCGAATGGAGGTGTGCCTAAGATCGGAAGTGCAGCTGTGCAGGACATAAAAGCTCCGGCGCCGAGTCCCGCGAAAGTTGCCGAGAAGAAAGAGAAAGAGAAGGAGAAGAAGCGGAAATTCTCGATCTCGCTTGTAAAGGAAGAGATTGAAGATGATTTTCTTACTATGACTGGGACCAAGCCCTCCAGGAGGCCAAAGAAGAGAGCCAGAAATGTGCAGAAGCAACTCGATGTAAGACCATTCATTTTCACCATTGCTTTTTTATTCTTGGTTCTTTTTTTTCTCTAATTTTCTTTTCATACGATTGGTTTAGGTTTTCAAATGTTCTGACCGTCTTTTTCTGCGGTGGTTTTTGCAGTTTGTTTTTCCAGGTTTGTGGTTGGCTTCGATTACGCCTGACTCGTACAAGGTTAACGATGGTCATACAAAGGTGAGATATTTCGACCCTCTAATTTGTTCACGGTCTATTCGGTGACCAAGTAAATCTAGGAAAAGGAAGACAATTAGTTACCGATGCTTAGTAATGTACTTCAATTTGCAAAAAATGTAATTGATGGATTGCATATTTTGTGATTTTATCATGTTTTCACTCTCTTATCTTCATTGTATGATGTCTACAGGGCTAGATGGGACTGCTGCTAAATTGATCTGTTCGACATGGAATGGAAATTTGAAGTTGGATGACAGCAGAAGTTTTGTGACCTAAGCTGAAGGTATAATGAATTATGTGTCTGTAAATGTAAAGATGAGAGGTTATCAAAATGTGTGTTGTTCTTGTGCCTTTTATCTGGTTAATCAGCGAGGAGCTCAGTGGTATGGCAGAAGAGCTATATCAGTCTGTGTTATGAGTAGTTGCAGTTGTACATATGAATTATCAGTTGAATGAAAGTTTTTTCATATCAGATCCTATGAAACGAAAGCTTCTTTTACATGACAGTTCTCAAGAATTTGTTACCTTTTAGCTGGATGGGTTGGAATAGTAAAGCAAATACATGTCATGCATCCCAAATACTCGGCAGACATCCTTGTTATATGTGCATGCTAAAAATGCTTTGAGAGAAATGATTATGTATAGTTTTTAATGGCTTCTGACCAATTTAAGGAAAGTGTCATTCTTAAAGAGTCAAGTAGCGTCTTTTGTTTGTCATTTCTAATCCTAGAGTTTATGAGCAATGGATGAGTTATTGTCCGTTAATGGCAAGACGTGTCTCATAGGCTGATCTGAAATATTAAAAGAATCGTGCAACCCAAATAGTTGGGAGATGCACATGTGGTCAATCTCTACATTATAATTTTCAGGAAATTCATTTCTAGAAGCAATGTTAGTTTGTTTACCAGATACCAAGGATACACATGTCATGCAGTACTTTATTTTGAATAAGTAGATTTTTCATATTTGTCTTCCCTATTTGAAGTGCTTATGAACTAGGCATAAATTAGGTCCAGTAATGGCAAGATAATGGGTGATTGAACAATCTTCCATATGTCCCTTCTTTCTAAAGGTTTCCTTAGAGCACAGATGATAAGTATCTGGCCCTTGATCATTTTAAAGAGTGTGTCATCCTTAAATGATCAAGTTCTTCTGTCCACGTTAATAAGAAATGTATCATGTTTTAAATGATTGAGATCTCATCCTGTTTTTCTTTCCGGTATGAAGAATATGTGAGATTGACGCAAGCGATGATCTCTCAGTAGCAAGATGTTTGGGACTGAGCAGCCTTTGCCAGTGGGGGCTGCCTGTAGTTTAAATAATCTTGTCATTGCTGGTGTTAACTATTCTATTCATTCATCTGAATTATTGTGGGAAATGGAAACTTAATTAACTATCAGGCTCAAGGGCCGGCTATTTACATTTTTAGGTATCCTTTAGAGATGGGAATTATTAATACTTGATAAAATAAATTAACAGATTCTTTTGGATATTGGGTTTTTAATAGTTTCTAAAAATTTCTTATGATTTACCATTCACATATTATGTGCATTAATGGTTTGCAGATTATCACGAACTCCGCAAGATTTCTTGGTAAATACTGGTTCCTTATATGAGAAGTCAAATACAATCAGTTTCAGGAGCATTGTGTACGTGGTATAACTGCATTCTTAACTTAAGTTGAATTAGGTTTTCAATACAGCTCTTTGGTTATTCAAAGCCATTGTGATAATAGGATCTGATTGATTTGATAATTCATGAATCAAATGTCATCTAGAGTTTGTTGATTGGGTCGCATTCTTTATCTATCTTTTATGATATCTTTTACCTTGGTGTTGATTGGTATTCATACTTTAGCATGAATTCTCTTTATAATTCAGAGCGATGCATATGGTAAGCACTTTATGATTTGTAAAATCCAAAAGAAAAAGAAAAGAATTGATTTGTTATCTGATATTTCTACCAACCGGGTGAGAGACATGTCTACAATTAGTAGCAGAACATACTTGTTATGGCTTGATGTGTATCCTGCATGCTGAATCTCTGCAATTCAAACTGCTCCGTGGTCAATTGCTATCAGGAAGGGTAATGGTTGTGCTGAGTGCAAACTCATGTTATTGAAACTTGATTGCAAGTTTTTTTTTTTTTTCCTTTTCATATGTTTAAATTAGTTGAATTGTTGCAAGTTGATAAAATGTCGTGGACTTCACATAGACATAAATTCTGGTTCTTATTTATGTGGCATATCAATGTATTGCCGGTGCTTAAGAAACTTTATTTTCGCTGTTAGATTAGGAAGGATCTGAACTTTGTTATGGACAGTCACAGAACAGCCTGCCATACGAAAGATGAAGGTATTTTTTTTACATACATGCCACGAGCAGGTGTTATTGATATTCTGAAACGTTCACTTTCTTGAATTAGGCAAGGAATCACGCCAATATTCCAGAATATGGTACGTGTTCCTAGTGCAATTTGTCTTGGTGCCAACTGCCAACACAATGACCGAGCAAACCAGCTTCGCTTGCTACAGTGAGAAAACGGAATGCTGGAATTTTCTTTCCTCACGCATCGTCTTAGTAGAATAATTTTCAGATGCATTTTAGAGGTGAATACTTGCAGCCTTTTGTTGTTTTGTGAAACAGAGAAAACCAACGCGTCTGCGGCTATGAAGAGCTGAAAGAGTCTTTGTGGTTTTAATACTTCAAATTGGTATTAATTATTGGATGGTGGGTGAAATTTCAATAGAAAAAAAGAACTTTCCCAGCAAGAAAGCAAGGTCACACAGCATCCACGTAGAACTTTGACTGGAAATTTTAACCCATCAGCCTAATTCAAAGAAACTGTTCTAGTTCATTATATTTGACTCAGGATTTTTCCTCTGGTACATTTTTGCTGTAATGGAGTAACAGATGCGTCGGTCGGGTCGGGTGTGCAATACTGTCGACTTGCACGTGACGTTAGCGTGACTTCGCCCACGAATTTTACCTATGAAAAGTCAAGGTCAAATCTTTGTTCATTATAATTCTCGTGGGCAATTGCTTTTCTCCTCTCTTTCACTACTCCTATAAGCTGATCCGTACACGATTGTATCAAAATGCCCGCTTAGAAAGAGAGATTTTACATATTACAATGGCATCAACCGATTCTGTGGGCAACATATCGTCAGCGCAGTTGGAATGGAGAGCCGGCAGCCACCGTGAACTCCCCGGTATTACTCGCAATTTGTTTCAAGACGGCTCCTCGTCTTTGCCCGCTGACAGCAGCGACGACTCAATGGCGTCTCGTTTCAATCTCGCGGTTGAAACTTCGGCGAAGAAATCAACGTCATCGGACTGTCGAGGTGAAATCATGTGTAAATTCAGTACGGCGGCGAGCAACGACAACCCCAAGAATGATGATCAAAACATAGTTTCTTCAGAATTTGAAGAGCCAGAAGAAGTCGAGACTTGGAAGAACAAGAAGAAGAAAGTCTCCGACACGGTGAATCAAACCCTAATCGCAAAAAATGGTAATGCAGCTGAATCGAAAAAGAAGCGATCATTCTCGGCATTCTCTGTATCGCTAACAAGAGAGAAAATTGAAGATGATTTATTCGCAATGGGTGGATCAAAGCGAAGCAGAAGGGTTAAGAAAAGACCGAAGAATTTGCAGAGACAACTCGATGATTTGTTTCCGGGTTTGCGATTGAAGTACATAACAACTGATGATTACAGAGTTCGTAAGTAATGCATAAATTCATGATCTTGTTGTATTTAGGGTTAGGCGAGTTTGATATTAAACTTTTATTAATTGAGAGATTTGATGTCTGATTATAACAAGGCAAAGCAACTGCAATTGCAATCTTACGTATTAGTCATCCAATTAATTTCAATTCCGACCAGAGTTTCTTCTTTTGTGCGTTATTGATCAATTGGAGAAATTATTTCAAGAAAATTTATGTGTTTGTGACAGCCACCCACCTACTGGTCATCTAAATGCACCCTGTCGAATTGCTAACCGACTCGGCAGTCATATTTATGGGGTAATAACACCCATATCCCCGTGTTTCTATATTTTTTTTATATTATAAATTAATCGTTTCACTTATAACAAATAGGTCCCCAGTTTTGATCTCAATTTCCCATCTCCAAGGGCCATATATATATATATATATAAATATGAAATAAATTTTATAAATAATTTAAATATCTCTTAATTGTGAAATAAATTTTTAAACCAGACATAAATACAAGTAACATACTAATACGAATTCATTATTGATAAATATTTAGTTTTTATTCAATTATCACAATAATTAAATTGAAGATTGAACCACGCAAAATAGTTTAATTTTACTGTACTTATATAAATATAATATATTAAAAACTATGACGTATAATAAAAGAAATATTTAATAAGTTTTAAATTAAATTTAAATGACAAAATAAATATTCACAATAAAAAAATTTCAAACTAAGAGTTGAAACATCAACTTTTTTAATTAGACATTAATTAAAACTTATAGTGTCCTTATTATCATTTCAATAGAGCCAGGACCTATCTGTTATAGATAAAAATAATGACCTCACTTATGAAAATTAAATATGAATGATAAAAAATGGGACCAGGATAACAATAAGCTTTTGTTACGTGGAATTTTAGTATTATTACGAGGGATATCTATTTGTTGATTGAAGAGTGGAGGGGTTAAATCGTCCCAGAGAGAAAAAGAAAGTGTTAAAAAAGTGAGATTGTCTTGTTATATCAATTATAATAATATAATAAAAAATATATATTTATTAATATAAATTAAAAAAATTAAAATAAATTTTATTTAAAATAAGAAAATAAAAATTAAATAATAAAATTTATTTTAATTTTTTAAAATTTTTATTAATAAATATATTTTTTTTATTAATTAGACAGATGCATCCTATTGTCAAATTTTACTTTGAGATTTTCTCGCGGAGGAATCTCTAACTGTAGGGCATACACCACAGTCACACCCGAGTATGGTTTCCTTCTTTAGGTCAACTTAGCGAACATGAGTTGTCGAAAGTCAATCTGAAGACTTGGTACATTACAATAAGTTGTCAAGTGGAAAGGAAAGTACGGATCTATCATGAGGGTGTTTTGTATATAACGTTATAAATCTGTCAATTGTGAGGGTATTTTTGTCAACAAAGGTACAAATCGAATAATCCGAGCAGTTGAAAGATTACAATCCCCGTACAAGGTTAGATGAATCCAAACACGCTTTGGTGCCTCAGTTTCTTTCTAAAAGTGACCTGAATTGATCAAATTCCCGTCTTGTTTGGATTTTGAACTGTATTTTTACAATGGCATCGATCTTTTCATTGCCATCACAATCTGTAAACACTTTCTCGTCCCCGCAGTTGGAACAGAGCGCCACCGGCACCGAACAACCTAGCAGCCTCCTTTCCCGCCAAGTCTCTCACATGCTCAATTCGTCTCGAGAGGACTTGCTCCCCCCTTCCTCCTCAGAGGACAAGCGAGAATATCCAACAGTTTCTCGCGATCATCAAGCGGCTGAGACTTCCCAGAAGATATCGATGACATCGGAGGCCAGTAATCTTCCCAGAATCATGCTGAAATTCAGCTCGCAGATCAAGAACGCGACTGACGACGTAGCTTCAAATGTCGGGGACACAAAAACCCTAGTAGCAACAAACGACGAAGAATCGGCGAAAGATGAAACAAACGAGTCTGATAAAAGGAAGCGAACATTCTCCACATTCTCAGCTTCGTTGGTAAGAGAGAAGATTGAAGCTGATATATTAACAATGAGTGGGTCAAAGCGAAGTAAGAAATCGACCGCGAAGAAAACGACGAATGTTCAGAATTCCGTCCAAGAAGAGTCGTCATCCTTCGCCACTGACAACAGTTCCGATTCAGTGGGGTCTCGTTTTAGTCTTTCGGTTGAAACTTCGGAGAATAACTCAACATCGGATAATACACGTAAAATCATCTGGAAATTCGGGACAGCAACGAGCAACGACAAAAAGAATGGTGACATGGTTACGACTGATACGGTGGATCAAACCCTAGTCATAACGGAACCCGAAGAAAAAGAAAAAGTTGAGATTTCGAAGAACGAGGAGAAAGCCCCCCACGTTGTGAATCAAACCCTAATTGCAGCTGTGCCAAATCAGACTGGGTCGACTCAATTAGGGTTAGGGATCATTCCGTCAGCAAAAGAAAATAGGGAGAAAAAGAAGCGAAATAAATTCTCAACAATCTCCGTTTCGCTTACAAGAGACAAAATTGAAGCGGATTTGATAGCAATGGGTGGATCAACGCGAAACAGAAGGATCAAGAAAAGACCGAGGCATTTGCAGAAGCAACTGGACGATCTGTTTCCGGGTTTGCGATTGAAATTCATAACATCTGATGATTACAGAGTTCGTGATGATAAAACTTAAGAGAACTGTCAAATTTTCTTCGAGGTTGTTTTTTTTTTTTTTTTTTTCAAGTGAAACTTCTGCGTTCATTGAGATTTTGAATTTTGGGATCTGTCTTTCTTGTTTGATGAAATATTTTGTCTCATCTGTTCTGCAATTTCGGCTATTTTCTGGCAAATGCATCTGATAGTTACTCAAGATTAGAAAGTTAATTTTCTTATGAACACCCAATGGTTTATTTTGTTCTCATTGTATATCATGCACACTGACTCAGGTTCGAAGATTTTCCACTCGAATAATACATTGCACTGTCTTAACAAGGAAGAGACAACAGCACCACCATAAACAACATACAATTAGTTTGAACAACTTTTGTTTCGTCTATCGTTCGCAGAACTGATACTGACCATTGGTGTCATACAGCTAGATTCTGTACAAGCAGCAATAGCAGTAGCAACACGAGAAAAATTACAGGCAAACCAAATGAGATGAGATAATCATATTAAAATAATTGACGGACATCTTCCTTAAAGATTGAAGAAATTAATCACTATTAAATGAGGTAAATATCCAAAACCACGAATACCTCATAGATTGTTACGTTTCATGTTCAAAATCACAGTTCTTAAATTTCCGAAATCTAGACTCAAAGATCCATTTTCCTGTCAGTATGTTAAATAAACTCATGAAGCACAATCAATTATAATTTAGGTTAAAACACAAGACAAGAGGTTGATAGATGATAAGTTCTATAAATATACCAAGCATAACATAATTAATGACTGTTATCATATTGGTTATGCCCTTGTAGAGCATTGTAAATGAAAAATTACAAGCTTCAAACCGAAAGTCATAAAAAAGGCAATAGGACAAAAGTTAGATATCGTTCATAAGTGTGCTTGTACATTTCTCTTTAATGTTGATGGTCAAGAAAGTTTGCTTTTTGCTCACTCAAGTGAGTATATGCTGTTCCAAACATTCACTGTATTCCTGGATTTTAATTGGTAACAAAGAGGGAAAATGAAGCAGTTTAGTAAGTAATTGTTGTCCGCGGTACTGCATTTCTTTTACTTGATGCAATGGTCCCCTTAAATTTTAATTGGTCTTGGAATTTCTTTCTCAATTTTCGGGTACTCCTAAATTTTATTTTCTTTGACCTTTATTTCAAGGCCTACGAACCTCTCCCCCTTATTGATCAATAATGTACTTCTCTGGGGTATTCCTTGAAGGTTGTTTTAAATAATAAATAAACTGAAGAGAAAAAAGAGTAATATCGTAGAAGAAATCTGTTCGTCACGAGGAAACAGAATGGTGAACAGTTAAGTCGCAGTATTAATTTCCTCCAATCAAAATTGTGAAACTTTCCTTCTACCAGTGAGATGTTGAAGTACATTTTGGAATATGATTTTCTTGTAGTAATTAATCTGTAACAGGTTAACTTTGATACTATGAGATGAGATCACTGCAGAGAACTTCCACCAACAGCAGCTGACAGGTACACAAGTTCATGCTTTCTAAATCAGAAGAGAAATCACAGAAGAAATTAAGGGTGTGTTTTCTAACACGAAGCCAGAATAATTTTAATGTGTATTTACTAAAATAATAATAAAAATTAGAAATTAAATACCTAGAATTCATACATTAGGAATAAAAATTTAATTTGAGAATAGAATTCTCATTTTAATCTATTTTACTCTTATTCAAATGATAAATTATTCATTTTATTTTTATTTTAAAAAATATAAAAATAAAATAATAAATTATAGATTTTATTTCTAATTTTTTAAATAAAATTATCTAAACTTACAAAAATATAATAATTAATATTATTTTTATTAATATTTTTATAATAATTATTAACAAAATTATTATTATTATTATTATTGATTATTAATAAAAATAATTTTTTAAATAATAATAATCACAATTATTATAATATAATAATAATAACAATAACAATAATAATAATAATAACTTAAAATAATTTTTTATTTTTATTTTTATTCTTTATTTTAATTTTAATTCATTTCAAAATTTATTTTAATTCCAACCCATAAAATAAATCCGGTCATGCAGGCAATGGATTGCGGTTCCCATAACCCACCCATTATTCTCTGTTTCCCATTACCCGGCTATTCCTGCGACGAACGCACAAGCTTCGTCCAATCCATTGTTTCGTTGACTGTTCGTGCAGGCTAAATTTAAGCAGGCCCATAGAGGAAAATATCAAAGCCCAGGAGCAAGAATGGGCCCATTTGTGAAGGGCCGAAATCGTAAAATATTTAGTAGTTGACAGAGAGAAAAGAAAGGGGGCAGAATTTGCAGTGTCGAGGAAGTGGAGGAAAGTGGAGGAACTGCTGCAGTCACCGGGACCCACTGGTGGCGGGCTCTAGCAAGCACGGCTCAAGTAGGATGGGGCATATCGTCATTTCGTAAAGGTTACGCTTTCCTGCCGATTAAAGCATTCGGTGTTGCCTCCTTGTTTGTTGGCTCCGCCGCCTTTGCCTCCATCGCTTTTCTTCAAGCTTCCGGCTTTCACAAGGTCTCAAATCTCTCCTCTTTAACGTCCATTAGACTTTTGTTCGATCCTTTATTTATATAAAGGTGGAAGACTTGTTAGAAGTGGGTGCAAATATAAGGACGCAACTTGGCATCCGTTCAAGAACATCTGATCAGGAAGTTAATCCTTTGTATTGGGTGAAATAATTGGCGAAAATAATTATTTTAATTAAATGATTGATGCTTATTATTTATTTTCCGGCGGCAAAACGGATGATTTATGACAAGTCAACAGTTGAATTATCCCTTCAACTCCACCTTTCCTTTTTTTTTTTTTTTTGCCTATAATCAATTTTCATGAATGTGTTCCCTTAATTACGCTTCTGCTTTTTCCTACGTATAAAATACGTTGAGTTGGGTTCTACACTTCAAATTCAGAGTGTAAATAAAGCATCCAACGACTAGAAAACAATCATTTTTATTGGATCACGGCATTCGTGAATGAAGAAGAGCCAAAATTGCATTAGAAAATCGTCGAACGTCTCACAAGCTGAAGCAGCCAGCTACAAATATCCCGATGGTAAATGGCAGGGTCGTGACAAGACTATAAAGGCTGGGGAAATCGAAATTGGAACCCAAATTATGGTTTCCAAATGCGCTTTGAAATTTCGGACAACTGTCCATTTAAATCAATCAACAGATGCAACCACCCACATTAGCTACTGATCTACATTTGCTAAGCTGGTGCCGAAGCCGGCGCTGGCATATAAGACTCCGGCATTAAATTTGCCTTGGAAGGTGAATTGATCTCAACAATCAAATATTTAAACTTCCATTGCTTGATAGTCTTTGTCTCTGAACATCTCAGCATAAACTTTTCCAGCTCCGTGCGGTCCACGGATATAGAAATTAACCTGCATTCAAAATTGATTGTCAAGTCCATAAATATCATATCATGTGCGATTCTTCTTTGTATTTATGCATCGGTTTCATGATCAGGAAACGGAAAAGTTTGCATAATGATAACAATTGCATTTTAAAATCTTTTTCAACCACAGTAGGAGGCAGTTACCTGAACATGCTTATGCCAAATTCATCAGTGTATATCCTGTTTGGAATACGTTGACGAGCAGCTCAGTTTCTACTTTCCCGATCGTACCCAGTAATTGGGGATCCAATCCTCACTCCAACCTGATACGAAGCACGTACAATACGAGTGTAAATGCTGAGAAGTCTACGAGTATGTATTAACAAATGGTCATGCATGCATTTTCCTTCATTCGTGCAACCCATGTATTAATTTTTCATATTATTGTTAAACAATAGCTATAAGTGTATATGCAGCTCTATACATCATCATCATATTATATTTAAATCTATCTTAAGCTTTGTTATTCACAGGCAATCAGTTGCATTTATCCAATAGAGATTCAAATTCTTGCTCTGAGAATTGTGCTTAACGCTGCAAAATTCTGCCTGCCTAATATTTCGCCCCTCCATACTGAATAATCTCTCTGTAGCTCGTAATGTATTTTCTCCTTGCACCCATTAAAACAATAAGTAAATACAATATTTTAAACCATTTTTGGAACTCATGGTGCAGGAGAAAGATAAAAAAAATTTGTCAAACCTGACTATCGTCTTGGATCCTTTTCGGAGGCTTGTTAAAAATTTTATACCTAAAAGATCAATGGTTTTAAATCAGCATGGTATTGACAGAAGATACAAGTTTTAGAATCCCATATTTTCACTGCCAAACACAATCCAACAAGATATTTCTTACTTTTTTGGTTCAAATATGAGCTCCGTGAAAACAGCAGATGCGCTGGGGCAGCAGCAACGCCAATCCCTGCGAGAATTATAACACTGTAGGAAGCCCCCTCTGCTATTGTCACTGGCTTCTCTGGGATATTGTATGTCGGAGAATCGAAAGGATCTTCAACAGTAGATATGTCTTTTTTGGGCTGTAAGGGCAGTGTTGGATATGTCAGAAGAAAAAAATAAATAAATCTGATCCTACCATAAAATTCAAGGGGACAAAATAAGATGATATTCTATGGATAGACGAACAGAGCAATATTTTCTGCAAGGAAAGTTTGATAATTCATTTTCATGTAAAAAAAAGAAAATAAAAGTTTCAGACTCCTGGTAGTTAATGAAGGGTTTCACCAGCAAATCCTCCTCTTCTTCATTATTCCGCACCATTTCACAACAGAAATACAACAAAATAGGCTGAGTTGCTGTATGATCAATTCAGGACGACCAGGCCTTTAGAATTGCAAACGTTGGGTCAGGGACATTGATTAGTTCACTAGAAACAGCTTAAATTCAAACTTTTTTCTCAATCATTCAAAGAACAGATCAAGATTCGAGACCAATACATCCATCAACCGTTAATCTTAATAACAAAAACAGAGAGATCAAACTAAATATAATTAGGTTCAAAAATTTCAATTGAAATTCGAACCTCAGATGATTTTTCTGTTGTTTTCTTCGAAGCTTTCGATGCGAACGATCTAGTAGTAACATTAAGTTACAGAGTTTGCTACATGATTTTCCGAAAGTTGAGATGGCTATAATCCTCTGAATAATCAAAACAAAATCAATTCACTAATATAAAAGAGAAATAATCACTAACCATTAGCGCCAAATACATCCTGCCGAATGAAATGAACAAAACAATCACTAACCATTGGCAATTCTGTTTTAGAAATTTGTAAACATCATGAAACTAACAGTGAGAAAGCAAAATCTGCAAGAAAACGAATGCTCAGAAAGCAAGACACCCAGGCAAATGAAAGAAAGAAAAAAAAAATACACTTTTTTGCTGAATGTTCTACTGTGGTTTTCCCGGAGGCTGATGAAGAAAAGGGAACCAAACCCTTGTGCTCCAAATTATAACGCAATCCATTGTCGGATTCTACACTACCAGTGCATTTGAGTCTAACCAAGGATATTGCTGATCTCCGAAGATGGTACATCTTCAAAGAACTTGAATTGCTATTTTGCAACACTATTAATCTAATTTTTACTAGAGTTTTTCGCATAAAGAAATCTACTGTGGTTTATCAGGACCGGTACGACCAGACCGTTGAAATGATTATATTTTAATTAATTTTAGTCCTTTGAATATAAATTTAAGATATTTTATCAATAAAATTTGTTTAATAACATCAATTTAATTGAAATATTTAATTAATTAGTAATAAATTATATATAAAAATTATATAATCTTATATATTTCCGGGAGAAGGTTTGCTGATTAAGGAAAGACTTTCCTCGTGGCCAGTTTGGTTTAACGATGTTAACCTCGGCACCAAATACACATGTTTCAATATCATCAATTTCAAGTAAATATCCATTTGAAGGTTCGTTAAAAGTAGTGAGGTCAAGAAATTTTGCATAACCCCATTCAGTTTTATTCTTATGAAAAGTTCTCAGTGTGAATTTCGCATCCTGTATTGTTAGGTACTGATTCAGATTCTGATCTAACACGAACAATTTGAAGTATGCAGAAATACTCCAAGCACCATCTGGATGACTATTGCTGCCGTCTATTTTCAGGTGTAGGGATAGATGGTTTCTTCCTTCATTTCCATGTCCTTTTGGGTAAATATCTAATGATGACTAATTAGTTATCATTAGTTATCTAATGATGACTTTATGTTAACATTTTTGATTCTCGAGTCATTTGTGAACGTGACATTGAAATTCATAAAGACAAATATGTGTGTGTGTGTGTGTGTGTGATTGAAAGCTATTGATTATACAAAATGGTGTGCATAGATTATGGATGACTACTGTTTAGATTTAATTAAGATTAATACAAGTCAATTTAAATCAAGTTGGCCTTATTAAAATATTCACCATATAATGTAACCAAATCTAATTAAATAATACGAATTGTTAATTTATTATCTTATGTGAATCCATTTATACTTAAATATTACTAAAAAGACCATAGTTATGTAGGGTCAATTATACAATGATCGATCGATTAGTGATTAATTTGCGTTTGTTAGTTTCAGATGTATCTATGAATACCCAGTGTTCTTGCGGAAGCAGGCAAGAACTGAACCTTTTCTGATCTTTCATTTTTCAGTTTGTGCTGTGTTTTGTGGCATGGATCAATCAATCGTTAATTATAAGTTAATGTGAACGTAATTTTAATTAGTCTATGAATGTTAGATTAAGATTAATAAATAAATAAAAGGGATTATACAAAGACTGTGTACAGTTGAGGTCAATGTAATTAAATCAATAGGACCTGGTATCCAAAATTAAATCTGCAAAAACTAAGAACAGATCATCTGAAAGCCAAGTCATGATATTCAATGTTGGATAAGGATACAAATTTATCAGGTATCCAAGTTAAATTTGTGGATGCTGCTATTTAATTTGTGGTGTTCACTGATAAATTAATCTATTAATATGGAGATGCTGCGATTACGAAGCATTTTGTCATTATTAAAGTAGTCAAACACAATTTCATATCTTAAGTTAATCAAATCAACAGAAATTTTGTTGCTATTACCAAATATAAATTAATTCCAGTTCCACAATCAAACGAAGACTTCATCAATCAAAAGAAGCAAAATATTATTGATTAATTCAACGTTTATTACAACCGGGAAATGATTGATGAAGTTCAGCATCCATACAATGATTAAAATCTCCCGAACTGAAATTAATAATAGAAGAACTGCTGATATGTTATTAGCAATAGAGAAAAATTACTATCCCTGGAGCTTAACCACGGAAACAGCGAGAATTTCTATTTCAACGATTAAAGTATCATTAATAAGATATCCGTTGGAGACTTCATAGAGAACATCTAGCGGAATAAATTCCTGGAAACCAAATATCGAACCCTCCCTCGAAAACCAATACCTGACTGCAAGAAATTATTTGGTCTCAAATTTCTGTAAGATAATTAGTACGAAATTAGGAAAAAGAAAGTAAACAAATTAATTCACCTGTTTCTTCCATTTTATTAATCCCGGGGTGATCCCGTACTCGCATCTTGTATTCGGCGTACACTTTCCTCTTAGTTGGGAGGCTTTTCCAATCTTTCAGACTCAAGTAAAATGACAGATGACTGCCTTTTGCGGTATCATATCCCTTCGGTCAAATCAGCATTTGCCTGGAATAATTCAACAGAAAGAAAAAGTACTGAGCTTAGTTAGGTTAATTACATCATGCAAAAATAGTAGAGCATGCTCGTAGTCGATTTGATTAATGTAATAATTAGGTTAGAGGTTGGAGCTAGCTAGCTAGACATCCACCATTTTCTTCCTCCAGCAGTAAAATTGTCAGAGTAGTGATCACGATCATCTAATGTTGAGAAATTTGGGAGCTTCCATCGGTGAGGTTTTCTAGTTGCATGTCCCTTAGCAAGGGAAATATTTTCTACTCTGCCAGTAGGTTGAATAACGAAAACCTCAGCTCCAAATACGCAGGAATCCTGAATTAGGTATCCACAAGAATCTTCTTTGAATGTTTCAAGAGAAAGCAATTTCCCAAAACCCCATTCTTTCTTCAGATGATGAAAACGCCTTACTACTCCATCTGTATAAACAAATTAAAAAATATTCATACATGTTCTTTACGTTCATGAGCTACCTTAAATATTATTCTTACCCTGAATGGCCAGGAACAGGTTCTCTTTCTGGTTAAGCACAAACAATTTGAAGTCAACGAAAATCTCCCAGTTATTATTCGGGAAAGGATTACTGTCATCTATTGCCAAGTAAAGCGAAATATGGCCACTCCCACCACTTTTCTGGTTTCCATTTGGATACAGAATCAATCTCCTAGAAAAATTGTAGTATTTAAATTATCTATCAGTAGGCCTATATCAATATGTGTATGGTTTTCTACTGACATGATTGCATTTGTAGACATAATTATGTTCAGAATCAGGAAGAAGAATTAATAATTGAACTCACCAGTTGTATCCCCCGGCTTTGAAAACTCCAGATTCGTATTTTTCCCCCTTTGCCTTCGATAGTCGTGTGTATGACTATTTTTAAGGTGTAGTGAGCTGGTGGAAGTTCTCTTACTGCTCGAGAAATTCCTGAAACAATCTATGTTGTCAAAACAAACCGGTGCATGTACAGATAAATTAGAAGCAAAAACGGATAGATAAACATAATTTTTGCCAACAGTTGCAGAATTCAAGAAAAATTGTGCAAAAATTAAACATTAATACGTTTGACCTGATCTATCGGTGTAGATGGACAGGCAACAAAAAATGATAAGGGGAAGAAAACAGTGCCTTGTCCTATGGCCATTGCAGAGAATTCCCGAATCCGAAAGCAAGTCTTCAAGGCAATTTAATTTTATCTGGCTCGCCTTTGATATGCATAGTTGCATTATCATATACAAGATTAAAGGATTATAAAAAGACTACATGGAGTCAAGTCAGGCATAAAAGGTAAAAACAATAAATTACATATTTAACGTAGATTTCTAAAGACGGATGGCCGGGCTAGGCTGTAGCACACCCAACTTGTTAAAAAAATATTTATAGGACATTAACAATTTGACCCTTATTTTTTATATTTTTAAAATATAAACATAATTTATTTATATATATATATATATCGAATAAATCTGTAATAACAAAAATATTATTTAATATTTAGTAACGAAAATATCCTTACATGCAGTATTTTAATCACTGACCCATATTATTTTCTTAATTTAAGCAATTTCAGAAGTGAGAATGGAATTAAGAGATGTTCCACCTGCTTGCTTACGAACTCATTCAATTATGTTGATACAACCTTTCAATTATTCACATTATGAAATGGGACAAAATTTTAACCAAAGAAACTCATTAAATTCTCGAGTAATGCTAACCTTACCTAATTATAGTTGTTATTAATTTATATTTAATTTTTAATACAAATAAATATATTATATTAAGAATCGAATCCGTCATTGTTTATGTTATGGATGTCTGTAATTTCTTTATTAATCTTAAACTTTTGTTGATTGACTCTTTAAATTGTTCCCATGAAATTTTAACAATATTTAGACTAATTAGTATTGACTAATGATGTAGGATTTATTTACAATATTGTCCTTACCTAGCTATAACCTGTCTTTTAATCACTTCGTTGGCATTGGTCCAGATATTGTACAAATTAACAAGTCATATATAAATGGTAAATAAATGGTTCGCATGGCGTAACTAATTCATAATTTGTATTGGTTAATAAAACTTAATAATATTATTCGGTGAATGTATCAATAACGCCAGCTTGATTTAAATTGACTTGTGAAGCATACAGTCCATTTAGTCTTATTTTAATCTTCGATATTGAATCTGGATTTGTGTATAAACAGGGACAGTGTGTTGGCATATCCACCCACCCACCCATTCATCCACCCATCCATCCATCCATCCGTCAAATTAAGGAATATTCTTGTTGAAATTATGTCCTAACGTCGGGAATATAATTCATTTGGCCATGCCTAACGATAACTTTGAGCATATATGAATGAATCCTTCATCTTCAGTACTTGTCTAAATTTATAAACTAAATCAGTTGAATTGGTTTTGTTTTATTATTAATGACTGACTGACATTGTCAATTATTTTCAGCAATTGGAAAAGGGAAAAGGAGACTTCCCTCAGCTGACTACACATTCAAAGTAGAGTCATTCAATACACTAGCGAAATCAAAGGTGCAGAAATTTGAATGGGGAATTTTCAAAGCAGAGGGATACAATTTGTGAGTGGTAGTATACTAGTATTAATTAGTAAGTTTCGTTTGTTAATTGTACAAATAAATTAATGCATGCAGGAGATTTGGTGTTATACCCAAATGGACACACAACTGAAGGAAGAAGTCATCTATTCCTATACCTGAAAATAGACGAAATCAATGGTCATCCAGATGGTGCTCGGAGTGTTTCTGCATACTTCAAATTGTTCGGGTTAGACCACAATCTGAGTCAGTACTTAGCACTTCAGGATGCTACGTCCGCACTGAGGATTTTTAATAAGAATAGAACATAATGGGGTTATGCAAAATTTCTTGACCTCAGTACTTTTAACGAAGCTTCGATTAGACATTTACTGGAAATTGATGATATTAATACATGTATATTTGTTGCCGAGGTTTACGTTGTAAAACCAACTGGCCACGAGGAAACTTTTTCCTTAATCAGCCAACCTTCTCCTGGAACTTATCGTGGGCCAATTCCCAATTTCATTCGACTTGGTGATTAGGTTGAGCACTCTCGAGAGTCCACCGTTGGAGGAAGAAGCTGGTATAGCAGTATACACATGTTAACCTTAATTAATTATTAATTCATTCATTTACTATTAATAATAATTGATCATCTATCTCATTAACTTAATAAGTACAGGCAACTCGTCCTTCATCCTGCTGGACCTATTCTATTCTGTAACGTTTTCAATATATTGATTATAGTGAAGAAGATCTTGATTCACAATTCAGTAGCGCGGTAAGAAGTGTTTATAATCAACTACACATTATTTGGTTAAGTAAAATCCTATATTATGCACGTGTGTATACGTCGACGTGATTCAAATTATTAAATAAAATTTAATTAATTTTGATTGTTAAAAAATAAAAGAGTTAGGTAGAAAAAAGTTGAGAAAAAATAGAACTAATTGAGCCAATAGTCTAATTGATTAAGTTGTTTGTTTTTTTGCTTGAAAAGTAATTAAAATTATTATTAAAAATTATTATTAATTATTAAATTATTTTAAATAGTTATTATTTTATATTAAAAAAATTTAAATTTAAAAGGATCAATACAACAAAAACAGAAGTTTTTACTTGAATTTATTTATGTTTTTTTTTTATTTTTAGTTTTTAATTATTTTGATAATTTTTTTTAAATCTTATTAATTATTTTTTTGTAATTAGATCTTAATTTTTAATTTTTAACAGTACGAAATTTGATGATCATTCTTTAATTTATATTTAATAAAGTAATTAGTTGAATGGTAGGTACTTTGAAGATTAAATTAGTTGTATGTATTGAGCAATGTAAATTCATAACAGACAGGTTAGTTCTAGCGAGCGAGAGGAATTGAAAGAAGCAGCCGGCCTTTCTTGTAATTATACTTCAATGTTATATTACAACTACATGTATGTATATATTTTAAAACTGGTTTGTATTCGGTCAGCCTGCTCTCGTGAATTGTTCAATTAACGAAAAAACAAACAACTCAGTTAGATTATATTTACTGCTGCCGCTGCGCGGACTGTCTGCGAGATTACCGGTGCCGTTGCTCCTTCGGCAAGTCCAAGTCCTGAGAAACACTAGACAGATGCTAGCATTTTCTCTCGCGATGGCTAATATTGAGTTATATGAATCATTTATAGTTCGATCTTCTCATTCTTCCATGCACATGCTGTTCATTATATTCACTTGCAAACTTTACTTTAGTTCACCCAGTTGGATTATACTGAGTTTATCAATAAAGAACCTTACATCAGTTTTAGGAAATTTACTGTTATTATTGCGCAACATGTACCGACCTAACAGCGGGACTGAATAAGCAATTTTCTCCGATCAGCCTTGGCGTTGTATTAAATTATTAATTTCAGAAGCTTGATACCGGAATATTCATTTGGAGGAGGAACGTGATTTTATTTCAAGATTACTGACAAATGTATAAATTTTTGTACTTGAAAATGACTGACGAGACAAATCTACGTGGATTTTGGTGCAGGAGAAGTGGGCAAGGCGCACGATGGAGTCAAAGCAAAAGGGGCATACGTGTAATTCGTGCCCCCATTTGAACGTGAGAAAAAATAGGGAATGTGGGTGTATTTGTGGAGCGTTGTGGCAGTAACCGTCTTAACCATCACTTCTAATTGAGAGACAAAGAAAGCGAAGTTGAAAGAAAAGAATACGACAAAACCTGGTGAAAGTGATCAGTGAAACGAAGTAAATGTTTCTCCATTGTCAGAGGGATTTCTGGGTTTTGTGACACTGAGCATAACAATGGATGGAAAGAGAGATGAGATAAGAAAAGGGCCCTGGAAAGCAGAAGAAGATGAAGTTTTGATAAACCATGTGAAGAAATACGGACCCAGAGACTGGAGCTCCATTCGATCCAAAGGATTATTGCAGCGAACTGGAAAGTCTTGTCGTCTCCGTTGGGTCAACAAGCTTAGACCAAACTTGAAGAAGTAAGTGATACGTTAGTTGCATGTGTTTGTATGTTATTGTTCTGTGGTAGAGATTTTGCGTATGGGTTTCGTTTTCATTTTTAATTTATCTTGAAAAGTAATTAAGAATTGAGATGGGTTTGTTTGTGCTTTTGCTTTTGTTTCTTGTATGTGTAGTGGGTGCAAATTTTCACTTGAGGAAGAGAGGATAGTAATAGAGTTGCAGGCACAGTTTGGGAACAAATGGGCAAGGATTGCGACGTATTTGCCTGGGAGGACTGACAATGATGTGAAGAATTTTTGGAGTAGTAGGCAGAAGAGACTGGCTAGAATTTTGCAGAATTCAGCAACATCTTCCTCCTTTAACTCTAAATCACACAAAATTAAACGGGAAACTCCTGATTTTCAACGTATTCCCACTTCAGAGGTAAATGGATTGCCTCAATGTAATCTGCTGTTTTTTCAAGTAATTTTAGGGAATTTCGATTGTGTTTGTGAAATATATTTTTCTGTTTCTTAGGATCCGAAGTTCAGTTCTTTAATGGGGGAAGATTCGTCGTCAAAAGCTCAACTGCCAGATCCAGTTGATCATAAGTTGCTTCATTTTGGATCAAACCATTCTCATCTTCAGCCCACCCCATACGAGATTAATCCATACACTGAATCACAATTACAAATTCTCTTCCCCCAGATTCCTCAATCCCAACAAGACCTGACATTTTCGCCAGAAAGCCAAGAACTCTTGGCTAGGCTTGAGGATCCTTACTTTTTCGACGTGCTTGGATCAGTTTATGCCCCTGAACTTAGTAATGAAGCAAAACTCCCTGTTGAACAACCATTTCTAAAGCCAGAGACAAGTTGTAGCAATGGAGCTAAGGATGGAAATGACAAATCTGGAAACCCAGATGCCTTCTTCGATGACTTTCCAACTGATATGTTTGATCATATTGAGCCGCTTCCAAGTCCATCAGATTGGTGAATATTTGACTGATTTCTGTTAAACTGCAAAAATTTGACACAAGTCTTATGCAATGATAATTCTTGTATTGTTATTCTTTTGTACCAGGACTATGATCTAATATTGAATGTGATAATTAGCAGTACGTGAAGCACGTCAAAAGGTTTAAACATGTTGTCCTTTCTGCAGGGATGGGACACAAAAACATATTGATCAACCACTAGCAATCAAAGCAAAAATGGATCACTTCCATATTGTCCAATAGATGATATATATCTATCTAAGAGGTGAAGGTATGATAAATTTAAACACTGCCACACCAAAGGAAGAGGTGGAAGACCTGCTTCCTGCAATGTTTGACGTAAAAAAAGATCCTGCATGATCATTCATGGTCCCCACCATTTGTGGTACTTGACGGTCGATATTTGATGCCGGTTTGGGCCGGATGTAGAATCACCTCAAAGTTTCCAGCAGTAAATGACTCATTTTTTTATTTTTATTATTTTTTTTTATGGAGATTGGTCTCCTTAGTTCCGTGTATGCAAAATAATCTACTTCATAAACAGTTAGGGCCTTCAAGAATGCAGAAACCGCAACCCCAACTGTTTCCCCCTGCATTAGCCTAATAAATTTACAGCTGAACAACTTTGATGATCATATGGATTCATGGAAGCAAAGATGATATATTCTGTGGCTTTTCTGAAAAAATGTAAAGCAAAGTATAGAGAAACAGAGCTTGGATTTTAAGCCCAGATCATAAGCCAATTGCAAGTGCTTGGAAGATAGAAATTCCAGGTTATTAATCATCAGTCATCGCAGACAATAACACCAACAACAACACAAAAAGTAGAAAAAAAAAAAAAACTTTTTAACTCTCATATTATGAAAGCAAGTACACATGAAATCATATTATCATATTTGATTTGTAGATTCCCTGTAAGGTTTGGAAGGATGGACACATAAATATTTTAAACTGCAACTAGAGTTCAAGCAAATTGATGTTCAAGAATGGTAGTCAGTGAAGCAGTTTACCACGAGTCACTAGCAGCAAGTTCTCAAAAGGGTATTTATCTACAAGTGCTTTAATAATTTGTGCATATTTATCCCTTGCATCAACCAGTCTCTTCCGATTGTGGCAACAAGAGTTTCCTCAAGCAATGGTTGTGCATATGTACAGATCCTAATGCAAAATCCTACAAAATGCCTCGTGGGCAAGCAAATGGTGTACTGTAATAATATAACATAAACACCTGCTCATATAATCGTTTCACAGTATTATCAACTGTCCCGGAAGGCAGCAGAGCTTCAAGCTCTGAGGTATTGAAACCAAAGTTCCCATACTTAGGTGCTTCACCACCTCTGGTGGCTTGCCTGTTCAACATCTCGCACAGTCCATACTCGATGGAAACCTGAAAAATAAATGAAAAAAACTTAGGTAACACATTCAGAGAACATAATGATAAATGCCAGTTATGAGTCTTATGACTACGTTCTTCGAAAAAATTACACATGACCTAAATATTATTCCTGATGTTGAGTGTGAATTCTTACGAGGAACAAATAATATGGACATCCCCATTAAATTTGATTTCTTCTTGGTGGTTAACTTTTGATCTTAAGCTCGGAGGGATCCATGGAAACTACGTCTTTGGAAGACACGGCATTGGGATCGTCGTCTCCGTCCGGAAGAGCGGAGACAACGTCGTAGGCGGTCTGCATGCAGCGAGGAAATGGAGAGACGAAAACACGGTTTGGAAATTTTGACAGCCCTGTTGATTGTTCAGAGTTTTCGTGGTTTCCAGTAAGTCCATGTTTGTGTTCTGTTTCAGGTGCGGATCAAATCACAACGCTGTGTAGCCAGAGATACTCAGACAACATAATATAAAGTGGAGATATATTCATGTAGTTGCCAGGAGATGACATAATCGTGTCATTTCTTTTCAGTTTAAAGTGGTTTCGGTAACGATTTAAACCAAAAAAAAGTAGTTTCGGTAATTTTGTTCCAAGAAGCTTCTTCTGCTTGAAGCGAAAGAAAGTATTTCAATGTTTCATAGTGCTTTTGGCAAGTGAATTTTATTACGAAATATGCTTTCGGTGAATACTGATTGAGGATGAAGACACAAATACCAAGCCCAAAATAGAATACATGGGCCTACGATTAGTTTCCCCGAGCGGCCCAATCAGCGCGCGCAAGAGTGAGAAGAACGAGACACGAGGAAACCAAATGTCCTGTTACCCGTATTGTCATTTACCGACCAAATTTGTGAAGAAACTAAGAAAGGAATACATAAATTGTTTTGTTAGCATTGATACAACTGAACTTAGTTTATAGTTTCGCGGGCTTGCTTTTTCTTTCCTTCGAATTTCTTGCACCAAAGAGGCTTGCCGTCGACCATGAACTTCGTTTGATTATCAGCTCCCAAGATTACCGCCGGTATGCATGATACACTAAATACCACCTTCCCAAACAATGGCGGCGCGTCGATATTCCTCGGCTCTGGCTTGTGTACGTACACTTGTTCCACGCATGGACCAAATTTACTGCTCAAAAAACACAATAAAATTGCACCAAAAATCAATCACATGCCAAATATTGCACGGAATGCAAAACTATAATACGATGAAAGTTAATAAGCTAAAAGGAGAAATGATTACTTGGTGAAAAATCTGATGATTTGGCTTTCAAGGAGAGGATATCCATTGTAAAATGTCAGGAACAAACATCTATCTTCCTCGGGTGCCCGTTCGCGCAAAGGATTCCACTCCTTAGCAGAAGGGTTCAGTAAGGCTCGAGCCGGTGGTGCAGTCAGTTGAGCCTGATATTCCTTCCCACCTGGTGATCTTCCGGGGATAACTTTCGAAACTTCAGGTCTCCTCTGCACCGAAAGGGTCCCAATCCGCCGGACGCCGGCTTCTGTCTGCCGCTTCCTTCTCCAAAGCGTCTGAGCCATTTTCTGGCTCTGACAGGATTAAATTTCCTCTCTTCACCATTGGAAACAACAGTTGCAGGAGCCTTGGATTTGTCCATGTTAACGGAGAAACTGTGGGGTGTCGGGGTTAGTGTGGGAGAGATCGAATGAGCTCCTTTTTGCTGTGCTTATTTATAGTGGCGGAGATTAACTTGAAGCACTGTGACGATTCGTAAATGGCTTTAATTTGCAAGGAAAAAGCAAGGATGCCATTGTGTTTTTTACGCGGGTGCAACGATTACTCTTGGAATTTTGAAAACAATTCTTCCGTGCTTTCTGCGTATAATCGCCAATTAATATTTTATTAGGTTATTTTTTATAACTTGAACTCCAAATATGTGAGAAAATGTGGCCCATTCGGCCCAGTTTGAGATGCCAATCTCTAAATTTCCTGACCTGTTTCCTAGAAGGACTTAAAATAACACGTGCGCACTGTGAGGTACAGAGAACGGCGTCGGTTAGCGTTTTCGGCCGTCGAATATGACCCAATGAAGTGTCCAAAGAGATAAGTAGCAGCACCGATAGGGACGGCTATAAACTCGCCGAAGGGTACTTTGAATTGTATCTCTTCCACTCCTATCCGCGGATTGAATTACTATGACCAGATCATACGTGGATTGTGTTGGAAAGAATTTAGTAATTTGGTCTTGCCACGTGTACAATATGTGAGTGGAAGTAAGAAAAAGTTGTCTGGCAAAAATAACCCTTTTGTTTATAAAGCATAGAAGGCAGCAAACTTTCCTTCACTTTGCGCGGAGAGAGTCGAGGGGCGATTGAAACTCTCCCTCTAACGCTTTTATCTCTAGTTATTCTCTGATCTTCCTCAGCTTTGTTTTCGTGAGTAGTTCCCTCTGTTTGTTTTATTCGTATCCTGTTAGTTAAATCTCGTGTTTTCCCTTGGTATATAATTTTTAATCTGCAAAGCTTAGATTTTTCTTGTTTCTTTGAAACTTATGACTGATTAAACCTAGATGCGTTGGATCGGGTGAAATTTTGAATTTTTGGACTTTTTTCTATCAAGTGTTGGTTTTTAGTTTTTTTCCAAGGGAGATATGGTTCAATAGTGTGGCCCTTTTTAGATACTGTGTTACTTCGTTCCGAATTTAAGATGTTATGGTTTGCGTGGATCTGTTGACGTGGGATTTCTTTGATTTATTTTGTACCGTTGAATATTCCATATAAGAAGAAGGCGTAGAGTATACGATTAAGGCTAAAGCTTTGTACATATACGCCCCTTTTTGTCAAGACAAATAATGAGGGAGAGAACTACTAACCAAGTAGCTATTTCACTCACTGCCCTCTTGAATTTCTTTTGCTTATTCTGATAATCAGAGAAGCTCTAAATCAGTCAATCTAACTGTATATTATCCTTTCTGGATTAGGGGAATTCAGTTTGCAGATTAGACTTGTATTACATATTCAAGCAATTCAATCATGTTTGGCCGTGCTCCAAGAAGAAGTGATAACACCAAATATTATGAGGTTCTTGGTGTTTCAAAAAGTGCAAATCAAGATGAATTGAAGAAAGCATATAGGAAGGCTGCTATAAAGAATCATCCCGACAAAGGTGGAGATCCCGAAAAGGTGATTTTGTGGAGTGCTTGTATTTTTTCTTGCATTTGCTACTATAGGCTATGTATGACATAACGTAATTGCGTATACTGGCTTCTAGACAAGAATGTTTGCATAGTTTTCTGGACCTCGTTTGCCAAAGGTTTCCTGATGGTCTACTAATATTTTGCTGCTTATATATGGTTTTTTTTTTTTATAATGAAGTATCTGCCATAACACGTACAATGAGCAGAAAATTGTTATGCCAATCAAATAAAAATATGTAATTGGAGATAAATCCTGCATAAGATTCCTCTTTGTACTAGGGCTTGCTGGTGATTCCCTCTGACTCTTGTTGTCTGTTGGTTTCTGCATCAGTTCAAGGAATTGGCTCAAGCGTATGAGGTTCTTAGCGATCCGGAGAAAAGAGAAATTTATGATCAATATGGTGAAGATGCTCTCAAAGAGGGAATGGGAGGAGCAGGGGCCTCTCATAATCCATTTGATATATTTGAGTCATTCTTCGGAGTAGGAGCCTTTGGTGGTGAGACAGCTAGTTGCAACACT
Source organism: Swietenia macrophylla (assembly GCA_032401905.1). NCBI lineage: Eukaryota > Viridiplantae > Streptophyta > Magnoliopsida > Sapindales > Meliaceae > Swietenia > Swietenia macrophylla. The sequence continues at coordinate 9,171,059 of CP135559.1, read as the reverse complement.
TTCTTCCCTATTTTTTATATTTCATCTGGAAACAAGATTCTTAGACAAGTATTCTGATGTTGTAGGTGGTAGCTCAAGAGGACGAAGGCAGAAGCAAGGTGAAGATGTTGTGCATACTCTGAAGGTCTCGTTGGAGGATTTGTACAATGGGACAACTAAGAAACTCTCTCTTTCAAGGAATACTCTGTGTCCTAAATGCAAAGGGTTTGTCCTTCTTTTCTGCTGATGCTCTTCACATATAAAATATTTAGGGAGTCTTTAGTTTATGGTCTTTTGGTGTATAATATTGTCTGTTAAAGTATAATTTTGTCGAACTTGCTGTAGCGTTTTTATCTTATAGACCACCAGCATAATTGGGAGTAATTCACATTTATTTTGAGCTTGACTATGAGACAAGAGGTAACTGTGTACATAACTGTTTTGGATGCATGCTTGTATAAGCTTTTCTTTGTTTCTTTGTAATTAAATGTTGAATGATGATGGTAATAGTCAGTGTATGTATGGTGCTCTGCTTTGGAAAATAATTGTTTTCACTTGTGAAATTGTTGTGTGTTTAGTTGACAATAGAAACTCACTACATAATCTTTGAAAACAACTATGTTCTGGTTTAATCCTCCTCCACTCAAATTCCAGAGTGATTTTCGGCTATAAAGTTTCATAGGATTAGATTAAGTGGGTATTCATGATGTTCTCTCTTGTTTGCCTCACAGAGTACCTTTATCTTTTTACCTCTTTTTTTTTTGTCTGTTCTTGTAAATTACTGATTCAAAACTTCTGTTTCATTTGCTCAAGTTGACTGTTTATTTTTGCATCCCTATTATATCAGGAAAGGTTCTAAAAGTGGGACCTCTGGAAAATGCTATGGTTGCCAAGGTACTGGAATGAAAATCACAACACAGCGGATTGGACTGGGCATGATTCAACAGATGCAACATGTCTGTCCTGAGTGCAGGGGTTCGGGTACTTGATCATATCATACCTGATGCAATTTTTTCATATGTCTTTGTGATAGTAATGACATTCATGCTGGAGATGTTCGTTCTTTGATGTAGGTGAGGTTATTAGTGAAAGAGACAAATGCCCAGCATGCAAAGGAAATAAAGTTACTCAGGAAAAGAAGGTGCTGGAGGTGCATGTTGAGAAAGGAATGCAGCATGGACAAAAAATTACATTTGAGGGACAAGCTGATGAAACTGTAAGTTAAATACAAAATTAAGTTGATGAAGCTGTGAGTTAAATATTAAACAAACAATAACCTCTTCTTTTGATTAAAAATTCATACACTTTTTTTTTTTTTTTTTGGTCAATCTCCAAAACATTCTTAAGCAAACTTTTGCTGGAAGATTGTTTTATGTTTGAATCCCTCTGTTTGCAGCCTGATACAATCACAGGAGACATAGTCTTTGTATTGCAACAGAAGGAGCATCCCAAGTTTAAGCGGAAGTTTGATGATCTCTACATTGATCACACCCTTAGTTTAACTGAGGCTCTCTGTGGGTTTCAGTTTGCCTTAACCCATCTTGATGGCAGGCAACTCCTAATCAAATCAAATCCTGGGGAGATCATTAAGCCTGGTATTATTTTAGGAATTTACTTTTGTGAATTTGCTTGTTCATGAGTTCTTGTTCTTTATGTTTTAATGTAATATTATTGTAAATCCAGGTCAATATAAAGCAATCAACGATGAGGGAATGCCACATCACCAGAGGCCCTTCATGAAGGGAAGGCTTTACATTCAGTTCAATGTGGAATTTCCAGAGTCTGGAATTCTATCTCCTGATCAGTGTAAAAAATTAGAGACTATTCTACCTGGAAGGTCAAGCAAGCACCTATCTGACATGGAGCTGGATGATTGTGAGGAGACCACCTTGCATGATGTCAACATCAATGAGGAGATGAGGAGGAAACAGTTTCAACAGCAGCAAGAGGCATATGAAGAAGACGATGAGCCATCGATGCCAAGAGTTCAGTGTGCGCAGCAGTAAAGCAAGTTCAGTTTTGTCTTTGCTGGTCATTGATTTACCAGAGGTTATTATAAGTTAGCATCTAGTTTTATTTGGCTTTTCATTTCTGCCCTGGCTTTTTTTTTTGTTTTTTTTTTGTTTTTTCTGCTAATTATAAGCCTTGTTTGCAAGGTTTAAGCTAGATGGTATTTTATATATATATATGCAGATGATTTGTTGGTCCTAATATTTTGACGCGTAATTCTATTTACTATTAAAGATCTACTTCTTAGTATGGACAAATTCAAACACTTCGTTTGCTTATCATAGTTGGTATTAGTTATATTCCCCCTAGACAGTTGTAAATAATCTGCCTTTTAATTTTAGGTTGTTGGATTTGATGATTAAAGTAAACATTTTCCATCAGTTGGAAACAACGGCGTGGGTAAAATGACTTTTTGAGTTTAGAACTGGTCGTTTTTTTTTTTTATGTTTTGTGTTAATGGATTAGAAAGGAAATCACTCGATTATTTGACCCGTTAGCCGGTGATTGAGTTAAGCTTGTGAGGATCACTGCCCTGAGTTCTGATATTTTACTTGGAGGTGTCGGAAGGTCGATGCGCTGATTATTTCGAATGATTGAAGCCTGTTCCGATTATGCAGCAGGAACAACTGATCCACGTTGGCTGTCTCGTCTCATCAGTCATCGTTAATTGCAACCAGGCACTCATGTATTGTTGGCATTGGCTTTGAATAACTAAGACGTAGTAAGGCCTGACAATTCTATTGAGCGGTACAGTAAGTTTAGTTGGGAATCTTTAAGGCTGTTAGCCAGCCGTGCGTTCTGGTATTGGTTCTATTGTACTTTGAATCCGAAATTGACCAAAAAAAAAAATTAAAAAAAAAAACACTAAATGGGGCAGGCAGCAATTGTATGAGTTGATTGAACAAAAAGGTGTTTCAAAGTCGAGCAAGCTTCTCCACGATATCACATCATCTACCATTCATGTCCAACTAAAGTTTCTGAGCACGAAATCTGCATTGCTCGGTTTTCAATTTATTAATTTAAGTTTTTATGATACCATTAATTCCAATTTTATGGGTTGGCCCCGTGATCATAAGTTGGGGCTCCCTTACTACATTAATTAAAGATTATCAATTGAAGGCATTTGCATTCCAATGGAATGGACTTGAACCCGCCGAAACCCATTAAAGATGTGTTACGGTGTCATGTCACAACGAGAAAAAACCTCTAACCAATAGCATCAGAAAGAAATAATAATAATAATAATAATAACAAATTACAAAAATAAAAACTTGATTGGCAGTCAATAGTCAATCTCCTCCTTAATTATTCAATTAATGATAATGAATTGCTGGAGACATCATTCTTTCAGCTTCAAGAACCATCTTCTTTCTAAGTGATTAAACTACTATACTAGCTCCGCCGATTACGACCGGTCAACTACAGTCGCGAGATATTTCAAGGAAGAACTTCCATGCGTTTCTCTCTTCGGATTAAACTATTATCGGCTTTAATTTTAATTTTTGTTTCGTTTACAAGGAACATAACATTTGCATGCATCATCGTTCAATTTCCCTTACGCTGGAATTACATCACCGATCACGATCACGATCAACTTGTATATCGCAATTATTATTGGCTTTTAGTTACTGTCAGCGGAATCTGGATTAGTCCCACTTAAAATTTGAATCGGATTTTGTCATGGAAGTCTATTCTATTCACTCATCAATTCTTCTTGTAATTTTTCCAGATTAGGATAGTGCATACAAGCTTTTATGGTTCTTCAATTGATTAGTCCACAATGTATGGTTGAAGATAATTATTATATCTCAAATAGGGTAGTTTAGACAAGACAGTGTAGAGCAGATACAAATTATCATTACTTTAAATTGGCCTCTTTATTATCTAATAGCTCACTGCTTCATTAAATTGACCCGAAAATAATTGAATGCAAGTGTTAATGTATTATGAACTCTGGTAAGTCCTTCTAACTTAAGCGCTTCTCACCGTCTCTCTTGTGACCAACACATATAAAAATATTGCAGTACTACACCCGAAGTGTGGAGGGATAATACAGCATCTAGAAAAATTTATGAAAACTGTATACTGTTTTGCATTATCGTGAGTAGAGTGTAATAATAATAATAATAATCTATTTCAATATAGTGTCCAAGAAGGATCTCTGCAGAGTCGAGAAAGGGAGAGTTCTGAATATATGGGTGGTGACAGAGACAAAACCCAATCGAGCAAGTTACTCTGGCTCTTCAACAAAAAAGGAAATTCCGAAGCTAAGGAGCGCTGAACTTATGACTGATGATCATCACTGTTGTCCAAAATTAAAGCTGGTTTACCCTCAAAAAGTGTTGACTTTCAGACAATCCCCAAAAGCTGCAAAATTGGCTTGGTTCATGACGGGAAATATAGAGATCAAGTTCCTCAAAAATCTTCTAATTCCTGCTCGATCAATTCAGGAAACTTTTGTCATCAGCATGCATGAATCATAAAATTTAATACGACCAACACACAAATTAGTATGGTTTTAAGCGTGTCTAAGAGCCAAATCCGAGTCGGAGCTGGGTACCTAAATTCTACCGGCAAAAACAGGAACTGAAAATAAAATGACAGACAAAGCAAAAGTGAACTGGCCACTACCTTATAACCCAACAATTTAATCGCTCTTAAATTATAATACAGTACAGGCTGTAATTTAGAATGTTTAAAGAGAAAATCAAAGGAGAAAGGGATATAAATTGGTTGCCTAGTTGGTTCATTGGCTAGAAAATTTGTCTCACAATGGACCTACTGCCATGTGCCCCCCATGTGTGTGTCCGATTCTGATGTATATTATCAGTCAAAACCATGTAATATATGCATATAAAATTTCCTAATTTCGGACTGGAATCGTCTTACTGGTTGTACGAACTACGATTAGTAGTTTTCACTGTTACTAACAAATCAAATACGTGTAAATTTGCTCAGCTGGTGACTTATACTTTAATATGATATGAATAAACAAGTGAAAGCTTTTTTCTTTTTCTTTTTTTTTTTCTTGTATTTGTGGTTCATTTCCAGTGGCTGCTTGATAATATTTTGGCACGGTTACTATTATTTTAATTGGGCCATCTGCACTATCAAATAGTTATATATTAAAGCCTAATGAATAACGTGTGGTGGTTCAATGAACTCATCAACAGATCTGGACACACAAGGTATTGTATTTTTAACCATATTTAAAATTCTGTACAGGTGTAGACAAATGAATCCTAAACAGTGTACAGATAAGTTCGGTTCGTATATAATTTTGTTCAAATTGAAGAAGACATATCAACGAGATCAATAACTATGATTTAATTTTCCGATATTCTACGGAGGGATGATGACTGTCAAACACAGGAGAAGAAAATAAAATGAAAAATAAATAAATAAAGATGAAGAGTTGTTAATATGAAAATTGGGACTTGCTAGCTAGGGCCCTTAAAGAGGAACCACGTGAAATTGGTGGCTTGAAAGGTGAGCTCATTTTCATGGCCTACCATCTGTTCAAAGCAGAGAAAGATGATGAGCAAAAACGTTGCAAAAGATTAAATGTCCAAATTCATTACTTGAAAAAGCAGAACAGGTTCATCAGCCATCAATATACTGAAGTAGCTGGCACGTACTACGGATAGAGAGGAGTACAAATTGACAGGAGAATAGTCCAAAGCTGAGGCAGGTAGCAAATGAATACTGTAAAGAATGGTTCACAAAGCAAACAAGCAATCAAGCAATAGCATTATTTAATTTCACCACATTGGGTAATAAATTAGCTGAACTGTGTACTCTCTTTGTGTCATATGGACCCCCCCCAAGTTTCTTTACAAATCTATTCTTTTTCTTTTTCTTTTTTTCCTTTTATAAATCCAGAATCATAAAAGCAGAAGCTCTCTAATTTTTTTGTGTCAATCACCCACATTCTTCTTTGGACCCAAGTAAGTAGCTAAGCTAAGCTCAGCTCAAGTTTCTTATCATGGCAAAACATATCAACATAGAAAATGATGCTCGTCAAGTCATTTTCTGTTGCTCATCTTCCACCACCGAAGCCGCCGCCGCCGCCGCTGCAACCACCACAGCTTCTTCTTCTTCTTCTTCTTACTCCACTTCTTGGTCTTCTATAAACACGAAAGACTCAAATTGCATGGCTAAGAAAGAATCAAGAAAAGCAGAAGATGATGAAAACAGCAATGAAGGAAGGAAAAAGAGTAAGAGAGATGACAATGGAAAACATCCTACGTACAGGGGAGTACGTATGCGTAGCTGGGGCAAATGGGTTTCAGAAATCCGTGAACCCAGAAAGAAATCAAGAATATGGCTTGGTACTTACTCTAATGCCGAAATGGCGGCTCGAGCCCATGATGTAGCCGCGTTAGCCATCAAAGGCCGCTCGGCTTACCTCAATTTCCCTGAATTAGCTGATGAACTTCCCCGTCCGGCCAGCAACTCTCCTAAGGACATCCAAGCCGCCGCCGCCAAGGCTGCCGCAGCCTCCGCATTTCAAGAGACAAGCCAGTGTCAAGCTGAAGCTGAGCCAGACCAAGGCGAGCTTCTTGTTTCTTGTTCATCAAATAATTTATCCTTGGATAACACCACCACACAAGAATTGACGACTTCTCCATCCATTGATGACGATGACAATTTGTTTGACCTGCCTGATCTTTTCATCGACGGCTCTGATCCAAGCGAGGGATTTCGCAATTACTTGTCATCGTGGCAGTTGTGTGCAGCAGATACAGGATTCCGGCTTGAAGAACCATTCCCGTGGGAATACCAGTAGAAAAAAGTTTCAGACACGGAGCAAGTTTTCTAACTTTCACTGTTTCCAATTTGGTCAGAACAGTGTCTCCATCTCTAACACGAAGAAACCCAGTTTGTAAAAGACACATTTGGTTTGTTTTTAACTAGGTGCCTTGGAGTTCAATTTGGAATTGCGGAGGCTAGAAAGGCAGTACTAGTCTGGTAATTAACATCTCTTGCTTGCCTATATTCGCTCACCTCCAAAAAATGCCAAAGGTTTCTTCTTTACTTCCACTGTAATATTATTATATAAGCAGAATACAGATCAATTACAAGTAAGTTCCAATTCTTCCCTAAATGTACCCATGCTTGCTTGCTACCTTATTCACTATTTTGAAACATGTTTTAGTTCAAATTACTTTCCCCTGGGGTTTTGTGCAATTTGACTTTAAAATTAACCATCTTGGAAGGTAGATGCTAAATTCCCAAATCTAGGTACTTCGTTTTAGTGAATCTTTCATGCGATTGACCTGTCTCAAGTCTAAAGCATCCCACTTAATTTTATTTTTATTCAAGTAAAGAGAGAGAGAGAGAGACCCAAAGGGAGGTGAAACGCATCATATGGTGATAATGGCTTTTGATTTGAACAAGCTCTCTCACTTTATTGTCTACCAAAATGAAAAGAGGAAATAAATTCAAGGATAAATGGTAGTGGAATATTTATGCCAACATCACTTTCTCTACCATGATTATCCCAAAGAAAACTCATTTGGATTCCCAAGTTGTGTGGACACCGAAAGAAAGGTGACAATAATATTATCTAACTAAAGTTACTCATTTTCTAACATTTGAAAAATCTAATGAGTATTTTTAATTTGTGAATGTATGTATGTATGTATGCAAGCGTGCATGTATGTATCGAAAACAAAAGCAAAGGGCCCTATTCTTCATTAGATTAGACTTATTCAAGAGTCACAATGGATTAGTGGTAAGTAGTGATCCCATCATCACTATCTCCTTCTATATTCTTTTTCTTCATCATTTTGGCCACACTTCGTTCAGTTATTGGTTTAAAATTTTCAGGAACATACAAAGTATAATCAATCTCTTGCCCACTGTACAGATCTTCCTTAGATTAACAATTAGCAGTTAGAGAACCGTATATACCTAATCATTTGGGTTTTTATATATATATATATATAAGTAATAGGTCTAATTTACACCAATTATGGAACTTTTGTAACATATATGACAAAACAAGAGACAGGAGTTGATTTCGGAGTCTTATGACATAAATTAAAAAATGCCGGTAAGAAATTCAAAATTGATTATCTTCATCTTTCTTTCTTTCTGTGTCTTCTTAATTAAAGACCAAAAAGAGAGTTAATTCACTTGAAAATGATACTCACAAAATCCTCTTCATTAATCCTTAAACATATAATTAGACTTGTAAATTAATTAAGAGCGTCTTGTCACAACGTAATTAAAGACTGCCCACCCAATGATTACTTACTTTCATTTACTTTTACAGAGGGAGTTCATTTATATTTACTATTATCCTTTAAAGCCAAAATGGCAAAGGACACGTAATGACTGAAAAGATTCCCAATTTCTTACGAAGCTGAATGCCACCACGTTATGTATGGCTGGCTGAAAACCGAATAAATCTTCTAGTAATTGAATATATATATATATATATATATGTTCATTGCAAAATGTTAAATCCATCCAGGATTAATAATAATTGTCGTTCAATGATTTCCTTAATCAATTAAGGACAATAATATAGCATGTGTGGGCAACTTGTGCTTTTAAAATTCTGAATGATTGGCTCATAATCTTTACCAAATTTTGATTTTCCTCTTATAGGAAAATCCGAGTGAACGGGCTTAAGTAGACATGAAGAATCAAATGATGAGAATTGCGAAACAATGATTAATTTAATGCAATTAATTAACATGCTAATTAAAATAATTAATTTATTTTAACTAAGAATGGTCGTAATTAGTATATGTAGTTATAAGTATCAAGTCTTGGGTACGAACAAAGGTGGAAAAGAGGGAGAGAATCAAAACTTGGGTTTTCTTTTAAGTTGGAAAGGGGGGGTGCATCAAATGCTTTTGTATGCTTTTTTGTTCAAAAATCATGAGATATTGGTAATTGCTTTTGATGCATGTGTTTCCCTTTTCGTATAATGAAAATAAACAAATAAGTAGATAGACAAAGAGTGGGTAGTTGCTAATTAAGTGATTAATTAAAATTTAATGCTGATTAACATGTGGATGGATCATCTAATTACTGTTAGCATTTAGAATTCTTTATATACAAATGGAAAATCGTCATACGAACTTACATCACATGCAGACCAAATATCGAGAATCAACAAGATCCTGAAACATCTCTGCAGCCATGATCATGATGCCAATCCTGTTCTTCATACTTCATATTGTTTTTTCCTACCATAAACATCGTTAGCAAATCTTAACAACCAATTCATCACAAGTCAAACAAACCTAACCATCGATCTTAGCAAATCGGCAGGCTGTCGAAATTAATTAACTAATTAATTAATAACATCTTAAATCTAACTTAATTAATTTTAGTTATTGTGGTAAAGTCACTCGTTATTGTTGTTATGATGTCGACGACAGTTACATTTAATAGTGTGATTCAGTAGGCTTTATTTTTACAAGACTAATTCAAAATCTTCGGATTAAGAAAGAAAGCAGAAACGATGAAGCACGTGCTGAAACTCATGGTGCGGACAGTAGAAAGAATTTATATGGCGGGCCAAAACATGTGTTGTCCTTCCACTGGAAATGAATAAACAAGCATACGAATGGACAACTGAAACCAAATTATTACTGTTATTATTACTATTTCAAATTTGTCTCATGCAATGATACCAATACAAGACACGTTCTTCATTCTTTTAAACAAGGCAGCCTGAGATTTTAAGTTTATACGGAACCACAGAACGGAATAATTGGGGGGAATCCAATGCCGTTTCTTGAGGTTGAATCCTACGCATCATGGCATGCCTTGTGGACTAACAATTCAGCTGACAAGACATGCTAATTTCAACTGATTTGCATGCCTTCATCAACTGTTCCATCTCAAATGCTCACACTTGTCACGATCTGATTCCTTTGTTTCTCCCTCGAAGACATTTTCACAGAATAAAATATATCACGTTCATTCATTTTGTCGAGCACTTCCAAGCAAGACGTACGGGACGACAGTAAAGAAGAAAAATGAAGTCGGAAAATAGCAAAGAATATGCTGTGAAAGTGATCTCCTCGTCGTAGTAGACGGGTCTGCAATAGCAATAAAATTGGCCGTCCAGAGATTGACACAAGAGAAATTGAGTATATTTATTGCATTACAGCTAGGCCTGTCAATTGAGTACTAGTTGTGAAAGTGGAAAGGGATGTGGTAACGTTATGTTGCTTTCGATCACAACTTATATTGTCAGTCTGATATAATCGGAAATAATAATTACCCACTTTCAGCAGTAATTAAACATTTCTGTCCCCTCTAGCCCTGGCATAACGTCTATATTTGTCTTGTTTTCGGAGCGTCGCATTTGAATCCAATTGTTGGTACCAGGCAAAAACCTCTAAGAAAAGAAGTGCATTGAACCAGACACGATACTGGGAGTTTTACTGAAATGCGTGACAATTAGTGCATTAGCATGGATGCTTATGCTTTTCATCGACCAATGAATAAATAATCTGATGAAGGAAAATCTACCGTTTAATTTGGAATAATAAACCAGTTGTACTTACGGCACAACGCATAGAGTCTTGGCTATTCACTCGCGATCCCAGCATCTCATGGGACATCAATCGCATTCAGAATTATGCGAAACACGCATTACATCCCCGGATCCAAACACATGCTGATTAACTATATTGCATCTTATTCTTCCTTCCGCTAGCTAAAATACAGAAAGTTTTAATATTTACCTCTTTCATACAAGGAGTTACCTCATTGCATCCCAGCTTGGGTACACATCTAAATTCCAATACATATCCTCAAATCTGCAAACAGTTGTTCCATACTTTAAGTTCGACTTAGAATAACTAAATAAAAAAAAAGAAAGAAAGAAAATTTGATATCAAAATCACAAATAAGTTTCAAACACTACATCAGTATCATTCATTTTCTATAAATTTTACATCTCCCAACCAACCAATTGAGATACATCTGGCCACTAACAGTTACTATATATATCACTGCTCTATGAAACAAGTTGAATATTGACCTCACCTGAACGTCTAACATATTTTCTAACATGCAAGCAGCCAAAAGTGCCGTTAATGCTCCACCTGCTAGTTATCAGAGAAAGAGAACTCATAAATAAAAGTATCAGAGAAGTTTCTATGCACCGAACCAGGATGCTTTTTCTTTTTTCTTTGAAGCATAGCATCATAAATTTTATTCATTGTCACACAACCTCCATGGCCTCTGAAACTAGCATTGGATCAAATTCTGAAATCTGCAAATAATAAATCGAAAGATTCCATTGCACCTCCAAACAGTTAAATGAAGAGGCAGTAAAAACACCATAAACACAACAAACTCAAATGATCAAGTCACATTAACAACCTAGGACCAACTGGCAAATATAAGATAATTTGCACTAATTGGTAAGTGGCCAGGAAAAGCCAGCAATTCTGGTTGATACTGGTTGATAAATTTCACCCCCTCCAGAGTCTCAAGTACTGGAATGCATGTGAAATTGTCGGCCACCATATTTCAAATCCTGAGTCTTACGCCACAGCACGTGTGCCTGAAGATGGAGAGAGTTTTCTTGACGAACAGCACAAGACAAAGGTTCCCCAGTTTCCATTTAGATATAAACAGGTTTGACATCATTAGGGCCAAAACTTGCAGCACACACCGGGCACTTGCGATGTTGAGTTTCGTTAACTCTCTGTACACAGGGGTTGCAAAACAAGTGGTAGCACTTGGTAATAACAACCTGAAGTGGTGGAAAGAATCTGAGTATTATAACATAGAAGGCAACAGGTCAAAGGATAACTTTTAATTGGATGGGTAAAATTCCAACTTGAGATCCAATCAATCCCTGTCCACCACCAATGGTGTGTGAAGATTACTTTTACGATGTGAACTGAGTAAAAATAAACTATTTTAAAGGATAAAATAAATTTTGAGAGTTATTCCAGATAACTATTAGGACAAAACTTGTTATCAATCAACTGATTGCCACAATTACCATCTAAATGACATGCCCACATATGACAGTGAGAGATAACTAAATACTGGAGCAACCGATGCCCAAAGGCATATCATGTGGAGATAACCAACAAGGAAGCTAACCACAACGGTGCTGCATTGCCAACTATAGTATAGTTGTGCAGAGTAAACACATATAAATTTAAACTTTAGGGTCAGGGAGTAACTTGACATCAAAGCTATAGTTTGACCAGGTGAACTTGTATTTCAAGCCACAGCGTATTAATTGTATTTATACAAAGTTGAGTTTGTACTTCTTGTTATGTCTGTTGTGAGTTTGTTTATTCCACATGCTTTGCACATGAAGAATTGTGTTAGAGCTTAAATAGTACTGTTGGGCTCTTAAGTATATGCTTCAGAGCCCAACAAAAGCATTTAATCTCTAACAAGTGCAAACAGAAGCTGAAAAATGACAATCCGAAGCAATTATTGTTCTAATAAAAACTAACATTCTTCCCCCATGTAACTTTTCTCAATAAAAAATTTAGGACATAAATCTACTTTTTTTTCCCCAAACTTTTTTTGGTATTCCCAGTCAAACTGCAGCTCTCACCCAATCATTGTCACTTGCTACAAGCTTAACTTTACATAAGAGTCCATAAAATACCAGAATTGCATTGTTCATTTACCTCTTTTGGCCTTTCAAGGCAGATACTGCACTTGAGTATTTCCCTGTACTCTCTAAGTTCCTGTTGGAGATCTGCTACAACTGATGAACCCTCTGTCTGGGCTTGAAGACATGAAACCTTTCTCCTTGCAATTTCCAATTCCTCCTCTATTCTTTTCTTGTCAAATCTGATAAATGAAAAATAAAAAGGATGAATAACTGCACTTTGCATAAATCGAAGGGAACATAAGACCTTCAATACTGTTACCTCTCTTTGTCTATTTCTATCTGCAGCTCCATAAGAGAAAGTCGACTTCCATCCACTTTAGATTGTGAATCTTCCAGGGACTCCCTAGCTTGAACAGATGATCTTCCTATATCTAACAATTTCTTCCGTGTATTCTCTAAAGTAACTGCATTTTGAGATCTATCTTCCGCAACTTTATGAACCTGATCTAAGCAAAATTTCAACTGCAAAGGAAGCATCCACAGCTTAATATTTATAAATTTTTCCTACTGAGTCTAGATTATATTTGAAAGCAGCACATACATATACACATACCTGGTCTTCAATTCTTAAAGCTTTCATGTCATAGAAATTACACAATGCATTGGCTTGCTGAATCTCTCTCTCCATGTTAACCTTGTCCATTAGTAGAGCATCCTGCAGCTGTCTTGCCCTCACACCCTCTAAAACAAGCTGAAAGGAAGAGTGAAAGTGACAAGGTCAATCTCCAAGGGAAAAAGTATAACAGCCACTCAGATAGATTACAGCTCCTTCATAAATTAAATTCCCTTAGAAGCTAAACCTAAGACCTGTGGATATTGCAATGTTAATGGCTGAAGAGTAGCAGCAACAAATGCAGATCAGGCATAAATTTCTTTAAAAACAAGCAATGACGGATCATAAAAATAACATTAAAATTGTACACAAGTCATGAATCAGCAACAAGATAATATATGATCATGTTAACCAAATTGTGAAAATATGGTTCTTGACAGAAAATGTTGTCACAACTTAAGACCAATCATTAAAGAGATGAAGCATAAGAAACTGATGATGAAGAAACCTTATCAGACATAATCAAACATACAAACAATCTATGCGTCAAACAAGTTAAATTATAAATGAAGCAAACAAGCTCATAAAAATCAACAGCATGAAAAAAAAAAAGAACATGCATTCATGTCTTTCTGGACAGAAAAAGGCAGTATGTTAAGAGTAATTACCTTAATGTTATAGTCATCTCTCTCTGTAACTTGCTGTAACAGTTGTTGGTTTTGAGTTTGCATGTCATCATATACCTGTCCAATTGTCTGAAGGAAAACAAAACTATGATAATCCAAGATGATGGTTGAACAAGAGAAGAAAGCTACTTTAAGATAAACTTTAGATAACAGAATGCCAACCTCTGTCTCTGATAAGTAAGCTTCAATTTCTTCATTTTTTGATTTCAAGGCATCAGAAAGGCTAACCATATCCCTGAAACGTCAGGAAAGGAAATATTAACATCCTAAATAAAATCAGAGGATCTAACAGAATTAAAACGAATTCTCCATGAACAATGTCAAATTAAGTTTTACCTTTTAAAAGCTTCCAACTTCTGCCTCATGCCAGCAATCTCAGCTTCTGCAGCAGCTAGCCTTTGCTGGGATATGGCCTCAGCTTCATTGGCTGTCTTTACTCGTAATTCCAAGCTTTGTTCATCAAGAGAAGATTTCAAACTTTGAAACTGAGCCCATGCCTTGTGTTCCAAATCCCTAGCTTCCGAGACATCGCTGCAGTTCCAAATAAAAGTCACAATGACAGCAATAATATTGGAAACCATACATCAACCACCAGCATCTCACAGCATGTGACACCCCATGACAAGAAAATGTAATGAGACACCAAAACCACTATAAAGAATCTAGGATCCATTGCTAGACTATAACAAAAATAAAAGCCCAAGAAAGAAATACATAGTAGCTACAACAGAAAAGAATAAAAAAATTAAGGTAATGATATTCATGTAGGTTAACTAACCTTGAGTCAGTGGATTCATGTTTATACATATCCAAAATCAACCTCAACTCTAAATTACTATCTTTCAAATCTTGAACCTGCACCAAAGAATTAGTATAAAGTAAATAAACAATAGGCAGAGACTAAAGCAGGATTACTTAAAAGCCAAGTCAATCTTAAATGTCAATGCTATGGCCTACAGATTCTAAAAGGAAATCTAGTATGCCAGTTGCCTCAAAAGGGCAAACAAACATGGCCAAAAGTGTTAAAAGCATCATTAGGTAGCTTTAAGTTAATAATTTGCAATTGTAGTTTAATTTCATCCAGAGATGATAATCTCTAAAAGATTTTGGTATTGATTTTTAGATCGCATCTTGACCATTGCAAAATAATAAATGACAATAAAATGGAACAAGGTTTCTTGATCCCTACAACTCGTTCAAGGAACAAATTCCATGTTATGAATATGAGGGAAGAGAGAACTCCACTACTTTTAAGTGTGGGCCTCTGAGTGGAGAGAAATATCAGCCCATACTACTGAAACAAACACTGGATAAAGAAGCACTACCAGGAAATGAATAAAAGAGAACAAAAAACCTTTTGGTAGAACAATAAAGAAATTATCAATTGCAACATTGTTTCAACTTGAGTGACGATAATTCTGCTAACCAAAAAACATGAACCAGACACAGACAATCAAAGATATCCTATGTTCTAGCATTGAATAAACCAGAGTCTCCATAAATTTTACTGACGCTTGCTAAATCTGCACTTTCTCATTTAGCACACATGCAACCTTTGGTTTCATGCAAGGGATGGCTGTCTCACACATAATGCCTTCCCAAATAAGAAAGGGAAACTCGTTGGACAGTATACAACTCCACCACAGAGGTAAATAAAGTTTCTGTTGATGTTATTCCACGTTAATATTCAAAGGCCATATTAATCACATCTAACCACACAAATTATTGCCATATAGCTGGAATTTTTCTACCCAAATTAATATTAAAGAATGGAAGATTAATAATGCAAATACAATTATTATGATGATCACAATTAGCTGGAATTTTTTAACCATTTTCTTTTCTTGAAGAAAATAAACAATATGAGAAGGATGCAACAATAACAAACATTATCAAAAAGATTCACAGAGCTAATCTGAGCACTCATTTGAAAAAATACAATAAAACAAGAGGGGAAAAAAAGTGACAAGCATGAAGGATTGCCTGAATCTGAGACCAAATTGGTCAATGATCTACCTGTTTACACATTTTAATCTTAACAATGAGCATTAATGAAAATTCAGATTCAGATTCAAGCACTGCCAACCGTCCCTCTCTCTTAACTACAATGGGACAGATTGTCTCTTTAAGCATGTCCTGATTCATTTCTTATTGCCTTCCCTTGCTAATAGCACATAATGTTATGCACGGTTACGTTCAACCCACCACAGGTGCATAGGCAAAATGATTTCACCTATTTATGCTTTGGCTTTCATGAGTCAGTTCAACAATAACAATAATGCAACCGTGAAGATGGAATTCATATACGCTAAAGATTCGAGTCTGAAGAAGTTCACAAACATATTGAAGTAGCATGCTTAAAGCTACGCAAATGTAAATATCATAAATATCTTGAAACTTGTGAACTATTAAGACTATAAAGGTCTAAGCAATTTTTTTTAAAAGTATATTTTTCATTTTTTACACAACCGTATCTCATATTTCTCTCTCATATACATTAACTAACAAACTGAAAGCAGCAGAAGTACATATACCATAGCTTGCAACTTATGTATCTCGGCAACTTGGTCAGCTGATCTAACTGATAAAGTTTCACACTCTTTTACCTGTTCCAAACAGTAAAATAAAATAAAGCTCTAAGCCAGCCTTACAAATCCAAGAATAAGACTACATATAAACATACCCACCTTCCGATCAAGAGCATCAGTAAGAGACTGCACATCAGTCCATAAAGAGTGAATATACAGAGCAGCCTCTTTATACTTACTTAATTGACTTTGCATAGAGCTCATTTCCTCAGGAAAGGCGGAAACCAAGGCTTTAAATTCTGAAATGATTTCTTTCCTTCCTAAAATGCAGAGTATTTGAAACAGGAATTAAATATAGAAGTACAGATAAAGGCAACTCAGGAAATAGGGACAATGAAAAACACCACATGTTTTCTTACCTGGATCTCTAGAAGCCTCTTCCAGCCTCATTTTGATCCTATTTTTTTCATCAACTTGTTTCTGTATCTCTATCTCCAGATTGGAAATTTTAGAATCTGCAACTGCCAAAGATGTTCGAAAAACATCAGCCAAATCAATTTTCATATTCAGTTCCACTTCCCTCCATGCAAGGTTATCCTTTTCAACCTACAATTTCCATGGAAAATGGTACAGTCAGCACCAGAACCAGATCCATGCAAAAAAGGACAGACAAAAGGCATAAATGAAAGTACCGACCCGTTACAACCTGTAGTTTCTCGAAGAGTGCCTGGTACTTGGAAACTGCTGATTTTGATTTTTCTAGTTCACCTTTCACCAAGAGAAAGGCTTGGGAAGATGAAAGACACTTCATACTCTTCAACGTGTTCTGTCAATCATATATTCCCATTCAGTTTCTATCGCGGATGCAGTAAATATGCAAGTAATTGTCCAGAGAAAAACCAAGGAGATACATTCGCACAAACTAGACATTAATTTGTCTTAAAATCTAACCTGCATATTAAAAAACTGGTGCATTATTTTTATTCTGTCATCATGAAGACCTTTTAGTTCCAATAACCGAAGTGAAGCTTGGTCCTGCAGAGGTTAAGTTGATTACCATGCTTGACCCTTCCAGATTAAATGATTTACACAAGCATAAACTGTAGAGAAAGAAAAGTCATGAGCTACCATTAGCTCTTTGTGAACAGACTCCATATCTTGCAATTCCCTTTGTTCATCCCTTACCCTATCACCAGCAACATGCTTACTCCCAAGGTTTAAGAATGGGAAAAATGTCCCTTTTGTTGCATCTCTTTCTGCTTTAAGAGTTGCCAGCTTACAATTACTTTCCTCTAATTCTTTAACAGCTATCTCCAGCTCCCCTTTACAAAAAAACCAATCACAGATCATTCACCAACCTTTCAGGTCATGAAAATCCGGGGACAATCTCAATGCAGTGTAGACTGGTCGGAAGAGAATGAATCAAAAGAAGAAAGAACATAAAACTTAAAAATGGCATGAACTTGCCAAGTCCGATATCCATTTTCATAAACTGTCATCCTTTTAACAAAAACATATATAATAAGCTTTAACTTGTAGATAGACTCAGATTTACCCTACCATACATTTAATACATCATTCATCAGGCAATAAAAAGGAGGAAAGAATGCAGCTTTAATAACTTTAAAAAAAAAAAAAAAGATAAAGTAAACAAGGTTCACAAAAGATGAAATGCTACACTGAGTACTACATCCTCAGATAGCACATTATTAGGCAATATCTTAAATGTTTCTAATTTCCATACAACAGCCAAACTTGCATAAATCATTAAGAGTTCACATTTACAACCGAGTATTTTGCATGAGTTGCCATATATAGCACATATACAAATAAACAAGTGCATAAATATTAAATTGTAATTTACATGCAACAGCCAAACTTGCATGAATCATTAAGAGTTCCCATTTAAAAAAGAGTATTTTCCATGAATTGCCATACAAATAAACAAGCGTGTAAATCTTAAACATTTGTAACTTCCATGTAACAGCCAAACTCACAGAAATCATTGAGAGTTCACATTTAAAACTGAGTATTTTGCATGAGTTGCCATATATAGTATGAAAATCACGCGTGTGAATCTTAAATGTTTGTAATTTGCATGCAAACAGACAAACTTGCATAAATTGTTAAGAGTTCACACTTAAAAGAGTAAGTTAGATGAGTTGCCATGTACATACAAATAAAAAAGTGTGTAATCATAAATGTACAAAATAAATTTGATAAAACTTCATGACTTAAATATCTAAACACGAGTTGCATTCGGCACAAGGTCTGGGAACAAATGAAAAATTTAACTAGATCCAAACCCACACAGATAGTTACCTTTTAAACGTTCAAGCTCAGCTTTATTGTTCACATCAATATCTTGACAGCTCTGCAATTCACTAGCTATCGATTTGTGCTTCAAATGAAGATCACTTAGTGCTAATCTCAATTTTTTAACTTCTGCCTCTAAGTCACAAGACGCATTTTTCCTGGATGAGCCTAGCAAAAGAAAGAGTTTACAAAGGAAACCAAGAAGCAGATCTTGAGAGGAAAAGTTCAGAAATGATATGCATTTTCCCACATAACACTTACCATCATCGGGAAGCTCTTTCAGAGCTGCAGCGTACAGTCCATCCTTCAGGCGCCACTGGATGTCAACTGCAGCCACTACATTGCGTAAGATGTTCTTAGTCTTCTCAGAAGCACTTTCTCTATCTTCTTCCATCTGATTAGGGCAATTATCAGAGGAGGAACTTTCAGTTGCACTTGTTTCCATAAGCCGACTAAGAAAATCATCGTGAGAAGGGTAAGGAGTCCCACCTGACAAGATATTCAAAGTATATAGAATTAAACTAATCACTTTCTTACAAAATAATAAATGGAAAAAGAAAACCAGAAAAAAGGAGAAAGAAAAAGATGATATGCATGGTAGATAATCCTCACTCTTTCTGATCGATAAGCATCTAGAATCTTTTCCATTGCTCGACTCTCTTGACCACACAGAACATGATTCCAAATCATTGACCAGCTAAAAGCATAAAGTTAATTTCCCATTCGCAAATACAATATACTGTAAGTATAAAGCCAAATAGTAAATTGAAAATAATCTCATTTTCTTTACTTTTCCTTCTTTGATTCCTTTTTATTTGCTTATATATTGTTTTCTTTATCGGAAGTATGAAAATGACTATATGACAACCAAAGGTATTACCTCCTCCCAAGACTTCTTCACCACTTTCAATGTGGAATCATATCGCTGTTGTCTCTCTTTCAGCTGAGTGAACTTATTCTCAAGAGCAGAATACTCAACCTTCTGCGTCTCTACTTTCTGTACAAGCTTCTGGTTTTGAAATTGAAGAACAGAGGTATCAATCTGCATTATCAAAATGCAAAAAAGTTCAAAAAAACAAGTTGCTTCCCTAATCACAAAAATACTCAACAGAAAAATGCTGCCACTAATATTGCCACTAAACAAATCTTTTCAAAAAACCACACATCAAGCAATGTTTCAAAAGGACCCCTTTCAGAACATGCAAACCAAAAAACAAAAATTAAAATATTCAACCATTTTAAACTATAGTATAACAGTCAAAATCTCCTTTCAGCTCATTTTGCTGGAAAAAATTTTGTCCAATTCAAACTACTAGGCTCTCTAACCAGGCTAACAAGAGATCACACCAAACTACAATGTGAACATAAACCTACTGCCAGATACAACTGTTGACCAAATAAAACAGAAAAAGATTTAGTATTGTTTTTAATAGGAGCAATCACAGAGATGCGGAGTTTTGATGGTCCATGGTTGTCTAATTGAGCATCAAATAGTCTGAAATATTAAAGATAATATTTTGCTTCCAACTAAGGAAGCAAAACACTGACAAAAAGCTGTGGTCTTCAAAATTCCACAGGCAACAATCCCACATATCCAAAATACACACACACGTGGTAAGCAAACATTCACAGAACTCAAGAATCTGCAATGTTTAACACACGTTACTATCCCTGCAATACAAAACCATTGAACTGCAATGCAACTAATAGCTTCTCATAAAAGAAATTTACTACAAGCAAAATGTTTAACATTATCCAGCATAGAATTTCGAATCAATTAGAGTCATAGAAGTGGAAATTCCAATGCAATCAAAATTGCTATATCAAATATATATATATATATATATATATATATATATATATATATATTTTCCATCACGTATAAAGCAAAACAACAAAAGAAATTTAACAGATAAATAATATAGCTTTAATTGAACCAACAATGTAAATATAATCAAAACTGCATGGAACTTGCTAGTGTCTTGACAACCACAAATAAGAATACCAATAAATCCACTCAACAAACACTAAAAATATGAAATTTAAAAAAATAATAATAATAATAATTGATTACATGAAAAGCAAACATACAAAATGACGATTATCACTAGGGAAAATGACGGATAACCATACCTTTTTTCCCTCGGAAGAGGGACAGAACGGATGCTTCTTTGCTGTAGCAGCCTTTGGTGATAAGGAGCTAAAGTGACGCCGTTTTCGGTCCGGCTCACCAGTGCTCCCCATTGAAACCGCTCACAGACCAAACCCTAGACCTACCCTGAATAACAGCTTCACTTTCATTAGGACCCACAAAAAGTCCGTAATAAGCCCACCGTCCAAAGAAAGGCAGTGAATTACTAATCAAAAAACTACAAAACAAAAGCCTAACTATTTAGTCACAAAAGCTTGACAGAATCCCTGATTCAAACTCCAGCAAGAAAGTTTCCGTTGAACTCCAAAAACCCTTATTCTGGAAGCTCTAATCCAAACCAGTTTCGTCATCAATCTCCCTGTAGAATCTTGATCGAAAAACAAATTCGATCCCAGTTTCTTTCCGTGTCAATGTAGAACTCAAGAGAGAGAAAGAAAGCGGACTTCGTAAATGTAAAGTTGCCATGAAAGGGAGCTTGGAATTATGCGAACGTTGGAAGGGTGTTTTGGGGATTAAAATAAAACACTTGTTCGAAGAATCTAGGCTGATGATTGCGCAACAGAGAATGTACGGAAGTGAGTGACAGGCGGAATCTGATTGAAAGATATTGTCAAAAAAAAAAAATTTATTTGACTTTCCCTGGAGGCGACAGATTGAATTGGCTATTGTACTGTTAATAAGACATTCGGTTCACAGAGAATTCCGTCTCACTTGATTGCTTTTTGTTTTTTAATTTTTGGCGCAAACCGGCAGAATGAGTAGTCGGCTTGGGTAAATCTACTCGGAAAAAGTGCAGCTGATCTTAATATTTAGCCAAATACAAAATAAGGTATTTTCACGTGTAGTGGTATATATTTTAAAAATTAATAATAAAATAATTAGTTAATAAAAAATATTAAAATAATTTTATTTTTTAAAAAAATAAAATATAAAATCAAATAATATGACCTCCTAAATAATATATTCAATGCCCTCCATAATAATAAAGCAAATACTTTATTCACCAACGGCAAAGCTGTCATTCAAGAATAGAAAATAAAAAATATTAACTTCTGTATTACTTACCAGTGTCGATCAGCTTCAGGTAGATCTCTCTTTTGACTTTACAACCAAGGCTTTAGTTTTCTGCAATTCGGGAGATAATATTTTAAAAAAAAAAAAAATTTACGTCTGTGCAGAATCAGAAATCCGACTTCAATCAAAATGAAGTCATCTGGGCAACGAAAGAACAAACAAATTGAATAATCGTATATGTGCGCGCGCATCGTGTGTTACAACAGCAGCAGGATAACATGAAATGGGCAAATCTGAACAATATGGGTGTCATTCATCTTTCCTTGCAAGTACATGCCTTTTGTCCAACTTCTACAGGCAAGCTCAAACGCGCTTCACACACTTGGAAAGCATCTGCCTCAGTGGGATCATCATTCAATGAAGAATAAACCATCCAAGCATGGTGTAATTTACGTTTTGGCCGCACTACAACGGATCCCGGTACTTCGGCATCACGGCAGGTAACAAGCCTGACTTGAAGCAGCTGGGCACACGCTGCCATCACAGCACCAAGGGGCATTACCAGCGGGAGTTTTGCAGGTTGATCATGACAACTGCAGGACTTATTCCGGCTTCTGTGTGGAGTGAGACCACAGGAAGTTCTCTAGGCAGTTGGTGTTTTATCATAATTCCTTCCTCCTCTTGTAAGTCAAGTCTTCTAAAGCTTGCATGTCCCCCTTCACAGTTGCAGATGATAAATAATATAATACCCAAAAAAAAAAAAATTCAAACTGTGATTCTATTCAAACAGCACTCAAAAATGATCACACAAATTCATTCTGCTATAGAGCCCGATTCATTTCGGAAACCCACACCCATGCTCACCAAAGAAAACGGAATAACAGGAAGATCACTATGACAATTAAACAGAAATTGTGTGTTAATATAACTGTAAGCAGTGACAATCATCTTCCTGAAAACAAACATGCCTAAAATAGAAGTTGGAACAAATCAGCTAGTGCTTGTGTGTGTGAACGTCTGTGTTTTACTTAAAACTGTGCTTGGTCATTCCAGTCACAATTCTACATAAAATCCGCAAAATAACCAAACAAATCACATGAATTATGATCAATCCCTATAGTGCCGTCACTAAGGGTAATAAATCACAAGTAAATGCATGCTCAAAACAACTTCTAGACACAATAAAGACTGCAGGGATTTTATACAAGAAAAAACATCAGACAAGCAACAAAAATATTAAAACACAATTGCAACCATAAAAATCTAATAGAAAAGAAATATCACAAGAGCAGGGGTACCTTAATCTAATAGAAAAGAAACAGATCAGAATCTCCATAAGTTTCCGTAAGTTAACATAATCACCAAGTTGTCGTTCTCGCAAAATATCTGAAGCCACGGGACTACGACAACCCAGACACCTTATCTTTCAAGTCAGGCCAATACAATGACAAAGCAGCAGCTGCATCTGCACCACCCTTTTCTATGTCCAAGAAGCAAAACTCGCTTTCTGGAACCCCAATAGATTTCCTCAATATACTCTATCATCTCTCTAGCGTTTTTCTCAACTGAAGCCTGATTAACAATCAATTAGTGCTCAATATAGAACAAGAAGACCAAGAAAATACCTTTGACAACAAACCAAAGTACCTCACCGTGAATATTGGCAATGCGACAGGCCAGAGCCATCCTTGAGAAACTCATTTTTGTATTAACAAAATAAAGTGGACCATGGTTGCGAAAAAGACCTGCTCAATAAAGAAATTAAAAATTAAAAAACGATGCACGTAGCTGTATAGAATTGCATAAGCCAAAAAAATAATAATAATAATACCGGAGCATGAATTGCAATCGCTGCCTGGAACCAGCAAGTAGACCATCGACTTTGGCAATTTGTGCAAACCATGCCTGACAGAGGATAGACAACGGAATCAAAAATTGCTAACCCCTAGACAGAGGCGTATAAAAGGTGCACAGAAGCTACCCATACCTGATATTGTCAAGAATTTCCAAAAACTTTTCAGTTCCGTCCTTAACTGGAGGCACGGTGGACCACGTTGTAGCCATCCTATATCATCTGCAGACCCGCCAACTGTCCTCTCTGCTCGTTCTATAAGCCTAAAAGTAACCATCACATAATTGTCAGCCCCAAAAGAAATACAAATTATTTTAAACTAAGATTAGGAGCCCTAACTGAGACGGCTTGTAGCATATCCAACGCTAAAATATATGATAGAAAGCTTGATACCTAAAATCTCAGACATAAATTAACTTACATTTCACTTATTAAAATAAATAAATGAAATTTAAAATAGATGATACAATAATTAAATCATTTTAGGACTTCAGTTTTATAATAACAAATTTTCATAGATATAATAGTAAGAAAGAAAGAAAAGAGAGAAAAAAAAAAAAAAAAGAAGTTCAGGAATTTAAAACATTTCTTCCCCACGACATGTATTAGTTGAAAAATATAATTTCTTTCCAGTTCCCTATTATTTAGTACAACTAGTTGAAACTTAAAAGCTTGATGATGATGATAATAATCTGCAGCATGTCTTTCTCTTCACAGGCTACGGAGAAGGATGCCTTCAAAAGTAATGCCAGGGCCGAAAGCTAACGCGAGTCCCCATTCTTCAACTCCCTTTTTCTTCTTCAATTCCTCCCTCATATAATCCATAACATAGATTATGGTATTGCTGCTCACATTTCCATAATCCATCAATGCTTTCCTACTGCATTCCAGCTTATCATGCTTTAATTTAAGATTGCTTTCCAGTCGGTTCAGAATTGCTGGCCCACCAGGATGAACTGCCCAGAATAGATCATTGAATTCCTTCAAACCAGCTTTTTCCATCAGCCTCTTGCAGAACTCCTCGATATTATCTTCAATCTTCTGGGGGAGATCCCTGCCAAGCTTGAAGTTTATGCCCTCTTCAGAAAGCCGTCCATCAATGACAGTTTGTGTCCCTGGCAAGAACTGTTGGACTGCGTAGTTTAGTTCCATGAAAGGAGACTCTTTATCTGTAAGTGGATTTGCTCCGATTATCACAGCGGCAGCTCCGTCCCCGAAGAGAGCTGCTCCAACAAGGTCATAAGGGCGGGATTTGTTTGGAGGACGGAAGCCAAGTATGGTAGTTTCAGAAGTAGTTAGCAAAACGCGGCTTCCAGGATTGTTTTCAACTATGTCTTTAGCAACACGGAGGCCAGTGACACCGCCATAACAGCCTAGAAAATAAAGCATTACTCGGCCAACATCGCTCCTAAGACCAAGCTGGCTAGCAAGGTAAAGATCACCGCCAGGAAGTCGAATCTCGCTCGACGAAACGTAGACAATATGAGTGATGTCTTCTACCGGCCTTCCCCATTCCTTGATGCAAGCAAGACTTGCTTGCAAAGCCATTTCTACCACTGCTGGATTTGCAATTTCAAGTCTTTGTTTGATTGTAGGTGAGCCTTCGGTTGCCAGTTCAGGGTATTTTTCCAGGATCTCCTTGGACATGACTGTGTATCTAGTCCTCACAGTAGTGGTTTTACCTAGCAAAATAGAGAAAAGAAATGCACGGTAAATCAAAAACTGGAAATTTAACTTTGTACAATGAAATCGCTGTATCACAACAGTTTCAAACTAAGCCTTGGCACAAACAAAGGAACGCGAGCAACATTATCATGGGAAGTAATATTGGCTTACATAGGCGTTCGAGTTTCTGCTTGATGGAGACATCTTCGCATTTTGTGTCACGGATATAGCCTTCCACCAAGCATTCCTGAGGAATGAGTTGACTAGGGAATGCCTTGCCTATTGCGAGAACGGTTGCCTTCCCAGGAGTAGGAATCCGCCTAGCTGCTGTGGAATAGCGGCCAGTGGGCATCTTAAAGTGGGGTAACAAGAAGACAGTTCAAGTAAAATGAGAAACTAATGTAGAAGTTTCCGCAGGGCAGGAAGATATAAATGGGAGATCAGTTTGGTTCTGGAGTGAGGTTGGTTTCAAGGAAGTCTAGCATGAAAATTAGAAAAACCAATTGTTTAGAAAAGTTGGTGCTATTTGGGTTCTGGGGTCGGAAGTGTGAAGCATTTGTGGGGGAAAACAACCTTTTGGCTTTCTTTCCTGCCAGAGTACTTTAATTCCCAAGAGTGTGAGCAAATAAAAAGTCAGGAATGCTCACGCCCACGAATATGCATGACAGTTTTTTATCTCCCCCGATGAAAGCTTAACATAGTTTATTTCAGGCTTCAGAGGAACCCAGTACTATAGCAAAAAATATAACCAGCACCTGATTTATATTTAAAAATATTGTCCGTAAATTTCTCTATGTTAGATTTAATTAAATGAACTTAAACATCAATTAAAATATTTCATAGGCCCTACACTTGCCACATCTGATATTAGTGATTCGCTCCGCTGGTGTGAATTAAAAGTTACTTTGATATGAAATATGGTCGGGGATTCTTTAAGTCACGAGGGAACATTTCATGTGTTACCGTTTTCGTCTTCCCATTTTTTCACTTACAAGTTTCATGAACAGCATTGGCCTCCGCCTTCTCCTGCTCCCTCGTAATTTCTTCCATTTTATCCGGCTTCCTTTGCTTCCAAAAGTCCCTTCACAAAGAGAATCATAAAGAACTCTACCAGGCTTCAACGCTCAAGTATTCATCTCTTTGAAACAACCTCATTGCTCCACCCTCGATCAAAGTGGTGTGATAACAACATTTGAGTGCAGATCTACACTCTATCAGTTTCTCACAGGAAGCGGAGCAACCTTGCCTGCTTAATCATACCCTTAAACAACATTGCACGCAATAATAGCCTCTCCATTTCTTTAGAAAATATAAACCCCTAAACCTCACGATCGATCGGCAATTGCGGGTCACTCTTCAACCTCTCTACTTCTTCAAACAACCTAAACCCTTTAACAACCATCAAATTCTTTGCCTCTAATCAAAATATTAAACGTATAATCATCAGCTGCAACATCAAATGTTTTTCCTCGAACAGATAGCCATCGTAATAGACAACAAATCCGGATGTTTTCATCGTCATCCAAATCTTTAGATTCTTGGAAACAAACTGGCTTAACCATACCTCCGGAATAAACCCATATGTTTGACTCGGGCGAAAAATTGAAGCGCCTTTTTTATGGGGAAGATTTAACGCGGCGAAGAGTCCGACCAATGGTGGTTTTGAAGAGCAACGGGGACAAAAAAGAGATTATTCAAGGTTAGAGCCCTCCCGACCAGGGCAATGGTTTTTAAGAAACGTCCCATGGATTTTACATTTTTGGATTTTGTTGTTGATTTTGAGTTTTCAGCACTTTTGTCCAGCTCTTCGTTATTGTCACTAATTCCATCATCATACTTCCTCGTTCTTTCAAAGAAAGTAAACACCTGGGTCTATCAAATTAAATGCAGGAAAAAAAATAAAAAGCATGTACAGTTAACAATGCGTTTGGTTAGCCAGAATAACTTAAAAAGAATAATAAAACTTGGAGGAGGAGGTAGTACCTGATAGAGGAAGTCAAGGCGGGTCGTGGGAATTGGACTTGAAGAACTGGTTAACTAAGCCTACCTCGCCAGGTGGCAAAAATATTATTATTTGAAAATAGCGTAGAAATTCTTAAATGAGTTGTGGCGGGAGTCGAACAAACCGTTTAAAGGCTACCGAAACGACACGTTTTGGAAAAGGACCTGTTGCCTTTTCTTTCATCAAATTAAAGCTGAAACTCTGACAAGTACAAAAATAACACAAACTAAAGTATTATACTACGGAGTTAGAGTAGAAAAAGAAGGGAAAAAAGAAGTCTAGAAAACAGAAATTAGGCTGTTAGTGAAGAAAGTTGCTTAAGTCGTAGATTTCTCCTGTTGTCGAAGGAGGTGGGAGTACAACATATTCCACACACTTTAAACCACCAGTACATGTTGTAAACACTGTTACACCACGAACCTCAAGAGGACCGTCGATAATAATACCTGTGATGTGTTAAATCAAAAGTAATTAAATTGTCAGGCACCAACACAGTCACAGGCAGAGAGTTTAAGGGGAGAGAGAGATGGGCATACACAAAAATCTTTATGCCATAAATGGAAGCATATTTTCGTAGAAGACGTTCCACGATGTACCATTGTGACCGATCTGACCCATCTTGATAACCAATTCTTGGCATGTGGATTGAAGCTTTTAGAAAATAGGCAAAAAAAATAGCTAGCTTCAGATTGACAGAAATAAAGTACCCACGCAGAGAGCCAATAACAATTTTGAATCACATTCTGTGATTATGAAAGGCAGCTGAATAACTAGCAGAATTAAGCAGAAACACTATCTTGAATTCATATGGTGGCATTCTTCAATATCTGAGAGTATTGAATGTTGAACAAAATACAAATGGAAAAATATAGCCCACGTTTTACATATATTGCTTTATCTTTTGTTGACATTCAAAACGGTTGATCTGATTATTCAAAATTAAGGTGGAATAGCCGACAAAAGAAAGAAAAGAAAAGCCATAAGTTAATATGATTGATGAGACTGTCAAATTTGCGCAAGGATATCTCATCAAAATAAAATAAGCTCGCATTAAATTCAGGATAATACTAAGCTAGGTATACAGAAACTGACCAGAATTTTGAGCTGCTGAAAATGATGCCTTTGACAGACAACATTCCAGATCAGGAATAGAGATACCACTACGAGGGACTTTCCGCCTTGGATTATATGATTGCACGACAGCCAAAGCAACCCATTGGGGAGTGGTATCATCCTTACTCTCATCATCATTATCCTCTGCAAGCGACAGATAGAAAAAGAATTATGTTTAGTGATGAAAAGTTATTTCGGAGAAAATTATAACCTGCCATTCCTGAATGCTAAAGACGAGGATGTGGCACATACACATAGGAAAAACCAGTAAGGTTGAATATGATGTCAGGATATGAACTTCAAATGTTAGTTCATCCAACAAATTAGAGCAAATGCCTCAAGGAAATGAGTTGAAACTAGAAAGGAGCCATATGCTTCAACATTAAGCATGTCTTTTACTCAACATTCTCATCGAATTATGTCCCATGGTCAATCATTAACACACAGAAAGTGTAAATTTTGGATTTTCCAAACAAAATCTTGACTGTTATAACAGCCCAACAGAGCATCTTAACCCCATCATGTACGCTAAATTCCAGTATAAAGTACTGAATTCAGGAGCTGGACTTCATGACACACCATGAAACCATGTGATAGTGATTAAGAAGCTTGTAAATTTGTCCCAGTGGGGCTAGCTGTTCCTTTATGTGAAATATTTAGATGGCAGTATGACCAAGGCTTATGAGATGATGTTAAACTAACAATAACATTTCCGTTCAGCCACAATTGAATCCTAACAATACATATCAATCACCTCCTCAACTGGACTACAAGAACTACTAGAAGTAATGTGTTAAAATAGGAGGCAAGCTGGGCTCAAAAAGAAACAAGAAAATAATTTGCAAAACCAACCTCAACACCAACATAACAGTGAAGGTCCTGGTGAGTATATAACAATTTTGATAAAAGAAAACAAGAACTAAATTGTAATGTACAAATCTACGTGGTTCAAACAGCAATTCTTTGTCTTATCAGAAAAAAATAAAAAAAAAATTGGTTAACAAATTCCTATTTCACCAACTATTGACAATTTGTAGGAAAGTGAGAGTTCAGTGTATCAAGAAGCAATAAGGATATTAAACAATCCAATATGCAGGAAGAAAAAAAATGAGAGCAGACCATTGATCCTTATAAGATGAAGATCACCAAGATGAAGGTCCTCAAATTCAGAAGCTCGTTGGTATGCAACAGGAATACTTGAGCAAAGTTTTGCCAGTGAATCAAACATCCCTCCATGACCCCATTGTCCAGAGTTATCAACACAACTGCCAAACCAATATACAAAAGTCCATCTCACTGGATTGTTTTCTTTTTTGACAACAAATATATTCACTTGACAGTAAAGCTTGAAATGGAAAAACAATCCAATCAAGAATTGCATATTCTCCACTGCGCAACAAACATAAGCTTTGGGTAATGAAACTTCAACCAGAAAATATATGTAATTCAAATGCAACATGAACTTACAAGTAACTTTACAAACATCACAAAGTTGTGGAAAGTTAATGCAGCAGATATCTTATCCAACTGATCAAGGACTGACACGCTGTTAAAATATTTCTGCAGGGCTCTAGACACCATTCTCAATTGTCAGATAAGCTTTGTGGATCTTCTAACATTTTTTCTTCTTCTGACGCTAGCAAGATACAGATTGTAATGAAAATCCAAAAGGCTTTATAGAATAATGCAAAGAATACTCCATTCAAATGCCTTATCAAAAATTATCTTATAGCATTATAGTACCCAAAGCAGGGAGAAAATGACCTGCTTTAGAAAATGATTGTTGGATCATTATATGAATTTATTCAAGAGGAAAACAGAATGCCGCATCAAGGACAAGCATAAACAAGTGTAATGCAAAACAGAAATTATTCCTCTAACAGAAAAGAAGACAGGAGGAAACATTACCCACCACAATGACTCAGAAGCATGACAATAGAAAAACTCAAATTGCAGAATTTAGTAAAATAATAACCTCAATATAACAGCAGGCTCTGATGGACAAATCCTGGAAGGATGCGTACAATCTCCAAAAACAAATTGTACGGAACCTGAGTCGCTCATCGTATCAATTCCTGCTGAGCAGAAAGGTTTTTTAACTGACA
This sequence comes from Swietenia macrophylla, assembly GCA_032401905.1. NCBI lineage: Eukaryota > Viridiplantae > Streptophyta > Magnoliopsida > Sapindales > Meliaceae > Swietenia > Swietenia macrophylla. The sequence continues at coordinate 9,140,457 of CP135559.1, read as the reverse complement.
ATGAATGGTATCCATGGGCCTCCCACTTAGCCAACTTCTTCTCTTCCGCCTTCTTTCTTGCAATCTCAAGTTTTTGATGCTTATTCTCAGGTAAGTTCCTTCTGCTTCCCAACTCAGCAATAGTGTTACTAATTGATTCTGATGCCTCCTTGAACTTCTCAACCCATGATAGATACGAAGCCTCATCAGGATTAAGATCAAAAGCTGTAGACGCAGAACTCTCTCCCATAACAAGATCACTACCATCCAAAAGATCCACTGAATTGACTTCAAACTTCTGACCAGCCTTGCTCGACATCTGTTCGCGGCGCATTGCAATTACCTTGTCTGCCATAGCGTTTAATTCTGACAACTTAAGACCATCTGATTCTTCATTGTCAGTCACTTTAGGATCAAACAGATGTAACCCAAATATGATAGATCTCAAATCATCCATTTCAACTCCAGTTGTTTCTTTCACATCCCTGTCCATGACATCATCTCCTACAACATTACGGCTAAGCTGCAACTTCCTCTCTGCTCTTCTCATAATAACCTGAAATGACATGTGAAATTCAATGGCAGATATAATACGTCAAACAAATACTATATAACATCTCACCTCCTCCACACTGTGTCTTGTTACTAAGTTTATAGACAACACATGGTTCATTTGACCAATTCGGTGCGCCCGCTGCAGAGCTTGCTTGTCCACTTGAGGGTTCCAATCTTGCTCGTAGAATATAACCTGATTACAGATGGAAAAAAGTAAAATGTACTTAAATTGTTTAAAACGGAGGGTAAAAAGTTTCTTAAATTAATATTGAAAAAGACCAATTCTCTGTAGGAATACACAGTGAGGCTTCCATTTAAGTCAGAAGAGTAAGAAATTGGTCAGTAAGTGTTTCTTAGAGCTCACAGTATCAGCAGCCACAAGATTCAAGCCTACTCCCCCAGCTCTTGTAGAGATCATGAAAACAAAAGCATCACTTGCACCTGAAGCTGATGGTGTGCTAAAGTTTTTTATTGCAGCAAAGCGCTCCTCAGCTCGAATTGATCCATCAAGACGCTCATAAGAATATTTTCGCAATTCCAGGAAATCCTGCATAGCATGTGAGAAGCAGCGATGAAGATTGTCAAAAGCCACCCAGCATATGGAACCAATGGGAAGCAATATTAAATGCTTTCATCATGAGAACAGCAACACCTGTAAGATATCAAGTGTCTGGGTCATTTGCGCAAAGAGAAGCACACGATGCCCAGAATTGTACAACTTTTTAAGTAGCTGGTCCAAAACAACAAGTTTACCACTGGCCTGATCAGGAAATCATGAAGTAAGCATTTCATTGGAAGGAAAGATTATAAGATGGTAAAGCAAATACGACTAATATGGAACCAGAAAGAGAGAGAAGCAGTGCAAAGTTTTCATTACTAAGGCACGAAGAATAATTGAACATAATTTTCTACCCACTATCATTATTTTCCATACACCTGATATCAAATCAATAACACCGTATATATTGATTTCAACACAGCATTTATTACCCTTTTATACCATACCAACTTGAAATGACAGAAGTACCTGAACCAGGTGTTCACCTTCTTCATATGGTTCAGGCTCAATACAAGGGAAAAGATAAGGATGACTACATGCCTTTCGCAGCTGTATTACCTAGCCGACCACAGATTTAATGATTAAACATCATGATCATTCGATCCCAAAAAGAAAAGAAATAAGGCAAGGAAAGTGAAAATAGTGAAAAGAGTTGCAAGGTAATTAAACAATGATATATCAATCACTTAACAGAATTTGTATGATATGCATCAGAAATTTCCATCAACTTCATCTTTTAAATGATAAATCTCCAGGCAGTGGACGCTTACTCCTTGAGGTGCAGAGAAAATTTTCATATGGTTCTTTCCAAATTTCAAGGGCAAAAAATGCCACATATATACATAACTAGTTTTACAAAAATGGGAGCAAAATTTCCATGAGCATCAATGATAATAGAGGTTTGCAGCCCATTGGCCTAAAATTCACCTTATCATATAGAGCCTTAGGCTCAAACAACTCTGAAATCAATAACACCAAAGTCCAACCAAGCAAATTAAGTATAACCGTCAATGCAGCCTAGTATCCTTAGGCCAAAGGTCATCAAGCGCATAAATCACGTCCAGCATAGGCAAAAAAGTTATTGTCATTAAACCGTGTTTTATTATAGGTCAACCAAAATCCTTTTTAGCAACAACTAAGTTTTCTAAATGTGTAATGTAAGAGACAAATCAATTTACATACCATATTCTGCAAAGATTGCTGATTAGAAGCTCCAGATGACAATGCAAGAAGTTTTGGTAGCTCCTTCCTCAATATTGAAGTATACACCTTCGACTGCAGGTTGACCAATGGAACCATCCTATCATGATAAAGTGTTTAAGCTTCTTATGATGCGAACAGGCCTTATAAGTTTTGAGTAAAAGTAGTGTTCAGATAAGAAACACAAAGAAAATTTCTATCTTAACAAAATCTACAACTTAAAACAGAATAGCAGACCTACACTATTATTTCAGTAAGAGGTGGCAGCATTAGAAGTCCACGCTGAAGAAGCTTAGATTTTGTTCGTCGAAGCATGAAAGCACCCAATATACTTTTTAAATTCGCAAATTGTTCCTTGATCTTAGCTGGTTTCAGAACTGTTCATTTACAAAGATCCATTATGCCCAAAAGAAATGCACTATATAAAATCCTCACACATACTAAAAAGAGTACTACCCATTAACTTTGTAACAAAAGTATATTAGAAAAATAGAAGTCTAGACATTTACTGTTTATGATAAAATCATCAGGCAAAGAAATTGAATAGGAAAAATAGAAATTGATTTAGTGCTACAGAATAAAATCAATACTATTAGTCACAGCAGGAAAAATCATTCACTTAAGCTCTAAGCTATTAGACACTGATGACATTCAGGAGCTGGCTACTACTTTTATACAAATTACTCATAAAGAAGTGCCTTCATTTTCTCGTAATGTAATTTATTCTGCTTTACCAGGCAAGGTACATAAAGGCACATAGACTTTCATCCATCAGATATAATGCAAACAAAAACTCTCCTATTATATCCAATTTGAGCAAGAAAAAGAAGTGCAGTAGTTCAAAATGAATATTGTAACAGAATCTTGAAACTCTAATGGAATATCTACAATCCATAGTGAACAAACTATAGAATCTTAAGGCCTTAGCAACTGCAGAAGCACTACAATCATAGCCATTCATTGACCAACCCAAAATACAAAAAGCTATTACTTTAATAGTGACATTGGATTTTTTTCGGGTCAATAATAAGTTCATTTTGCAATTGTAAAACCATTGTCTTTTGTACTTCCATCATGGAATATTAAGTTGGATAACTATGATTGAAGGAATCCAATATTCTACAACCTGCTCATGGAACAAGAAGAAAACCTGATGAAGTATCTCCAGCATTCTTGAAAATAGAACAGAACTGCTCCACTGTCCCAAATACTGAAGGCATACAAAAATGCATCAAAGCCCAAAGTTCAGAAAGATTATTCTGAATAGGTGTGCCAGTCATCAACAATCGTCTTGGCATAAGAAAGCGCTTGCTCAGGACATTATATAGAACCTGTTATAAAAAGCCATTGCAGGTATCCATGAGGAATTATTAGGGGAAATAGAAAAAGTTTCCAATGCTTTTTACCCGCTCAGTTCTAATCTTATTTCACCTAACCAGCAGCAAACACATACAATTAATCAATAAGTGAAAAAAGAAAGGAAAAGAAAATATCAATATAGCACCAGACTCACCAACATAATGTTAATATTAGTTGCTTCATAGGTTAAAATATAAATTGACACAATTACATACAAAACATCCGGGGTATGATTGTCGATGTGACAGACAGCAACTACTCTACTATTTGATTAGCTACAGAATAAAATTATATCTATTTGACTAGCTAAATATTAAAACTCAATCTACTTAACTAGCTACAGAATAAAATAATCATATTTGACTAGCCACAGAATAAAATTAATTCTATTAGCCTGCAATTGCCAATGGAGAAATACAGGTTCATGAATGCACAAATCTCAAACGTACACTAGAAGGATTTTTAAGCCTCTGAGCTTCATCAATTACTGCATAGCACCATGGTATCTGAGAAAGAAAGTCTTGATCAATCAATGCTATTTCATACGTAGTCAACAGTACATCGTAAGGCATCGATGGGACCTGCAAAAGTATTTAACTTGCAAAATCCATCAAAACATAAGAGATAGGGAAAACTATTCATAATCCCAAGGAAATGTAAACCATGAAACATGCATAGGGACAAAAATCAAGAGAAGTTAGCATATTTCCAAAATATTAACAACTGGTTCCATCAATATCGGAAGTTTGATCGATAATACAACATCCTAAGATGAAAAACTTACATGAGACAACAAGGACTGTTCTATCACATGCTTATACATTGCATTGCGTAGAATGCGCCGGTGTTCTTTGTCTCCAAGATACCTAATAACTTTAATACCTGGGGTGAATTGTCCCATCTCTAACACCCAACCATCTGTCACGCTAAGAGGACATAAGACCACTGCAAAACAAATCAAGAGGAAGGAAACAAGGAATAGAACTAACTTAAACCATTTCAATAGATAAATAGCTTGAAAATATTCAAATTTAAATAAAGGACATTTTAACTCACAAAATGGCCCGGGTAACTTCTGACAAATTTTCAAATAGCTCAAGAAAGAGATGGCTTGTAGAGTCTTTCCCAATCCCATCTGTAAATAATTGACTTAGATTTGTAAAAACTGTGAGGGATAGTGTTGTCTTCTATCTAAATCATATTCAAATAGTTTTAATGAAGGTCAAACTGTGCTAACTGCAACTAACAATTCCCTGCAGGACTTGTTCCGAAAGGAGTTGAAATCAGAAAAAAGATTGAATGTACACAATAAGATACACACGGACGGCGTAAACTACAATCGATTAGATGCAAAAGTTTCCAATATCAAAGTGAAGGCAGCAGTAATCTTGTCCACAATTCTTACACTAGGGTTTCTGTTTACGAACCTAACCTAAGCAGCATTTACACCGGAAAAGTGAAAGTCTATAAAATTTCAAGTCCTATCGAGAATTCAAAAAATAATCATAAATTCTTTTAACACCCGATGCACGTTTGACAAAGTGATAAGTAGTCAAAACCAGAGGGAAGAACGAATTCCATACGTCATCTCCTGCAAAAACACAATCAGAGCAGTAATGCGATTCAATTTTTCTATTCAGTTGCTTCTTTTGCTTTCACTAGAAAGGAAAAAAAAAAACCCCGAACTTCCATTAAAAAGGAAAAAAAAATACTAACCAAGAAGAACATTGACGCCAAGATGATATCTTCGAATGAGCCAAGACACTCCCTCTACTTGGTGAGGTTTTAATGCAGCCGTGATCCCAAATTCAGCAGCGTTAAACGGCGCATGTCCATCGCGCGCGTCGCTCTCGAGTATGATTTTCGCGGCTGCTTGGAGCCTCTGTTCGTACTTCATATTCCCTCCGCGCAAGATTTACAAAAGAAATAGCCGTTTTATTCATGCATTAATAAGCTTGCAGGGAAAGGAAACGCCGGATAAGAACAGAGAGGTCATGTAATGACAAAAATGCCACTGACCGTGACCGACTTTAAAAATCAAAATTTGTCAAACGGCAACGTTTAGCTTCCAGATTCTGAAGCCAACGTGACGCACACGAGTTGTTTCCTTGTCGCCAGCGTCGCGCGCGTAAAAATATAACAGCATTTGTATCAGATCATGTTCCGGTGCATTCAGCAGCACCAAATAAGCTTGCACTTTATTTCATATTTCTGCAATGACAGAGTTGGACTCATTTTAACTCCTACACTCTCAGTTCTGGCTCGCCCACGGATGCAAGCCAACTCCCTAGCTCTTAGATGGGGCAAAAACAAAAGCATTATTTTAATTAGCTTCCAACTTCCCGAAAATCCAGCATTACATGAGAGAAACACTAATCAAAATTGGCAAAAGCATCCTAACGTAAGCAATCAAGCGAAAACAATTATTAAGCGTTTCCAGTATGGAACAGCAAATTGTCAATTAAACTTCATGGCTCATCGGAGCAAAGAGGACAAAATGCCCAGAATCATGTGAGTATTGAAGAAATTGGTCCAAAACACCTAGGCCTGATCGCGAAGTCATCGACAACGTTACTCCGGATGGAAGAAAACATTCATAGACTCGAGCAGCTGCATCTGATTTTGTCTATTTCGGCGACAAATTCTCTAGCATACATTGAAAAAGTTGAGAAAGTAACGTATATGTGGAAATTTGATGATTATAAGCTTCACGAGAAAACACTGGAAGTTTTTCTCAAACCTTAGTTTTCAGAATTGTTTAACTGTGGCCGATGCAATACTTACAAAAAGAATTCCATTGTAAGAATTCCACCACCTGAACTCCTGAAACAAAAAAGAGGATTTATATTATTCAAGTTATTAAAGAAGTATAATAGATCAGTAAAAGTATAAATTATGCCGTGTGCTGTAACCAAATCAACTAATAACGTAAAATCCTGCAACGAAGGTGGCAATGAGACCATCTGGCAACCATAAGCTTAAATGAATGATTGTGACATTGTCTAATTCACAGCTTTTGTTTTAGGAAAATAGCAGCTAGACCAAAGAGTCCAAGGAGTGAATGGAATAAAGAGGAAAAAAGTATATGGTACGCTCGAGGCTCTTAAAGGAAATTTTATGGGAAGTCAGAGCTTGAAGCTTTTAGAGGAAGCATAATAATTTACATATTATCTCCTTCCTTGCACTAATACAACCAGGAGTTGGCTACAGATTTCCTGATACGAATCAATCACAAAAATGCACCTTCATTATCTATTTATGCAATTAATTCTACCATTCTGAGATTCGTGCATGAAAGGCAGATCTATAGAGTGTCCAACACTTGTTTTATTTTGTCTTTTATCAGAAAGTTTTTTTTTTTTTTTTTTTGGGTAGTGATAGTGGATTATAAAATCTGGAGAAGAATGATTCAATGCAAATCAATTTCGTACTGCCCAATCATGAAAGAATAAGATAAACCTTGATAAACAACCTCCGGCCGCATTAAAAGAAACTGCTGAATTGTTTCAAAAATGCATTAAAATCCACAGCTCAGTGAGATTATTCCGGATAGGTCAGCCGGTCATCAACAGTTATCTTGACATGAGAACACACTTTCTGAGAATATTATACCGAACCTCAACAAGCAAACAAATGTGCCCAGAACTATATTATTAAAGCCTTCAGCATCTCAAGAGGTACCTGAACAGGAAAACAGTTAATCAAATTTCACCTAATTCATAAAAATTAAAAGGAAAAAAAAAAGTGTTTCATATTACAATTCCTGGACAATTGTATTTGAATGGTTCGGAGAAATTCAATTTTGCATCCAGAAAAGTGAAAGGAATGAGGTTTAACCCTTAAAAGTGTATCACGAGGAAACATAGGAAAAATTAGAACAATGCTTCTAACTAGAAAAAGAAACTTTCCTCCTGTTCAGTTGTAATCTTAACTCCCCCAACAATAAGCAATTCAAGCCAAAAAAAAAAAAAGTTAATGAATATAACATCCTCAAAGTTATGCTGTAAGGATTTTTAACTCTTTGAACTTCCTCAACAATTAGTGTAGTACTGCACACGACTCTATTTGAGAAAGAAAACCCTTTCCATCAATACTTTGTCACATGTTGTCAATAAAACATAAGAGGCATGACTAAAAAGTTGTATTTTCAAATGAAACTGATCAGCCATGACAACGCTTACGACCCAACACGGTGAAAATTATGCCTAATTGCTAACAGTCAGCATGTAATTGCATTAACATCCTAGTTTGCTCTGTAAGACCACGTAACAACTCGCATTAGCTTAAGCGGACTGCTATTTCACATGCACATACATTGTTTTGAGCAGGCTGCGCCACGGTTGTCGCTCACCAACATTCCTTGGAACTCTTTCAAGTTCAGGGTGAATTTGGCCATCGGCATTACCCAACCATGACAGAATAACAGGGAAAAGCAACAAGGACACAACTCAAACCATTTCCAGGATAAATAAAGCCAAGATATTTCCAAATGAATGAAAAGGCTGTCATAACTCATAGCATGCGATATCGGATTAATATTTAAACCGATAAGGGTAGATGGCTCGCAGAGTCTTTCCATCTATATATGATTTGAAGCAGTGTAAGTTGTCTTCCTTCTCGGCTTTGTTCAATTAAGTGTCTTAAGCCAATGCCAATGTTAAAACTTGGCTCACTGTGGTCTTACTTGCAGAAGGTCATTTTCACTTACTGTCCAGGAAACGAAATCCGACAGCCTACATCCTAGTTCATAAAGTACCGAATCTCTCTGTTCACCTCATTTGATCGATCCAATTCGATTGGATCCCCGAAAGATTGAAAGTACTGAAAAGAATTGATTAAATAACAAAACTTCAGCAATCAGAGGAAATGCCATGAACATTCTCCAACACTCTTGTACAAGAGTTCATCGTTTGCAAAATTACACCAAATAAAAAGAATGTAAATGTGATTTCAAATCCAGTGAAGAATTCGCTGTTATCAAGCATTAAAGAAACCAAAGATTATCTCTTTGATGTCCGGACACATGATTACCAGCGTGAAAACGAGTCAAACGAAGGAAAGTGAAGAAAACACTCGAACAGAAACCCTAACCCCAATCTACAGATTTCACCGACGAGTGTTACGCGTGCAATGTTTGGATCCTCTGCGCGGGTTTCTTCTTTCTTGATGAGCACGAAGTGGCATTTTGAATGTTTGCCGCTTGCGGGAAGGAAACGCGGGAAAGAATTAAGTAGACTGGCGGAAATAGCCTTCAGCCTCACCGACTTGTCAGATTTGTGAAACGGTATCGTACCACCGACTATTAAGATTTACTAAACGTCCCGTAGAGTGCTCCTTGTCCACGAGATATATTATAATTACAATCTAACAAAATAAATAATATTTCAACCAACAACAAAAAAAAAATTTATATAAATACGTAGTATTTTAATTTGGTAAAAAAGAAAACCATTGGTATGATCGTTGGTCAACAAATTTGGACGGGAATACCGTGCGTAATGTGCAATGCATTCGAAATTTATCGACAGGCATCAGCCAATAGGAGGCTGAGTTGGGATGAGGTCGACATTACGAATTTCAAACTGTGAACGCATGTGGGCGCTGTATGTGTATTTTGTCATTTTTCCGGCAGTATCAGACCATCTTTCATCTTCAGTATCAAACTTAATGATTGTTTTATAGTGCAATTCCATTTAATTAATATTTGTAGTGCGTCACCCGACTGCCTTTCGGTTATACGTATATCACCAAATTGCCACTTCAATTATTACTCTTTGCTTAGTCATTACAAAATACACGATCAATAGTCACCTATTTTACGTGACAACTTGCCTCCCACCTACAATCGTTAAGTGGTAATATATACATACATCGCACGCAACTCTTATGTGCTCGCAGATGAAATTACAACAGAGCAATTAGAAAAAAAAACAAGCAAAACATAGTAAATATCGGCCGCCATTCGAGTTTTTAAATATGAAGGTACATACTCTTGCCATAAGATAAAAGAACAAAATGATATCAAAATAAAACCCTTGTCTGCCATCAAAATTCTTAATTTTGTTCATGTCCTCCATGATCGATTCAACGTATACCCCACCATGCACATTGAACGAGTGAAAGAGTCCAAATTTCCCATACTACCAACATTAACCAGGTAGCTAATGGACCGGCAAATCTGTAATTAACGAGTTATCTGAGGTTAAATTTTATTACCATTGTTATTGTATTCTATATTAATCGGTATGTGTGATGTGTTTATCTTATAAGTTGGAGCGACTCAGTCAGTCCGAAAAAAATATTAACACACTTGCCTGAAAATGCAGACAATCTCCTGCCATAGTATTATTCCGACGAGATTTCTATCCCCGTTGAAACTGACATCGTTGCTTCAAGTTTCATCGCTGCCGGTTAAAACACCGAGAGCAGTTATCACTTCCACACCCGATAACAGCCACTTTTCGAAACCTTCAACGTTTGAATTCGATGACGATTCCACGGCAGCGTATTGGGACTATCAGTTTTTATTCCTGTCGCAGCGATCGGAAACGACCGAACCGATCATCCTACGCGTGGTTGACGGCGCAATCCCGGCTGACTTTCCTTCCGGTAAGTACTATTTAACAGGGCCGGGATTGTTTGCTGACGATCATGGCTCGACGGTGCACCCTTTGGACGGACATGGATATCTGAGGTCGTTTGATTTTGACGGACTTACTGGAGAGGTTAAGTTCATGGCTAGGTACGTAAAAACTGAAGCGAAGGTAGAGGAGCATGATCCCCAGACTGACTCGTGGCGGTTTACCCATCGGGGTCCATTTTCAGTGCTGAAAGGAGGGAAGAAACTCGGTAACACAAAGGTGATGAAAAATGTGGCTAATACCAGTGTTTTGACGTGGGGAGGAAAGTTACTGTGCTTCTGGGAAGGTGGGGACCCGTATGAGATTGAATCGGAAACGTTGGATACTATCGGGAGATTTGAAGCGATCGACGGTCGCGATTCTTCACCGGGCGGCGGGAAAAAGAATGGAGAGATATGGGACGTAGCGGCGGAGATATTAAAGCCTGTTTTATATGGTAAGTAAATAAACTTTGTACTGTTTTGTTCGGTTAAAAGTAAAAACAAAGATTTGAAAATTTCCAATTTTTTAAGGTAATTTATTTATTAATTAATTTATAAAATTTACAAATATTTTGCGTTAAATTAGAATGACTGAAAAGAAATCCATATACTCGGTAGGGAGTGTGGAGTCTCTTGCGTCTAATCGAAATGATTATCAACAATCATGATGGAATTGAGAGATATCCGATTAAGATTTGTCCTACTGTTCAACCCGGTATAACATAATGATGTAATTAATAGGTATGATAAATCTAATAAGGTTTGTATTAATGTCGAACACCATTTATGGGCGGCTGTAATGTCACATCATATATTATCGGTCAATACACATTAGACAATAGCCTAAAGCGGTTCAATCTTTGGACAAAGTTAGTCCATTGGCTTAGGCCGCATCTTAAATTTTTAATAATAATTCTGTGCTAAATAAATTCTGAAATTTTTAAACGCCCCAAGTTGTCATTTGCCACAGATATATGACTCAATGATTGATTGACACAGTGTCGGCTCAATCCAATAATTTGTATAAACCACCAAATCTTGCTGGGTCAAATAGAGCGCACCATGACTGATAAATTATGGAACATTATTTTATTATTAAATCTTATGCAATATTGTTGATGTTAAATCTGGCAGGAGTTTTTAATATGCCTCCTAAGCGGTTGTTGTCACACTACAAGCTCGACGCTCGAAGGAACAGACTTCTTACCTTATCATGCAATGCGGAGGATATGCTATTGCCCCGCAGTAATTTTACATTTTACGGTAAGAGATGTTTATCTATCTATATACAGTATGTACAAAATGGTTAATTTTTATTATGCCTAATGTTGTTTTTACCTGTTTCTGTAGAATTCGATTCCGATTTCAAGTTGTTGCAGAAGCAAGAATTCAACGTCCCAGATCACTTGATGATTCATGATTGGGCTTTCACTGATACTCACTACATATTATTCGCCAACCGCATCAAGCTTGACGTCCTCGGTAATGAAGCAAAAATACTAAAATTATACTCGAGCAGGGGCGTTTTTTTTTTTGTTCATTCATGCATTATATCTTCTGACAACTGCACTGCGTGTTTAAGTGCAGGATCACTGACAGCAGTCTGTGGATTATCTCCAATGATATCAGCGTTGTCAGTGAATCCCAGCAATCCCACGTCTCCAATCTACTTGCTTCCACGGTTTCCTGACCATAACGTCGCCGTTAGAGATTGGAGAGTGCCAGTGGAAGCTCCTTCGCAGATGTGGCTATTGCATGTTGGCAATGCTTTTGAGGTTAAAGATGTTGCTGGGAATTCAGAGATTCAAATTCACGCTTGCGCTTGTTCTTACCAATGGTTTAATTTCCAAAACCTATTCGGTAATTCTCCTGTGATTAACATTAAACTTCAAAGGCAGTAATTAAATTAACCACGTTAACGCAAACTGATCTTGAAAATTCTCGCTGTTGACAGGATACAACTGGCAAAGTGGTAGACTAGATCCTTCAAGCATGAATGTAAAAGAAAGAGAATACGAGTTACTACCCCATCTTGTCCAGGTACTCTTAAATTGATTGCTAAAGTTTAGTTAACAGGTAGTTTACAATTGCATTGCTTAATTTTGTTTATAAGGCAAGGTGTTTGAAAAATATCAGCTTGCCACAGGTTTCCATCGACTTAGATGCCAACGGGAACTGCCAAAAATGTAGTGCGGAGCCCCTGAATAAGTGGACTAAACCAGCAGACTTTCCGATAATCAATCCAAATTTTTGCGGCTACAAAAATAAGTTCTTTTATGCGGCGACATCTTCAGGGTCTCGGAGAGCATTGCCACATTTCCCATTTGATACGGTGGTGAAGCTAAATGTATTAACCAAATCTGTTCATACGTGGTCTGTTGGACCTCGAAGATTTATTGGTGAGCCTATTTTTGTACCCAAAGGCGTTGAAGAAGATGAAGGTTATCTACTTGTAATTGAGGTGAGAAATCAACTTATTGACTTGTCGCTTAATTTAAAAGCGCTTTTTATTGGTTTTTCAGTCTCTCGTATTTCATTGTTTTGCAGTATGCAGTTTCAATACAGAGGTGTTGTCTTGTCATTTTGAACCCGAAAAGAATTGGAGAAGCTGATGCACTTGTAGCTAGAGTTGAAGTCCCAAAGCATTTCAATTTTCCACTTGGCTTTCACGGCTTTTGGGCCAACGGCAACTAATTTTGAAAGTCACGGTGCCCTGTACAGCAAAAGAAAAATATGCCAACTGACTAGTGAAAAGTCTAAAAAGGACACTGTATGTATATGGTAATAATCCTTTCCTTTCCCAGAGAAAAGAACTTATAGACGTATTTGTATCAATTATTAATCAATCTCAAAGCTAATTGGTTTTAGCGTCGTGATATTTAATAACCCAAATCAGACGGTGTTGGGCAAGTTGACCTTTCTAAGGACGTTGAAGCTACTGAAGGTGGATTTCCACCCGATAAACAGGGTTATTAACTTGGGGTGAAATGGCAGTTTCCTTGTTTTCTTCGAGAAAATCCTTCTTTAGAATTAATGTTCTACTGTGCATGAAGGAAAGTCTGTAAGTTATAGCATCGAATCTCAGTCGTTCATCCTCGTGTCAGTAATTAACGAAGTCTGAGTGTGTGTGTATATACATACACACTATTTACCCCCCTTTTTTTAATTTTTAAATCGTGTAAATTACGAAAAAGAAATTGAAAATCTCAAATGTGGAATCGATTTCCTGAATTTTTTTGGCGGGCTGTCTAGTCATCACACCCAAACGGGCCTTTCATAGCAGCTCAGTCCAATATGATAAAACATAAAACCGACCGAAACTCTGCTAATTCCGGTCCGTGACGAATATCAAGTACTGTACTGATTGGCCAAGCTAATCCCCCAAAGCCCTCCGGTTCAAAACCTTGGCTACGCAGATTCAGAGAGTGAAAGAAAGAGGGAAAGTGAGAAACTCCCCGCAATGTCAGGTTTCTCGTTTTCCTCTCAATCGTCCACGTCATCGCCATTCTCTTTCGGGTCCGCTGGCTCCGCTGCCTCTGGATTCTCATTAGGTTCCTCACTTTTCTCTTCCACAAACCCTAGCTCCTCCTCCTCCTCCTCCTCCTCCTCTACCACAGCTTCCCCTTTCTCTTCATTTTCTGCAAACCCTAGCTCATCCGGCGCAACAGCTACTCTTTCTCTGTTTGCGGCATCTTCATCCGCATTTGGAGCTTCTTCGTCTACCGGCAATTCCACATCGAGTGTTAGTACATCCCCGTTCGGCGCAACTTTATCCGCCACCATATCAGCTTCCCCACTGTTTGGAGCGTCTTCGTCCGCGACGGCTAATTCTGCCTCGAGTACTGGTTCGTCGTCTCTGTTTGGGGCATCAATTCCTGCCTCCAGTTCGGCTTCACCCCTTTTCGGATCAGCTTTGTCCGCTGCTGGTACGGCATCTCCCTCTTTCGGAGTAGCTTTGTCCTCGGCTAGTACAGCATCTCCCTCTTCTGGAGCAGCTTTGCCCTCGGCTACTACAGCGACTCCCTCTTTTGGAGCATCTTCATCTGGGGCGAGTACAACATTATCCCTGTTTGGAGCATCTTCGTCTGCTGGGAGTACCACTTCATCCCTTTTAGGAGCATCTTCGGGGAGCACCACTTCATCCCTGCTCGGAGCAGCTTCATCAGCGGCAAGTTCTGGGCCATCCATATTTGGTGCTGCTGGTGCTTTCCCTGGCTTTTCTGCAGCAACTAACCTATTTGGCTCCGCATCCAGTGCTGCACCATTTCCTAGCCTATCGTCTTCAAGCTCATCTTCAAGTTCTAGCTCAGCTTCGCCTTTCTCAGCATCTTCTGGGTTTTCATTCCCTTCCAGTTCACCATTTTCAAAATCCACTCAAACTTCAACATCTACAACTGTATCCACTACACCTCCTTCACTAACATCCTCATCTTCAGCATTCTCTCCTACTTTTTCATTTGGCACACCGTCATCTACCGCTTCTCAACCTTCTTTTAGCTTCAGCAATGCTGCTTCTTCGGCTACCACGAAGCCCACTTCACCATTGTTTTCTACTGTCACAGCCACTAGTGCTTCCACTCCGGCTGCTAGTACTACAACTGCTTCTGCTGCTTCGACCGCAGCATTGCCTAGTTTTATTGTTAGTAGTTCTTCAACTGCAACAAGTACGGCTTCAACGCCAGCATCCACTAGCTCTGCTACCACTGCTAGTTCTTTTACTGGTTTTGGTGTGCCCAGTACAGCTACTTCCTCTGGGACTAGTAGTTCTTTTACAGGTTTCTCGTTGTCTAGTAAAACAGCAACGCCTGCTTCTTCATCACAAGCACAATCGACCACTGCTGTACCCGTGTTCAGTGAGTTTGTTATTTCTTTATTTGTTGTTAACCATTTTTAATTTGTTTATATTTTAGTAGTGAAGAATGGTTAATAGATGTATCTGAAGTGTTTCTGTGGCTGAGTTGACTGTTTGTACAAAGCAGATGCTTGTTTGTAATACAATATTTCTAATGAAGTATGATAAATTGTTGTTAACGAAACATGCTACCAGGGTTGTGGGTTTTAAAGCACAATTTAATATTAATCTGTTCATGATTAACCTCTACATGAAAATAAGGAAAATAAAAACCTGATCTAATACAACATTTTCACTTGGTAAGAGATATTGATAGCACTGCTGCTTAATTTGACATAATTCATTTTCAACAAGATATCTTTGTAGAGTATCTTTCTTCTTTGTTTATGCTTTGTACTCTATGTGAGTGTACCAAAGCCATAACTTCCCACTTGTTTCTTCTTACCAATTTTTATATGCCCTGGCCTATTGGCAGTAGCTGCAACTCAAGTCTCACGAAAATTCATTTTGCAGGTGTCCCTACTGCAACTTCTACTGCAGCAACAACTTCAAGTTCCAGTACTCCTGCTGCTCAGACATCTTCAGCTCTTGTTGTAGCTTCCAGTAGTGGGTCTGTCTGCAAACTGTTTTGTGTATCTGGAGTTCATTTTTATTTTTAATTTTTTGTTCCTGCTCTTTAAGATAACTCTTACTGTTAGAAAAATATTAAAACTCCATTGGTGGTTGTTACTTGTTAATTACTTTAAAAATCCTCTCCCTCATTCCACACACATTTAAAATTAACTTTCTTAAAAGCATTGATGTTATAGCAACACAAAATTTGTTTTCTCCCACCTCTAGAAACTAATTACCATTAGATTTACCCGACGATACATGTATGAGGTTTGTATATGGTTTGCGTTCTGACTTATCCTTTTCTTTTCCTATGGGACAAGTTCAAGCATTGGCACTGCAGCAAGTACAACACCAAAATTACCATCTGAGATTACAGGGAGGACAGTTGAGGAGGTACTTTATATATTTTTTCTTATTACAAATGGCATTTCATTGCATTATATTCTTCATTTTTTGTACCTCCACATTTGTTACAATAGCTGGATTTATTAAAAGTCTTAGAAAAATAAGCAATTTCCAATTTGAGGGTAGACATGCCTGCTACACTTTGTGTATTAGTTCCCCTTATGAATCCAAGATTCCACCTTATTCCACCTTCTGGAAGTCATTTATATAGGACGTCTAAGGAAAAGAACAGCAAAAAATCTTTCTCACTGGAACCATTTACCTCTAGGAGCTGGCACTCTATTTTAAGTCCACCTCTGCTTATCTTGCCCCACACACACTCTATTTTAAGTCCACCTCTGCTTATCTTGCCCCACACACCCACACACACACACACAGAGAACATGAGAGATAGAATCCATCTTTCACTTGCATTTTCTCTTAATCTTGTCAGAGGTCTTATTTCTTATTTTATTTATTATTTTCGTAGCAGGAAAGATAGCTAGCGGTCTTGTGTACATTTTTTGTATTCTGGACATTTAAATATATTAATTTTTTTATTTTGTTTGAAGATTATCAAGGAGTGGAACGCTGAGCTACAACAGCGCACTGGGAAGTTTCGAAAGCAGGCTACTGCCATAGCTGAATGGGACAAGAGGATCTTGCAGAATCGCGATGTTCTTCTTAGACTTGAGGTGAAATATGGTTCATTTGATACTATGCTTGTGCTTTACCGGGTTAATATTAAAACATGAATTGTCATGCCCTCTCAATTGAACTAATGACACGAATCTAATTGATCACCGAGGGAGAGAAAAAAAAATTTGCTGCTACCTAAAAGTTTTAATTAACTGTTTTTAGCTTAACTGGAGTTGTAATATTTAGATCATTATTTGTTTGTTTGTTTGTTTGTCCTAATTTAGAAATTGTAAGCAGATTGAAGTGGCAAAAGTGGTTGAGACCCAAGCTAACTTGGAGCGACAGCTGGAATTAATCCAGACTCATCAAGAAGAGGTATTCTTATAATTTATAATGCTTTCTGCGTGGACTTCTTTGGTTGGTACTTATTTTTCCCAACATTTCTAACTGTTGAGGTGATTTTGCAATTGTCTTACTGTATGTTTATACATTGAATCTTAGCCATCTCTTATTCTTAGAATGAGTGATTGTGAGGATCATTATGGATGAGTGAACAATCTTGATCACTTTCATATTGTATGGAGCTGTTCCGAACGTGCTCACTTTTTAGTTCTTCTCTCTCTGATTAGTAACATATTCTCCTGCATGTAAATAGTGTTATAGATCTTCCGTTTATTATACTGTTAGTACATGCTTTTGTGTATCTAAATAGTTTGAATGTTGCACAAAATTTGCTTTTGTTTTCCCTGGTTAAACTTCAGAGGTCATGTTCTTGTCAGCTCCTCTTTCTTTTCATTGTTTATTGTGAACACTGAGAAGTTTGTGAATGTATCTTTTTGTTGTCTTTTAGCCGTGGTCTCTGTATCTTTGGTGTTTGTGACTTTTCTTAGTTTACCTCAAGTAGGTAAATGCATGTAAGTAAAATAACAGCTTAAATCTTGCGAATAATTATGGTTCTTTCTTTGTTATCATAAATAATGCTAGGTTGATAAGGCATTACAAAGTATGGAAGAAGAAGCTGAGCGTATTTACAAGGATGAGCATGGATTGCTTCTTGATGACGAAGCTGCATCAACGAGAGATGCAATGTGAGTACTGGGTTCTTTGGTCATCATTATTCTTTGTATGAATTTTGGTTATCTTAGTCTTTTTACTTAAATTAAGTACAATATTTTGGCCTTTTTTTTTTGCATTACTTTTAGACCCAGCGAGCTTTTCCAACTTCATGGAATGCTATTAGTTTGGTTCACTTGATATTAG
This sequence comes from Swietenia macrophylla, assembly GCA_032401905.1. NCBI lineage: Eukaryota > Viridiplantae > Streptophyta > Magnoliopsida > Sapindales > Meliaceae > Swietenia > Swietenia macrophylla. The sequence goes on along the minus strand of CP135559.1, from coordinate 9,122,433 downwards.
TTGAAGAAACTGACTGAATAAGTATTAATGAATATGAGAATTATATGCACAATATCTGATGATGGCATGTTGATTCGATTTGGGTCTGGCCCAACTGTAACCTGTTACCCAAGTCTGAATTTAGGTTTAGAGGTATATGTTTGAAAAACCTTTTCTGGTTTAGAGGTATATGTTTGAAAAACCTTTTCTTTTATCAGAAAATTGTCTTATTTGAGTCAGCATTCACCACAACACTTCTCCCTTGATTTGGTGAGATATTCTTTTCTGTTCCTGTTGCAGGTATGAGCAGGCTGAATGTGTAGAGAGGGAACTGGAGCAGATGACCGAGCAGATTAAATCTATCATCCAGACATTAAATGCCAGCCAGGTGAGGGCCTTACATTCAATGATCTTAGCCTCTTTGTTAAGCTCTTTTAACAGATATCTACATTTAATTTGTTTAGGGAGGAGGATTTGATGCAGTTGATGGAATGACTCCGTTAGATGTGGTGGTCAGGATCTTAAACAATCAGCTAAGTTCCTTAATGTGGATTGATGAAAAGGTTTGTTTTCATTGTGTTTGTTTGTCAATTATGTTTTTGTATATATGATGCAGAATATTTGTTAGCATTCAGTAGTTAGATTATGCAGAAGATTAGGAAACCTACATTACTTTATCATCAACATGAACATTAATGGTCCGTTTAGGAGTACCAAAACAAAAGTGCTAAAATGCACAAGTGCTAATGTATTTTAGTGCTTTTTCTTAAAGCACTTTCTGAAAAATTATATTAAAATGCTTTATGTTACATGTAAAGTACTTGAACCTTTTAATTAGTATGTAGTTATACACTAATTTAAAAGTCACCTCTAGTGTTAATTCCTTGAGTAAGAAAAAGGATTCCATATTCTTCTGTTCACCATTTATGTCAGTGTATTTGGTAGCTGATGTTCATGTCGGGTTTTATATCCTGATTTAGGTGGAACTAACAACAAAATGATACGAGTTCTCTGTATTTTAGAATGAATCCCTCATCCCCCGAGTGTCCAAGTACGAATGAGAAAAGAAGAATGGATGTGCTTGTAGATTTATGCATTTGCATTACCTCTGCTTACTTCTGATTGCAAGATCACTAATCTCCTGACAACTTAACAGGCTGAAGATTTCTCATCCCGTATTCAAAAGCTTGCCACCGAAGGTTCTGCTGCAGATCATGAATTGATGGGTCCAAAATTTTGGATGTCTTGACCCCTGGAAATTTTCAGTCTCTCTTTCTACCTTGTAAAAGTAAATGTGGAGGAGCAGCTTCATTTATACAGGCTGCTCTTTTGAAAGCAGACGTTCTCATCTGTGGTGCTTGCAGTACTTTTTTACTCAGATTTTACATAATTCTCTCTCTCTCTCTCTCTCTCTCTCTCTCCCTCTCTGTTTTGTTTTTGGTTGACTTTTTAGCATTGAAATTGTGTTTGATGGTCATTACTTGGAACAATCTGTAGATGTTCGGTTTTGTTGGGATCAAAGCTTTAGCAATTGATTGCTGTTAGCTTACTGGTTAAACAACCTGCCAGTGGTATTTCTGCTACTTGCAATGTTCATTATCGCTCTTAACACATACTTGTCTCGTATTAACATTTCTCCTTGATGCTTTTACCATTTCACAGACACTTGTCGCTCGACTTCGATGGTCGGGCACTGAGAGTTTTTTTTTTTTAAATTTTTTTCGTGGTTCAGATTTCATACTTGATTTAGTCCAAGCAAAGGAATTCATTTCAAAAGCCACTACCCCGATCAATTGACTTGCCTATGATATACACAATTCTAGCTCGAAAGCTAACATATATCACAAATCAATTGAGAATCAAATACAACTTGTTCTAGTAATCAACGATTAAGACGCCCTGTGAATCCGAGCCACAACCACAATTAAGAGAATCAAGACGGAGAGAATCAGAGATGATCTAACTTTTTCATCCAGATCGCCACCGGCTTCTTCTGCTGCTGGTTTTCCCTTGTCAAGAGGTCTGAAAATCTCATCCACAAGGGCTTGGAATTTCTCGATGAGTTCCATCACTTTTGCTTTTGTTGCGTCTAAAATCCAGCGCAAGACTTCTGCGGCCAAGTTTGGTTCTTCGCCAGAATTTTGATGCCTTCCGTTTTCGGCTGTTCAGATCAATATGAAATCGTTTACAAATATGTCTATATTCAGCTATAAAAATACAGTTATATATATGACACTAACACACACACATGTAATAGAACATACCTGAATAGGGCGATTCGCGGAGTCTCCGTACCAACTCATTGTTCATGACAGCATCCCAAATAGCTTTATCAGATGACAGTGAAACCACTAATCTCTAAACACATGTTCAATTCAGGTATTAAAAACTGTCTTGGCTCTTGATTAAGGTATTAAACCTATTAGTACAAGCTTTACGATCAATTACTGCAAATTGTCTTGGAATATCATAGCTAGGGAGAATTTCAGAATCAAACTCGAATAATTTTACAAATGCTGTATTTAAATCGGGACCAAGTTTTAGAAACGATCAAAAGAGAAAAAATAAAGGCACCTTCACAGATGGGTCTGTCTGCAGCATGCGCAAAGTATTGTAAACTCTTCCTCCATATCCTTGAGATAGTAAAATTCTTGGATCACAACTCCCCAACACTGGTTGGAGCCATTTCAACTCTGGCCCAGATGGAGAGATCCCATGCACAAAACTGGTTGAAACGACAATTTTATCACACCCATAACATTAGTTCCAGTGGAGTTCCAAACTAAAGCAGACAACGGGCTAAAACGCAAGTCTTAAAAAAATTAGTCGGACAAGCATCTTGATCATGTTAATCAAGAAGTACTTAATCGTAGAACACGTAATTAACATCACAGCATTTAGCAATCTCTCCTCCAAAAAGATTTTCATCAATATGCAACAGTATGGAACAAACAAAGGGCCATAAAAAAAGAAAAGGAAGTCCCCGAAACAAATAGAAACTATTCAACTAACCTCTGAAGAGCAGCTATAGCATATTCGACCTCGGAATCAGATGGAACAGACCCCAAAACAGAATTATCTAGCGACCCACTTGCTCTTATGCCTTCTGTTGTTTCTACACAGTCTAATTTTTTACAAGAATCACTGTGGCAGGAGCAAGACGAAGCAGTACAAGACTGTTTGAGAGTTGCAGTGTGATTGGCTGAAACTGGGAAATTGAGATTTGAAGTTAACAGAGATGAAAGTTTTGAGGAGGAAGTACAGAACTGAATCATCAGAAGATCTATGTTCATCGCTCCTCCTCCCATGCCAGATGTTTTGTTTCAATCTTCTGATTCTCTTCACTTCCAGTTCAAGAGATAAGAGAGGAAGATTGGCAGTGAAGGAGAAATTCCTTCAACTTGCCTGGCTTTATCAATTCTTCTCTTTTGGCCAATAATATTGGTGCATGTCAGCACCCAATTATGAATAATTACTCATGACTCATTTGACAAATCCTATAAATCTCCCTTACTATATTTCCAAACGTGCCTCAGTGAATAAAACGACGACGTCAGAGTAAAATTAATTTGGTCCTGTAAAAATTAGAAAGAATGCCTTTTTAGTTATGAAGCGCCACATCATACAGATAGCGGGTTTCAAATACGTCAAACGCTAACAGTTACTCCAAATGCGGGTGAATTTTGATTTCCCACAGTGTAATCTTCAGACTTGAAGCGAGTACGATTTTCATACATTTGATCTCATTCTCGCGTTTCTAAGAATTCGGTGTCGTTTGATCTGATGGCCGACAGACAAAGGCGGTACGTGAGATTGACGAAAGTTCAAGCGCCAGTTGATGATAATATCACCCCTGGAGAACTCAATCAACCCATTGAAGTTCCTCAGGTATATTTCTTTGATTATGTGTATCTTCTATATTAGTATTTCCTTCTTTCTTCCATTTCTTGTTATTTGGTTCTCTGTATTTCTACCGGATTTTCTTACGTATGTGTGGTTGCGGAGAAAATGAGTGAAAATGCGTGAGTTATAAGGCTAAATAATCTTCTGATCTTTCCTTCGGGCCAAACAGCGGATTGGTGTGCCTGTGACATGTTGTATTTTATTTCATAGTACGTGGATGGATGATACTTTAAGTTCTAGTTATTTGTTCACATATTTATCGTTTCTTTTGAATGTCTCGTACGTTTTTGTGCGTGTATTTATATGGTTCTGCAGTCGGTTACTTTGTTTTAAGACAGTTGGTATAAGTTGGAATTTGTAAGAAATTAGAATTTCCTCGCTTGGAGTGCTTTTGCTTGTCATGTCTTTCTTTTTTTGTTCCTTTTTTTTGGGGGGGGGTGGAGGATTTTGTGGTTGTGTGGGTTGTGGTGTGTTAAATCCTCGGTGCTGATTTTGATTACTATCACGCAGTTGATAGTTCATAGATGCTGTGAATGTGGACAACCGCTGCCTGAAAGCTACGAACCTCCTGCTGATGAAGATTGGACAACTGGAATTTGTGGATGTTATGAAGATTCTGAGAGTTGTAAGAGTCTCATATGTCTAAAGTGATTGATTGAATTAGATATTTGAGTTGTGATACTATAGTAGAAGTGTTTTAATCTGAATATACTGGGGCTATACTGTTTACTGTGAATAGTGATATAATGCATTGAGTGACACTCTACAACACTGTAGTCTAATAGGGTGCACGTAAATTTTTTCTCTGCCAGCTGAAAATATTGAATTCTTTCAGGCTGGACCGGACTCTTTTGCCCATGTGTGTTGTTTGGCCAGAACATAGAAACATTGAGAGACGATATTCCTTGGACAAATGCATGTGTTTGTCATGGCATGTGTATTGAAGGTGGAATTGCACTCGCAGCAGCCACCGCACTGTTCCATGGAATTGACCCCAAGACTTCATTTCTCATCTGCGAGGGCCTGTTTTTTGCTTGGTGGATGTGTGGCATCTACACTGGCCTGTTTCGACAATCATTGCAGAAGAAATATCATCTGAAGGTGCTTTTATTCGTCATATTTCTTGATACTTGACGGTTTAATCCGAAAATAAAGAATAGTTCTTGCAGGAACAGAAGTGCTTGAACATGTATTATTTGCATATAACGGTTACGCTATGATTTTTATGCTGTGAACTTTTTGTGTTGTACTTCTGTCTTTGTATTGGCAAAGTTGTGTTTTGACATAGTGCTAACAAGCTAGTTTGTTGGTTGAATTGCAGTTTGAACACTGCCTTAGATATTGATCTATCATTTATTGGCTTTTCTCTGCAATTTTTTTTCTCCTTGTTGATATCAGACATTAGTATCCTTTCTTTCTTCAATTAATTCTTCTGAACTTCAGCAGCCTAAGGTTTAAACTTCTGATTGAACTTAGAGGTCAACTTCATTTATTGATCGATAGATAACATATGGGTGTAGTTAAAGACCTTCAAACTCATAAAAGGCTACAAAATTTCAAGAACTGTTAGATATTTTGCATCCATGTCTTGTGTGCTGTTTGCTGACTTCTTCTGATGCTTCTTTGCAGAATGCACCATGCGATCCATGCCTGGTGCATTGTTGCATGCATTGGTGTGCTTTGTGTCAAGAGCACAGGGAGATGAAGAACCATCTGGCTGAGAACGCTTCCAGGGAAACGACAATTGTCAATCCTCCCCTAGTACAACAGATGGATTCTGGTGAGAACAAGGAGTCTACTCCATCCGAACCTTCTCCTGGAAACAACGAAAGCTCCAATAATGAGATCCAACCAGTGTAAATTTTGTGATGCGTGTACAGAAAACTCATAAAAGATTATTTTAATCACTTCTGTGGGGTGTCGCAGCAACTTTTGCTGGAACTTTGGATAGCTGCCGGTGAAAGAATTTTTATATTGGTTAAAACTTGCTTGTTATGCTACCAGCAAGATTACTGTCTTCATATTTCAGCTTCACATCAATTAATTAAGCCTCAGTTTGCTCAGCCTACTGCAGCTTTGTATTTCTTGCTTTCATTTATTTACAATCTCTTTAATATTTCTTTCAGAATAGTGTTAGTGGCATCATTTTCAAAACGGGTGAAGTTGGTAATTTAGTTCTTATTTATATTTAAACATTTGAGATTATACAAACAGCCGACCCATGAATAATATGGGTCGAGTTTTTGGTTCCTGAACATTCCGCCTCGAATGTCAACTGTAATCGCTCTCTGATCCCAAGTCCTAACACCGTACCATTTTTTGGTGGTCTCTCTCTCTCTCTCTCTCCCTTTTTCTTCTCAATCTTGGAAAACACCTCGAACCCCCCAAATCCTCACAACTTGGGTTTATGGTTTTACGCATGGCTCGGTTCCCTCGATCACCCGTGCCACGCCTCCTCTATACTTTCTTCTCTTCTGCCAAAACGGTGTCGTCCTTCACCATCTTCCACCACCGTCCTCCTTCGTGGAAGCTTCCATTTGCGGCAATTTTGGGCGGGAGGAAATCTCGCACGTGTGAAGGAAGAAAAGGAAGTATGGTGGAAAGAGTCGATGGACCAGGTCCGAAATATCGGAATCTCAGCACACATTGTTTCAGGAAAGACCACGCTCCGTACGCCGGACGGATTCGCGAGATTCATGAAGTTAGAGGTCGAGATGGCGTTGGTGCTAAGATGGATTCTATGGATTTGGAGCGAGAGAAAGGTATCACCATTCAATCAGCAGCTACTTAATGTACCTGGAATGGTTACCAGGTATAATTCAGTTACTTCTTTTAACTAATTAACTTAAGGATGTTTCGGTTTCTTCCTTAAATACTTAGTTATACAAATGAAAATGAAATAGAAGAACGAAGGCGTTGACTTGGATGAGGTTTCGCGCTTAATTTTATGGATGTTATGTTGCAGATTAATATTTTGACACGCCTGGACACGTTGATTTCACCATTGAAGTCGAGAGAGCTTTGCGAGTTCTTGATGGCGCCATTCTTGTCCTTTGTAGCGTCCGCGGTGTGCAAAGTCAGTCGATTACTGTTGATCAGCAAATGAGGAGATACGAAGTCCCAAGGCTCGCTTTTATTAACAAACTTGATAGAATGGGAGCAGATCCGTGGAAAGTTCTGGGCCAGGTGCATTTGAAAATTGCTTTCTCTCTTCGAACGAATTTAATGTTGATGAAAGCTGTGATGCATTAAAGCGACAAAGTATAGAATCATTTCCAACTATCTTAATCTGAGTTGGCAAATAAGCCTACCTATGATCTGGATTGAACTTTAATTAATAATAATTGCACTTATATTTGTGATGTTAATAATACTATGACCCATAGTTAATATTAGGTAATTAGATAAGTCCTCCTGCAGGCAAGAAGTATACAAAAAAATTATGAGGTTACCACTTCTGAACTGTATACTTAGTTGTTTACCTTGTCCAATTGAAGTTAATAACTATGCCCTAGACCAAACAAAGAGTGAAGAGAAGGTAATCTATTTGACCGTACATTTTATCCTGATTTTTGTTTCAATTTTTGTGTCAAAATAACCAGGGAAATAAGTTTTCTCATTCTCTTGTAGGTTATGTTAACTGGAAATCCAGATGGACCCCTTGTTGCATTGGCTTTTAAGTTGGAGGAAGGGCGTTTCAGTCAGTTGACATAGCTAAGGTATGACTATGAAGTCATTTGCTTGCTAATACCTGTGTTGGTAATCTTAAGTTTGCATCAATTATCTTTTTCAAAAAAATGAAAATAAAGAAAAAAAATTGCTTCAATTATCTGTCCCAGAAGTACTCCTTTTAGATGAGTATGCTTACAATATTTTTTGATGATGTATGAAGAACATACAAGGGCGTGCTTCGGAAGGGTGATTTCATAATTAATGTAAACAGAGGCAAGAAGATTAAGGCGAGTTTAAGGCTTTATTTTAATACATGATTGCATTGTATTGAAGTTAAAATTTTATATTTGTATATCCTATGGGCCAGCCAGATTTTTGTAGACTTTTTCTTGTTATCAAACTATTCTTGTTCCTTTTTTCCAGTTTAAAGGATGCAAAAGTATGCAAAGTTTACTGCTCAAATCACACAATTATTATCTATTGCTGCTTCATAAAAAATTTCATCTAATTACAATCCGTCTTGGCAAACAGTTGATGGCAAAAGGCAATATGTTATATTCTTTAGCAGAATCTGTTGTCGACAGTTATTATTATATTTTCACTGTGCCATTTAAGTTGACTTAGCCCAATGAAGTTCAATATTAGTTAGCATCAGAAAGTTTACAAATAAATTGGTTGTTTGATCATGATGTGCATGAATTTTTGGTCCATTTCAGTCAGAAGGTTTTCCATTTGTGTGAAAAGTGAAGATCTAATATGCAGGTTCTACATTTGGTGCAGATGCATTCTAATGAGATGCAGGTTAGTTTTACTTGGCATTCACTGAGTATGAATAATTAATTGGATTTCTAAATTTTATATAAATCCAAATTTTTTTTAATGTTGTTTTTTCTTTGTTTATTTATTTTTCATTTACAGGACATACAAGCGGCCCATGCCAGCGAAATAGTTGCTGTCTTCGGTGTAGATTGAGCATCAGGTCCCAATCCTCTCTTTGGCATAAACAAGCTCAAGCATAAAATTTCACCTTGTCTTTGTTGATTTCCTTTATTGTGCGAGGCTGTGAGGGGAGCAAGTTATTTCTGAAAATGATCTCTGATAAGATCTGCTGGGAAGGATTTGAAATTTCATACTTGTTATAAGAGCTAATGTTTGAAATACCGGAATTTGGGATGATGGTTTCTAACTAATGCTTCTTTGCTGTGTTGCACATACTTAAACATTTGTTTTCTCTTGTTATCAGGAGATACATTTACAGATGGTTCTGTTAAATACACCATGACTTCTATGAATGTTCCTGAACCAGTAATGTCACTTGCAGTTCAACCAGTTTCAAAAGGTTCCGGCGGACAAGTAGCTTGAGTTCATATTTATTTCTTGGGCTTCAAAGTCAAATGAATACTAATAGTCAGGTTTTGTAATCTTTGATAGTTCTCAAAAGCATTGAATTGTTTTCAAAAGGAGGATCCTACCTTTCGTGTTGGCCTGGATGCTGAAAGTGGACACGTCTGATTTGTAAAGTTGGTTTCTTATTTTTCTCAAAGAAATATTCATTATCATGATAGTTAATGTTTTTGAGGGCAGACAATTATTTCCGGAATGGGAGAGCTACACGTGGACATATATGTTGAACGCATCAGGAGAGAGTATAAGGTTCCCTATCCGTTTTTATTGTTTAAGCATAAAATATAAGGGTTCCTGAAGACATAGCTACTGGAAAATTTTGGCCTGCTGAAGTTTAATTCTTCTTCGAATGGGTTGAAGCAACTGTTGGAAGGCCTCGCGTAAACTTCAGAGAGACTGTCCCCGGACGTGCTGAATTTGATTATTTGCGAAAGAAGCAATCTGGGGGGCAAGGACAATATGGGCGAGTTTGTGGGTAGAATAGAATATGCACCTTAATTTTATTTGGAGATTGGAGGCATCAATAAGATTATTCTGGGGCATACCCATTATTACAGAAGTATTATTGAGAAACTCTAATTTTGGTTAGGCATGGGTCTCTTTAGTAAAAAAATGGGGGAAACCTAGAAAGGAAATAGAAATAGAACTGGTTGATAGTAAGAAACGAAATGAGGGAAATTCAGAGAGAATTCATTTAGAGAGGAATATTTTTAATTTAATTCATTCGAGCTATGAATTGCATTAAGCAGTCGCTCCTACTTATAGGAGAAAAGGAAACTTACCCTATGAAGAACGGTTAATTAAAATGACAATAAACCATAAAGAAATGGAATTATACTAAAACCTTAACTATTACAAAAAAATCTGGCAAAATAACACACTATATTTATGCCCGACACGTGTATGCAGATCTCTAGGACGTCCTACGGCAAGCCCCCACCCAACATTTATTTCATCTCTCCTATTTGCATATATGGGCACTTTTGGAGGTTTCATAGGTGTTGTCTTTGACATAATGTTGGCTTTGATGTAATTTTAGTGTTCAATTGAGATAGTTTTGGCAAAATTAAGCAAGTAAAGTGCCTTGTTGAAGCTGGATCCATGCCTTAATATGGCTTGATATTGATATTTTAGGATCTTATGAATGCACTCTTTTGTCTGAGTTGGTTTAATGACCAAAATATATACCCAATTATTCTCATGATGGAATGGGAACCGCATATAATGTGTCAGCTTCATACTGCCTATTGTTTGGTCTCTCAGCTTCTGTCTATATTGGTAGGTATATTGAGCCACTTCCACTGGGGTTACCAACTAAGCTTGAATTTGAAAACTTGCTTGTGGGACAAGCTATACCATCAAATTTTATCCCAGCAATTGAGAAGGGATTTAAGGAAGCTGCCAATTTGTGAGTTTTATTTTCTTATCTTTTTCTTCTGATTTTTGGAGCTGCTATTAATTAGTGGTTGAATATCGACTGATATTGTGTCTGGATTAACTATTGTGGGTTGTATTAATCTTTAGGGATCTAATATTGGTGTCGGGTTCTTCTTTTTAGTACATATGGTTTATTCTCTTATATGTTCCATATGCATTTATGTGTACAGAGGTTCTTTAATTGGATATCCAGCAGAAAATCTTCGCATTGTCTTAACTGATGGCGCATCCCATGCTGTGGATTCTAGTAAACTTGCATTTAAGTTAGCTGCAATATATGCTTTTAGACAGGTCCTTCTCATCCACCCCATTTTGTTGAAATTCATTGTAGAGTTTATTGTACCTGGTCCTCATATCTTTTACTGTGGAGTGTTTGTTTCCTTTCTCATGAAACTTGTATCTTCCCATCTAACTCCAAGATATTCCATCTTTTTGGTGAATGATACAGTGCTATGCAGCTGCAAAACTTGTGATATTGGAACCTGTTATGCTGGTTGAGTTGAAAGTACCCACAGAATTTCAGGGCAGTGTTGGTGGTGATATTAACAAGTGAGCTCTCTTTTCCATTTTTAGTACTGAATATTAGCAGGGCATTTTTATCAAACTTTGAATCTAAATTATCTGCACATTATCACATATTTTAGGAGGAAGGGTCTGATTGTTGGAAATGATCCAGAGGGAGATTGACTCTGTAATTACTGCCCATATAAGCCCCCCTCTTTATTTTATTTTCCTTTTTGGTTCTCTTGATTGAAGCTAATGCAAGCAGCTTAATTCGGCTGTTGTACTGTTTTCCTATCATTTTTTGTCACTGACTGGAACCATACGACTCTTGTTCATAATTTTAAGCCCCCTTCTTTATTTTATTTTCCTTTTTGGTTCTCTTGACTGAAGCTAATGCAAACAGCTTAACTCTGCTGTTGTACTATTTTCGTATCATTTTTTATCACTGGCTGAAACTATATGATTCTTGTTCATAATTTTATGGACCTTGTGAATCAAAATTTTGAATTCCTATGCCTCGAATGGATTGTGCTAGTTTCTGACATGGGTTGGTAAATTTGTGTTAAGTTTGATTTCATTGCTGCTACTTGGTAACATGATAACATTTGAAGGTCATCCTCATATATTGTGGACATCAATTGAGATAATTTTGTTGGTTTTTTCAGGTCCCTTTGAACAATACGTTTGGATATTCAACATCACTTCGTTTCAAGACGTGCAGATGCAATTGGTTAACACTAACAAGGCCAGCAAGGGAGCTGAATTGTGTTGGGTTGGCAACTCACATGCCCTATATTCTTTGTGATTCATTGTTGACGGCTGTGTATTATTCTGGCTATTAGGCCATAAGTTTGATCCTTATAGTGGTCAACAAAATTTTGAAGAATACAGTAAATACTGCTTAGGGAAAATCGAAAACGGACAAGCATGTCCTATATGAGTCACATTTTGTTTTGAGGTGAAAGTGTCAGGTCAAATCAACTCTAGCATCCGTGTCCCATAGTTAACAAAGTTGAAAATTATTGAATGCATAATGTAATACTCTTCAGATATTGTTCCGTGTTGGTCCTCTGCATACCCGTTTAAACTTGCACGTTGACGCCGTCAGAATACAGTGGGGTGAAAATGGGAGTCACCTATTACATTGATAGCCTGACGAATTCATCGTACAAGAAGTTGTAAGATCAGTGATTTTTGCTACAGGGTAAAGCAGGCTCGGAGCGTCGGTTTTGATCGTTTGATTTTGTTCTAACAAATTAATTCGCACGCCACATTTTTATGATTGTTATTCCGTGCCTGTGTTATTCATAAATCTGTCTATTCAGAGTAAACGAGTGTAGAATTGTGAAAAAGGAAAAACATCAAATCAATGCGAAGTAAAAAAATAAACTAAAGAATAACAACATAAGCTTCACTCGCTTGATTCTCAAGATCATCTTTAACAACATTGCCTGGAAGAGAAGTGAAGTTCCGGGTGGGTAAGAGCTCGTGAACGGGTGCCACATCGCCTTATGATTGAAACCTTGAATCTCTGCATCCTTCTCTCTTCGTTTTCTCAGTTTCAGGTACGCTGTTTTGCTAACATTGCATTGTGATTATCAGTCTTCTTAAACCGGTTCGGCCTAACGGGCTGCAATTTGCAATTTACAAGCGAGCCTGAATATCACAGCACTACTTGTCCCACGAAATCTCAAATTCAAGTTGCAATTAACTAAAATGAAGTGCTACCAGCCAAACAGTCCACAACGAAGAGCGACCATGGAAATCATATGAAAACAAACAAAACGAATTTCCTTCCGTTTCATGGCTTACACGTTCTTTCTTTCTTCACACCGTAAAAGTTGCAGTCTGATCATCGTCATCATCATGATCCTTATTTATATCTTCGACTATCTCCATTCTTGGATCCCGTTTCCTTATCTGCCAATCTCATCTCATTTCTCCATGTACCAAAAATCAACCTTTCATTTTTGTTAAACATAACATTTTCATCTTCGTCGTTCCCTGAAACCTCCTCTAGACTTACTTCTGTTTATCTTAAATCCTCTTAAATTTACAACAATGGCGCAAAACCCATTTAAGAGTTCTCGTTTCTGGCGCTGCTGGTACTCCTTTTAACTAATTTTCCCTCTATATAATTATTCAATATATACGACCAAGTTTTAAAATAAAAACGAAAATGGGCGTAGAATTGAGAATAATTTCTTATTTTATTTTCGTAGTCCTAAGTTTATATTTTGTCAATTTCTTGTGGACTTCACTTTGGAATCAGATTGGCTTCTCATGGATGTGTTTGTATGGATTCTTGGATTAGTTGATGTTATACGACATGCATATATGGACGATAGAATAGTAAAGGAAATGTTTGTGGTAAAATCGTATTGTTTTCAGAAATGGAGTCCTTCTACGTCGTAATCTGTCAGAAAATTCTGGTTGTTTCATTTTGTCTTGCGTTGCTTTGGAAGATGATTAGGCATATGTGCAGTTTTGTAGATGTACCGAAGGAGCCTCGCAGACTATTGATTACTGGTGCTGCAGGAAAGCTTTATTCATTCTTTATTAAATATCGGATTTGAATTTCAATAATTTATTTTCTTGTTGGAAATACTTAATATTAGTTATCATCGTAGGCTTCACATTTTTAAGTCACTATTTATTGACATGGTTTGAGACCAAATTGGACGGTTTCTTTAATAATTTGGTTAAATCTCTGAGCCATTTGTCAGAATTTTCGGCCAAATTGAGGAAATAATTTGTTCAACAGGGCAAATAGGCTATGCTCTTGTTCCGATGATTGCTTGATATCGAACCTGTAGCCGAGGCCTTGAATGGAGTGAAAATGGTACTGATAGATGCTGCCTTTCCTCTTGTCGAAGGTTTGCTCCTAAACTTGACTGCTGGTTTATATACATTTTAAAAACTTATCTCCCTAATTTTCTTAAATCTATTATGCATCTGGTTCAATAGGTGTTGTTGCTACTACAGATGTCGTTGAAGCGTGTAAAGATGTCAATATTGCTGTCATGGTTGCTGGATTCCCTGGGAACGAAGGTATGGAAAGGAAGGATGTTATGTCTAAAAATGTGTCAATTTACAAGGCTCAAGCTTCAGCTTTGGAGAAGCATGCAGCTCCAAATTGCAAGGTGAAACAAAATCCCTAACATTTCATTTCTATTTAAATTATTTGGAGAATCTTCTGAGTGTGGGAAAAATACTTCGGATATTCATACAGTAAATAAAAATTGTTATTTAAGAAGAGAAAGGCATTGGAAAATGAGAAAAGAAATGGTAAGTCTGCTGCTGAAGGTTATGCGCAAGGGCCCTGAACTGATAGCTAAGCTTTCATTTAATTTTGCTCTGACATATACAGGGAAATTTGTTTACTGTATGGTTGCACTTGTTCTGTAATCATGAATGCTTTTAAAATCTGGATCAGTATATCTCTTCGTTAAGTTGTTGTGTAACTTGAATTTACATTCTTTATATTACATAGGTGTTAGTGGTGGCCAACCCAGCAAACACCAATGCGCTCATTTTGAAAGAATTCGCACTTTCAATCCCAAAGAAGAACATCACATGTCTTACACGACTTGATCATAACAGAGCATTAGGCCAAATCTCTGAAAGGCTTAATGTTCATGTCAGTGATGTGAAGAATGTTATCATATGGGGCAATCACTCTTCCACTCGGTATCCAGATGTCAACCACGCAATTATGACCATTAGCAGAGGAGAGACCCCTGTCAGAGAAATTGTAGCTGATGATCATTGGTAGCTAAAGATTTCTAGCCTCTTCAGTGGTCGTATTAGTCATTTATTGTTTAATGGTCCGAATTAATTCGAGATAGGCTTTTCATTTTTTGCTGATGTGTATCCTTGTCCGCGTTCTTCCCAGGCTATCACCAATGTTGTTTCTATTATGTTTAGCTGGTAGATTTCTATCCTTTATTCTCTTTCTAAGGTTGAATACCGAGTTCATCACCACTGTACAGTAGCGTGGTGCCGCCGTCAGGAAAGCTAGGAAGCTATCGAGTGCTCTGTCTACTGCCAGCGCTGCTTGCGATCATATTCGTGATTGGGTTCTTGGGACCCCCAAGGTAGGTTATGAAACTATCAAGTATCATTTAGTTTTGATGAATTTATTCTCTCCCTTTTTGGACTGTCATTTTTACTGAGTTTTTTTTTTTCTTTTCACCCATCTTTCAGGGTTCATGGGTTTCCATGGGAGTGTATTCTGATGGGTCTTATGGTATTCCAGAAGGCCTTATCTACTCATTTCCAGTTACATGCGAGAAAGGAGAATGGTCCATGATGAAGGG
The DNA here is from genome assembly GCA_032401905.1 of Swietenia macrophylla. NCBI lineage: Eukaryota > Viridiplantae > Streptophyta > Magnoliopsida > Sapindales > Meliaceae > Swietenia > Swietenia macrophylla. Next base: position 9,107,215 of record CP135559.1, on the reverse strand, counting down.
TAAGTGTTGTTTATACAAATTATGGAATCGTACATCGGAACATATGTTTGTCGAGAATACCTGGTTACCGAAGACTATGCAAGAAACCGGAGTTAAAGATTCGTAGATAATATATCTATGAATGTCTCCACTGATATATGATGTGCATTGATGCATTATTTGCAAGAGATTGATTTTTCTTGTGTTGTCATTTGGGAACTTGTGTGATTGAAATTGCAGGTCTCAGGATAGATGAGTTCACAAGGGCGAAGATGGATGCAACAGCCAAAGAGCTCATTGAGGAGAAATCATTGGCCAACTCATGCCTCAGTTGACAGTAAAGTGAACTACTACATGCCGCAATCAACTCTGAAGATGCTGTCCATGGACAAATATTACAGAAACCCAATCAATTCAACGAAAATGAAGGAGAGAGTCACCTTCCATTGTAATTTTTAGTTAATGTGATAACGCAGCATCCCTTCTTCTTGTTGCAGTTATTCTCTCATCTTTGCTTTGCATGGGGGATGCCTCTCTTTCGTATGGACGCCAAGATATGTAAATGAATTATGTAGCGTGTCAGACCAGCAAAACTTTTTAGACGACTTGTTCGGGTTAAACGACGGGATTTAGAGATGGCAACCGGTCCGGAAACGGGAAAACCGGTCCAAACCATGCAAAGCTTTCATAACAAACCGGTCCAAATTAATTAATTAACAAATCGGATGCTTGTCTCCGTTAATGGAAAGCTTCGCCTCTTTAAATGTGACTTGACCGACTTTAAAGGGGCATTTTCGATTTTTCATACTGCAAACAAATATAAACACTTCCTTCTCTTCTTCCCTGTATTTTTTTCAGTTTTCGACCCTTCGCTTTCCATCGCGGGGCCGTCTTCTCCGCGGATATCGCCTTTCTTTCATGATCTGTTCCCTTGAAAGAAACGAAAAACCAAGAAAATACATTTTGTTATTCCAACTGGTCCTCCAACACCACCGCGACCGCCGCCAAGAACAGAAAAGCTTTCTTTTCAGTTGCTGTATCAAAAGTTGAGCATCTTGAGGGGCGTTTGCAAAAGGCAGGTACGGTTCATTTCATCCGGTAATAGAGATCTTCCTTTCTTTTCTTCTATTCTATTAAGTTAAGTAGCAAATTCAATTTCAAAGAGAAATATGAAGAAGGAGGACTGCTTAATTACATTACCTAGGGCTTCTACCATTTTATGAATTAGTTATCGCTCTTACTTGTAGGTGTACCTATTCCACCCACACATAGCAATATAGATAAGGAGGGAGTTCTCCCAGCATAGAATGGAAAACATGCCTGCCTGTCAGGCTGACAGGAGAAGAATTGGACAAAAGTACTCTCCTGCTGTAGTTACGTTTCTTCTTTTCCTTTATTTTTGAATCATAGGTTTGGAGATGCACCAACTGATGCCTGCAACGATTATGTGGAACCTGATGTAGTTTGAATTTTTGTTCTTTTAGTGGATGCAAAGATTTGAACTATCAAATTGTCAATTCTCTTGATGCTTTGCAACCAGAACTGTGAGAAATCATAGGTCAAGAGGAGAGGTTGCTTGGGGAGAGTCATGAATTGACAAAATTTGAAAGTGTTAAAGGATGAAGCATCCAGTGAATACTTCTTGGCTGCTGACACTCACCAGAGCATCTTAGTGTCATTTAGGATTAAGCGACTTATTGAATTAATTGCTAATCATAAAGGAAGTACTAAAAAGAGGAAAAAAAGGTTTAAGGGTTTATTTTTGTTTGCAATGAAAAAAGTTGAAAAATACCCTTTTAATGTCAGTAATCGTTTTACTATTGGAGTACTTTTATGTGTGATTTTGCCAAACCTTAGGCATGGTATATTAAAATACCACTTTCACTTGTCTGACTCCAGAAACTTTGCAACTTCAAAACGGTATAATACATCGTTTGGAAGCAATTTATTTGTTTACAGTGAAATGCCCTTTGGGAACAAAAGTAAGATACGTTCTGCCTTCTTTGTCAACTGAATAATGAATTATGGTTTTTTGTGAGTAGACCAAAAAAATGAACTCTGGCTTCATTATAAATTATATTTTTTTCATTGGTTCTTGACTCAAACAATTATGCGTCAGAATGTTAACTAACTCAAGTGTTAATTTGTTATCATCACTTTCTGTATTTTCTCAAAATTTAGTTCAGTTAACCATTTTTGGGGGGGTTTCTGTTAGATTTGATTTACTTTTTTCTTTTTAATAATTTATCAACAAAAATCTTTTCTACAGCTTCTAAGCTTTTGCTGCATGTAATCTGATTGGATTATCAACTATTATGTTATATACAGATAAAGTTTAGTCAGCCGCTATAATTTTCTACTACTGCTTTTTATATTCAGGTGAGAGGTTATATTGAGGATGGATGAGACAATGAAGCGATTCCAACAAAACTTGATTGAGCTTGAATACGAAGCTGAGCATCTTCTTTTAGCTCGACAGCAGGTAATTTAATCTGAACAATTTCTGTTTTCTTAATCATTTTCTCCTGTTTGTTTGAATTTCTATTCTCTGTTTGGTTTCTGAAGAATGTATACCACACCCTTCATAATTCTTTTTGATAACTGAAGTTAATGCATTTGGCTTCTTCAGAAAGCAACTGAAATAAGGTAAAAACAGAAGCAACAAGAAGTTGAAAGAGTTTTAAAACTAGGAAACAAAATTTCATATGGCGCTACATTACATTTTGATATCTGGGCAAAGAAACAATCATTTATGTATACGATGCAGTATGTCTTCTCTTTTCTCTCGTTTCCTTTGGGCCACTGATGGATGTTACTAATTACTGGTGATGAAAATACAGTTGGTTGAAAATGATAAAGCCAGGAATGGGAACAGGGAAGCACTTACTGCACTAAGGAAAAGGGCTCGGACAACAAAAACAAGTGTTCCATCTCCTTTTGAGTCAATAATGAAGGATATTGAAGGCCCTGGAACTAGGCCTTTGGTTAAGGAGGTGTGTGCAACCTGTGGCAACCATGACTCAAATGAGCGCACATGGATGATGTTTCCAGGAACTGATGTCTTTGCTAGGATTCCATTTCATGCTGTTCATACCATGCTACAGACAGGTCCTTTCTGCAATCTTTTCAATATGATGGAACTACGTGTAACTTGGTTTGATGAAAATATTAGTGAGAATTACTCAAATGCCATCTCATTTGATTAGGTAAGAACTATTGAATGGTGCTTGTTTTTAGTTTTTTAAGAAATACTTAAGTGCCATATATGATCAGTCTGTACATGAACCGACTTTATGTAGGAGTTCTTTAAGACTTCTAACTTTATTTTCATATGTTATTTGGTTTTCTAGAAAACGGTATTTGTCTGCAATGATTTCAACAACATAAAATTTTGTTGATGCTTGGAAATGCTTGTTGATACAAAAAATCTAACTCTGTAGGATAGGTTTGACTAATAATTTGTTGAGAATGTTAATTTGAAGACTCGCACGCATGTCAAGACATGGAGACAGTTGGAATTTAGGAAAGTTATTGGCGTGATTGGTAATTGTCTAAATAATGACAAAAGCACTACTCGGAAGCAAATGAGTGTGGTGTTGATTGATCTAACTTTCTAAGTATTGAGGTCCATCAGTTTGAAGATCTATTGGACGACAATATGGAGCCTCAGTTTTCTTATTCAATCTTCATGGTCATCAGCATTGTTCTCTTTTGCCTCAAAAAAAGTAGCAATTATTCATTTATTATGAAACAAATACACAAGGTATATTCCTTTGATGACATTGAATTGCAACCGGTTGACGAATAACATTCAATTGATATAAACTAATAGATTTCTCATTGGGGAACTAAAAGGCATCTCCCAGGGAAGATTTTCATATCTATTGTGTCATGCTGGGAACATAGGTCGTAAAACCCTGTGTAGAGGCTTACTATTTGGTTGTTGAATTTTATTGCTACATTTAATATGCTAAACTGCACGTTCTTTCATTTTGTTGTTATACTATTTTTCTACAAAGCTTGATGTTCAGTTCATTGAATTTTATTTTTGTTTTATGGCAGACCAAACTCGAGTTGATTATGAAGCAAAAAAATTGCAAAGCTATGTAAAGGAGAAGTCCTTTTTTATATCAGAAAATGGTGCGCTTGCCGACAAGATCAGTCCTGGTGTGCTCAGATCACTGGTAACGTTGACTGATAAACCAAAGTAAGTGATGCCTGTGGAGGCAAGAGCTGGCCTCATTGGTAAATATTTATTTTCTCTACAGTAAGCATTAATTCTGAGGTTAGTTTTAGTTTTACATCCACTTTCAACCTTGGAGAAAAGATTGGACTTCATATCCTCATTTGATTGGCAGTTGCTAAATCTGTGTTTACCACATAGGTATTCTATAATTTCTGGAACTTTCCTCCCTATATAAGCAACCTGTAGGGCTCCAATCACGGAATTTATCTCTGTTTAATGGATTGATGATCATGGATGTGCTAGAAATTGTTGTGTATGTTTCAACTTTTTAATTATAAGTCTGTCCCTGCTTTTGCATTTTCTTCTCAAGGTCACTCATCTTTTCCACTGTCATAATGCCCATACATGCATTTAGCTTAACTTTTGAAAATACGCAAAGGTAAAAAAAAAAATGAGCTTACTATGTAGAAAACGCCTGCTAATATGTATTTAAGATTATGGTTTTGTTTTACATTTGGACATTGAAGCAGTTATAGGATTATATTTCGCTTATATAATATGTATACAAAATATAGATTTCTATTAAAAATTAGATAATTCTATTATCTTTATTGAAATTCTAGAATTTAGTTTATTAGAATTCCATTAAATAGATTTTAATTTTCTAAATTAGATTTTATTATTTTTATATTATTTTTATTTACAATAATCTAATTTTATTGTTTATTTGTTCATTTTTCATTCAAGTTGCAGAAGCTTGACCCCTCCCTTGTATTTTTTGTTTTCCATGCATGCACATCATGGGCATACTTGAATATATGGTATTTGTCTCATGGTACACAACTTTGTTAATGGTTTTACTGATTTGGTTTTGAATGCCCCTAATATCCATGTAAATTTTTTTGTTGGATCTGTGATTAAAAATTATGAGGTTTTGATTTTTCTCTTTTTCCTCATCTGCACAACATTTTCTTCCTCCCCACTCAATGAAGTGTCGTGGAAGCTCATTGTCAGGTTGAGGGACCATTTAATTTTATACTTTAACTGAAAGTGTGTAAGCTTCGTGGGGACTGAACAAGCAATTGAAGATACTACATAACATCACTGTCTCCTTGCTTGCATGTGGTCCTATTTGCTAATAATGTGCACATGATCTAGTATAGCTTCATGGAAATTGTTCTCCTTGTTCTTTGGCTTCCGATCCCCCTCATAAACCCCTCAAAAGAAAATCCTTTCCTCTCTGTCAAAAGCTAAAAACTGCTGATGGTTTCAGATAGGAAAATTAAGTTCTGAAATAAATAGTTAACTTAAGCTCAACCAAAAAATTTCAGTGGTGGTTTCGTGTCTGCATTTTGCATAGTGAGCTCCTTCAGGCGTCGCCAGATGTTTACGCATTAGGGCATTTGATGTTAATTGATTTTCTTTTTTAGTACTCTTATTTGATTTTGGGGTTTTCAGGAAATTATGTTACTATCCGTAATTGGTGATCCTTCCATTATTGGATCTTGAATATGTCCATTGTTTTAAATTTCCTAGCCTGATAACTGATTTATGCATTCTTGATCAGCCATCGCTAAAAAAATGAATATTGCTGGCCTTCTTATTTCAGATAGGGGGATCGGATTTAACATTCCTTCCACTAGAGTCTGCAGCTGAAGCAGGCAAGATTTTAGTACGCTACAAAAGGTTACAAGGGAATGGAGCTATGCTTCCTCAGTTTGTTTGTTTAAGCAACTCAATCATGTTCTTATGGTTAAAGAAGAAAAGCGAAGGTGATTAGGTACATAAGACTTGAGCTGTCGAGAAACTGCTCTGTAAATCTTTTTAATTTTGGTGATGATTCTTTCAGGGACGTAGTCACTGTCATAGCACCTTGATTCATTTTCGTGTGATTTCGTGTCGTTGGGTCTGAAAATATAGTTCTTTGCACTAAAAATAACCTGGGTTTGGGATGTTGGGTTCGGTAGGGATTGGACCTTGCATGCTTGGAAGATAACACAGATATTGATGTGCTCAGTCTGAATCCTTCATTACTCTGGTATCTTGTAATAGCTAAGTTATGCGCTGTTGACAAGCCCCGGAAGTTGGAATCAAACAGTGCAGCGATGACCTTGGCTTCGTGTACTTTTCCTGTACAATGTAAATGTTCAATTTCCTCCTCTATTCGTGGTGGATCTGCATTCGAAATCTGTTACACTCCTTAAGTTCAGAGTTTAAACCTACACGACCTCTAAATATAGTTTATTTTCCCATAATTGGTCCCAAATAACCTAAAAAGAGACAATTCCCAATTTCATGACAAATCGTTTAAGTTAGATACTGTACATATTTCAGTGCCGATGTGTTTAGTGGTTTGGCTAGACATTAGAAAAATAAAAAAAAAAAAAGGTGTGGCTGAATCTAGCATTGCAGAAATTAATAAAGAGTCTGACAACGTAGGAGGCATTCCGTCCAGAGGAGTCAACGTCTGTGTCAGGCTTTCACCGATTGCCACCAGCCTTGGTTGTGATGTACTGCTCTCCTCTCCTCACAATCTTTCGCTCTGTTCGGTTTTGGACACTTACTGATTCGATCTCTGCAATTTCCATCCACCACTTCGGGAAACCATGAAACTCCAGGGGTGTTTTTTGTGATTACGGCAATCTAACGGAAAGCCAACGTGGAGGGTGCGCTGTACGAATTCACTAAAAAGTTGTGGCTCTCAATATAAACACGCCACTTGCAACGCTGAACAGAATAATACATCGTACGCCGAAGATTTGATATCCGTTCTCCCTCTGTCTTTTTACAAACACACACCCCTATTTCTTAACTTTATTTACAGTTATTGCCATTCCCATCATTTTTTTTTTTTATTTCTTTTTCCCCCTTGTGTTGTTCGCAACAATTGTCTTGGCCCGACACGTACCCATCAGTATTTCAATAATGCAGTACTCCAAAAGGCAGAGATGCAATATCTTGCCAGCCCAAGCATCATTTGCAGATGTCTCGGTGCCGCAAATACATAAAAATGTCGAATCATTTGAGGCAATCCACGTGGCTGATTCAGCTGAAGCAATACGGGCCAGAGTATTTTCGCCAATTTTCTCTGATTTAATGGCTTCTCTTGTTTTTTGTTTCGTTTTGGTAAATATTAATAAGACCATGCGCCTCTGTTCGTTAGTTGGAGTGCATATTTAAATAAAATTACGATACTAATTGGTACAATAATAATAATATTAAAGATGTACTTTATTTATATAATTTAAAATATTACATTATAACTTAAAGAAGTTATTATTGTATTAATTATATTATGTTACGAGTTAATATATATTTTTAGTATTATTAAAAATTATTTACTCAGTAATGCCAAATGGCCCTATAATTTGTGCAGGTGCGTATTAATTTCCTATGATTGAATGTTACGTTGGAGAAACTAACAAGAAACATTTATTCTTGCTCCGACTAACAGTCTAATATCTTTGAAGTGAGTATGTCGTGTGTCTTGAATAATGGACTGTCGAGGCCTTCCCTAATAAAATTCCCTCAACGTGCTGCACGTGGTACAACTCTCTTCACTTGTTCTCCACTTCAAGAGATAAAAACACACAGGATAATCGTATCTATTTAATCAAATTACAATGCATCTGGAAAGAAAGAAGAAGAAAAACACGTGTAAATTATTATTATTATTAAAGTCTAAAAAAAATTAGCAAATTTTTTAATATATTATTATTATTATAATTAATATAATAAAATTATTTAATTAATAAAATAAAAATATTATAATAAATAAATATTTTATTATAAAATTATTATTAATTTTTAAATAATAAAAATTTTATTTAATTAAAAAACCATTGTCACATTAATTACACTCCATTTCATTTAAAACTTCGTTGGTAAATTTATCTGCAAGCAAAGAAGAAAGTGATTAAAGTGGGTCGGGTCCCTTTCAGGGTGAATGGATAACTTTCAAAGTTTGGCATGCGAAGAAATGTCAAAGAGGCAGTGGAAAGAATTCAGGATCCATACGCGATGTAGGCTTCTGAGCAGCCGATCAAAAAAAAAAATAGATAGTGGGCCCCTTAGTTTATAAATAAGAAGAACGCGTGGCGTTTAAACAGAGAGAGAATTCAATTCAAAACCACAAGGGCTTTACTCAAGCAAGCAAATGAATGCGAAGCATAGCATTTTTCTGTTGCTACTCCTAGCTAGTTGGACTCGAGCTGAGATGAACAAGAAGGGAAGTAGTAGACCAAACCCATCCCAGTCAGTTCCTTTTGCACACAATTTCAATGCAGTGGTTCTCACCATAAATATGTCNTTATCTTTCACAGTTTCGTATTCACTGCATTATGGAATTTGAGTTGGGGAAACTGTATACTGTGGAGAGAGTAAACATGACCAATCTTGAGGGAGTTGGATATTGCCAATACAAGTGTGCGGTTGGTTTCAGGGATAGAGTCGATCGGCACGTGTGTTCAGTTTCTATTCATTTTGGGCATAGAATTATTGAACTTTTTGTCTGGTCCTGGAATTTTCCTGGAAAATGCAGTAAAACAAAGTGATAATTGTAGGAAAAAAAAAAAAAAAAAAGGAAACGACCACGTACCTATTACGAATTTTCACTGAAAATTGAAGGAAGAGAAAATGAAGCAGTGATGCTGTCTCCTACATGGAGGCTGCTGTACCAAGCTAAGTCAAAATTTTAAAAAGTCAATCAGATTAGATCGGACGGCCCAAATAACGCTTCTCTATACATAACAATATGGTATTCGCTTGGCTATTTTTCTTGCGTCAGTTTCAGACTTCGAAGCTTAAACCCTTAAAGGATCGTTGATAGAAGCCATAACTTAGCCTCAGGCGTAGTTAGGAGGCTTAGTCACTTAGGCTTAGGCTTGGGCTGGCTCTACCTAAGACTAAGGGAGGAAGATAGGTGGGTTAATTAGCACTTGTTTTCTTCGATCTGATTTAATTAATTAATTAGGCAGCTATTGCTCTTCCATGTGCCCTATTCCTTTGTTAACCAGTAAAACTAGTGACGTTAAGTAACAAATTACTAGCTTAATGACTTGTTTCTAGATTATAATTAACCACCTGAAAATAATATACAACATAAATGCGATGAGATAGAAAATATTAATAATATTTTTCGTCAAGAGTAATCACCGATTTTTAATAATAAATTAAATAATAAAAAATAATAAAATTGAGTAATTGATAATCAAAATCTTTAAAAATAGAAAATTTCAAGAAAATATGATCAAAGAAATAACTTTAAATAATTTAAAAATAAGTTAAAATTATTTACAGTATAATTTTTATTACCAAAAAAATAAAAAAAATTATTGAATTAAGTTATAAGGGATTAACATTTGTCATCAATTTTCTAATAATAACTATAGAGATTAGAATTCTTTTTTACTCTTTTTTTCTTAATTTTTAATAAAATAATAATACGTAGTACAATTATTAATGAATTGTTCAGATTATATTTTAATAAAATTTATAAATTAATTTTATATTTTATGATATAAATTAAAAAATTAAAATATAATTTAAATAATTTATTATTAATTTTATTATTAAATTAAAAAAAGATATTGATCCCACTATTAAAAACATTGCATTAAGAATTAATTTATACAAATTAATATCATTAGTCTCTTCTCATTAATTGTCAACTGATAATAAAGATCAACATTAAGGCTGACTCAAATGAAATAGCCGGCGCGTCGGTCATGACAATGTCATGATAAAGATAAGGCAAGAGTTACACTGGTGATGATCGATGACTGTAATGTATGCTGATGCTGAAATCTTATGTGTTTGTTTTCTTCTTACTGATGTTGCATATGCTTTTTGATGATTTGGAAACCTCCTTGCATCTTCGAGGAAATTGGGTAGTGGGTCCTTGCTTTCATTATTTCTTGTGTCCACGTTTAGCTGGACAAAAATTATTCTTAATGCATGCTAACTTGCTTGCTCTTAGATTGACCCAAACATGCGTATTTTCTAGTTCTTACAACATCCATTAGCCTCTTACTTATCCATTTTATTATTTCAGACTTGCACTTGGAGTGTGAATTAAATGCTGTACTGTAATTGGATTTGGGTTTGCTTCGCATTGCATGTGGAAATTGTGAGCAGTAGTTTGTCCCCGAAACGAGAAGGGTAAGTTGAGGAAACCACACCGTCTTAATTTCAAGGATTCTTTGGTTTTAGAACTTTTCAGGGTACGCTTGAATCTTGCTTGACCACTATTTCCTGTTGTGCATCTGCCAGACAATATGTGGAAAAAATGGATCCTTAAGCTGCGAAATTTGTCCAGGGACCCCTCTCAATTCTTCAAACTTCCAGCAAAAGTAAATGTTTCTTACATAAGAAAAAGAAAACGAAAACAAAAATAAATAATTGGAAAAAGAAATTCTGGAACACCCCCCTATTTCATAGTTTATATGTAATGTTTGGAAAAAGGTCTCTCTTCTGCACTATCGACTTGAAAATTTATGTCCAGGGAGGAAAGAACAGTAGCTACAGAAGGTAAAGTTATCTCTTAATCTTGTTACTAGAAGAAGACGAAGGAGGAGGTAACACACACATGCAGGATTGCTTAGTCTATTATTTAGGAGATATTATAGTAATCATCTAAAAGTCCACGGAAATTCGTATCTCGAATCCAATCGAGGAGCGGATGAACAGAGCAGAGCAGTTGTCCAAATCGATGAAATCAAAGAATGGGGAACTGCCGCGAAATGAATAAACAAAACAGAGAATTTCTTTTTCTTTTTTTCCTAATCATATTTAATTCTTAGACGAAGGAAGGTTACGAATTGCCTCATTGACCGCATGCACCAATTACCTCAGTTCCCCAATTCCTTGTCTGAACTGTTAATTAACGGCGACAACAATAATAAAAATAATAATAATTATTATTATTATTATTGAGAAAGTGGGTCCCAGGAGAGGACATCTTCTTCGATCTCATTAACTGCGTAGGCCTAACTCTCTGATGGGATCATCATAACACTTTTGTGAATTGGGTGGTGGGGCCCGCGCAAAAGAGTGTTTTAAATGCAACTACTCACACGGCTGACACTGTTTACAGATAAATACTTTTCAAAGGCGTTTGCCTGCATCGCACGTTGAGAGATTTTCTTTAGGCTTTAACTTGCAACAAAAGTGGGATCCACGTTTCGATATGGATTTGATTCGGAGTTTGCAGGTTCACGTGCACGGCCTATCAACGTGATCATATTGTCCTCTCTGTTTCCACTGTGGGCCCCCCCACCCCCGCGCCTCTCCTGCAATTTTTCTATTTCAACTCAAATCCACTCTAGGATATTTTCCTTTTCTCCCCCTTTTTTTTAATAAAAAATAAAAATAATTTTTTTTAAAAACAATTATTTTCATTAATGTATTTTACGTAATCATAATTGAAATTTTAGTACATGGCAGATTTAGCACCTTGAGTATCAGAATGATATTATTTTATATTAATATATAATAAATTTAAATTTTTTATATATTTTTTTAAAAAATAAATAATATTTTATAATTTTATAATTTCTAATCGAATTTGAAATAAATTAATATTATTTTTCATAAAATCTAACTTCTCCAGTGAAAGGGACAGTTTTGGTCAGCTAAATAAACTGGTCCAGTGTCAATTAATGAAGAAATTAGTTAAAAGTTGAGGCAGTAAATTGAATATGCCGAAAGCTGTACAGACTTTGTCAAAGTTGAGGATTTGATCCCCCCTCACCTGCTTGCCTATCCCAGTAGGCATAATTGAAAATGGCCATAACGTCAACAAACATATTAAATTAGCTAGACAACATCTGAAGACGTCTAATTTTTTTGTTTCTTCTTCGAAATGTCTTTAATTTGGGCTGCATGCATAATATTTATACAACGTTGTTCATGTCTCGTCAATATTTAATCGATTATCATTGACAGAGAGGATTTAAAAATGTACTAAACCAAACCATTGGTAAGCATGCTGCTTACCAATGGCTTCGAAAGTGTGACAGAAGAGAGTCAGCGAACATGGAATTTATCACAGCAAGATTATTGTATCGGCATTCATGGTCCTGGAGAATGGCACCCCTTGATCGTTTGTTTGTTGATTTTACGTCCCACGCATGACTACAGAATTTTGCTAAGCCGTTCAATCTGTGTCTTTGAAATCTTGAAACATGAAAAAAAAAAAAATCAGAAGTCATGCAAAAAGGGATCCTAGAATACTCTCAGTTTAAAAGGGTTTCGTCCTAGCAGCTTTTTCATTCTGTCTGGCGCCATGATCTCCTTGACACTGCACACACTAAATTTGAAATTCTCTTTGCACTTCACTTCACATCACAGCGATGAAATGAACCTAATTCGCATAGGTCTGTGAAAAGTCGGCGTGTACAGATTATAGTTTCTCGTGGGTGGGTTTTCCATATCCTTCTAACATCTCGTATTTCTTCTTCTGCCTGAAAATATTTCAAGAACAAACTTTTAGTGCAACGCATCTTTTATCAAGTTTTTGTTGAAGTGTATTGTATCTCAATTAATCTTACGTTACCCAGGAAGTTTCTTGCTCGGACTGCCATGATGGAGAGTCGGTTAAATTACAATTTTTATATCATTTAAACGCACTTAAACCTCCAAGAAATTAAAAGACGAAAAACATAAAGAAAAGAGCAAGTGTAAGCATTAGTCACTTACAAATTAAAGGTAAGATCGAAGATACAATGGCGATACGGTGAATGGAAAAGATAAAATTATATTTTAACAAAACTTATTAATTAATGACAATAATTGTTCTTGTGATGAACCAAATAATCATACAGTTTAATGATACACGAAAATCAAACAGAGGAGAACGAGTCTAATTCTCCCAAATGTACACAAATCTCGAACACATCAAAATACACAGAGCACTTTTTGTTTTTTAACCGACGTTGTCTCCCTCGAATGAGCTCCACAGTCCAGAGCATTCTTCTTCTTCTTGCTTAGTTTTCCCTCTCGTTGACAAGTATCCGAATTCTGCGATTGGCGCTTGCATTAGGTCTAAAGTTACGTGTGCGCTAGTTTCTTGGTATCTGCCCCAGCTTTGGGGCTCGTTTAACATCCTGTGCTGGTTGTTTGTCAAAGAATTGGAGTCAGTTTGAGCTTCTCCAGGATTCTCAACTGCGTAGTGCAAATGCCAATCACGGTCAAGTATGAGGTGTCTAGCAACGACGGTGGCACGGTTCTCGGCAATTAGCTCGTGCAGTGCAGCACTGCATCTTGAAGAGAGATCGGATGAAGAAAACCAAGAGTCGGTAGCTGTCGATGACAGAAGAGAGAGAGCGAGTCCTGTTGGCGATGGAAATCTCCCACTCATCAACTTGTTAGCTGTTGAAAATAATGAAATTTACACGTTCAGCTTTCTGAATTCACAATATCTTCCACCGGCTTGCTATATACATCATTCACGTAATCTATCATGCAATGACAAAGAGAATAAGTTTACTTGTCAATGAATATTTCTCAACTATATGACCGTAAATTGGAAAATTCATATTACCATTGATAGCAAACCTTCCATAAGGACTTTCTAAGCCAATTAAAAGGGCAGAAAATAATTGAAGCTAAAGCTCTTGAATCTCAAAAGAACAGCAATAAGAAATCAATAATTTCTGCATTCGCTAAACAAACTAAAAAAGTAGAAGCACCTCATTTAACATTAACTGAATCATAGAATTGAGCCTAATTAAACTCGTAGTGGATATATAATCGGTAGATTTCAAAGCATTTCTGCCAAAAGTCAGAGAATTGCACTAGCAATTCTGACCACAGTGCACTATGAATCCATCGTGGAATGGATACAGATTAGTCCAGAGCTCCACTAAATCTATTTCCTAAATTGAATAAAATATGGACTACAACACTGACGCAGTCTCTCTGTAAGTAAGTGGGCAACCAAAAGACAAGTATAGCATCCCATAAGAATCTTTCAATACTGTAAAACATCACAGAATTTGAAATTAAAGAACTTTGAATTCAGGTATCAGTCCCTTTAAGTTGTAATTGATGTGTCCTATAAACCAGCCGGATGAATGAATATAAACCATATCCTAATAAATATTTGCACCATCCCTCACAATTTCAGCTTGGTTATGCGTAGATTAACGGTAAACTCTCAGATTTGATAAAGTTTGCCGATCCCGTTGCTTATAATAAAAAATTATACTAGTTTCTAGATAGCATTTCATGGAACTTACTACTGTTAACAGAGATGTTTATAATAATTTGATAGCTTGAGTAAACCAATGGAACTAAATTACTACATTTCTCTACGAAGCTTCCATCTAATTCATTTCTCTATGAAGCTTCCATCTAATTTGACTATGATTTTGACTGTGGTCACTTTCCATTTGTCTTGGTAGCTAAGGGTTTCAAATGGTTTGAAACTAGGAGTATTTTAGCGTTTTAAAGCAAAAATCATAGATAAAAGCGGGAGAGAATTAATTAAAAGGGAAGCAATTGAAATTTGAAACTAGCCACCCAATTGTCAAAAATTGTATGCACGATAACTCGTGCAGGTTATATAATCAATTTCTAGGAGACAAACCCTTTCTGAAAGTCTAATCTGGACACAAGTAAAAATTCCAATTCAGAAGTTTCTCCGAAGAAAACCTGAACATGGCAAGAAATAAAACCATGTGCTACCTGGAAAAGTACAATTATCATCCCTCGGTACAATTATAATAGTAATAACCATAATGTCACATGGAAGTTATGCCACAAAATAAAGGGTAAACAACTTCACATAAATCAATTAAATACAACAAAATAATTCATAAAATAAAACCAAAGATACCTTGAGAAGAGCTCCTGGAGAGAGAATCATGAGAGCTCTTTCTTCTGCGCTCATTGTGACCTGCTAATCTCCTTCTGCAACTCCGCTTCGAGTCGTCAAATTCTGACACCGCATGAAACCTATACATACATGCCCCCATTAGCATTTTTCTATTTCTTACACATTTATAATGAATGACTAACTAAAATATGTAGTCCGGAATCAAATGGAGAATTCGAATCTCTAAATTTGTAATTTTCCTGTATTTATATATCTTTCAACTGTAACTGAAGGTTGCGAGCCGATACAGGAGAGGAATTATGAAGTTACCTACTACACTGTTGACAGAACCGCTGTTCTAACCCTAGAACCACCACCTTGGGAGCCTTTGAGTGCATCTCGCATACTTTATGCCTTCTGTGATAGTCCTTGGCGTTGATCAGGGCCACATGGCAACCCTCAACTTGACACCTTGGCACCGACGCCGTAGAACTCAGCAGAACGGGAGACGACGAGGGATCTACATCGCCACCACCAAAGTTATAGTAAGGTTTACCTTTCTTGACCATAGAAAACCCTGCCATGTGCGGGTCAGCCAGCGCGTTAGCATCCTCGAAATAGTGTCTCTTGCCAAGCTTCAAGCACATGAGGTGTGGATCAGGGTGCAAGTTTAAACCGTCGCCAGTGTAGAGAGACTGGCTGTTGTGTTGATGGTGGTGTGAACTGTGAGGAAGAAAGAGCGCGTGGCCTGTATTTCTTTCTGGGGGCGTGATGTCAGTAGTTTCTCCGGTCGTGGTGGTGCTGTACAAGCTGCTGCTGTTACCCACATCAAAGCTTGAATGATTAAGCGCCCACATGTTATTCCACGCGAGATTGTTGTTGTCGTTGCTCGACTGCCTTCTATCGTTGCTGAGAATGCTAATGAACATGTTCCCGCCATTTTCCATCTCTCGCCAAAAGGGCGTTGTCAATTTGCAGCAGGAATCTCTTCTGCTCTCTCAATCTCTGCAGAACTGCTACTGTTGATAGCTCGATAGGAGCTAGTTTTGCTGGATTTGTGTATGCGAATTAGAGTACTGCAGCGTTGCATATATAAGTAGAGATTTGCAGGTTGCTAATTTAACTAACGAAAACATAACAGAAGAGAGAAAGAGACACGAAGAGTCAGAAATTTAAAGGTTGAGAGCTGAAAAGCTGCAGCAGCAAGTTTTCAGTGGGAGAGAAGAGAGATGACCGTGGCACGTGAGAACTGGAAAAGGCACGTGAGAAGATTGAAGATTCATGATCGGAACTGAGCTTGATTAGAAGAATAAGCTTTGAGGCTGTGAACTGCGAAGAGAGGGAGAGAGAGAGAGAGAAGAGTGATAAGACTAAAGCTAATCAGGGAGATCACCAGAGGAAAGACTCGGGGCAAAACTTTTTTCTTTTCTTTGCGCAATTATGCTAAGGTATTGCCTGTTAAAAAGATAGCATTGCCTGTTAAAAAGAGGACCCGTTGGCCATATATGGTACGCGCAGTTAACTGGTCGTGTGTGGTACACCTTCCCATCACCGTTAATTTGCATGCATTTTCCACGTAAAAATCTAGTTGAATCTTATAGCTCTAACTGTTACGCACTACTTATCTCGCATGAATCGAGCGTGTCAGCCACTCACTTAAACGGCCTGTGAGAGTAATATTCTTCTAAAAGCTCCAAATCTATCTATAAAAATTCACTTGCCAAGAAAATGGGTTTTGGTAGAATTCTACTACGTCGTCGGTAGAGTAATATGAATTATCTAATTGGAAAAAAGAAGAGAAATTTACGAATGAATTATAAATATAAAAAAAATTAAAATTATTTATTTTTAATCAATTGCATATTTTTATTTTAAATTGAATAATTTTAAGTTATTATTAATTTTTTTAATAAATAATGTTATCATATTATGAACGCTATAACCACAGTACCTAACACTTGCTCCCTTCTAAATTCATTTATCCACATTTTGATCTCCACCCAGTTTAAATTGAGCTCGGTGCCAGTGATAGAGAATGATCAATTTACAGCCACGAGATTGTAGTACAAGCATTGATAACGATTTGTGCGTAGAATACTTATGCTTAAGATGGAAGAACTCTTTTGACTTTTCTGCGGGTTTTAAATCATTAATGCCAAAGCCGATTTACAAAAATAGAGTTGTATTTTGCAGAACAAAATGAAGTAGAAGATTTTTTTTTGTTGCCTGTGACGAATAATCCATTATTCATTTAATGCAACACAGACTGTAAAGTATGGCCACCACCTAAAGGTCTCTCTCCCTCAAACAACAGCAAAGATTGACCAGATTGGCTTTGATTGTGACGACTCCTTGGCACTATCCTTGATTGGTAAGGAAATAAGGAAACCTGCAGCCATGAACAGTGAAACGGAACACCTCTCTTTACACTTTCCTGAAGCTGAAGGTAAATCACACAGAAGAAACGGTCCGCAATTAGCAAAAAGTACTGCTACCTGCTCAATTACTCCCCTCCACAACCCCCCCCCCCCCCCCGGCTCGTAGTAAAATGGTAAAAACAATATGAAAAAAACAGCAGCCATGAGAAATTCAAAGGGAAGAAGAAAATCAGCGTTCATTAACTCACGCGCCCAAGCCACCAACAGCAGTTTCTGCATTATTCTTCAGAGCACTTTCATTACTCATCAAGAAACGAACAACGATGACTTCACAGCAGTTTTCTCTGTTGCTTGTATAAAAGTAAACAAAATAACACCTGCCTGACATGGAAGGCACTTGTCAATCGTCAATATCCACGACTTCTAGGTAGTCGTAAAAGACGAGAAGAGACTTGTTATAACAAGTAATAAAGTGGAAAGCATAAAATAAAGTACAATGATTATTAAGTTAATATGTATAATCCACAACTTGAGTGATTTGGTGTATTATTAGTAATAAACAATTGGATTATTTATGAATAATTTCGATTATTTAATTATATTTTATTTAGGGTTTTATTTATGTGGTTATAAAGTTGACATAAAGCCTGTGTTTTTGCCATTGCTGATCTACTGCGGTCTGTCATAAAGATGTATCATTAAAGGAGACTGAGGGTCCGATCCATAATGTTTAGCATTGGGTATCCGAAGAATGTGGGACCCGTTTATTAAATAAAGGTCTGCCACGTGTACGGCTATTATAAATCAATTTGATGTAGTAGGGTATCTTTGCGTCGTAGGAGTTGGTACAGTACAGACTACAGACACCAGAGAGCTTTAATTATTTTTATTGAAAGAAAATAATGATGCTACAGAAAGGTTTAGAATATAAAACGATGGAGTTCCTAAAAAGCAGGGAGAAAGATAAAAGGAAAAGAAAGAAAGAAGAAAAAAAAAACCTCTTACTTTGTACTTCGTGGAGTGGGTATGACACGTGGATTCCCAAATTCCCTTCCCGTACTCAGCAGGCTTCCCCCTTGGAGCAAACCGAAGAGACATAGGAACTCGGAAACTACATTGTTTCTTTTAATGAAACAGGATATGAGATTACAAAAACAAAAGAAAAGTAAGAAATGAGGGGACCATTTTTCTTACGAAAGATTTAGATCCCTAGGAATACACGTATGTCACTTAACACAGTCAACAGTTTGTCCCGCTACTCTGTATTATGGTTTAGCCCTGGAGCTAAGCTCGCCGTCACAGTGATTTCTTTGGGTATTTTTACATGGTAATTAAAATACTTTTACCCTGGCTGTGTAGAATTAAAGCACAGGAAAGGTCTGAAGAGAAGAAGATGGTATTGGTGTCAATTCAACAAGTCCCATCAAGCTGAGTCAGGGTGGGGTCAATTTCACTGCAAGTCTCTGTGAATTCATTCACAAAAGAAGCAACGCGCAGCACAACTTGATTTCAACCATTCATTTATGGGGCCTCAGCTTCGCTGTCAACCTCTACGAAATTAAATAAAACAAATGCCTCAATAATTTACCTGTACGTATTCAACAAATTTCTTTCTTCATGCTGGTAATACTAGTTTGTTATCCACAACCATCTCAACTACGTCGGGGCCGTCTCAATAATGCAAGCTTTTACTTTTATACGAATATCCTTCTGCGTTTACTTGTGTGGCACGACACACTCTTTTCCAGGTAGCCGGGCCACCATCAGTCTCAAGTTTGGGCCTAATAAGGCTTTCAGACTTATGTTTTCAATTGGAAGAAAACACAATGAATACGGTCAGGTAAGGATAAATATTAAAAAAAAGCATGCTTACTCAGTGAATCAGGGATAGATTCTGATTTTCGGAGTACATTGCATGCTTCCCTCATCTTCTTTTAGTGGAAACTACAATTTTCAAAATTGTCGGCCTGCTTGCTTTCGCCTTTATTACCACTAATATTGAGTTATTTGAATTGAAGATGCAAAATTGACTAATTAACACAGTAAAGAAAAATTTTAAGCAGTGTAATTTTATTATGTTAGTATTATTAAAATAATATTATTATTTTAATAATAATGATTTAATTTAATTTTTTTATTAAAATATGCTAATTTACCTTTTTTAAAGTAGCGGAATAGTTGCTCTTTCCACTTTTGAGTTGCAGCAATATGTGATTCCGCACTTTCCCCACGTCATTTCGTTTTTCCAAAAAAAAAAACAATGTTTACTTCAATGCGGAAGTGGACTTCTAATTTGTTTAGGTCAGAAGTAGCTTTCATTTTTCTGTTTGGACAACAGAAAACGAAAGGATACAGTAAGAAAATTTGAGAGAAAATGATGTAATATATGAAGGATATGGATCGTTCCTGTAATCTACAATAAAATAAAATTCAGAAAGCAACTGTAGAGATAGAACCATGACGGGGCCTAAAGATGGCAGCTAAAATCGAGGCTTTTCTTCGACTTGGAAACATTTTGTGTATTGTACACTCCAATTCAATGCAAAGAGAGGCAGCGGTGTGTTCTGGCAGAGTTGACACATTGATTGAGTCACCGACACGTCTAAAATTTGATTCGAAAGAGAGGAAAAAAAATTGGTAACAACAGCAACCCACGATAAATTCTGATTTCCCACTTGCTTCACATAGTTGGTCTTTCCTCTTCTTCAACAGAAAATGAAGGAAATGAAAACCAGAGTTTGTTAGACCTAAAATTCTCTCCTCACCTTAGGCCGCTTCAATTTCCAATTATAGACAACACAACCCCACACAGCGACCCACAATTATGAATATATGAATAATACCCTAATGATAAAAAAAGGCAACTGATACCACTGAGACTTTTTCTCATTGCTAAAAGAAAGAAATTCACAAAACAAATATATTGATTACACGTTGGTTTGGAACCTTACAAAATTTTGTCATCATCTATATAAAATCGAGTTTAGTTTTAGTTCTACGTAAAATTAGAGTCTATTCTAGTTAATAAAATATTTTATTTTTTGATTCTATTCGATTTTAATTTTAAAATAAGATATTTATTTATTAATTATCTTAATTTTATAATTTTTTATTTAAAAAAATTAAATTAATAGTATTAAATTATAAAAGTAATGAAACATATAAATAAAAAATTAAGTGGTTGAAAGATAATATAAATAATTTATAAAAAAATTGATAGACGCTAATTTATTTTTAAAAAAATTCTATTATTACTTAACTTAATATTACATATCACAAAAAAATTTTATTTTTTAATAATATATTATATATCTAATAATATTATAACATACATATATTTATTTATAGTAATTATTAATTTATTTGATACTTTTAAATAAATATATATATAATAATTTTATTAAATTATTATATAAATAATATTTAAAAAATAAATTGATAAATTAAATTATAAATATATTAATTAATTTTTTTATATAGTTTAATGGATAAAAAATATTTCTTTAATAAATTATTTGTTTATTTAAATATAAAAATATTTTATAAAAGAATTATATTTATACAAACAATAAATTTTAGTATCACGCATTATATTTAAATTTAAAGTATTTATTTAAAATTAATTTTTTTATAATTTTAATAAAAACATTAAATATTATTAGTTTGTTAATTAAATAATTTATTAAATATTAATTAATATTTATTTTATTTTAAAATATAAATAAATAAATAAATTTTAAATTTTAAAATTAAATTGATTTTTCGATTCCCAGTTCTATCTCGTTCATTAATCTTAGAAGTTAGAACCTATTTTAAAAAATTAATTCTGATTCAAAATTTATTTTTTTCGATTAGATTTTTAACTGTTATAGTTCTACCTAAAAACAATCCGTACCCCTACATCACCCACCATCCAAGGCCTTAATAACTTTGTTTAATTGCGTACGATAGGACAGATATATATATATATATATATAGTTGTGGCTTGGGCTTACGATTCTTCCAAATTTTCATGATTTTAGCTTGTCAAAAGTCTTACCATAATTATTATTTTTAGAATTTTAATATTTTATTTACTTTGAATTTACGATTTTAGCTCTTTCTTCGTGATAAAGCTTTCCCTCCATTCATGCAATCCGAATTCATCGCCCTAGTAACTACCATGCTTCTGTTATTTACCAATCATCTTCTTCTTATTATCCTCGTATTCATCCAGCATAAATCGCTGCCATGCATTGCCTCCCAGTCAACACCAGAATTCACGTCAAAGCAAAAATCTCAGCTCAAAAAATAATTCCATCGTTTAGGCTACCTCCCGGTTAAAGATTACAATGTATCCGAGAATACATTCGACGGATCACTCGAATCGGCCATAATTAGATATCAGTCAAGGCTGGCTCTTGCCGTTACTGGTAAGCTCGATTTTGAAGCGCTCTCTTAAATTATGGCGCCAAGAAGCGATTGCGGTGTCCCTTATTTGGACACAGCAGCTCCTACGTTGCATGCAACGAAAGGATACTTGTTTTTTCCCGTAAGGCTCGATGGGCACGTCACTTTCCTATGAAACTCACTCACGGTTTCTCCAAGGAGAATATGATCAACTACTTGAACATATCAGACATTGAACTCGTTTTTAAACGCGCTTTTGCTGAATGGGCATCCGTTATTACGGCGAGTTTCGTCGTAACTGATGATTAAGATTTTGCTGATGTCAAAATGGCCGGTGATAACGGTTGCAGAGAGCCTTTTGATGGGGTTTTAGACTTGCTGGCGTACTCATTTTCACCGGAGAGCGAGACATTTCTGTTAAGGGCTTTTACTTCAATTTTAAGCTTTTTAGGTCTAGTGACAAGTTCAGCAATTTGGTCTGGATGCAGCAGAAAAGTGGGCCGTTGATTTTGGGTAGGAGAAATGAACCATAGCCGTTGATTTAGAATCAGTGGCGGTACATGAGATCGGGCAACTGCTAGGATTGGCCCACGGTCCAGCCGAAGAGGCTGTTACCCTGCATTTAAATCTAAAGATAAAAATTGGATTTTTTTTCCTGATGATGTACAGGGAGGGCAAGCTCTATATGGTTCAAACCCTAATTTCAGGATTGGATCTTTGCCAGAGTTTGATATTTCAGCAAATCAGGCCGTTGATTCGAGGTCAGAACGTCAACATGTACCACATTGATGCTCTTCTGCAAACTTGCAAATATACAAGCACCCAACCCTTATTTATTTTTAATAGAAACTTCCCTCTTTCAATCAATCATCTTCTGCTCTTCTGCAAACTTATTGTTCTATTGAGAAATAAAAGAGAAAAGGAGTTCCAACATTCATACTCAAATCTTTTTCACATAACAAGACAATTTTCATTGCTCCAAGCAACTGAGCTGACCAATTCCAGAGCCTCAAAATAAATAATTAATTAAATATATTTTTTCTTTTATGATTTGATTTTCGGCAATTCCACAATCATTAGAGGTTTTACAATGTTACTTTTTGCTGGTGGCCATTGCTATTTTGCATAAGTTTCACAAACTCTACAATGTCAAATATTATAAAAAATTTAAATTATATTTTTTAATAATAATTAATTTTAAAAAAATAATAACTCAACGGTTTGATAAGTAGTATCATGATTAAGAGTTCATTGATTAACATCAAGATAGTGTTATAGTGGGGAGAGTTTGTTAAAAGTTCTATAATATTATTACTATTATAAAATTTACGGGATGTAATATTAAATATCATAAAAGATTTGAATTATATTTTTTGTATAATAATAAATGGCAAAAAAAATTTAAATTGTACTTTATTAATGTCGATTATTTTTGAGAAGAATGACAATTCAAGAGTCTCATGGTTAAGATAATCAATTCATCAAATACTTATCTTCTAAAAGCAAAACAAAACAAAACGCAGGCTGCGGGTCTTAATCTAGTGGTTGGATATGATAATTGGGTTACCAACGGCGTTTGTTGCGTACATAATCACACTACGGAGAATTCCTTTCTACCTTCTGTAACTAAAATTCTTATTACCTGGAATGAAGAAAAAGGCCATTGATTAATGATACAAGCGCCGTGGTGAAAGGCTTGCTACGAGACTCAAGATTCAGAATTTATTCAGACGCAGTGGTTGGGGACCGTGAAAGAGGGACCACTTTCCGTGTATGTCGTCGTGTCTCTTGTCTTTCTCCTGTTCTCTCAGAGAAAACACGGCGAGTAGAAAACTACAAATGGTTTCAATGATCGTAGTGTTTATACAGTCACAACTGATATAATTATGCAATCGAAATTAAAAATTGACCAACATTTATAGATATTAAGATAATGGTTGTGGCCATTTCCACAAAGTTTTAAAAAAGAAAATGACCATCATGTATTATTAATGATAATGTTTTGTGATCATCTATCCAATGGTCTTTGTCATCATTTAGTAAGATTACGCTTTGCTCGCTAGGAGAAGAGTTGGCATTTTCTAAGGAAATGGCATACACGTGTTGGTAAAAGAGATTTGCCATGTGTCGTTTCAGATGTGATTTTGTTAACTCCATAATTAAAGTCCACAAAATTTGTTGAACATTATTGCAAGGTGAGTAAAGGCCACTAACTTGTACTGCCAAACATTGAACAATCCAACCCAACCAAACATATATACGAGATGGTCCTTACAATTGTCAGCGAGAGTACCCCACCACATATCCGATCATGTCTGCTTGGAACAGCAATAATACTCGACGAACGGAACTACATATATAGATATATTCTTCTTCATTCTTATGATGTTTTAGCAGCTTCTTGTAACGAAGCAGCTAAAGAAGTTTTTATTATATATGATCGGTTGATACAAGTGAAAACATCGAATCAATATTTCAATTGAGGATAGGGATAATCTAGAATCTTCTTCTAATTCTATTGAGGAGCAAATAATGTATAAGTTTCGCGAAGTACATATATGTTACTATGCCATTGATTCCTCGAGGCACAAGCGACAATGAAAATAAGTAAACTAAAGCAATCCATGAAGCAGAACTGACTCCACAGAATGACAGAATCACTCATATATCCTCATCGCTTGTCAATGTCTACAAAAAGATTTAATATTAGCGTTGTTATTTGTGTGTTCTTTATCATTACACTCGTTTTATGTGACACGTTATTGTAATATAGTAATAAACTCTAGATACCATACGAATAATTGAGGGTTACAGAGACCATCACGTGTAATCACCAGTAACTTAAACTAGACGCAACTCAAGTGTTTTACTTGCTTGAATACTTTTACAAATCAATCGACTAATTGAGTTCTGATGAATGAGAGGGAAAGAAATAGAACGTGAGTGATAGAATCATTGCATGTTAATCAGTGCCAGCTCCTGCAAACATTAACAAGTTGCTTGTAAAATGGTTCAAGGAGAGAAGGAAGTGGAGATTATGCGAGGGAAAGGAGCAACCATGTGACTCTTGATGATAGTTTGGAAAGAAAGGAAACTGTGGGTAGACCGGAAAGGGTTATTGGGTCGTAATTCGTTGCTTACACATTATGAGTTTCGTTGGTCTTCAAATTAGTTTCACATGGTGGTCTGACAAAGCAAAAATAGGAGAGCAAGCAAAAGTACAAGAAGAAATATCGAAGATAAAGAGAAAATATATACCAGAGAAAGCTAACGAGAGAGAGAGAGTTGGCACAGAGAAATACATATTGTACGAGCAAAGAGGATCCGCAGTGCAACCAAATTCGAAGAGGAAAACCAAACTAAGTGGAAAAAAGATTTGAGTAGATAAGAGTTGATATGGATTCATTGTCACTTCAAAGAGCCCCAAAAAGAAGGGATTTTGTTGGTTTCTCATAAATGACCAACACAGCTACAGTGGGCAAGAACTTATCAGTTTGTGCACTCTGAGAACATTTCACTATTCACACAACTAGGGGTCAAGAAAGTACGAGCATACAAATAAATATCAACTGCGCTAGCTATGACTCAACACTCAAATGGCTACCCTTGAAACCACCAGCTAGGTAGCTGTCAATAATAACCATTTTTTCTCGTTCTGTGAAAAAAAAACGCACTAAATTTTACAATTACTCTTTCTATTTTCTCAATGTTAATAAGTATATATGGAAAAATTTCCGTTGTTTTTTCTTGCTCATGATAACAATAATAGGGGGCCTAGTTATTAAAGGCCTTCAATGCATCTGTAAAAGTTATTCTTCGGCCTAAAGTTATCCAAGTGCATTCAATTCTTCCTCTGGAGGCTCAACTGAAGCAAATTAGTGCAACTCCTGCCACTAGAACTTCTGTGAGGACAAACACTACTCAGGAAATCGTCTGTATATCAAATCAACTAGCTACCCTATTCCCGAAGACTATTTCTAATTATGAACCATGACAAATTTTCCAATACATATAAACAGCCCTCTCTTTTTCATTTTTTTCCCAATAACTAAATTAATTTGTTAATCCTTTGCGTCTCGCATAATTGATCAACTGATCTTTACTTTAATTATCTGAAACTTTTCTCATGCACGAAACCTCAAACATGTTTCTAGGGGTTGGCCCTAATTAAAAGACGGGAGAGAATTACTACAAGCATAAACAAGAGTAAAACTAATCAAAGGATAGAAGAGAAAAGCTTCAAAACTTTGTGCCAGCAATCCAATGGATGAAAGTTACATTATTTTTATTGACAAGTTACTGAAAACCATAGCACAAACAAAGGGCAAAACTAAAAAACAGGTTATATCAAACACTTACTACTACGAAAGACACTTTTTGATACGAACTTTATATTTTTTCTTTTCCACTCTTAACACATCACATCCTTGAGAAGCTTGTACCTGCGCGTAGTAGGCCGTGGAGAAGGCGCACCGCTTGGATTCTTTGGCTTCTCGGCGGTCTCTTCACGATCTTGTTGCTTGATTTTGTCGCCTGAATATTCGGATCGGTTTGTGATTCCGGTTTCATATACGGTGGAGGATTTCTTGGAAGAGCTGCCATGTCTTGAGCTTCTTTCTTCGCTTTGGCACCAATCGCACATTTCAATTGGCTCAGCAAATTCGCTGTAGTAATTACTGCAATACCTATTAGAATCACGAAACATTTAACCACAATTAAATCATGATATGCAACAAGAGTTAGATAAATTAAAAAAAAAAAAAGTACATGGGTACTACAGCTTTCATGAAATATTAGAACTGAACACGCTTATAGCTTAAGAAAAAGAAGATGATGATGATGATGATGATGATGATGATGTTGTTGCAGACAGCCTAAGATATTCTTCCTTGAACTATGATGTTGCAGAGGGCCTGGTGGAGATGGAAGAATTCAATTATGGATAGCCATCAAGATTGTGGTGATGATAACATACATGCCCGTGCACACACATGATAATATATACGTATGTATACGATAAAATGATGATTTGTGTCAGTAAATGATGTCGCTGATAATGATGGTGGTGGTGGTGAAATTCATACGAATGCTGAATGCGGTTGCGGCATTTGTTGCAGCGAAAGAGCTTGTCAGGGAAACCAACATCGCCGCACATGCAACATACAGTTTGAAGATCCACCATCGTCGAAGTGCTCTAACTTTGCCAAAACAGGAGATAGGAGACAGGAGACCATACGAAAACGAAGAGAAACCCAAGAAGAGAGAAAACTACAAGAGCAATATGCGCGCGCGCGTGTATTGTTATATACACACAAACACAGAAAGAGAGCATTGGCTTTTGAGTCGGTAAATTGTATAAAAGGGAAATATATACACAGGCAGACCACAGGTTGCTTGCAGTCGTTTTCAGCTCGGGGGAAGAAATGTGAACCTTAAAATTTAGATGGTAAAATGACATTTCTGTCCTCAACAGTATTTTTTATTAGATAATTTTTAATAATTTATTTATTTTATTAATTTGACTAAAAAAATAATCTGAAATTAAAAGGAAAGATAAGAGTGTCAACTGTCGGGCCAAATTCAGAATATTTATTTATTTATTTTACATTTAAAGTAAATAAAATGGAGAATGTAATAAAAATGAGAAAAGGGTTTTTGTTCTGGTTTTCCTTTTCTTAAGTTGCGGGCCGTGCCTGCGGAGGTATCTGAAAGCGACATGTGACTTCACGCGCATCTTCGAGTAGTGGGTTAGTTGGCTCATTTAAAAGGAAAATTAGCGGTCCCGGGTGTCGTACACGCCCTTGAAGAGAGTGGGCTCCTCTTCACTCGGCATCTGTGAAGTGGTGAACGAATAACAGCGGAAAGTATAAATAAAAGGAAATCTTAGTAAACTAGGTAGCTGTTGCTGTCGTAAGATTGGTGGGACGTAAATGTCATTAAACAAATTCTCTTGGGGATACAAGGAATGGTGGCAATTCAAAGTACAGTACTGACTCACTGTTTAGTTGCCTTTAAACAGAGTCTACAACACCATAATTGAAAGTAGGAAGCTTAGCTCTGAATATCTTGCACGGTGATCCGCAGCTGTACTGCTTCCCGTAGATCGGCGGCTGATTCATACAACAAAGAGGAATACAGTAAAATTTTTCAGTGTAAAATGTGGAAAAGTCCCGTCAATCAACATCGTGATCACAAAAATATACATAATTTATCTCCAGAATCATATAAAATCAAAAAATAATCCGCCAATCTGACGGTTGAGATTGAAGAGGATATGCGCGTTTAGTGTAACGTACAACAGGAAATGTAGCTGATAAGCATCACGTGGGCCAGGCCTCTTTACGTCTGCTTTTTGGTTTATGAATTCACACAGGAGAAAGCGGAAGGGTCTGCTGGGAGTCCGTCTCCTCACAGCAACGCCGCCGCCCCCCCCCCCCCCCCCCCCCCCCTTTTTTTTTTAATAATTGTATTTAGTGGAACCCATGATTTATAATTAATTATTGAAAATTTAATTGATTAAAATAAGTGGAAGGAGTATAATAAAAGATTTCTCCATTGGGTTAATTGATTAATTAATTTCCTTTTGAGAACTCAAAGCGTGAAGCACATGGTATATACTTTATTCTAATCTTTTAAATATGAACATTTGAATTGAAGTTTCAGGTTTAATTGAATTATTAACCTGTCACTTCATCGCTAATGAAATCTTGGCTTGATGTGTGGTCGTGAACACGAATTTCCTTTCTCTGCCTCAGTTTTCACGCTCCTGGAAATCCACCACCCACAAGTAACATGTGGTGTCGTGTCAATTACACTACACACCACATGTAAACCTACACTGAAAATAATAGAAGGTGGGTAATAATTATGTAATTGCCGAACTTTGCAAAATCTATTGAGATTGAAATATGACAAGCTAGCTAGCTAGGTTCAGTTTATCCATGAAATAGCACTTAGTTTGCGTTAACTTGTGAAGATAAATCACGATGTAACGTGCATTAAAATGCATGAATGAATGGGGCATGCAGGTAGGAGCTGACGGGGACGGTGTTGATTGCGATGGCGTGATGGGTTAGATGGGATGGAGGCCCAGCTAGGCGTCGTGCCACTGCTACTACTATTTGCGTTTGCTGATTAGGCGATGATTCATTGTTGACTGTTTATCAGTAAATCTAAACTAACTGTTGTTGTCGTGAACAAATTAAACTGACAACGCATCATTCTTAAATAACTCCATCGATTTTCATTCATTTATATATAAACCAACCC
Organism: Swietenia macrophylla; assembly: GCA_032401905.1. Lineage (NCBI taxonomy): Eukaryota > Viridiplantae > Streptophyta > Magnoliopsida > Sapindales > Meliaceae > Swietenia > Swietenia macrophylla. Next base: position 9,078,198 of record CP135559.1, on the reverse strand, counting down.
CATCATTACTGTAATCACTTATTCAAGTTGGCTTAGATGTTAAGAGTTTGCCCCTTGCAGCAGCGGAAAACGATATTGTAAGGCAAACATGGCAATGGCAGAGAAACCGTCTTTTTAATTGGATGAAAACGAACATATTAAGTTCGTGATTCAAATTACATCTTAAGGTGATGTTACTGCCACTCAATTCGAACAAAACCCTAGCCAGCAAGGTAAAATGACATTAAACCACCTTACTCCTGGTCCACACATTTAGTTTCATTCATGAGTTTGGCAATCGGATAGTAAAAGAGGGAGGAAATTAAGGATACATGAGAAAAGGCAAAATAAGACTTTCGATATTCAATACCTACCAAATTCATGAGCATCGTCCGATTGAATAGAAAGCAGTTGCAAACTTTAAGGGCCCATGACAGCTTTAGTTCTTTTCAATCCCTGAAAAATGCATGCTTCAATCTTTCTCATGACCATTTCGATTAGATTCGATTTAACGTAACTTAGTGTTAAACCTGTGTCTAACAACACTGCAGTAATAACGAGTGTCTTGAGGGATATGACTCCTCCTTATTCACTTGTAATATCATTTATAAGTTATGGTGATTCTGTAATAGGGTTGTTAGTCGTTCCCCCTTTGTCCAACTTCAATACTGCAGGATTTCTTCTTTCTTTTATTTTTTTTCTTTTGGCGCAACAATTGAGGATAATAATTCTGTCCAAGCAACATTTGGCTGCATATTTGATTGACATAGAGCCATGATCCAAAGGCAAGAAAAACAAATTGTGCCGCGGAATTTGCATGGCACATAATTTGTCCTGCCTCTGCTTTACCATAAGATAACGTTAATCAAGTAGTCTCCGACATGTTAGACAATCGTCCAACAATTCCGTGAGCCATCCACCTACCATTAATTCAGTCTATAATGGATTTAATGCCGCACATGGTCCTTGCAAAATCCTATCCATAAAACTTGTTGAAAGTTTCACTACTGGATCACATATAACATAGGATATATGTGCCAATTCAAGGCAGTTATTGGGAGAACATCCATAAATTTCCTGGTGGAGTGTTCGCTAAGGAGTCGAGCAAAACATCTCATGTGCTTCTAAAAACTCAACACGACAACGACCATGCACATGATTACAGGTTCCAAAACGAGCCCATCGATCTAGCTTCCATTACAAACAAATGTTACAGATTTCATGTCTCATTCTAATATGCTCTTAAAACCCAACAGAACAACGAGCTTGCACGTGATTACAGGTTCCAAAACGAGCCAATCTTTCTAGCATCCATTACTAGGAAATATTTCAGATTTCATGTCTCATTCTAATGTGCTCTTAAAACCCAACAGAACAACGAGCATGCACATGATCACAGCTTCCAAAACGAGCCAATCTTTCTAGCTTCCATTATAAAGAAATGAGATCATGACCCGAACCCTAATTACTTGACTGTGATGAAGAAAACCAAGCATGTTGTACGAAAATGAATGGAAACGATAACTTTTGTGTACCTTAACCACACGCAAGTGTTTCTCAAAAAGGAAAATTTCTTGAGCACCTTTGTAATATTGTCTTTTTCACTGACCCCCTAGCCGATGGATCACTGGGACCATCTAAGATTTGCGACAAAGCTCCACAAATAGGATTGTCTTCGGTCTGGTCCACTCAGACATCTTTTAGTATTTTATGGGCTTTTACGTGGCAGGAATATACAACCACATTTCCAGTTTCTCTTCAAAATAATTGGATGATCATTCTCTCCTGGAATTGAAAGCAGACACGTCACATACTTATTATTTAAAATGTATTAACAGTTCATAAATTTCATTGGAAATTATGCAGAGAATGTGTATTATATGGGCTATTCATGCCAATAGCTAAATACGATGAAGATAATTACGATCAAAGGCACACTGATTGACCTGGGCCAGCCTGCGCAGTCATCTGTCCATTAACAAGTCCCCTCGCATGGTTGTCGCACGTCAGCGTCACAGAACATCGATTGTCTTCCTCGTGAGACCCGAGAGATATCAGCGACTGATTAAGCGTGCTGCGTTCAACTTCGAATGAAAATTGCACTTCACTTTACCATTAAAAGACGAGAATATTCTTCTCCTCCTAACCATGAAGTGAGAAGACTCGCTTGCATGGATATGTACTATCGCACTCGATCCATTAAATACTTTTCATTATGTCACGTCTTCTTCATCGAGAAATCTATGGTGCATCGTTCATGTTGGGCCTCTATTGTATTCTTTCCCTTTTTAACTACCTATGTTCTTGCGTTTTTTTTTTTTTTGTAACAAATAAAGGTACTTTAATAACGTTACAGCATTTAATTTGGAAGTGTATGATTATTTAATTTATTATTCTTGCAAATAATATTATAATTCGACAGTACCGGCAAAAAGAATAGAGATACACTGCAGAGAGCATCATCAAAAGCTATTATTGCAAAGAAAGAGATGAGGTGATACGTGTAAACGAACATATGCTTGTTGGAGTTTGGAGTCTGGGAACAGAATCATAATCACAATCACAATCACAATCCACTGCAATATTTGAGTTGAGTTCTGTCCGAGTCTGAAATTGTCGACATTACGTAACTTGACGGCAAATTAAATTCTGATTCTAAAACCAAAGCGGGTTGGATTTGATCTGCACTACTGTCAGTTGTCGTCGTCTATCCAACGTAAGGCTGTGGCTCAAAATGGCCCCACGCAGAATCCATATAGACATTTTCAGGTTCGGGGCCCCACTTTCACCCACCATTTTATTTCAACTTTTTCTTTTATTCACACACAGAATGATGCGTACGCCCACAAGCCCAACACCTATGCTTGCTTTTCCCCCCATGCTATGCTATCTATGAATTGTCAAGGATTTATTCCGTACGCCAATACCTCCGGTACAGCCAACCTACAAACGGGTCCATTACCAGCCATTAGACGTGAATTATACAAACTGGTGGGCCTCAACTGGATATGGGCTGCAGAGAGCTGGGGTCCGGCTTAGATTCTTCGTACAATTTTGCAGGGCAAGAATTTGCCAGCAAGCCGGGAAGTTTGTACGTATAACCGTAATCCTCAAATGAATGTTGCCCAACTGTAGCCATTTGTACATGTACTACGATTAGGAAGTATAATCTTTTGAAAGTTTACAAAGTTTAAGCTTTACTGTCGAACCGCGGGGTATGTCTATGGGAAAACCTAAGAACTTTGATCATAATTTGATGTTAATGCATGGACAAAAGCTGCCAATTTGAGTGGAAACCAACTATCCACGAGGTACTGTTGCTGCACGTTTTATTCTAGCAATGGGTGATTTCTTGTGAGCATGGTCCTATAAATATGGTACTGCCCTTATGAAGTAGTCCTTCTGCTCCAGTAGATGACAACGCGTCAGGTATGAGTATGGATTATTAGGTCTTAGGTTACAGGAACGAACCATTTTCAAGGACGAGGGTGACAACCCAAAAGCCAAAATAAAGCAGAGCACGTGCTAAAAGAGGCTGATAATTTCATTAACGCTCATGCAGAGCGCACAATTAGAGCATCGTATGTGAAAATTCACAGGTGAAGGCTCCACGGCGAGTGGAAGCAAGGTCTGCACGCCTACTCGGTGCGCCATCATGTCAAGGCCTACACTTTCTTACTAAATCTCCCACTGATATTCCTACTTTTATCTTTATCCTAAATTCCTGAACAGACAGGTAGAATATCAGGTATAAAAGCTTTTAGATCTCAGTATTCGTTAAAAAGAAATATTCAGATAGAAAAAGAGTATCATTCTTTCAATTGGTGAATGGGATGCGCTGAAGCCCAAAAATTTCTAACGTTGTGGACCCAAATATGGGTTTCTGCAAAGGCAGAGATGGAAAAACAGAGCAATTGGCCTCAAATTCGATAGGGCCATTAAAGTGAAAAAGAAGGCATACAAGGTGGGAATGCCCATAGTCCTGCAAAATCAAGGGAATTTTTGTATACTTTCCACTCAAGAACAAGAATTCAAGATGATATTCCAATGGGATAAGGAAATGATCTCGTTATCAGATGCATCCATGAAATCTGAAAAGGATATCGGGGAGCACGAGGGATAGGTTGTCAGTAATGGGATATAAGTAACTTGACAATGAAAAGTAAAAACAAATGAATTGAAAATCACTCCGTCTTTCAGGGCCTAGAATTTGGACAATCAATAAATTAAGTTTTCAGAACCACTTACCTTTGGAGTAATGGAGGTGTTGTTAAACAAGAGTACATGAATTGTTCTCTCTTCATGCACTGAAAAGGAAAATGATTGAAGCAAAACCCAATGATCCAACATATTATAGGTATGCTTTGAACTACCATAAAAGCACAATAACTTAAACGTTTGGTGACTACCCAAACTTACTTGGCAGTCAATATTCACCACTCATCACCTCACTTATATTTAACATTTAATGATTTTGTCCCCAAAAAATCTCAAACATAACCTACATTGCATATTCCAATACGCACATGGATGTCAGTATAGCTCAGATGCAAGCAATAATACTATTCTAGCCAACTTTGTACGCTATAAGACTATTTAAAATCATCTGTACACAAGAAACAGCCTTTACGAGCATGCCTCAAATATCCAAATAGCAACTGTAACCTTAGATCCAAATGATAAACAATATGCTGACGACATAATTGAGGTGGGCTTGATGTGATATACAAAATATATGGCCGAAAGACAAGAATCCAATAACAGTCCAGTGAAGAAAACAATTATTCTTATGGTGGAGTATTACTTCAAGGAGTTTTCCCAAAGTTGGCTCTAGGAGTTACATGCACCTTCCAAAAGAAAGCCTGAAACATAGAGCAATGAAAACATATTTATTAGAACAGAATAAATTTTGGGCACACAAAGAATGAAGACAAATTTGGGCTTGGGATGTACAAGCATGGCGTTAATAACTTTTGATGCACGAAGAGGAAGATGGTAAAACAGAAATCTGCAATGGAAGAGTGGTAAATTACAAATCCTCAGACCTCACTCTTTCCAGTTGTAAGAAGCACGATTGACAACTAAATAATCTCCACAAATATCCTTTGCAATTCGAATGTCTTTGTCTAGGTAAACAGATTCAAACCTGAGAGATTGGGCATTATTCAATTATTTTAAAATTCAGGCCATTAACAAAAATTTAAAGCCACTGAAGCACCAAGAAGTAGGGACAGTAGGAATATGAAGTTAGCGAACCCCATAGAGAAAGCTCTACCATGAAATTTAAAGAGATTGAGAGTGCTAACTCATTACAACATGCAGAAATACAGCGATTTAGCATATGAACAAACATGGTATTCGTCGACTCAGGAGTCAAGACCAACAAGAAGGAACCTTTGCAACCTAAAAATACGGACCAGATTTTAACTTATTGAGTAGTGAACAAGGGATTCAGTATGACATAACAACACTCATCAAGGACCAAATTGATTGATTCAATGCAAAGAAGATATTTTAAGAATAATTAGAGTAACTGCAAAAATATACAAAGGATGGCACATTAAAAAGAATCTTAACCAAATCAAGAAGATGCAACGGAAATGAATGGAGTAATCTTCTAATGACAAGGTGAACTCACATTCAACTATGGCAAAAGTTTCGGCCTTCATTCTGTCCAATTATAAGGAGCATGGCCAACGACTAAATAGTCTCCCCTGATATCCTTCACAACTCGAATCTCATCATCAAGGTATACCGAATCAAACCTATGAAAACACATCCCTTTATACTACAGAAATTACATAAGAAAATTGAAAAGAAAAAAAAGGGACCTACACGGTTCCCCTCGTTCAGACTTCAAATGCAATGTCAAGGGAGTGGACCAACACAAGGCAATGACTTTGCTAATAAAGTGTTAAACATTCCTAGAATAGCAATTAGCAATGGACAAGTGATAGCAAAAATCCCAAGTGTACGAGGCTAAGGAAAGAAAGCACTCACCAGCCTTGCCCGAAAGGTGGCAACGGAATTTCCCAGTTTTTCCCACGTAGAACTGCACTTGTAAATCTAACACCAACCGCATAACACCACGAACAAATAGCCTTTAGATATGAATTAAACATTTAATTCTGAATTAAAGATAACCAAATTTTTGTATCAGTAGAAGTACCTTATTTCTAAATTAATATACTCTTCAATGAAAATCATCAAAACAATCAAGTTCAAAATATTACCTGAAATTTACTCTTTGGGGCGAAGCAATCTCGATTTTAGACCTCACAAAGAAAACCCCATCGGGTGGAAAAGTAATTACATTATTAAGAACTCTTTTTTCAACATCAATCACCTGCAAAACGTCACCGGCTTGGGTACCAAACAAGTAGGACTTCTCAATAATGAATAGTTGCTCTTTTTCTGTTGTCCATAGCAACCGCCACGTGGCAGAGAGCGAATCACCAGTGGTGACTATATCTTTGCCCAGAACAGCCAGGGCATCGATGGCTTGGATGATTGATGATCGCTTACTGGGATCTTTCTGGGTTTTGAGGCCTCGGTCTTGGTCTGAAATGAGGTTTAGAAGCTCTTGCTTGGCAAATTGTGATTGAGCTGCGATGGACGAGCATTGGATTCTAGTTCTAGGGATACGAACTCGTCCTTTGGAAAATTTAGGACTAGGGCTAGGTTGCTTCAATGAAATGGGAAGTAGAAAACAACATCTACTCGTAGCCATCGCTAAGCAGATACTGGGAACTGTGAGTGAAAATTGGCGGTTGAGATAGGAGAGCGGGGAGCCGCAGAGCTGGCGTGCCAGTCACGTGTAGCTTTTCGAAAAACTTTAAATTTATGTGCGTTACTATAATACCCTCAAAATTCAGGATGGTGGAATAAAATTGTTCTTGGTCAATTACGATAATACCCTTAAATCTCGCAAGAAGAATAGGGCGCCGTCTTACGAGCGCTCGAACCCTCTTTTCTCCAGAGACATCCTCTAATTTTTAGTTCACTGCCCTCAAAGCCATAGATCCCATCTAGGGTTTTTCTCTATCGGGAACTGAAAATGGCTTTTTCGTCGCAAACGCCTGATATTCTAGGTGAACGCCAGTCCGGCCAAGACGTTCGCACCCAAAACGGTACTCTCTTTTCACTTCTGTTCTAGATTGAAGAAATTTTGGAAAACATTGCGCACGTCTTGTTCATTTTGTTGGAAGTTTTGATGAAGTTTGTTTGTGTATCTTGTTTATTTGCAGTGGTGGCGTGTCAAGCAGTTGCCAACATTGTTAAATCATCACTTGGTCCTGTTGGACTTGACAAGGTACTGTCAGTTGGATAGCCCAGCTTTAGGAAATGTATGATTCCTTTTCTCCAGATTACAAGGATTTCGTTGTTGCAAGAACCATCAAAGTGATTGTAAAAGTTCCATTTGGGTGATTTTGCTTCTAAACTTTAGAAAAGAGAAAGAAAAATTAGCTTCCAGTTCAATGCAGAATTGTTTAATTTAACACCTGTTATACGTTGTTAGTTCTATTAGTTTCAAATTGCTCTTCATGATTTTCATATGTTCTGTAATTTGTATAAATGGCGGTTGACTTTTTATTATTATTATTTTTTATGATAGGTGTATGTGCTCTTTGCTTTCTGATGGCAGAACTTATAGTTTGATTTTTCTCATTCAATCATTCTGCTTTTGGTCAATTAATTGTAGATGCTTGTTGATGATATTGGTGATGTAACAATTACGAATGACGGTGCAACAATTCTCAAGATGTTAGAAGTTGAGCATCCAGCTGCCAAGGTGGATGTGTTTTCTTTTTCTCTCTTTATAGCTCTGTGTGTGTGTGTGTGTGTGTTTTCTCTGAGTCCCATTCTTTTGCCACTCCTACGTGTTTGATTTTTCTTTTCTGAGGTGACAGGTCCTTGTGGAGTTGGCTGAGCTTCAAGACCGAGAAGTTGGAGATGGAACAACATCAGTAGTTATTGTGGCTGCAGAGTTGCTTAAGGTAACTAAAACTACTGTATTTTGAGCATCTAATAAATGTCTAAAATTTTCTGCTCTAAATTCATAGGGGTTAGAAGGAAACCCTCTGGTGAGAGTATGCAGACTTGGTAATCTATGATTTGGTCATACTTTGTGCAGAGGGCAAATGATCTGGTGAGAAATAAGATTCACCCAACATCTATTATCAGTGGATACAGAGTGAGTGCCTCTTTTCTGTGATCAAATGGTTTTGTTTGTGCTTTTGATCATAGATTAATTTCCCCTAAAAATTTTCTAACTTTTTTATTATGGACAGCTTGCAATGAGGGAAGCATGCAAATATGTTGAAGAAAAATTGGCAGTGAAGGTCAGTCTGTGAAAGTCAATTTATATTTGATAAGTGGTCAAAAAGTGAAGATTTCTTTTTGTAATTATGCATGTTGTCTCAGTTTCACTTTCTATAGCATTTTTCCTAATTTCTTTTTGCAGGTTGAAAAGCTTGGAAAAGATTCTTTAGTAAATTGTGCCAAGACAAGCATGTCCTCAAAGTTAATTGGTGGCGACAGTGACTTTTTTGCCAATTTGGTATGCTTTTGGCCAAAAATCTAGATTTTTATTGAAATTTATTCATTTTCTTCTAGTAACTTGTTACTAAATTAATTTTGCTATTTACTGCAGTGTATTTGAATGCTCCATTACCAGTAATATCAGTCTTTATCTTCTGTCATATACTGTAATAGTAATTAATAATTAATCCGTCTGTGTAGGTTGTAGATGCGGTGCAAGCCGTAAAGATGACTAATGTAAGAGGGGAAGTCAAGTACCCAATCAAGGTTGGTATTTGCACGTTGTTTAATATATTACCCATCAAAGAATCTTGTATGTGATCCTATTATGGGAGTGAAAAATGCCAGTTTTCACGTGTTTCTGGAGCACATTTTTCCACATTTAACTACCATTTTCATGATACTAATTTTCTGCTATTTTTTCAATGCAAAATTTATAATGCCGTTTTTGCATTCTGCACATTCCAGGGAATCAATATTTTGAAAGCTCATGGCAAAAGTGCCAGAGACAGCTATTTGCTGAATGGCTATGCTCTTAACACTGGTCGCGCTGCCCAAGGGATGCCTCTGAGAGTTGCCCCTGCAAGGATTGCCTGTCTTGACTTTAATCTCCAGAAGACAAAAATGCAATTGGGTGTCCAAGTGTTAGTCAGTGATCCCAGGGAGCTTGAGAAAATTCGGCAAAGGTGATCAGACATGGATCTTAATTCACAACATGGTTTCATTTGCAGCTCACATACCACTGCTGTTTACAGCAAGTTTGTGTGGTTAAGCTTGTATATTTTGTCATTAGGAGCATGCATGATGAAAACGTGAAAGAATACATATCCACATTGTGTTAGGTATAAAATAATAATGGTATGAAACTGGTACAAAGGACACTTAAAACTTATTTCTATTTGTAAGTAGAACTGAAGATTGTGTGATTAGGCTAAAAAGAAACAACCATGCACTCTCTTATAACTGGACTTTGTGTCTTTGAACTTAAAATAGCTTGGATGATTTGCTTAATTTGGTTTTTTCCTTTGCTTGTAGGCATCCTATATGTTGTCTGGAGCAGTTGGGTTATAGTTACAGTTGATTTTATTGAAATTTCTAATTCATGTCAAAGGAAAATTTGTCATGTCATGTTTGCAATTTATTCTATTAATCTGCCTCTGATGATACCAATTCTTCGACAGAGAGGCTGACATGACAAAGGAACGTATTGAGAAACTTTTGAAAGCTGGAGCTAATGTTGTTCTGACAACAAAAGGAATTGATGACATGGCACTGAAGGCAAGCTTTTGTTTTATTAATTTTTCCAACATCGTTTAGCTATGTTGCAGATGTGGGACTCTCTTGCTTAATCATGTGGCATGTCACTATGTACTAAGCATTTGCAAATGTCATTGCTTGTAGCTTTGTGGTGTTATGTTGAGTTGAGAACATTTCTTTTGTGGGTTGTTTGGTAGGGGGTGGGTGGTGGGGGCACTTGAGGTGTCCTTCGTTTATAGGTTCATTGTACCTGTAGTCTTTATTGACATCTTATCTTGTGAACATTTAAATGCATCTTTGTTTTACCACTGGCTAAGGTTTATCCTGGTAAACTAAGTTTGGTTACATCATTTTCCAATAAACTGTTTCTGTGTTTTCTGAATAATATTCTGGGAAATGACATGTCTATGTTAAATTGTTAACTGTGCTTTGTTGTGCTCCAGATAACGATGTGCTTATGGTGTTTTACTTGTGTACTTTATTTTATAGTATTTGTCCTGTGAGAAGCAACTCTGGTTTTCCTATGTATAACATGTTTTTACTTTTTTTTTTTTTTTCAGTACTTTGTAGAGGCTGGGGCGATTGCTGTTAGACGTGTTCGGAAGGAGGATATGAGACACATTGCCAAGGCTACTGGTGCAACCATGGTACATTTCTAGCCCACTTCAGTCGTAATTACCTATCAGAACTACTCTAATCTGCTATTCAAATTTACTAAATTTTGTGCTTTCTGGAGTAATTGAGGATGAAAGTTTATGTTATGGTATAATTCTTTTGTTTCTCAATGGGATTTGATAGATTTATTGGATTCATACTTAGAATCAATATTCATACAAGTTATCTTGTTAATCTCATTATCAATTTGTCAGGTTTCAACATTTGCTGACATGGAAGGAGAGGAGACATTTGATTCATCACTTCTTGGATCTGCTGCTGAAGTGGTGGAGGAGCGTGTGGCCGATGACGATGTGATTATGATAAAAGGGACAAAAACAACAAGTGCAGTATGTGGCTTGATTTGATATTCCCTTATAAATTTTGTCCCTGCTCAAATTCAAAACTTAATTGCTCTTTATCATTGTGGGACATGACATTAGTTCTGGTGAAGTTCCTTTTTTTTTTTTTTTTAATGTTATAATTTGTTAAGAGTGAGAATCAAGCCCAAGGGTTGCATTACCTGCAGAGTTAAGGTCCAGGGTAGCCACTTTTCCTGTGTTTTCTACATAATGTAAAATAAGAAGCAGTGTTGATGGAGTTTAAAGTCATATATGTCGAGTGTTAATTATGGCTAAATGGTTGGTATTTTGATAGATGATGCCTAATGACATTTGCTGATTCTTCTTGTCTTGTTATTCTTTAGGTTTCCATGATACTTAGAGGAGCAAATGATTATATGCTTGACGAGATGGAGAGAGCTCTGCATGATGCTTTGTCTATTGTCAAGAGGACCCTGGAATCGAACACGGTAGACTTCAGCATTTTCTGATTAATTTCTTTTAATCTATTTTTGTCAGCTTCAAAATGATAAATTTAAAATCTAAAATGTTATCTTTATGTGGTATGTTGTTGGAAGTTCGGACAATGAAATAAAATATCTGGTGGACTAATCTTGATGGAAACCTATAATAGGGACAAGCTGTTGGGAGTTCATTACTGGATTGGTAGTTACAGTTGCTATTCTCATATTACTTGTCTGTTCATTGTTGTATTGGTTATACAGGTGGTAGCAGGTGGTGGTGCAGTCGAGTCTGCCTTGTCTGTCTATTTGGAATACCTTGCTACGACCCTAGGATCGCGAGAGCAACTGGCAATTGCTGAATTTGCAGAATCTTTATTAGTTATACCAAAGGTCTGGCATGACTTTGGGAGGCTAAATGAATTTAATCCCCTATTTCCGCATGTCTTGGAGATTATGTTGTGGGCATTTGTAATGCTTCTACAGTGCAGGTGCTTGCTGTAAATGCTGCCAAGGATGCAACCGAGTTAGTTGCAAAACTACGGGCATACCACCATACTGCACAAACCAAGGCCGATAAGAAACATTTATCAAGGTATTCGGGTAGATGAATGGATAGTATATAAACTATAATATAAATTTTGATTATGAACAAAAGAAAAGCATCTGCAGAGACTTGAGGTATTTTCCCCTATTTGTGCAGTATGGGCCTGGACCTTTCAAAGGCGACCATTCGCAACAACTTGGAAGCAGGAGTTATTGAGCCTGCAATGAGCAAAGTGAAAATTATTCAGGTAATAATCATGAAAGATATAAATGCAACCGTCAGTTTATGATTTAAAGAGTTAGCTTTCCCTAATTTTGTTTATCAAAATTTCTGTTTGACAGTTTGCAACTGAAGCAGCAATCACGATTCTTCGTATTGATGATATGATCAAGCTTGTCAAAGATGAAAGTCAGAATGGTGAAGAGTAGGATCGGTTTTTATTTTAATTGCATTTTTTTTTTTTTGGGTTTCTGGGAGAAGGGAAGGTTCAGCTGTTTTTGGATGGCATTGTGAAGGGCTTAAATGGCGTCATCGTTTTCTGGCGTATTACCACTATTTTTTTTCAATGATTGAGGCCCTTGTTTTTTTTTCCTTGTGTGATTGGCATCCTGGCACATTGGAATTTAGATTGCAAAAATTCTTCTGTAAGAAAGCTCTGGCGACACTGTGTACGTCGTGGGAGGTGAACCTTATAAAATATTTGTGCTTTATTTCTGACAAATATCTGTGAGGTTTTTACTTGCTTGATTTTTAATAGACTAAACGTATTGTAATAAGTGCACGGAGAAACTAGTGATTATTCTACATTTCCAAAGTTGGTTTTCTACAGAGTAAATAGACCGCCGAACACCGTGCGAGCACCATACTGGGGTTCTTGACGTTTGGCTGCAGGCGACGACGCTGAGTGACTCTTAACGTCGATGTCCGATTACGCGCCGCCAACTAAAGCTAATGATCTGTCACATAAATTTCATAAATTGCCTTCGTTCGTAAATAATCATCCCTCTCTTCTCGTGTCTTTTGAGTGAAGAAACTACATTAAAACGTGTCATTGAGCAAAATCTCCGGACAGGAGCCTAAGCGCCACCGTCGGAATTTCTCTCTTAGTTGTCGATTCTAATCGCTCGCAAGAAATATTTCGTATTACTTTCCTTTTCGTTGTAACTAAAAGAATAAAACCCATCCCAATAATATTTTTTCGTTAAGAGTCATTTTTTTTTATCTTTGATTAGTAAAACTATTTTTCTCTTTGATTTTGGAGAAATTATTAGAATTTGTAATACATTGTAGTTACTTGACAAGCATTGACATCGTAGAAGAAAGTAGTTCATTGTAGTATTTTGGGTTAGGATATTCGACTCTCACTCGAAAGACCCGCGTTCGATTCCCGGCAACGGAAAGTGTCTTTTATAGATAAAATATTTCTTAAGATGCGGGCTGTACAATTCGATCACAACCATGCACATTTCTCTTGGTGAAATCAACGGTTGGTGAAATTCGCCTGCATGCCCGATGGAGCTGTCACCAACACATGACGTTATCCATGTGCCAGAGACGTCCTATCTGTAATATTCTCACGCAACTTGGGCCCCACGACCCATGTCCACCGACAATGGCCCATTTAATGCACTTCGTGTAGTTGACTTCAGAGATCAGACCTAGCATCTCAGTAGCATCACTAGTTTATCAACTATTGTCATCATTAGAATTCAAATTCTCAGTAAAAAGTTTTGTGCTTGTGCCGTAATTTTACTATTGGTCATCTTTTCAATTGAAAACAGTGAGTTGTGTTCGCTCGCATACCTGCAAACTGAGAGAAGAAATTATGGTGTTTCCAAACAGAAAGACATTGCACTTGGAATAAATTAGTATGTTTACTCTTACTCTTCGATCTTGATTTTATAATCCATCGTTATTGATAAGCACATGACTAAATCACGTGCCATGCTGTAGCTTTTGGGTTCACCATGCATATCCTGCTACGTCCCGTGATACGAGATCTCTCCCACCGATGCAAAATCCTCTGCCTAAATTTTCCTTTTATTAATTATTTTAATCCTAATTTTATAATTAACATTAGTTTATTGTGAGCGACGCAGATTAAAAGCCAGGCTGGCAAATGCGAAGTCTTATGGCTTTTTTTTTTTTTTTCCTCATTGTCATGTCAGACTCCAAAAGCGACCGATCCATCAATGAATTTAATCAGAAAGTGATCGTACCGTACCTCTAGAAAGAAGGCGCGTCGTACGGTTAGTACCTCTTTTCGCCGATTCATCTCCTCCACCAAGCCCCACCGTCAATAGAGCACCTCACCGACCTCTGATTCGAACACGTGCCTTCTCTTATGATGTTCGGTTCGATTAATTATTTTTCCTTCTTCCGCTGCTTCTAGTTCTAGTTTTTATAGCTTTGTTGCTCTCTATACGAAGAGAAAAACAAAGCAATTGCCAGCTAAAACCAGTTGTCGGTAGCAAGTTAATACTTTCTCCTCTCTCCGTCTTCAACGAATGTCTAACGCCGTGGGGGAAAGAGGTTGGCGTCAGGAGTAAATAAAAAACCGAACCAAACGTAACGGAACACTGTAACGGTCCGTTTCTTTTAACTTTAACTTTTCAAGTGTTTGGCCGCTACGAGCTCTCTCCTTCGGACCATTTTTGCTTATCCCTGACGTGTAAATGGTGGGGTCCAGACTAGTTTATGTCAGGTTCCATGTGTCTTGCTTGCTTCTTGTTTGGACTAGTAAAGAGTGCCTGTGTAAATGGCAAATTAGGAAGTTTTTTGACCGACACTATTGCTCTTTCATTTATTATTATTATTTATCGCACACAACCTCATCTGTACTGACCAATTAAAAGAAGATAACGTTTGTTTTTCATTTTAGTGTTCTGTGCCATGGATACACGAATTGTGCGCTTGCGAACTCTCCAATGTCTGAAGATATGCTAGAGTGTTCCGCTTAAAAATGGCAGTCTCCCTTTAGCGGTTCTAATAAAGCAATGCACATAGCAGGTGACAAAATTAAACTGGCGTATAAGTTTTCAGTGTCGTCGATCAGTAGGATAAGTTTTTATACGTACACGATACACATTGAATTCAGTAATAGTATGAGCGTGAGTGCAGATAATGCGAGGAGACAAAAGAGAGCATTTCTCGTGAAAAGGGTGAGAACTTTTCCTTCGTTGGAACGCATATTTCATCCATGCAGATCGCCTTGAATTTATTGCATTATTCGCCAAGTCAATCTAACATCATCCTTAATTTTTTAAATTAAATAAATAAAAAATTAATTATTTTACTAATATAATAAATAAATTTATAAAATTATTTTAATTTTTTTATCTTTATTTTATTAATTAAATATTTTTATTACGTTAATTATATTAAAGTAAAAAAATTATTTAACTTAGAATTTTTTATCTACAATTATTTACGATACAACCTAGTTCTTAATTTAATTTGGGTATTATCTCCGTAAGGTCAATAATTATTAATTCTTTTTTTTTTCCCTAAAATTGGCATTGAGATCAATATCGGGTGACATGATAACCAGAGAAATACAATGGAATAGTGCATGTGGAGCCATTTGTCCACGCACTTGGCCATTCTAAATTCATTGTTTAAAAATTTTGTTCATGCTGTGTATAAAAATCCAAATCTAATATGCAGTAACGGAAAGAGAAATGGCGAAATAGTTTTTAGGCGAAGACACGATGAGAAAAAGAGTGTCTCTTCTCTCTCTACTGCAAGGTCACTCCTAGTTTTTAAGTGAAGACACGGTGAGAAAAAGACTCTGTCTCGTCTCTCTCTACTGCATGGTCACTCCCTGCAAGTTCATCTGCTCCCCCACCCCCACCCCCACCACCCTCTGCCTTCAATATACCAATCACTACTCTTCCTTAATCATTTACAACCCCCTCTTCACTCTTCTTTTCTTCTTCCTCTCGCTCTCCGCCCAACATTCAACAGCTTAGAGAAAGAGAGCTGAGCCCAGAGGGAGAAGAAGAGAGCCAATCGCCAACACCATACATACATACATACAACCAAACAAACAAGTGAATATCAAATAATAATAATAATAATAATAATAATAATAGAAATGGATACGTACGGTCTCTCTACTACTGCTCCAGACTTGTTTCGCATTGACGACCTTCTTGATTTCTCTAACGACGATATTTTCGCTTCGTCTTCTTCCTCCGCCAACACAGCCACCGCCACTGCCGATATCAACCAACTCCCTCCTCTGCAGAACCATTCGATTGACTCGTTTAATCACTCCTATCTGTCTACCGACTTCACCGACGACCTTTGTGTCCCCGTACGTTCATTCTTTACTCAAGAATTTTAACTCGGTTCTGTTTTTTTCTTTTTCCTTAAATAAAAAAAAGTTATTGTGTGTTTTTATTGATTTAAATGTTCTGATTTGTAGAGTGATGACGTGGCTGAGTTGGAGTGGTTATCGCAATTCGTCGACGATTCCTTCACCGACTTTCCGACAAACTCGATCGCCGGAACACTGACCGTCCGATCAGACACGTCACTGTCAGGCAGAGGACGGAGCAAGCGCTCGAAAGGGACGACTTCAGCAGCTAGCACGACTACCTGGAATTGGACATCCACCGAGACCGAAAATTCGAAGACGAAGAGGGAAACTCACCGACAGTCGTCGCCGACTCCGGACGGCGGAGTGAGAAGGTGCACGCACTGTGCGTCGGAGAAGACGCCGCAGTGGCGGACAGGTCCACTGGGTCCCAAGACGCTGTGCAACGCATGTGGCGTACGCTACAAGTCGGGCCGACTTGTGCCCGAGTATCGCCCTGCCGCGAGCCCGACATTTGTGCTGACTCAGCACTCGAATTCACATCGCAAGGTTATGGAGCTTCGGAGGCAGAAGGAACTGTTGAGACAGCAACAGCAGCAGCAGGGCCAGGGACAAGTCTATCGTCACCAGCGTGACTTTGAAGCATGCTGACGTGCCATGATTTGAATGTTTCCAGAGTCACAATGTCAACGAAAAACCTACCGTTCTGGTTATGTTATCAAAATGTCATAAATTTTCAATTTTCTTATTTATTTGGTTATTTCAAAATTGTCTCTACCGAGAAAAGAGTGTTCAGTTTACAACGTTAGAAGTTTCAACTGCCTAATGGATGGTTATCTTAACTCTTTCCGAAGGATAAGAGAGTAATGATGCGAGTGTGATGAGGGGGTGACTTTGCACGTGAGCAGGCTGCCCGAATATTCTCCGTCTCTTCTCTCCAACACACTGACCAAGGGAAGCCAGTAGTGTGCAAGTAAATTAAAGAAACATTAATGGAGTAGAGGAGGAATTGGAGCTGCTGTAGGTTTAATATCTCTGAACAAATGTAAGTGAAAAGGGAAGGTTCAGATCAGATGGCGGTGGGGACCACAAACTGGATGGTGGAGAGCTGTTTATTTTCTGATTCCATCCATCGTGCTGCTGCTCGTAGCTTGGGTTTGCGCGATTGTTGGTCACGTGATGTGTGATGAGAGAATACAGGTAGATATTGTTTATGGATCAAGCATATGATTTAGATTGATACCCTTTCATCCTCAGATTCCTGATTAAGAACCATCAATCTGAAGTCAAAAATATATATATATATATATATATTAACTGATTGAGTATGCTGAGATACAATGTCTGGCTTTGTATCCACCCCACCACTGAAACACCGATCCAATCCAATCCGTTTGATTTTGATACAAATGACAAGTTGACATTCATATTTCCTTGCTTCGATTATTATTATTGGGTGATTTTCATCATCTAGCTCTACTGAAACGACTCAGGAACGGGCAATTTCAGAAAGTTGAAATTAAGAGTACTCGATGAATACAGTCTTTAATAATTTGAGATACAATGGCTTCAACCCAAATCAATTAGAGCTTAAAAGACACAACACTTACAATATCAATCATATCCTCAAACATGTCAACGAAACAAGCCATAAAATATGTAAAAAGAGGACTAAGAAGAGCAGCCAAGCTTGTGCTTTGCTGGCATATAGATTCACAAAGACTTGACTGCCAGAGAACAGCCCTACGCAGTAAGTTGAAACACAGCAAATACAAGTGGAAATCAATCATATCGGGGAAGCGAGCATAGCGCGGCTTCAAAATAAGCTCTTGTAAGAAATAAATTGACATACATGTAAAATTCTGAAAGTAGCCAGTTCTATATAATCTCTCGGGAGATGAAATGGCTTGTATACACCCAACAATTGTGAATCCTGAATGTATGGTTGATTCTATTCCCAAACAAAAATGTCATTAATGTTAGCATCCTTAGTTGCAACTGAAATTTGTTGAAGGAAGCATCTCTAAGCATTCAGATTGGTATACATCACCTCAAAAGTAAATTGCTCGTACCACGCTAAGCATACAGGCGAGAATTCTCATACTGAGATTCCGAAATTACTGATTTTTTTGAAACTTGCGTTGGTTAAAGCATTCCTTTCTCGCTTGGCCTCAGATGCAATATCGGAAACCTGCCAAACAAACAATAAATCTTTTCACCTAGAAGAAGGAAACCGTGAACCCGTTATCCATGATTATAGTTTGATGCGCACTAAGCATACAGAGGCAATTTTGATGAGTGTGTGTTTGCCACTATTTACGACAAGGTAAGCAGTGGCATAACTTCAATGTGGTGAAATATAAACGACGCATACCTATTGATATATACTATATTGTCACAAAAATACGATTGTGTTAGTGATTTCTAATGTTTTACAAACAAATACATACAATCACGATCTAAGCACAGTATTCCTTTTCCTGAAATATGAAAACTAGACATGTAACTATTTCAGGATGACGGCAGCAACAAAAACTTGATGAATATTAATTCCCTGTGTTAAGATCAAAAAATTTAGTTGTGACTGGAAGCGAGATGCTTCTCTTCTAGGAAGCTATCCAAGAATATCTTTCAAGCCTGATGGAGCAAAGAACTTATAAGAAACCCTGAGCATGAATTCCTATCCCTCTAGGTTTTAAAAGTATTTACATACCTGCAACTTGTCTTTCTATTTTATAAGCCGAGTGAATGACTCCTTGGATCTGCTTCCCAGCTTGCCTAAACAAGATAGATCATGTTTGAATAAAAAAAACATCAGCTGTGGGAATAAATGAAAATAACACTGCACTTAATCTCAATAACTAACCTAAGTTTTGTCCTTCCTCAAATCATTTCATCTTCGCTACTCATGCCAATCTCTGGAGCCAATAGTAGAACAATATGATATGCATTCCAAATGATTACTCGGGGACCAACAATTAAAGTAAAAGCAGAAACTTAATGAACTGAGATTAATGCAAAATGCTAATTTTAAAAAATTAAAAAATGTAATGCGCTTTCCAATGAATCAAAGTTCCCAGTGATCCATAGAGCATTCTTCAACCATTTTGCTTCCGATAAATAAATTTTCATTTCTCAGTAGTAATAATATAGAGAAACTTCAGTATATTTGAGTATTGATACTTATTTGGCAGAGAAGAATCAAAATGACCTAGCACTAGAAATCAAATGCAAGATAAAGTCATCTTACTTTCACGGTTTTCCTTGATCATACTACCTTGTGAGCTATTGCCAATCAAGGAGCCTAGAGAAACAAGCATGCTCACACTCAATCATTTCTTTCTGTTAAAACCTAAATCTGAGTTTCATTGTTCCATCACGAAATCTTAATCCACAACCTATATAAAAATTGTACTAGTTTTTTCAATATGAAATGTAGAAATTATCTTTTCTCTTTCAAAGTTAACACCTTTCAATCTGACAAACTGTAGCTTAGGAAAAAGCTAACGGATAAAGCAACATAAAAACATTCATTCCACAATCCACATCACCATTCAACTTAACAACGGAAAGTTACCTCCATCTTCTCACTTTCAGCTTTCAGGTGGTCAACTGATTTTCACAATTCCTTTACTTTAGTATCAGTTTTAGGGAGCACAGACTGCAACCAGAAACATGATGAAATGAATTTAACATGATATATAGTAAAATGCTTAATAGGCAAATAATTGAGAGAAAAAAAGTCCATCTTTCCATAAGGTCACAAAATAACATTGAAAAAATATAATAATTTGCATTTTCTTAATACAGTCTTCAACCACAAAGTAACAAGAGCCGTCTTTCTACATTGCTTAATAGATCATTTGAGCCTGATTTCCCAAATTGATCAACAGTCAATACAGAGCATGGTATGAAAATTTATGGGAGGTGGAAGTGGTAAAAATACCAGGACTGGTGATCCAGGCTATCTATGCCTGCTTAAAGTTAATGACATCCTGTTTACAAACTTCAATATGAAGCACTATGAAGATATCACTGATAACTTTCTTCTCTACCAAACTTTTACAACATTCCACAGTTACAAGTGGAGGGAGGTTCAGGCTACTTATGATAAAATTAGTTGCTAACCTAGCTCAAGGCCTATCATGCAGAACATTTGCATTCGGGAACAACAATTTTGATTGCACTTCTTTGCCTCATATTTTTTCCAAAGTAGTGGAGCTACATATGTTCTTGGCCATATGAGTAATTGTTTAAACTATTGAAAAACTCAGGCTAAATGCTTTCTCCAAAACAAATCCTTCAGCTGATTGACATATCCTCTCCGCATAAGAATGTAGTGGACGATAAGGTCATGGTTCAATTTCACTTGGGTGCATGGGCATTACTTGTCAAGCATTAAAAGAAAAAGGTTATACTATTCTGCTCACCTCCTCACTCACAAAGAGGCAAGGATGTTGCAGTGCAAGAAACTCCTTGGTCCTGCATGTTATTTTGAATTAGTAAAGCAACTGTTAGAATTATACAAATTTAAAAATGGAGAACAGAGATATAATGTAAAGAAAAGAGCTAGTAAAATTTGTTTTCTTAAACCAACTTAAACGGTACCCTACTTTATAATAGGATAGATCCTAAGCCAACGGCAACTCCACCTGTAATCAATGTATGTGAAGCTGCAATATCAATACCCTCTGAAAAATAATTCACGCGTGACATATTATCATTTTTTTTCTTCTTAGAAGTACAAGGTGAAACTAAATGAAAAAAGCATCTCATCAACAGTGCAAACCTTTAACCTTTCCGAATGCTATATCCCTGTAAACCGCATACTTAGATTTCACCTCATGCAAAGAGTCCTAAACTCCAATATCAAATTCACTTTATTAAGTACGGCAGTTGAAAGTTACATTACGTTCCATAGATGCTTTGAGGTTTTGAAGCCTTTATTTTAACTCAAATTCAGACTGGAAGTGGCAAAAGCCTCCACCAAATTAAACCTCTTCCAATTGGACAATCTACAACGTATAACATTGACAGAAAATTCAAGTTCCTAAATATCTTGGCAATCAAACGGAGAGAATTGATTGCTTGATTCAATAGCAGAAAGGCTGACAATAAATGCTTAAATCTTTTCTTTTGTTTCTCAGCATATAAACATAAATAATAATCCATCCAGCTGTGAATGTTTGACGCCAAACATACGATTTCTATTATCAGCTAATGCAACTAAACAAAAAAACACTATTAATATAATCACTTCAAATAATGCAGAAAATGGAATTCTGCAGATAATTTCTTACAAAAAAAGCAAAGTTGTCTAGTTACTAGTGGTTGAAATTGAAGAGCCAAAAATTAACAAAAACAATAGAGGTTCTAGAAGTTTACTATGGTTTGCTGAAAATGAGCAGAAGCAGTGAGGCGAATTTGAGAGAGACAAGATTGAAAAGCTTGAATTGCGGTGTCGATTCTTCAACCATCTTCTGGTAAATCGTATCTTGTTGCACGGCGTACTCAATCCACGGAGTAGCCTCTTCTAGGGTTATCGATTTAATGAAGCTGTCACTCGATGGAGCTGTGTTTGGCTTCTCTTCTTCTGACGATTCTGCGATCTTTGTCATTGGAGCGGAGATTCGTTAAGAAATGGTTTCGCGCTACTGTCCCCAGCAGAAGGAGACTCTTCTTCACTGTAACATGTGACCGACCATCTGTAATCTGTCTGGGCTTTGATGACTTCGACCCGGTTTTTTATTGGACCGTATATGATCCAATGTTGCGGATGTTTTAGCCCGCGGACAACGGATCTGGAGTTTCGATTTGAATACGAACTTGTGCCCAACGTAATAGGAGGGGAGATAAACAAGCAAAAAGAGCAGGACAAAAAAAAAAAGAATTACCGTTGCGCAGTACCGACCTAAGTGAACTGAACACCTCTCTACACATTTAAGTGCCCAGGCTGTCCCTTTAACGTATTTCCCCTCTTCGTAAAGAAATGACTCGTGCCACTTAAGATAGCCGCACTCGGAAGCGAAGTCTGAAACTCTCTCGACGAGTCCCAGTTTTCTCAGTCTCCGAGATCCTCCCCTGTTACCAAACGGCATTACTAATTTACTGCTCTTCTGACGCTAGCGCTGAATCTTTCATCGGTAATTATGCTTCGGCCTTCGTCGATGATTCCCAGTCAGATTCGGTTCTTGCTCCAGAGATTGAACGAAGCTAACGCCAATTCTGTTTCGAGAGAGCTCTGTCAGGTTTTCCCTCAATTTCTAAGTAATATGAAAGAGCTCTGTCAGCTCTTTCAAAACCCTAATTTGACTAAAATATTATTTCTTGTCCGTAATTGGTGTCATGCATGAGTTTGTTTGTCTTTCGTTTTTTCTGTCCTACTTTAGGAAAGAAAAAATTATTGCAAGATTTTGAAGAAACCCCTAAAACCGCACATTTTCAGAGAGAAAAAGCTTTTCAAGATTTTCAGGAAACCCTAAAAATGTGCCTCTTCTTTTGTATGAAAATGATATTGTCTTTAATTGTTGTAATGATCGTTGTCCTTCTTTTGCTTTTTAAGAATCTCACAAGAAAGAATAAAATTCTTCTTAGATTTTCGAGAAAACCCAAACAAAGTGCATTTTATGCTGATACAATTAATAATTATTAATTAATCTTCTCAAACTTATTTATCGCGAGCAAATCATTGCTGTTCATTTCAACTCGTGGAAAATGAATTTGGTTGACAGGGGTGGTAATGATTAATCCTTCGAGAGGGATTCTTGTTCTGCCTTTTCTGCAGATTGGGTTGGTGCTTTATTTTATAGATTTTTATTGTATCCTATTGGATTAATGTTGGAATTTTTTTCCCTCTTTTTGGCAGTTCACTGAATATGGAATTGAGGGAAGTATTATGATGCTTCAAACTTGCTTGGATCACTTGAATCTTCGCGGAACTGACTCGAAGAATCCTCAGCTTGATTCAGTTGTAGCATCAGTTTTTAAATATATAATGAATAAATCAAATTTCAGTACCGTGTTTAGTCAGTCACTAGGATTTACTGAGATCAATGAACAACTCCTAGAGAATTTATCAAATGCATTGAAGTTATCCTTACCTGAAAGAATTGGCATTGGTCTTGCTTTGTCCGATTCAGAAAATCTTGATGCTACAATGTGTGGTAAGTTTCCGGTTTTAAATGGCATTATTGTCGAATGGGTGTGGTGACACTTGATTTTGTTTCTTCAACTGTTTGTTTTCTTTTGCATGTGTTGGCCATTCAGTATTATAGGAATTAACATTTTGCTGCTTTATAGGTAAGAACTTCTGTATGGCTCATATTGAGAAGCTGTGTACCAATCCTGTTCCTGTGAATTCTGGCGAGCAGATTCAGAATATTGTTATGTTTCTCCAGCGGTCGAATGATCTTTCCAAGCATGTAGATTCCTTTATGCAGATATTATCTTTATTGCAATCAAAAGATGTTTCCCAGTTTGTCTTAACTCCTGTTGTCCCATATGAATTGCGTGAAGCTATTTGTCCAAGGTTCAAATTCTTTTAGCTGTTTTTTAACTTAGAATTGTTTTGGAATTAATCCCATGATGCAAATTGAAAGATATATATTTTTAAATTTTTTGCCGCAGGGATGTGGATTTGTTTCATGAATGTGGAGACTATGATTTTGAGGATATATTAGCCGAAATGGAGAAGGAAATGAGCATAGGAGATGTTATGAAGGAACTAGGTTATGGATGCACAGTTGATACCTCACAGTGCAAAGAGATTCTCTCTCTTTTCTTACCACTGACTGAGATTACCCTGTCTAGGATACTTGGCACCATTGCTCGCACCCGTGCTGGACTTGAGGACAGCCAGAACACATTTTCAACCTTTAGCTTGGCCCTTGGTTGCAGCACTCTATCTGATCTGCCATCACTGAGCTCTTGGAATGTTGATGTCCTTGTGAAAACAATTAAGCAACTTGTCAGTTCTTCTGGTTTTTTGCTTTGAATGTGGCAGTTGCTTTTAGGAAAGTTAAGTTCATTTTTTCTAAGTATTTTTGTTGAGTGCAGGCTCCTGACACAAATTGGATAAGCGTTGTTGAAAACTTGGATTATGAGGGTTTCTACTTTCCTAGTGAGGAGGCATTTTCTTTTTTCATGTCTGTATATAAATATGCATGCCAGGTATGTTTTGTACCATTTATATAGATGTATCTAATCCAACTTGTTTTAAACAAATATGTGTGAAATGACAGAGTGGAATGCAGGATCTGTTTCCTCTCCATGCCATCTGTGGGTCTGTTTGGAAGAATACCGAGGGTCAGTTATCTTTTCTTAGATATGCTGTAGCAGCACCACCAGAAGTATTTACCTTTGCTCATGCTGCAAGGCAACTGGTATGATGCTATTTGTATCCACTTACTGCTTTATTCCTTGTGCAATCTGTTTGTGATTTTCATGGATAATGAACAATTTTTTCAGGCACATGTTGATGCGGTGCATGGGCATAAGCTTCAACTTGGTCATGCAAACCATGCATGGCTGTGTCTTGATCTTCTAGATGTGCTCTGTCAACTAGCTGAGAGGGGCCACACTAACATTGTGCAATCGATGCTTGAGTACCCTCTTAAACACTGTCCTGAAGTCTTGCTTCTTGGGATGGCACACATTAATGTATGTTTACCATATTTAATTTTTTTGGTAGTGTTTTAGATTATGTTCTCACATCAGTTCTTGGTTGCTGAATTTTCTCTCTGTGATTGCAGACTGCTTATAACCTCATCCAGTATGAAGTTTCTTTCTCTGTTTTCCCGATGATGATCAAAAGTACCACAGGGAATGCTATGATTCTTCACATCTGGCATGTGAATCCCAATCTCGTGTTGCGGGGATTTGTTGATGCTCACAACATGGAGCCTGACATCATGGGTAGAATATTAGACATTTGTCAGGAGCTGAAGGTAAAGTTAGCATGAACTTTCAGAACTTGATATTGTTTATCCAACCTGGTTGTGTGGTGTGCCAAGGATAAATGTGTGCCATCTGCATCAGACATGCTATTATCTTTCCAATTATGCTGATTTTGGATGTTGTCTTAATTATCCATTGCCAGGGAAAAGTGGTCTGGTTTTGCCTTTTTGTCTAATCTATTGTTTATTCAGGCTATTGCTAATTTCTTCTGTTAACATAATCATTTTCTTATATATTTGCAGATCCTATCATCGGTCCTAGAAATGATTCCTTCTCCTTTTGCCATCAGATTGGCTGTTCTTGCTTCACATAAAGAACTTGTAGATCTTGATGAATGGTTGAGTGTTAATTTAAATACATTCAAGGATTTTTTCTTTGAGGTAATTTCAACTCCCCAGCTGCCAATGTACTCTGTTGGTGTCATTCCTACTATTTTTACTCATTTAGATCTGAAAAGGGAGAGAAAAACAGTCTGACATGCATAGTGCAACATTGCAGGAGTGCCTCAAGTTTGTGAAGGAGATTCAGTTTGGTAAATCACAGGATTTTTCTGCCAAACCTTTCCATCATTCTGGTGCTCACTTGAATCTTTATATGGAGAAAATTTCCGCTATTCTGAAGGTCTACTTATATACTCTATTTTACTACTCATGCGAAAATGTTTTCAAGGATTGCTTACATTGTTCTCTGCACTCATTATGCAGGTGTTAAAAGCTTATACTGGTTTGGTTACCTCAACCAAGCTTTCTGATGAAATAGAAAAGTTGCAGGCAGCAGTCATGGATTCTAGTCCAAAGCTTCAGAATGGTGCAGCCATGAATTCAACAACTTCTGAAGGATATTCGGATGACATTGAGGCAGAAGCAAATTCTTACTTCCATCAAATGTTTTCGGAACAGTTGACCATTGAAGCAATGGTTCAAATGCTTGCGCGGTTCAAGGAATCTTCTGTAAAAAGGTATAGCGTTGAAAGTTTTTGCCTGGTTGATTTAATACTGTGTTCTGATCTGCCTCTGTTTCAAAATCTATATAAATTTAGAAATTGCCTGTGTAGGGCAAAATAGCAGAAGAGGATTCATGTGGCCAATGGTAGCTAATTGAGTTGGGATTGAGGCATAGTTGAGTTTATTCTTTGTTTGAAAATATTTTCAGCTTTCAGAGACTTGTAGTTTGTAGTCCTTGTCTATTCTCAGCTACCGGATGAAGCTTAATATGCATATCACAACATTTCTAGTACATGAAATTTAGGGGGGTTTATGTATGTCTGAACATTGACTTGTCAAGTATTAACATTTAGTCTTTTTCTTTTTTTGGGTTTATACTTTGTTAAGTATTTAACTCTTTTTTTTCCTCTAATTATGAAAGTGCTACTGTTATCTTTTTCTAGTTTTGGGGGTTGGTCCATTGACATTCTAATTTCAGTTAGTGAGAGGACAATAGTTTCCTCATGTTTGACATTTCATATGCATTTGTTTTTGTGATTATGTGCAAACTCAAGTTTTAAAATCAATATTTTAGAAAATTCCATGCTTAAGGAAAATTAAAAAGAAAAACTTCTTGAGTGTTCTAATTTGGAGTTTTGTTGGTTTACTACTGTATTTTCTCAAAAAATGAAATTAATTATGGATCTCTGCTGAAGTTTCCTTATCCTGTATGTTGAGTTTTTTTTTAACATTTTGCCAATTTTAGGAATAATGATGCACTGACTGCCATATGAACTGACAGGGAACACTCAATATTTGAGTGCATGATTGCGAATCTATTTGAGGAATACAGGTTCTTCCCAAAATATCCTGAAAAGCAGCTGAGAATTGCTGCTGTTCTCTTTGGTGAGTTTCATTAGTCAATGCACCATTGTCAATCTTGACTCATTTTTCTAGGTGACTTATTGTATACCTGCCTTTGAACTTTTTACAATTTCCAAACTTTTCCATCATTCTGGTATGCTCGGGGTATTTTGAGGGTAGTTTCTTTATCTTGTCATAAGCTTGGCCTTGTTGCACATCTTTCCATGACCAAAAAAGGATCCTTGTTGACATCAAAAAAGTTAAAGGATCCTTGATTTTGGACTTGCTGATTTTGTCTCTTTGATGATGGATGAGAGATGGTTAAAGCAACACAAATATTATTATACCATCAGCAATATTGTAGACCTAGAGGGGAGGCTTGCATCATTTGCTGTTTACTTGCTGAAAAATTATGTGCTTAGATTAGATGCAAATCATGAGTATGAGATGAGACTTTGTTAACCTCCTGCTCTCTGTATGAAGTGCTTGGTTATTGATTTTTTTTTGAAGATGTGTCTATGGCATAAATGATTAAGAAATATCTGCTTTGTATTCATATATACCTTATATCAATGTAGCTGCTTTGAAATACTGTTGGTACCTTTACTGATATCTTCTCACATATTTAGCGCCATTATCCATATTTAAGTTGACGCTTACCTTCATCCTGTCTTACTAAACATGGCTCTGAACCTTTTACAGGATCCATTATCAAGCACCAGCTTGTAACTCATCTCACACTTGGCATCGCTCTGCGTGGTGTTTTAGATGCACTGCGTAAACCTGCTGATTCCAAAGTTTGTATCTCCTTCCATCGAAATTTCTTCATTGATTTTCTCTTCTATGGTACTGCTAATGGCCTCTCCGCTTGCAGATGTTTGTGTTTGGTACCAAGGCATTGAAACAATTTGTGGACCGTCTGATTGAGTGGCCACAGTACTGCAATCATATTTTACAAATATCTCATCTCCGTAGTACTCATGCAGAGCTTGTTGCTTTCATTGAACGGGCTCTTGCCAGAATTTCATCCAGCCATTTGGAATCAGATGGAGCTAGTAATCCTTCTGCTGTTAATCAGCACAGCTCCTGTCAGGGTACCACAGGAAATGGGGAGGTAAATGGTGATATCATACGCATATAGTTTTAAGAAAATGAAAATAATTGTGTCCATTTGACTGACCTAGCTGAAAGTAACTTGCACTCAAATTTTATTTTGATTTCTTTAGATCTGTTTGAATGTTTTAAGGTGTTGCTCTCAGACCTTCATTTTTGTAGTCTGTCCAAAAGGATACTAATTATGAATCACAAATTTTATATTACAGATTGACTATAATTCAGTCTGTTTCTTTATAATAGATGTTGATATGCGTTTAGACCACAATTTCCATAGTCATAAGTGTTAGTGTGGTCTATCTGGTGGTTAAGCCAGTTCAGATATTTGCGACCTGAATGGTTGTTTCTTTTTGTAAATGTGGTTCATTGTTACAGGTTAATGGCTCCAGCATCACACAATCTGGGCAGCAGCCTTCTTCCCAGATACAGCTTCAACAGAGAAATGAAATTGCATTTGATGACCATCTTAAAGTGTCTGCAGCTCCATCTAATGACATGAAACCGCTTCCATCTTCTATTGGTCAACCATCATCGGTTGCTCCCATAGGTGATGCTTCCAGTGTTCAGAAGGTATGCTTGGTGGTAAGCACTCTGTTACTCGTTGGAAATTAACAACTGAAATAAACGTAATCTTTATTTTATATCTGCAATTGCAGAATGCTGTCAGTGCTCCAGTAATGCTGTCGACATCTTCTGGTTTTGCTCGTCCTTCTCGAGGAGTTACATCTACTAGTAATTTTCTATAACCTAATTTTCAAATTGCTGTTGTGTTTCCATTTTATGTATTCAATGCATGATTTCTGTATGGATGCTTGTACATTGTTTTCTATTGCAGAATTTGGCTCTGCTTTGAACATTGAAACACTAGTTGCTGCTGCAGAAAGAAGAGAGTCACCTATAGAGGTAACTTTATTTCATCTATCACAAATATTGGAAACAGCATTTGAAGGAAGCATAAAATTAATGTTTAATGTGTTGAAGCACTTCTGGAAGTACGATGGCACATTGACTCAAGTAATTGCTTTGCAATACCTTTGTTATGGTATAAGTTGCATTTCACCCTTGTGGAACTGTCCCCTGAGTTTGAAGGAAGCAGATTGTGTTAGGTGGGCAGCCAGGTTTTTGTAAGAGACACACATCTCAAGAACATGAATCCTAACTCTTTTGTGATTTAGATTTAGCTGAATTGAGTAGAGCTTCTTTGCATTGTTTCTTTCTTATTCTTTGGTATTCAAATTTTAAGTTCCATATTAAGATGTAAGGATGGATAGAGTAAGGGATGGTTAGCGTCCGTGAAAAAGGAGAAAATAGCTCAAGTTAAGGATAAAATGGTTCAGTTTTGTACAATAAAGATAAAGGACCATTTAAGTGTAGGAATAGAACTTCTACTGAAACAATGGCAGAAATTGAGGAGAAGGAGAGTTGTTTTCATATAATAATTATTGAAAGCATGGATAGAAATACTACTGTTGCTTCTCTCCTCCTCTTCTCTCCTTTTTTTTTTTTTTTTTTCAAATGTGAAAAAAGAAAGTTAGGAAGATTCAGGTTAAAGAAGTTAGGAATAGTTTTACAGGTCTGTAGGGTTTCAATGGTGGCTGGGAAGTGCTGGTGTACAAGTTATACTAAATGCACCAATTATCATTATCATGGTCCTAATATATTAATATTCACCTTTAATAAGTATAAGTTACACTAAATGCATCTGTTAGCAATGATTGTTTATTGTTTTACAACAACTGTTTAATTCTTTTAAAAAAGAGAACAGGAATTATAGATTTGTGCTTTAAAGATCGGAGAAGACAACTGGTAGTGAACACAAAAGTCGAAAATGTAACTTGAAAACTCTTTTCCAGAATCTGTTTTGAAAACACAAAACATCTATTTACTGTTTCAATGCTAGTTTTTGATAAATGAATTTTGTGTTTGCCAAGTATTTTTTCACTAATAAACATGTAGTCCATTTGTTGGATTTAAAAATAGAAAACAGGTTGGAAATTGATGCCACATGTACCCTTAATTTTCTGCCATTTTAATATGATATGGTGTTATGTGATGTAATACAATTTTCTTATGTATCTGCTTACTGATTACAGGCTCCAGCATCAGAAACTCAGGACAAGATATCATTTATTATCAATAATATTTCGGCTCTGAATGTCGAAGCCAAATCTAAAGAATTCACTGAAATATTGAAAGAGCAGTACTATCCCTGGTTTGCTCAGTATATGGTTATGAAAAGGTCAGCAACCATGATTTCCTTTGTATGTGTATCTGCATGTGTGTGCATGTATCATGCATCTATTCTTTGTTATACAAGAACTATATCAATGTTGATTGTAGCTGCTGGCCTGATACTATCATATCATTGCCAAGTCTCATTTGATCTACTGCCTTCTTCTAACAGAGCAAGCATTGAGCCGAATTTTCATGATCTGTACTTGAAGTTTCTGGACAAAGTTAATTCAAAGTCTCTGAACAAAGAGATTGTCCAGGCCACATACGAGAACTGCAGGGTTTTTGTCTATAATTATCATAATAGTTCATTCAAATTTATTTACCTATATAAAGAAATAATGTTTGGCATCTGGATTTTCTTTTAGGTTTTATTGGGATCAGAACTCATAAAGTCAAGTTCAGAAGAGCGTTCTTTGCTTAAAAATTTGGGTAGCTGGCTTGGGAAGTTAACAATCGGAAGAAATCAAGTTTTAAGGGCACGAGAAATAGATCCCAAATCATTGATTATAGAGGTATCTGTCTCTGTGTCAACTGTTTCATATTCTATCATTCTCATTATTCCTCATAGATCCTTTCTTTTTGGGCAGTTCTATAGTACATTTCAAAAATGTATTGTATGTTTTCTGGTTGATCACTTGATTTTATATACCTTTACTTTTGTTGGCAGGCATACGAGAAGGGCTTGATGATTGCCGTAATTCCATTTACTTCCAAGGTTATTGTCACACATGTGTTTGTTTTGCCTGCTCAAGCATTAAGTTTTGTGATTGTACATTGTATTACTTGCTGCAGATTCTGGAACCGTGCCAAAGTAGTCTTGCATATCAACCTCCCAATCCATGGACGATGGCAATTCTTGGTTTACTTGCTGAGATCTATTCAATGCCAAACCTCAAAATGAACCTTAAGTTTGACATAGAGGTATGAAGATATTGTTGCTCACACAGAAAATTGCATGCATATATATATGTGTCTGTAAGATTGGTGTTGTATTGAGTTATGCACGTACATTTTCTTGTGGTGTTTCAGGTTCTCTTTAAGAACCTTGGCGTGGATATGAAGGATATAACACCCACTTCTCTTCTCAAGGATCGGAAAAGAGAGATCGAAGGGAATCCTGATTTTTCTAATAAAGATGTTGGAGCATCACAACCGCAGCTGGCTCCTGAAGTTAAGTCAGGAATAATTTCTCCACTAGGTCATGTTGAATTGCCACTTGAGGTTACCGGCCCATCTAATTCTGGTGGCCCTGCACATTTATTGTCTCAGGTCTATGCAGTTTTGTTTGTTGTCATTCTTTGCTAGCAGTTAATTAAGCGCATCTTTAAGTTCTATTTTCTTCTGGCTGGTTCTTTTAGTATGCGGCTCCTCTTCGTCTTTCTTCTGGTACATTGATGGAGGATGAAAAACTAGCAGCTCTTGGCTTGTCTGATCAGCTTCCTTCCGCACAAGGCCTGTTTCAAGCTACTCAATCCCATTCGCCTTTCTCTGTTAGTCAGGTATGGTATCTTTTTTTAGTCTTCCTTTGGTGTGGCGACAGTTGATTGACTTGTGTATTTACTGCTGGATTGTTCTTCTGTTGCAGCTTTCAACACCTATACCGAATATTGGAACACATGTTATTATCAACCAGAAGCTTACAAACCTGGGCTTGCACATGCACTTTCAGAGGTTTGAAATTTTTGATATCTTAATACTTCCTGTTTATTGACTACAGTGACTTGCGTGTCTACAATAAGCTCCCTCCTGTCATTTGTTGCAGAGTGGTTCCAATTGCAATGGACAGGGCTATCAAAGAGATTGTGTCTGGCATTGTCCAGCGTAGTGTTTCTATTGCTACTCAAACAACAAAAGAACTTGTTTTGAAGGTTTGTTAACTCTGTAAAGCAGTGTTCCCAACTACTTGGTGTTATTAGGCATTTCAATTAAGCATATTTTAGCATTGGCTAGGGTGTATTCTTCACTGATAATGTTGTTAGGTCACTACTTCCTGTGTTTTTGTTCTTCCTGGTTGCAGTTTTAAGTTGAAAGAAATCCTCCATTGGATAGATGTATTGATTTGTTTCATTACAAAAATATTCCACTTATCCATTACAACCACTTCCATGTTGGGATGCACCTCAGTATCGAACAATGAAAGAAATTCCTTCTTGAATAATGAAAGAATAACCTTATACCTTGGTTCAGTTGATAACCTTCGCAAGTACTTTTTAACAAAGATTGCTAACCAATACTTGTATTGACCTCAACTTACTTTATCCCAATGCAATTTTAGGATTATGCCATGGAATCAGACGAGACACGTATATACAATGCAGCACACTTGATGGTTGCAAGTTTGGCGGGAAGTCTAGCCCATGTGACATGCAAGGTTTATATCTCACGTTGGAACTTGTCAGAACTTCTGTTCCCCTTTGATTATTTTGTTCTAAATGATGCCCTTTTTATTTTTCATTTTTCATTTTTGTCTTTAAAGTTTCATTGTTTTTCATCCATTTTCTAATTATGTTTTTGGTTTGCTAGGAACCCTTGCGCGGTTCTATATCAAGTCAACTGAGGAATTCTCTTCAAGTTTTAAATATTGGGAGTGAACTCCTTGAACAAATTGTGATACTTGTTACCAATGACAACCTTGATCTTGGCTGTGCAGTCATTGAACAGGCTGCTACAGATAAGGTTAAATCTTTTGCTTAATATGTACTTCTGAGTCTTTTTTTAATGCTAGAGCAGACAGCCGTGGATATGGTTGACTTTGTCTGGGCTCTGTGTGCTCTGATGCAAACAGTCTTGGATACTTTCCTTAAAGATTATCATTGCTTTAGGACCCCTTATAAGTGATGTTTTGAATGCCTGTGGCCCCAGAGTTAGTAAAGTACTTATTGATATTAAATTGCAAACTGGTGTGATTGCCTTGCCAATGTGGTTTGCATTGTTTTGGATTCTTTATTATTTTGCTATTCAAGTTTGGAACATGAGAATTTCTGTTCTTAGCACATTTTTAGTGTGCGTCCTCTCTATGACCTGTCTTTGCAATGGATGATCCATGTGGTAAGACTCCATTTTGTGTCTGTGGACTGGCTTTTCCCATATAAAGTGCTCAACATATTACTGATTGTTAACATTAAGATTTTTATTTATGTAAACAGTGTCCTTAAGATTTTGAATTTCAGTTGATGGTTTTTCATGGCATTTCTCTTCATGTAGGCCATTCAAACCATTGATGGAGAAATAGCTCATCAACTTTCTTTAAGAAGAAAGCAAAGAGAAGGTGTGGGCCCCTCATTCTTTGATCCCAGCATGTATGCTCAAGGATCAATGGGTGTTGTGCCTGAGGCTCTGCGCCCTAAACCTGGTCACTTATCTGTTTCTCAACAGCGAGTTTATGAGGTAAACACCCACTGACCAGCTGTTTGAGCTATTTTTGATGTTGAGGAGAAATACACCTAAGATTACCTTCACCAATCCCTCCTTTTCAGGACTTTGTCAGACTTCCTTGGCAGAACCAATCTAGCCAAAACCAGTCTGCTGCTGTTTTGACTTCATCTGGTGATGCTGTTCAGACTGGTGCATTTGGTTTAGCAGCTGGGCAAGTTAACCAAGGCTATTCATCAAGTGCAGCAAACACAGGATTTGAAACAGTCTCTCGCCCATTGGATATTGCTTCTGCGGCAATTGAGTCTAGTTCAACTGGGCTTCTAAGGTTTTTTTTTTTCACTTTATAAAGTACTCTGGTTTCTCCAGTTTCTCTAATTTCTTTGCTTATTTATTCAGAATTTATTGTATGTTTCAGTACATCGTTGGTTCATGTTGGGGCATCAGATGGTGGTATTCAGCACAATTCTGAAAATGACTCTGTCAATGCTGCATTTACTTCAACTACTGCAACTCCTGAATCTCCTTCAGTTGATTCAACTGAACCTGTAAAATTGCAAATTTTTATGGACATTAGTTTAATATTGCTCAGGACTTGGATCCTTTATCGCTGACATTTGCTTCTACTTTTTTGTCAGGAACTGGGAGCTTCTGTGCAGTCATTGCCATCTCCTGGTGCCCCTGAGCGCATTGGAAGCAGCATTTTAGAACCTTCACTGAACACAAGGGATGCATTGGACAAATACCATATTGTTGCACAAAAGGTTGCATATAACCTTCTTATTTGTGTCTTTTTCCCCATTGTTTATTACTACTTAATTGGAAGAGATGATATTCTACCTCTTGAGAAGTTGTAATATGATTTGGTGCATTAAAGTTGTACTTCTGAGTTTCTGTTGGAATCTTGTGTTTGAGTCTTATTTATCATCCAGGAGAGGGAGTGTGGGAGGCTGGATTATACAAATGTGCGCCTCAATGTTAAGGTTTCTTATACTAGAAGGGGTTACATGTGTATGGGGATTACATCATACTAGTTGAGAAATGTGGTGTTAGGTTTTATGGTTCTAGGAGTGGGGCAATGGGTATTGGATTCACTTGTTGAAAGATGCTGTTCATATTTTATGAAAGCCACCAACAGGATTACTTTGGCATGCAAGAGAAACCAATGATCTCAATCATGGGAGTTGTAAGAAAACTAAGTTAGCTATGGACTAGGGATTTTCTTGAGTTCTTATGTCATTGCTATTTGATTTGATTTTAATTGTTATTCGTTAAATCTCATCCATTGTTTTGCTGACCTCTACTATTGAAATGTTTCAGCTAGAAGCTTTGTTGGCCACTGATGCTAGAGAAGCTGAAGTTCAGGTCTTTTTCCTTTTTCTCTCCTGTTCTTGATTTGTAATGCCTCTGGATTTTTCTTGCTTGGGCACATTTTTGCCTTTGAACATACCTTGGCTATGGTACCCTATTCTGTCTTGTACCTTTTGTTGTACTTTTTTTTTAATCCAAAATTTGGTTTAAAAAAAGGTCTTGGGACTTAGATTTAAAGGAAGGCATGTACTTATTATGATGTATTTCTTTCTCAGGGAGTAATTTCTGAGGTGCCTGAGATCATACTCAGATGCATCAGTCGAGATGAGGCTGCTTTGGCTGTGGCCCAAAAGGTTCACTCTCTTTTGTAGGAATAGTTGTTATCTTTTTTAACTTTCTCCTCTCTCTTTAGAAGGTTTATGGATGGGCTCTGTCTGTTCCTTTGCAACTTTAATGTTCATGTCCTTTTATTTTTAGTTGCAAAAGGAATCAAACTACTTTGGTATTTAGTGAGTTCTAAATTTTCTTGCAGGTCTTCAAGGGATTGTATGAAAATGCTTCAAACAGTCTTCATGTTAGCACTCATCTTGCAATTTTGTCTGCCATTCGTGATGTATGCAAGCTTGTTGTTAAGGAGCTCACTAGTTGGGTATGCTCCAATGAACATTTTCCTTGTCATGGACCAGAATATTTAAGTGTTCGATTGCATCTTCACCTACTACTATATTGGCCTTGTTTTGTCTGTTGAACTTCAGTCATGAAGAACTCCTGAGGTTCTCTAAGGGTCTGCTTGTTATATATTTTGGAATTGCTTTTTGGTTGAGCATGCATTTTATTTCAAATACCATGTTTAGCTAAGGTGGGTACGTAATGTATTTTCAAAAGTAAATTATCCAATTCCTATGGTAGAATGAGAAAAAAATAGGAGGTTCAGGTTTCTCCTCATTTTGAGAATGAATTTTCATCTCATTCTTTGTTTGTAACATTCTTTATTTTGATGTTTCTTATATTTATCTACATACCTATTTTTAGGTAAGCATGTCATACATAATTCTTTATTTGAATTTCATTATATTGTATTTTGTTGTTTCCTATGAAAATCATTGGGATGGTTCATTTTGCCAATTGATTCTCATAATTGATTCTATGATTGCATAATGAAGTTGTAGTGCTATCTAAATATTCTCTCATATTATATGAGGCTTTTGCTTCCAAGAAATAAAAATTAAATTACCATCCAGTGTTGCTAGGATTGACTTTATCTTGATGGGTAAGATGGTGTATGTTTGAGCTGAGCTTGCACTTAAGAATGATGACACGAGTTTCTTTGTAAATGGCTTATGCATTTTGCCACGCCATTGATTTAATCAGCTATTGCTGTGGGTATATTTATTTTCTAAATGTTCTTTGTGTTCTATTTTGTCATTATCATAACTGACTGTTCTTATAGGTTATTTACTCGGATGAGGAGAGAAAGTTCAACAAAGATATTACTGTTGGCCTTATTCGTAGTGAATTACTAAACCTTGCAGAGTATAATGTTCACATGGCAAAGCATATGGACGGGGGACGGAATAGTATGTATAGAGAACTATTTCATTTACTTATTTTTTCTACCAGAACTGAGTCAACTGATCCATTGCATAAAATGTGCAGAGGCTGCAACGGAGTTTTCCGTTTCTCTCCTTAAAACTTTGATCACTGATGAATCCAGAGTCATTTCAGAACTTCACAACCTTGTAGATGCATTAACAAAGGTTGCATTCATTCTTTATGTGACAGCGTGCATTTCCTAACTAGTTCTATTTGCATTTTCTTACTTTTATGGATTTTTCAGCTTGCTGTAAAGCCTGGGTCTCCTGAGTCATTACAACAGTTGATTGAGAATGTTAGAAATCCTGCTAATGTAAATGAATCATCTGGGGTGACCATCAGCAAGGAGGACAAGGCTAGGCAATCCAAGGATAAAAAGGTTAGTAGAAAGGTTGTCATCTAATGGTTAGCATGTGGTCTGCTGATTCTTTTTTAAGATCCTAAGACTTAGTTGAAACAGGCTCCTGGTAACTCCACAGCAAACAGGGAAGATTATAACATCATAGAGTCTATGGATCCAGATCCTGCTGGTTTCCATGACCAGGTATGTTGACATTAAGTTGACTAATACTTCTGCTGGAAAAAATCATGCAAAGAAGACCAGAAAAAGATAAACAGTCAGTTCCCCTGCAAATATGAAGATCTTCCAGATGATGCTCCCAATAGATTGTTTCCTTTAATCTGAACCAATAATCTTCTCTGTAAATTGTCTATCTCAAGTGATCTCTGAACGTGCTTCCAGTAGAATTTATTTTTGGTTTCTCTTTGAACTACACCATTGACATTAAAACAGATTTGGCAAGAGGGGATGCCAATTTTTTGATTCCAAGAACCAGGAATGGCAAATGCACATACACATACACATGCACTAATGTGTTAATTGTGGCTCTTTTCTTCTTCGTTTTTCTATATACATCGCTTCACAAATTTTGGTATGTGAATACTTTTGTAGGTATCCATGCTGTTTGCGGAATGGTACCAGATATGTGAACTTCCTGGTACAAATGATGTAGCGTGCACTCATTTTGTGTTACAATTGCATCAAAACGGACTGCTGAGAGGGGATGATATAACAGATCGCTTTTTCCGCCGCCTCACTGTAATTTTTCTTTCTTGATTTGACTTGTAATGGAAGAATAATACTCAATCATTACAAACTTCCAGTTCCTTCATGTGTGTGTGTGTGTGTGTTTCTTAGGAACTCTCCTGTATGTTTTTAAGAACAGTAAAATATTCAAAAACCTCTAATTTTTGTCTTCCCTTTTCTAGGAAGTTTCTGTTGCACATTGCCTATCTTCTGAGGTGACTAATCCTGCTACATTGCAATCACCTCAACAAGTGCAGAGTCTATCCTTTCTTGCCATCGACATTTATGCAAAACTTGTGTTATCAGTCCTGAAGGTATATATATGTATATATATATTTCAGAATTATGTTAATATGGTTATATTTGCATCCTGTCTTGCAGTGTAATTTACAATGCTGTAACTTGTTAATTTTATTCAGTGTTGTACTGGGGAGCAAGGATTGAGTAAAATCTTTCTTTTGTCAAAGGTGAAGCTTAACCATAATTTATTCCTTGACTTTTCCATTTTTTAAATCATGGGTTGTATGCTAACTTTAGTGTATTTTACAGATTTTGAGCGTGACTGTAAAGTTTATTCAAAAGGATGCTGAAGAGAAGAAATCATCTTTTAATCCAAGACCATATTTCAGATTGTTTATTGACTGGCTGCTAGATGTTGGTTCACTGGACTCTGCTACTGATGGTTCAAACTTTCAGGTACGGTTGATTAGTATTCACTTTGTCCTAGTGGTCTCAGTTGAACAGCTGACCTTGATTGTGTATTTTGCAGATATTGACAGCCTTTGCAAATGCATTCCATGCTTTGCAACCCCTTAAAGTACCTTCCTTCAGGTTAGCATCATGAATTTTAATTCTTAGCAAGTTATTTTATAGGATTCTTTGTCTAGAAGGCTTTGTCTTGCTGATATCATAGTTTAAGAATAGATAAGTCAATTATACAGTTTTTATTTTCCAATTGCATTCAGGATATTAGAAATTGCTTAAAGATTGAGATTGAAGCTAAGGAATTGGCACAAGTTCTATGGTTTCAATGATAACAAATTGCACATCTTTACATGGTTAATGATTTCTTGCTTTGCAGAAACGGAAATTTTATTTTCTTCTGACGTTTTTATAAGATATGATTGCTGTGATTCTAAAAATGTTAATTTTTGGGCTAATATGACACCACATTGGATGATTCCTCGGAGATATACCTTCTTGTATTTTTCTGGTTTTTTTTATTTTTTCAGTTAGAGAAATTGTTCCCACTTTGCTAGTCTGTTCAACTATTCCCCTTTCATTATTGATTGATTTTGCATGGCCTACAATGGGACCTGATCAAAGGCTTCAAGTAGTAGTGCACTCGTGCAGTATGTGTTATGACGCGTGCGAAAATACCATTTAAATTTGTGGGATTCTGTGCAACTTCTATGTGTTAAGTGTGTAATTTAGTTGTCTTGATATTTAAACCACTGGAGCTTTGGTTGATACTCTTCTGATGAGAAATAGCCGATGGTTATTATTGCTTCAGCTCACACATTCTAGATCTTTGAGATATCATATGTGAAGAAGTTTTATTATTGATTTTCTTTGTGTTTTGTGCATTGCTAACTTGGTTTGAATGTTTGTCCAGCTTTGCATGGCTTGAGTTGGTTAGTCATAGGAGTTTCATGCCTAAATTGCTAATTGGAAATGTTCAGAAGGGCTGGCCTTATATCCAACGCTTGCTTGTGGATTTGCTCCAATTCCTTGAGCCATTTTTGAGAAATGCTGAACTGGGGGTGCCGGTTAGTTTGTTACAGTTGCTGGGTTGTTTTGTCTGCAGTTGGTTATGACTAGGTACAATGGGGTCCTTTATTTTATTTTTTTGGGTTATCCGTGCAGGTTCGCTTTCTGTATAAAGGCACACTCAGAGTGCTGCTGGTGCTTCTTCATGATTTCCCAGAATTTCTATGTGATTATCATTTCACCTTTTGTGATGTGATTCCTCCAAGCTGCATACAGATGCGCAATATTATCCTCAGTGCTTTTCCACGAAATATGAGGCTACCAGATCCATCTACTCCTAACTTAAAGGTGCCTATTAATCATTGTTACTAACACGGAATTAAGTTAACGTTGAAAATTAATCTGTTATCTTGCTTTCCAGATTGATTTGCTTCCGGAAATCAGAGATGCCCCTCGGATTCTCTCTGAGGTTGATGCAGCTCTTAGAGCAAAGCAGATGAAGGCTGATGTGGATGACTATCTCAAGGTACTTGATATTGCTCCTGATTATCTGTTCCACCTGATGAATTAGATTATCTGAATAATTTACCTTTTAATCTAGGCATTTTTTTCATTTCTCGGTGCTCCTTTCCTCCATTCCTATGATTCTTCTGTCTCTACTGCTTTTCCTACTAACGTCATCCTGATTAATAACATTTGGACTTTTTCTTTGCAGATGGGGCAACCAGGTTCCTCGTTTCTGACTGAACTGAAGCAGAAATTGATCCTTCCGCCTGTTGAGGCTGCTTCTGCTGGTACCCGTTACAATGTACCATTGATCAACTCTCTAGTACTCTATGTAGGAATGCAGGTAACCACTGGTTTTTGCACCACTTTTTTCATGTCTGGTTCTTCCAGTCATCTCAATGTTCACCTTCTATTGTTTTTGGTATAATGTCTAAACCATTTAAAAATTCTTTATTAAAAGCTCGGAATTATAGCCTTCTGTGGTTGGCGTGTATTAATTTGGAGAATAGTGCCTTTTTCTATTTTTTATCCTCTTATTTGGAGAATAATGCCTTGTTCAAAGTCCAAAATTACATCCCAAAATGTATTCAAACAAATCTTTTGTTGGAAATTGTCATTTATTTATTGCTTCATCGCCAAATTTGTCAATCTTGAATGTGCCTTGTCTCGTGTTTGGGTGAATGAGAGTGAGGAGAATTCAAGAACATTTCTAACAATTTGAAACTAAAGAGTATGGTTGTTGATTTTGGTTTAAAAAAATAATTGGAGCAAGCAATTTTTGTACTTTTATATGCAGGCTATCCAACAACTGCAGACGAGAACATCTCATGCTCAGTCAACGGGGAATAATAGTTCACTTACTGTGTTCTTGGTGAGTGCTGCCTTGGATATTTTCCAGACTTTGATTCAAGATCTGGATACTGAAGGGCGCTATCTCTTCCTAAATGCGGCCGCAAATCAACTGCGTTATCCAAACAACCACACACACTATTTTTCCTTTGTCTTACTTTATCTGTACGCAGAAGCAAACCAGGTAAGAAGTGCTCTTATACCTAGTATTTCATTGGACATCAAGAGTTACTTGTTTCGTTATTGTCCGATAATGAATAGTGATTGGAGTCAAATTTTGGATAATGTTCGCTAGATCATTCTCAATGGAAGGGTAATTATTAGTAACCCTTTATGGTTTGATGAACACAGTTTCCCCTTGTGCAGGAAATCATTCAGGAGCAAATTACAAGAGTACTGTTTGAACGTCTCATCGTTAATCGACCTCATCCTTGGGGTCTTCTTATAACCTTCATTGAATTGATCAAGGTAAAGCCTTTCTTTACTCAAATCTTGAATGTTAAAACGTGAGATCTTCATAGTTAGTAAGTCTCATAAGTGGATGTTTGTTCAACGCACAGAATCCTAGATACAACTTCTGGAACCAATCTTTCATAAGGTGCGCACCGGAGATTGAGAAACTCTTTGAATCAGTTGCAAGATCGTGCGGAGGTCTTAAGCCTGTTGATGAAAGTATGGTCTCAGGTTGGGTGGCCGACAACGCACATTGAGACAGACATTAAAATATATATATATATTTATTTAATCTATATTTACTGGTTGAAATGAAATTCCCTTTTGTAATTACTGTGTTCATTAACTATGCCGTAAAAAGAACCAAAAAAGAAAAAAAAAATCTTTATTATGTGCATATGTACTCGTTTTAAGATATCAGCAGTCCTAAGAGACGGTTCTAACCATTTAATAAATTCTCGTCGCCTCAATTCTGTGAACATAGTAGTAGAGTTGGTAATGTGTCAGAATCTATCCTTACAGGGTGAGAATTCGGAATTTATTCTCCTAAATAGGGCTCTATACATCAACTGGCACACAAGTCCCTACGTCACCAAGTTTTTGTTATAATGGAGACAGGCAAGGATGCTACAAATTTCATATTTGATATCAAGCAACTTCATGTGAAAAGCAATTATGAAACAGATCGTTGGCAACCAACTGAAGGCTCAAAAAAGAGGAAATCATAACCCAACTTCAGGTTCACCATCGTTTTCTCAGTTTGAAGGGAAGCATTTTAGAGTACTAAACTATTCAGCAACCTGACAATCTAATGAACCTCACCAAAATATTCCGTGACATATTCAAATTAGATTGTTATCATCGTTACAGTTTCAAGGCGCTCTACTCTCTACGAACGAAGTAGAGCTTACCCATGACATGAAGAATAGCAACAAAAGCTATGAAACCAATGCTCATAACAAGCACGACATTGGGAGAAATCTTGAGTCCTGGAGCATCGTCTGTGTAAAACTGAAGCATGGTACCCGCTGCCCCACCTGAAGCCCCGCCGCCGCTTGTCGTCCTCCTCCTCCGCATGCTTGCAGCTGCTGCTGCACTTCCTCTTGGGGGAGCTGCACCGGTTAAAGCCATTTCTGCAACATTTACCACCAAATTTTGGAACTCAAAATCGATATTTTTGTCACATGTAATGGTTTTGCCCAATCGACCACATACAATATTTGTTTGTTCGCTTTCTCTTTTTCTCCGGGCTTTTAATGAAATTGGATCCTTTTAGCACACCATTCTATGACCAGATTCAAATCTTTTAACAGGAAAAATTAAGTATTATCTTCGATTAACTACGCTTTACGTTAACACTGAGATTGACGCAGCTAAAATACGTGCGCATAATATACGAAAATCCACCTACGAATTGTTACACAATGGAATTTAAAAGCCATAGAAAAGCCAGATCTCTTGTTTTCTTTTTTTGGTATAAATCAGAATGCCATCGATCTAGCAAAGCTAAGTATGAAGTTGAGATCTACAAACAAATCACGGAGAGAGAGACATAAGAGAACTCACCGATAAAACTCGTGATTCAGATCGTTTCGCCGAAGCCAACTGTTGAAGATTCGATTGTGTCTTCACAAGAATATTATGTAATGCTCCGCCTTATTTGGTGGTTTTATTTCTCTCGTGCCTAGGTGCTTGTATTGCATCCAGCTGGAACCGTTCTGCTCTTCCACGGCTTGTGACCCAATAGTTTTCCGCCACGCCATTTATAGGATCCCACGTCAAACTGCTGGAAGTTTC
The DNA here is from genome assembly GCA_032401905.1 of Swietenia macrophylla. Lineage (NCBI taxonomy): Eukaryota > Viridiplantae > Streptophyta > Magnoliopsida > Sapindales > Meliaceae > Swietenia > Swietenia macrophylla. The sequence continues at coordinate 9,035,328 of CP135559.1, read as the reverse complement.
AAACCATCCATTTGCGCTTGCGAGTTATATAACCCGACCCCCTAACAGGCTTCTTTGTTTAGTTCAGTTTTGGTTGGATAATTGTATTTATTTATTTTGGGAAGAGGATGGAACGGCTGCCAAGAGAACAACACAAATATATATATATATATATATTAAAAATTTCAAATTATATCATATTAATAATTATTGGCGAAGCTTAACAATTACAATTATTTTAATGGTCAGAGACCGGATGCAAAGAAAAATATATATCATTTGAAATAAAAATTTAGGATATTTAATATTTATTTTAATATATTTGTTAAACAATGCATTAACGGGAACTATTCACCATGGAAATTTTACACACAAGGGGAGAGATTCAACTGGAACTAGCAAGTAATCTTCAATAGTGAGGCCAGAAACGTGGAAGAATAGTAACAAAGTACAAGTCAAATACACGAACCTCCACTCCCAAACATCTTATAAAGGTTTTGTTTGAGATTGCTTTCAACGAGATCAGTCATTGCTGCAAGACAAGAAATAAGAAAAAGGCAGTGAGAAGTAAATACGTTCCAAAGCTACTGTTCACACCACAAAAGAAAGTCAATTTGGATGTAACTTCCACATAAACAGATCAAGATCTTTCTTGCCAGCAGAATTCCATAACAAAGTACCCATTGAATATCACACAGCATTTGCTACCCCGGAAAATTTGCCATAGGTGAAACTGATACGGCTGGTAAACGGAAAAAACAATCTAGTAATGAACAAACCAACCTACCAATTGGTGTATTAACAGTTGTGTGAAGGTATCATGATTTTTCAGATCCAACAAACTCAAGGCAATTGGAAAGTACATGAGAAACAATAAACTTTACTAACATTTGATGATAACTACTCAAATCCTAAAATGTACGTGTGTATCTAGTGAAACATTGCAGCTGCAGACATAAATTAAAACCCAGATTTTCGGTGTCAAGTGCCACTTAAGCCAATAAACCCTTGGAAAAATCTAACACCTTTCTTTCCAATTCCTGTCCCGGCAAGACCAGCTGACAAGAGAGATTGGGAATCAGGTCTCCACTTCAACTCTTTAAGAACAGAAAATAGAGATGCCAGTCCAGGAGTGATTTCACTATCCTTTATGTTGTTACATGATACTACTCTTAGTCTTTGAAGCTCCTTCCAAGAGAGAACTACAGACTCCAAACCCCCAGTTGTTAGCAGTGTGCACCCTTCTAAAGATAGAATCTTCACCCTCCTATGAAAAAATAGAGAACAAATAAATAAATATACAAATTGTTCACGCATCAGACTTTTGGACCAGAAATGAAAATACACAAATAATGAATTTAAATTCTTTGGAATTCTACACCCCGATGACCCCCAAGAAGCATGAAAATCACACCAATGTTGATGCATTTTCGCGTATTTTGTTGTTTCAAATCTAAGGATTCAGATCAAACGGTGACATTTATTCAACACAAAGAATTTATAAGTTGGTGTAAACGTAACGCGGAGCTAAACTAATTGCCTTTTTTTAAAACATGCTGTCAACTAAAACTCAACCGTTCCAAACTCATTGTTCACAATGTAAATATCTTTCTGTGTTTTTTTATATTTTAATCACAATGATTTTATCATCGAACACAACTAGAAATTGGAACACTATATACATGAAAATTCAAAATGAGTAAGGCAGAACATAAAATGAATAATCATAGTACCTACAGATAGTAGAAAGGCCAAACACAGCATCCTCCAATCCCCAACAGTTCTGGAAAGCAATCTCGCTAACATTCTCACAAACCAAAAACAACGCTTCCAAACTCTGCTTATCCCTTAACTGACACCGCTGCAGCTGCAATTCTTCAATGGCCAAACAAGATCCCAAATGCTGATGAGAACCTGGGCTCAAATCGATACTCTTACAGGACTGAAGCTTCAAGGTCTTCAAATTCCCACAAAAGGATAGTGCGGCCAACCATCCACCATCCAATTTATGATCACAAAGAGTTAACTCCTCTAGCATTTGACAACACTGACCAATTGCTTTAATCCCATCATAACTTCCTTCACATCCACTTAACTCTAACTTTACTAATCTTCTGCAACCTTGAGCCAGTATCGTTAACCCAACATCTGAAACTATTGAATTGTAAAATCCACCAATAGAACCAATCAGTTTCACTACTTGTAAATTTTGACAACCAGAAATTCCCTTCAACGATAAATCTCCACAGCAATGCAACTCCAATTGTTGCAATGTGTGACACTCCTTAGCAATACTCAACAACCCATTTTCGCTCGCCCCAATAGCAACGATTCTACGCAAATTCGGATACTTTTTAGCCAGTAATTCAAGCACATGATCAACTGAATGTGAAGGTAAAACGTCGTCATGTTGGTCAATAAACCCATTTGTGGGAGAAAGCTGAGTATCGACATGGACCGATAAAGATTTGTGGGTCAACAAAATCCCAGAGTTTTTCAACGAACGAACACACGCGCCAACCACGTTTATCTCAGTGAGATTAGGAAACCGGGTAAAAACCCGACCTGAATCGACAAATGACCAGTCGGTAAGCTTCAAGGATCGCACCAAACGGCCGTGTAAACACAACCAACGTTTGCATACTAAAGAATCTGACACGTGTTGAGAAATCGGGAGCTTGGAGAAGATTTGGAGAAGGAGCTCATCGGAAAGTAGGGAGGTGTAATCAGGTCCGCGAGGGTCTGTACTTAGATATTGGAGTTTTGTTAGATTAGTCTCATTTGGCGATGCTAATGGTGATGGAATTGCAGAGACAGATTGAAATCGCATCTTGCGAACAACATGCTTTGTGTCTTGGTTTCTCAATAACACATCTGGTAAACTTAATGGTCTGGGTCTTTTTGATGGTGGTGTTGGCTTATCATTGTCATTCTTCAGATTATGGTTAGGGTTTGGATTTGGGTTCGGATTTGTCCCTGGTGAATGCGACATTTATTAGGGTTAGGGTTATAAATTTGAATAAGTAAAGTCAGCGCTTGCTTGTTAGCTGCAGTTCTCGATGCTCACCGGGAACAGATTTTGGATCAGATTTGTGGGGCGGGCAACTTTTCCCATTCGGTTCGTTTATGATTTCCTATAGGAGACATAATTCAAAGCGGCAGGAACTAAGATAGTATGAGAAGCAAGCGATTGTCAGTATCGCCACGTCAGCACAATGGAAAAATCTCATAGCGTGGCAGAACGGCATTGGATATCATATTGACTAGTTTGATAGTTCTGTGTAATTAATCTCCGATTCGGGCGGGCTCTGTTGCTTTTACAAAATGATTTGTAAATGAGTGAGGTTTTGCCGTCGGCTATAATGAGTTAATGAAATACTTAAAAAGGCATTTTGGATTTGTCTCTTGTGGCCGGTGATGAGACCACGCTCGCACTCTGCTTACTTTTATGGCCACTGGTTCTAGTTATAAATCATTACCGTCTTGAAAGGAATGGTGTTCGTAATTGATGTCCTCCTTTTGGTAAAAAGAATCCATCTTATCCTTCAAACATTAATGGGTATCAATGGAGAATCTGCATTTTTTTTTCCCTTTTCAATTTGGTTATGGGCTTCGGGCTTTCTTATTGAGCTTTGCCGTTTACCCAAAAAAAAATCCTGACAAGCCCGCATTGTAAGACATTCCAGGGATTAAAGTGCTCATAAGTCCATGAAATTATGGGCTGAAAGTGGGTTCAAACGGTCGGCGTTGGAATCGAAAGCCCAGGCTGAGTGCTTGGTTTGCGCTGGAATGTGGGGTAGTTGGTTAGAGGATTCCTTCGACGTTGGCTGCTTGAGAAGATAACTCGTACCATTGACATGTGGTGAAGCTAACGCCTGCGTGTCTTACACCAGATCATATATCTTACACGTGCACAGTATCCACGTCATACTCCACTCCAACATTTGATATTTGAGTTCCCACTCGCGTTCGTGGATTCCTTTCCTTCAATTTCGAGAGACCAATGTCCATCATCAAAACCTCTGTTTTGGATTATCCATTTTATTCTTTTCTGTTCATCTCGTCATTGAAGCTGATGAAAAATTGTATTGGTGGTAGTTTTCCGGTTGGACATAACCAGTTAGATAGGTCACATGGCCTGGCCCATCCATGCGTTTAACATTCACTATTTTGCTTTCAAAATCTTTTAATTCAATCGTTTTTACTGCGTGTAGTGAGGACCAGTGTCTCTTTCTTTGTCTTCCTTCTTAATTCTCTCTCCCTTTCTCCTACACACACCAAGTTATTCTTATCCCCAGGAGTGACTTCGTTTTCCACTTTTAACTCCTCGTGGTAAAAAAAAATTTATACGTATATATAGATAGAAGAAAGAAGGATACTATCATAAGACTACACGTTTCTTCAATTCATTAGAAGTTCCACGCAGCAAGCGATTCTTCTCGACCTGGGCCAGTGTGTTCCCAGTTGGGATCTCGATAACAATCCCACTAATTACAATCGAAGCTCTCTCCGTTCTCGCCCCGATTCCACTGCCGCACCCAACGTTCCCATGTACTACGCGTATCCCTTTCTGCAACTTATTATATTCATATGATATCATCGTGCTGGTGTTAAACGATCTCGTTTTTGTAGTGTTGGTATATTTTCTCGATGTTAATGGTTCATTAATTTGTTACTTTGAGCAGGTTAGACAACGAAGTAGCGGAGCTAACATGGGAAAACGGGCAACTAGCCATGCACGGCTTAGGACCGCCGCGCGTGCCGTCCAAACCCGTGGCAAACACTTCTCCTACAAGGTACGCGTGGGAGAAGCCACGCGCCAGTGGCACACTCGAGTCCATAGTCAACCAAGCAACTAGTTTGCCCCAACGCAAGCCTCCATTCGACAGCGGCTGCACCCATGAACTGGTGCCATGTTTGAACCAACAACGTGCTGCAGCCGCTGCCGCCACCTCGGCAACTGTGACTGTGGACGCTTTGGTTCCATGCTCAAACCGGTCCGAAGACCGTACCACGCACATGATAGACCCCGTGCCAGGGATCAGTGGCAAGTGCGTGGTGAATTGCTCAACTCGTGCTGGGTCCTGCAGCAAGCCCGCTGCCACTCAGGATGAGGACCTCGTCCTGGCGGGTAAACGCGCGAGAGTGGAGGGCGTCCCGGCGGCGCCAGAGTGGAGCAGTCGAGACCAAAGCGTGAGCGGTAGTGCCACGTTTGGTAGGGAAAGCCAGCATGTGACGCATGACACCTATGATGTGGAAATGGGCGTCGGTTTCACTTCTACTTCGATGGGTTCGCCAGAAAACACCAGCTCCGTCAAACACGGCACTAAGACAAACATGACTGATGATCGTGACTCCGTTTCTCACAGTAGACCATCAGTAAATTCCACTACATATTCTAATGTTTCATGCATATAAATATAATCTCATTTTGTCAACGAAAGAGATTTTATCTACAATTATTATTTTTAATTATTATTTGATACGTTAAAGAGGGAAGCAGATGATCGAGGGGAAAAGCAGAAAGGGACTGGGAAATCCTCAATTTCAACCAGGAGAAGTAGAGCTGCTGCTATTCATAACCAGTCTGAACGAGTATGTCAAGTCATAGCCATAATTAAGTTATAATAATATTGTTTTGTAGTATTAGTTCCGTTTTAGGACATACAGATATACAGTAACATTAATTTGCTTAATCTATCTGCAATATTACTTCCAGAAAAGGAGAGATAAGATCAACCAGAGGATGAAGACGCTGCAAAAGTTGGTCCCCAATTCCAGCAAGGTACGAAGTCTGACTGCTGCCTACTTCGCTGTTTGGTCATTTAATTAAAAATTAAACCCCCCGAGTGAAATTATAATTACAGCAACGGACTAGAGATACTTTCTGATAAAATATAATTGCTTGTCTTCTATTATTACAGCCTAGCCATCTAATGAAAACCTACACTAAATTAGCTCTAGATTAAGCTCGATTACAAAGATTAATTACATTTGTAGAGTTGTAAATTCTTCTGGTTTCGTAACTAACACAGCTATAGGTTTTAACCATGCATTTTAGAAGAGGGGTAAACTTAAAGAGTACTCTTTTTTACCAACCATCTCTACTTTTAAAGTTTTCGCCTGTTTTGTGAATATTATTACTCGTTTATAATTATAATTTCTTTGTTTTAACTATGATATATTAATATTCAAAACCAACACCCTTTCCTGCTGGCTGGACAATGATAACATGTTACTGAAAGAGAGAGGACAAAAAGTTGAAGAATAACTATTTTCCCAAAACTTTTGCTGCGTTCACAATCACTTGCTCAAATTTTATGCACTGACTGAGGAATATCTATATAATTCAGGCCTTTATCGTTTAGTATATGCTCTTTTCATCTCCTTTTCGATCGACATCCTAAGGATTATCATCTTTTCGTAGCTTGACATATTCTTCCCCCCATGCATGTCTTAAAAGTTAGGTTGCGTCTTGTAAGTTGAACTCATTTTCATCCAGGAGTGAAATGTACAAGAGTACTATTCTCAGAATGTAAAATAGATTTTTCGTTTAAGGACCTAAAGCCCTAAACATAGCAGCCAGTAGTAATGGTTTCAAATGTGGTCCAAAACTCTCTTTATTCAATGGCTGTAGGCATTTTGGGACAGATAGTCCATACGTCCAATATTTCCATCGACACCAACTTGACAGATAGTGGTTAGGTATAGAGACAATCACCTGTCACCACATTAATACCCTCCAGTTGTAGGGCATATTGCCTCATTCTTGTTTGGTATCATGAATTCGTTCCACTTCAGTTTAATTGCGTGTACACGCTTTGCATTATTTCTTCTGGTCTAATGAAATTACTTCCAAGTATTTGCAATATAAAGGTGGGGTATGGATATGGATATGGATAAAAATAAAAAATAAAAATGGAAGAACGTGGTGTGGGTTTTAATGTGCAATCGCATGCATACATAAACCAATCCAATACAGTAATGGTTTTCTATTTGATTTTGATTGCTGTCGTTTTTATTATACTCATTACAGACAGACAAAGCTTCAATGCTAGATGAAGTGATAGAATATCTCAAACAACTACAAGCTCAGGTTCAAATGATGAGTAGAATGAGCCTGCCACATATGATGCTGCCAATGACAATGCAACAGCAACTCCAGATGTCGATGATGGCTCCAATGGGCATGGGGATGGGCATGGGCATGGGTGTTATGGACATGAACAACATCGGCCGCGCTAACATCGCCAGCATGCCGCCTTTCATGCCTATGACTTCATGGGATGGTTCGGCCAACCGATTACAAATTTCCCCAGCAACAGTCATGACTGACCGTTTATCCACATTCCTCGCGTGCCAATCGCAGGTAGCCTGAAATTAATGCATACAAACTGCTTCAAACTATGATAGAACGTTGATTAATTATGTAAATTTCTTGCAGCCGATGACAATGGATGCTTATATGAGGATGGCTGCAATGTATCAGCGAACGCAACCGCAACCGCCTCCAGCTTCGAGTTCTAAGAGCTGATAAAGATCAGGATACTGTACCCCATTGCTCGTTACATTTTTATATTCAGAAGAATGTAAGCCATAGACCAATTAACTTGGAGTTGGATTTGCAGTCGTGTAGCTAGTAGTGTGCTTGTTCGATGCCCAAAAATTATTCCAATATTTTGTACCTCCAATAAGGGAGGAGCTCTGGTGTACAAATTTATCACTATAGTTTGTAGAATTAATTGAATTGAAAACTTTTACTTTGTATGTAAATTGAATTGATAGTTGCACTTATTCCCGTACTTGAGCCATTAATTTGGCATACAATCTTGGTCCAATGATTATTACATTGGATCATAATTCTGACCAATCGTTACACACTAGGTCGGTTTCTTGTTAAAGAGTGGGTCCGCACGGCGGAAACATATAGCGTGCGGTGTTTGATAAAAGAAGAACATGCGAATATATGTGTGTGTTTATTATCCTGCATATCTACACACCTGGGATCCGATTCATGAATTTTGGCCTTTTCTTTTTTATTGATAACTTGATGTATAATTTGAAGCTTATATACATATATGAATTATGCAAGAATCTTTATAAAGATGGATTAATTACGAAATTGGAATCGATGCAGGTGGTGGAGAATATTGCATGGCTAGACACGAGGAATTATATGACAAAATCGGAGATCCAAAACGTTGTGTTTCATAACTAGCTAAGCTAAATATACATGGCTAAAGCTACCACGCAAGCTAAAGCGCAGGCATGACTGAAGGGATGCCGCCCCAGTTTTCTGTTTTCTGCCATTAGCAAACAGCCTGTTATCGATGAAATCAACGAGGAAAAAAAGAAGATGGATACTCAATAATGGAATACGACTATTCGTTTTTATTTTTTTTTTAACTTTAATTGATTGTGGTTCTTTTTTTTATATATATAAAAATAAAAAGGCAATGGGACCCCAAACATATTGAAACGTCGGTCTATCAAAATTTGTGCAGACGCCCTGAATGTGATAGCTACCAATTTGTGTGATTTTGCTTTGCATAAATTGGTAACGATGTACATTAGAAAGGAAAAGCTCATAATGCATATATGATTGGTAATGAGGAAAACGCTTGGACGCTGAGATCACCACATGCTTCTGCGTCGATAGTCCAGGCTTTCGGAGTGTTCGCCATGGCCCACACTACTAGATTATCTCCTCGCATTAATATTATTAATATAATATCATTATTTAATTAATAAAATAAAAATATATATATTTATTAATAATAAAATATAAAAAATTTATAAATTTTTTATTATATTAATTACATAATAAAATAATTTATAAATTTTTATTTAATATTAATAAATATATTTTTATTTTATTAATAAAATAATTTTATTTTATTATTAATATTAATATAATAAAATTATCTTATTCAGAGTAGAATGCGCGTGCGATCAGTTGCTGTTGTGCTTTATGACTTTATCTAAAGCATTTAATAAATTGAATGTAACTTTAGATAAGATAATTGCTAATTTAGCATACATCAACGGATTTAATGGGATCATCAATATCACCCACATGAATTAGATTTTTATTAAAATTGTATATACACTCGCGCGCTTGTTTGTGTTAAAAAAATAATCGTTTTAAAATATGGAAGGCATGATAATATTACCATACCCTTTATATAAATTAGCATGTATTAAAATCGGTATAAGTAGTAGTATTGGATTACAAAAGGCTTAATGGTTGTACAAATCTTTGTTTCACCGTACTTCAAAAATAATTTGACATAATTTTATAATAATTTTTAGAATATTATAACTTTTTTGAATTAATATTTAAATTTTATTTAAATTTTAAAATGTGTATATCAATTGTTGTCGTATCTTTTTCAATATATAAAAATTTGAAATCATATATTTAGTTTTAATTTTTTAAAATTATTATTATTAATTTTTTTTAAAATTTTTTTTGCTGTTATTTGATATAAAATTCATTTAGAGAAAAGGGTATTACACAAGTGTTAGTCTCCGTCCTAATATTTTTCACCAGTCTGAATGTAGAGGGTGCGCCTTAATCAGGACCATTGATGATTTGTGCAGTAGAGGATACCCGTTGTCAAAAATTCTCTAGCATTTTCTTTCTTTTCCAACGGTTATGGATTTTCTCAACTTTCCCGTCGGGTCGGATCGGGTCGGCCAGTGTTGTCACGCAATCTCTTGCATTAGCAATCGTCTTTTAGCATTCCTTCTGTTAAGGTCCTTTTGATTTCGATCATAAAAATTAAATCGGAATTCAGGCCTTCGGTATTTCAGAGAAGACATCCCATGCCCCATGGCTGATGCCATTGGGCCCAATAATTTGGGCACTTTTTTGGTCTTAAGCTTACTGCATGAATAAGCCTATTTTAGGCCCTTTTTATTTCTATCATGCGCAGACTGGATCATGGGCCTCGAAGTCATGCCTATTGCCATGTAATTTGGGGGGAGTAAACAGTGGATCTGAAGATGTCCAATCAAAAGTGTCGGTTCAAATAAAAAATAAAATAATAAATTAGAAAACAGACCAAGAAATCTGATGATTGTGACCAGACATTTTAAACTTCTGGCCTGAGCAATTTCACTTGGGATATTTTTTCCTTTTTTTCCGTGGACCTTCAACCTTTGAGAAAATTAATTAGTGCACTTCTTTTGGAGAATTAATACTGATGAGTACAGGGTGGGTGCCCTTATTAAATGAGGTGACTCGATTTGCTAAGCAAATCAATAATTCATTGGCAAAATATTATTTAATTTATCTAATTATAATTAATTGTAATTAATTTTTAAAATTAAAAGGAAAATTCATTGAATTCAAATGATTAAAGCAGAAAAAATAATAAAAAAATAAAAGATGAGAGGATTTTCGGCGACGAAGAAGCAAATCTTTAATTAACCAGAAGAGAGGGATTGATCGGCGATCTTGTCTGAAATAAGTTAATAAACAGCACGTGGTACAAGCCTAACGCACGTGTAACTCTTAGGATTGGACACGAATCTTGAGGCCAAAGTATACTAGTAGTACGACCATACACTGTATTAATGCCGTGAACTTATTCGAGGGTCCAAACATCACCTCTTTGACCCTACTCGGGCCTCTGTTTCAGCCGATCAATTTCTTTCTTTCTTTCTTGCATGCCCATTCTTGCCCTTCAACACGCTGTCGGCGACCTGTAAAGATTCAATTCATTGTTTAATTTTATAGAATTACAGATGCTTAGCTGTTTTGTCTGTACTTTGTCTTTACAAAGAAAGCATTCAAGTATTAATTGTTTGATTTCGTATTCGCTTCCACGCACCTTCCATTTGGCACAAACCGATGTCGTTTCTCTTATTAATTATCACGGCTATGTATCTCCTCGTAGTAAGATATTAACATAGGAAGTATTTTTTAAAAAGTGTTCTCTCTAGAACGCCTAGTCAATTCCATTTACGCCCTCATTATAAATTCTCACAAAACCTTTCCCCTTCATAGCCATACCCCGCGGCTTTAGCATCCCCGCCTGCTCCGCTCTGATCAATCTCTGTTTCTATAAATCATCTTTCATTTGATCTCTCCTCGACAGAAAAACACCAAGCTCTGCCTTTCTCTTCGGTTTATTTCACTCATGGCAGCTTCATCTTCTCTTATAATCTCTCCGAGAAAACTCCGGTCAGATGTTTACTCGTATTCCTACCAAAATGACTCAAATTTCCCATTGGTGATATCAGTTCTCGCTTCTCTGATTGAGAGAACCATGGCTCGGAATGAAAGAATTGCCAGAAACTGCAAATTGGCGTTGTCAAAGGATTTCAAAACTCGAGTTTTTGATTGCAATGAGATACCGGACATGACCATTCAATCGTATCTGGAGAGGATTTTCCGATACACTCGAGTCGGCCCTTCTGTCTACGTTGTTGCTTATGTTTACATCGATCGGTTTTGCCAGGCCAATGCCGGATTTCGAATCCATGCAAAAAATGTACACAGACTTCTCATCACAACAGTCATGGCGGCTTCCAAATATGTGGAAGACATGTAAGCCGCATTCATTGCTCTTTTGATTTCCCCTTGTATTAATTTTGCCTAATTATTCAGCAATTAATTTAAAGCAAATGAAAGGAATTAGTTTTGCTGATATGGGGGCTGCTTCTTGATGAGCAGGAATTACAGAAATTCTTACTTTGCTCGAGTAGGGGGATTGACGACGAATGAGTTAAACAAGCTGGAGCTTGACTTTCTGTTCTTGATGGGTTTCAAATTGCATGTGAATGTGAGCGTATTTGAGAGTTACTGCAGTCATCTGGAAAGAGAAGTGAGTATAGGAGGAGGTTATCATATTGAGAAGACTCTTCGATGTGCTGAAGAAATCAAATCAAGGCAAATAGAAGAACGAAGATACAATCAAATTGCTCGCATTACCCTCCTGTAGATCAATTACCAGAGAATCTTGATTGATCCGTTCAATTACGCCTGACGCCGCATTGATTTGTATATAATCATGTGCAAATTAAGTGATGATTTTATTGGAACTTTAGGATTTCACCGAAGGGGACAGAGAGTTATGTATAAAGATTTATTTCTTTGTTCATGTGTATTAAAAAAATATAAACTTAAAAGCTACGTGTGTTAGATTTTCCTTTCTGGAATATTGATTTGGAAATCTTGTTTACTATCCATGAATTCACATTGATTGTATTAAAAACTTCTGCACGAACGAGAAGTAATGTGTTTTATCAAATTATTATTGTGGTTTTAAATTTAATTTTAAAATTTAGTCTTTTACCGTATTTAAAAAAATTGAGAATATATTTATTTTTTATATAAAATAATTAATATTTATTTTTAATTTTTAAAATATAAATTTTTGATAAAATATTAATATGTTATATAATTAATAATAAATATTTTAAATT
>CP135559.1:8599857-9018048 GCA_032401905.1 Swietenia macrophylla | reverse complement strand
ATTTATATGGAATAGTTGCTGATGAGTTGATGTCGTGCAGCTTATAATAATCCTAAATTTGAAGCAAATTAAATGGTATTTTCGAACAAAAGAAAGCAAAGTTCATAATCCAAGCATCAAACCCAGATCGAATAAAGTAAAAGCCAATGGATAATATTTTAAAAATTTGTAGGAAAGAGGGAAGAAATTTGGTATTTTAGCAGAAAAGGTTATTATATAAGGTAGATCGGTAGGCGACAGGGTCTTTACGACCACTTTCTAAACGCCAAGAACAAAGTCAAATAATAAGCTTTGCATTTATTTTATTCGTTGCACAACCCAGATTGTCTCCTCATCACCAAATAGGCTTACATAAATTAATGTGTAGTGAGTGTGAGTGACAATAGCCAGTAATTTCAGGTCTTTTAACCCCAAAATTTCTGTGATTGCATTAATTTATCTGCTCTTGCTCTTAAATAAGCCACTGAAGTTCGGTCAAGATCAGCACCATAATCAAGAATTTCTCCGATGAGCAACTCTTCAATAATAATTCATTTAATATGTATACGAACAGCTTAACACTAGGATCTTTCAGGCTTCGCTTCATTTTTCTAGCGTATCATGATCAGATTGGTTATATATCTTTTACTTTTCCTGCATGAAAATAACGCTACTTCCATGTCTTGCATTGGGTGCATGAAAGTTGAGGAACGTATCGGTAAACTAATCTTTCTGATAGAATTTGTAATCAGATAAAGGAACAAGTATGTCTATTTTGCTGCCATGTCCATGAACAGCTACCTAACTTTGAAACCAGACTATCTTCAGCCCATCGATTATATACTGGAGTTAGATTAAATTAATAGAACGTAAGATACAGATGCTGATTTTGTGTCGAATAATAATTTCAAGCGGGTAAACGGCACCTCTCATTAGCATTTTTGCAGTTCTAAGCACGGTTGTTAGTAACTAACAAGGCAGGAAATCTCAGTCCCCCAAGTTTCGGAAGTTACATCGAGCTTAAAATGCTACAACATCTTGAACGAGGAAGGCAAAGACAGAGAATTGAAGTCGTTTTCATTAGCCAAGTCATAGTAATTTTTTGGACTGGGCTGACTCAAGTATTTTCAAGCCCATATGCTTAGTACACCCACGAAACAATTCTACACTCTCAGACGAAACGAAATCCAAAAAAGAAGACCAAAAAGTGTAGTTATATCCAAGCCCAATGGCCCATATGCAAGGATATGCTATACGACCAGAACGCTGTAAACAACTTACAATCGAAGGTATAATTATCGGAGACCCTGAATTTATGAATTTTCTAGATTGATCAGCAAAGCAATAAGTGTAATGAAAATGAGAGGAAATTGCTCATATACAAGGAATAATATAATTTGAATTTATGGCAAGTGGGAAAAGAAGGAGTGAAAGGATTATTAGAATATTTTAGTCGTCTTTGTTGAAATTTAGCTAGAGTGATGAAATGCTGCAACCAGCCAAATTTGCAGTTGCTAGTAAACTATGTTGCATAGGTTTCTTCAGTCGAACTCAAATAGGCTCTAGACTCGGACTCATGGCTTCCCATGAAAAAATCTTGAGTGCTGTTTGGAAACTTGATGCGGGATCGGCTTTGCGTGCTCCATTGTCTCTCCGTTCAACTGCTGCAGAATCTGGAAATACTGTTATAGCAAACGGTGTGATTCCTGCTGGTTGGAAACCTCGACAAACTTATCGATCTCTTGTCAATTTAAAGCCTAATTTGATATAAATAATGTTTGGTTTAATGGGGGAGTAATTCCTACCTTGACTAAGCGAATTAGCTATCTCTTTTCTGAAAGCCAAAATCATGCCATATATCACATGCCATCACTTATTTCTTTTCTCACTCTCAAATCTACACCTTTAGTACCCAATCCCGCCCGCGTAAAATATTAATTCAAATCAGGCGAAGGATGTGGAGGCAGTTATCAGGTCTCGTTTTGCTTATGCATTAGTCACGTACAATTACTGCCCTTGCTGATTAAAGTTACTATATATATATATATATATATATTTATATATATGATTGTTCAATTTCAGGTCAAATGCACGCAAAACCTGGCATGCTCTAGAAGTCCAGTAACTGTAGTTATTACTGATGAATGCGACGGTGGTCCTTGCGTTTCAGAGTCAGTTTATTTCGACATAAGTGGCACCGCTTTTGGAGCCTTGGCAAGGTCTGACCTGGCCGATCAATTGCGTAATGCTGGAGTCCTACAGATTCACCATAGATGGTTATTCGCAAATCATGAATGAAATTATTTGTTGAGTTTGCAAATATCATAACATGTTATTTGTTAAGAGATTCTTTAGTTTTGATGTTGCTGCCAAGTTTTAATCATTCTATACGTTAATTCTCATGCTTTAAAATCTGCTTAGCCGACGGCACGCATAGTTGAGTGCGATTTTCCGGGGGTAACGATAGCCTTTCACGTTCACTCTGGTTCCACTCCCCACTAATTTGCAACTGTGATTATTACGAAGATGGAGATGGCGACCTTGCTGCAGTCGAACTTAACCAGCTGGCTTCAGACTCAGAATCATGGCTTCCCATGCAATGATCATGGGGGGTCAGTTTGGAAACTTGGCTCGGGATCAGCCTACGGGCTCCTTTCTCTCTCCGTCTCACTTCAGCCGAATCTCGGGGAACAGCAGTAGCTAAAGGTGTGATTCCTGGTCATTGGAAACCTAGACAAAAGTATCGATCACGTGTCGATTTTAAAACGTAGTTGATTGGGAATATATACTTGTTTAACCCAAGAGAAAACTATGAGCGCACTTGAATCGCCCTTCCCTATTAGGAAATAAAACGAAAGAAAATGCAAGAGCCCACATGCGCCTTCAGTTTGCTCTCTCTTTCATGGTCGTCATCCTCCAGTGCATTACAGTTGTAAAGACCCATTTGTAAGTACAAAACCGTATTCGATTAAAATAATTCTATAGGAAATGAGCTCACGAAACAAAGTAAGAGCAACGGATTCGGGTTTAATAACGGGCTGGGTGGAGATTAAACCTGATAATCCAAAGAGTTCTACAGAGGCTTTGTTGAGAGGCTGCTTTAGCCAGTAGCCTGACCCTAAAAGCTTCATTTTGGGTATAAACAAACAGATGGGTTGGGTCTGGCAGTCTTTGGGCTCTGTTTAGACTTTTTGGTGGAGATGTTTCAATAATTCTTTTGAATTGATCGGTTTAGTTAATGCAAACTGTACTGAAAAAAAAAAAAAAAATCAAGCAGAGCAGTGAAGGAAACGCCAACCGGGAAATCTGAGTGCTAAAGTTAAAATGGTTTAAAAGCCTTGTGATTAGAACTGTTTTCATTTTGACTTAATTGTGATTAGATCTTGAAATTTCTAATTAAGCAACAATAATCACGTGGCAGCTTCTGAATCACAAAACATACACCAAAAGAATGCAACATTACACCTCGATCGAAATGCACCCTTGCAATGTAATAAATTACTGCTATATGTATCAGACCAAAATCATTACTCTTTAGCTCAATACTGTCTTCAATCTAACGAGTAGTTCTATGTGACAGTAATCGTTTATATAATAATAATATAATAAAGTGGACTGCCCTAATCGCACGTCTACTGACAGCTTTTCAACTGTTCTCTCTACTGACTGAGCATGCTGGACCTTACTTAATCAGTTTCACTACTTAAAAAGTAATCAGTAGCAAGCTAAGCTAGCTGGCTGCATCTCCATATCTCAACTCAATTGCTTTGAATCAAAGCGATAGAGAAAGAGAAATGGTAATTGATTGATTAAAGACTCAACTCTAAACCCACTACACTGATGTAAACCACTTTTTGGCTTAGCAATGAGTTCAGTGACTCATTAGACACATAGTGATGTAAACTACTTGTTCCCCGATTAATATTCTCCATCTCAACCATTTAGTTAATTAATTTTATGATAGTTTATTTATTAATGGATGGATGGCGATTAAGAAGATAAAAAAGGAAAAAAAAAAATTTGTGTGGAAAAGCAGGGAGAACCAACCGACAGACAAGGAGAAGCATTGGGTTTTAATTAGTTTTCTTGGCTTGGAATTGAAGGGATATGAATAGGTATGGCAGTTGGAACCAACACTTTCCTCTTCTTTCCCTTGACTCACTCACTAATCAATCTTTCGAACATAAAACCACACTCACTGTTTGTACGGACATCCGTTGGTTTTTTGTTTGACCGGCGGCGCCACCGCACCAGAAAACAATGAACACATAAATAAAACGCAAAACAGAGTCTGAAAGAAAAAGTCTCTGAATCTCTCCATTTCCTACCACTTGTCATCACACTCACTCTGCACAACTCTTTTCCTTCATTTTCTATCTCTGATCTCACGAAAAACCAGCCATTACTTCTACTAAAAACTAGGACTGTTACCTTTCTCTACCACCATACAACCTGACGACAATTTTCACTACAAGAGCAAACAAACTCCTTCCCTTTCTCTTCCATTCTCAACCCACTTCACTTTTCCTCTTCTTTTCAATCTCTGCTTCTAGGGTTTCCTTCTTCTCTTTTCTATTTTTTATTAGTATGGCAATGATTGTCGATCACCAATCAAATTTTAAACACTACTGTAAAATTTGCAAGAAGGGATTTGGTTGTGGAAGAGCATTGGGTGGGCATATGAGGGCACATGGGATAGGCGACGAGAGCGGTCACATTGACGATGAAGATCAAGCAAGCGATTGGGAGGATAAGCTTGGAGGAAATGTGCCACCCAGTAATAAGCGTATGTATGCATTAAGAGCAAACCCGAATCGGTTAAAGAGCTGTCGTGTTTGTGAAAACTGTGGCAAAGAGTTCTTGTCGTGGAAATCTTTTCTTGAACACGGTAAATGCAATTCTGAAGATGCTGAGTCGCTTGTTTCTTCGCCAGGATCAGACGGTGAGGATGGCACGCCTCGAAGAGGTTGTGGTTGGTACAAAAGGAAAAGATCATTGAGAACTAAAGTGGGTAATTTCAATTCAAATTGCCCATCAAGCGAAGAAGAAGATCTCGCTAATTGTCTTATGATGTTATCTAATGCAACCGTTGATCCTTTAGATGTTGAGCCAGAAGAGTCTTGTGCTTCGGCTAGTAAGGAAGAAGAACGAAGAAATACAATGACTTTCATTGCTCCAATTGCATGTAGAGTACCTATGGACAAAGCCAAAGGTATTGCCAAGGGATTATTTGAGTGTAAAGCTTGCAAGAAAGTATTCAATTCTCACCAAGCTTTGGGTGGACATAGAGCAAGCCACAAGAAGGTTAAAGGATGTTTCGCAGCCAAGCTTGATCATATGGATGATAGTATGGTTGATGAAGATCACGATGTGATCACACACGAAGAGTTTTTACCAACTAAATCAACGTCTACTATGCAATTTGATCATGGTACAAATACATCATTGGCCTCTAGCTCAAAAAGGAAATCAAAAGTACACGAATGTTCAATTTGTCATCGGGTATTTTCATCCGGACAAGCTTTAGGTGGACATAAAAGATGTCACTGGATCACTTCAAATTCACCAGACACGCCTTCGTTGGCTAAGTTTCAGCAATTTCATCAAGATCACGTGGAACAAATTCAGCAAAGACCAAAATTAATCGACAATTCCGATCCGCTTGATCTAAATCTTGATCTTAATCTTCCTGCTCCGAATGAGGACCATGCTGGATCACGAAGGGAACGTGTAACTCTAGAAGTTTCGACAGAGATATATTTACAGCCGTGGATTGGCGTTGAATCCAAAGAAAAAGAAGAAACTCAACAAGTTAACAGTGATGTTGTTCACAAGAATAACAATAATAATTATAATAATTCAATGCAGAGGCAGATTAATGTGAATGGTGAAGGAGACAGTAAGATGAAGTTAGCAAAGTTTAGTGAACTAAAGGACACGAACACAACTGGAGGTTCGTCTCCATGGTTGCAAGTGGGGATTGGTTCAACTACTGATGTGGAAGCTGACCCATAAACATATTTTTTTTGTTAGTGATGTAACCATTTTTTGTCCATTAATGTTGTATTTAAAAAGTGTAATTACAAAGTCAACACGTTTAATATTCGATTTGGTCAAATATTAGGTGCAATGCAAGTTGTACTATGGTAAATTTTGGGTATGGGTTTTCACCAAATCAAGCCCATCGGATTATCTCCATCAATTGTTTAGAAATTGCCGTCACTGCTGCAGTATTACTCCTTAGAATCCCAGTTTCCACCATCTGTTTCATCTCAGATTTATACTTGCTTTACCTCAAATAGATTCAGATATGTTGTATTGTTTTGATGCAGCGGCTAGTGCCGTTGTTGTTAATGGCATAATTCTATATTCTCAGGTTACATTATTGATGGTGAGTCACACAGAAGAACGAAAGGGGAGAATTCAATTGATTATTCTTGGTGCTCTGCCTTTATTTTCCTCGATGACAAATGCATGGAAGCCGTCTTCTTCAAGTCGAATCATCCTCCAAAATGCCTGCCATTACAAGTTTGACTTATCAAGTTGCCCACTTCATCAGCCATCAAATACACAATATATTTATTATTGGGTAAAAGTCCATGCACCTCATGACACTAAACACAGTAAGAAATAATAATAATGAATTGGGTGCCATTTTTCTTCGCAAATTACACGCCCATTTCAGCAATCTTTCTACTGAATTAGGTTCATAGTTAAATCGGCAATCTAGCCCGAGTACTAGGCGGCGTTACTGTCAAGTTAGGGACAACATGGATGGCCACGATGAGTCAGAAGACAAAAAAAGTTAATATATTCATGGCATCTCCTTTTCTCCCTCTTTCACGTTTATTTTGCTGAGAAAAATTGGTCATGATTGAGCTCATTGGTGCCGTCGTCTCATTCTGTTTCTGTAGCACGAGAAATGTTTGTTTATTATTGTTATTTGTTGATCTTTTGATTCCCAGAATTTGGCATTAAACGCAGATTTGTTTACCAATCCGGTGGCGTTCCTTGACCAATATGCCCTGAACGGACAAACCGGCTTGTTAGTCGGGTCAAGCTTTGGTATAAGCATTGTGATTCATTTCCTGCTTTCGCCATAAACATGGTGAAGAAATAAGGCTTCATTTTTCCAACGTAATGAAGTAAAATATGCAATCAACTATCTAAATACTTAAAAAACATTGGTAACTCAGAGCTTCCACAAAAACATCGTACAAATCACAAGCCACCTGTTCATCACTATTACTGCTATTGACAAGACAGACCTGAAATTCCAAGCCCAAACAGGGATTACAAAGGCAGACTGAAATATAACTCACGAAGCCTCGCTAGAAGGGACAAAGTATATGAACAGAATACTGTTCCTTAATGTTCTTCTTTTGGCAAACCATTGGAGATGTCTATTTACCGATCATTACATTACAATAATAAGCAAATTAAAAAATGACTCTCGTTATATAATTTTTAAGAGTAATTCGAGTATGTACAATTGTCTTATGATATCCAATGCGTACATGGAATTCAAATGGCAAGTAATTATCGAATCTAAATATTGAGACAGTAATTGGGAGGGATGAGATTCGTCGGCGATTTAGTGATATCATTTTGATCACAACAGTTGATGTAAAATGCAATCTGGATGACGATCGGAGTACGGTCATTCCTTAATCCCAGAAACGGGTGGGCCCAACTCGTAGTGGGTTTTCAAAGTCGGCCCCGTTGAGTTGATCATCGTTTCACCCATCTTCTTAACATCATGCGATGCGATGATGTACGGTCGAGATCAGAATTGTACTTGAATAAAAATACTATAGTGGCGCTTCGCCATCCCGCGTCCGCTATGCACGCAGTGATCAAATGAGCCCGATTTCACGCCAGTTCATTGCTTGTCAAACGCTGATTGGCTTAATATATTTTTTATTTTCGGGCACTTGCTCCAGTACCAACTAATTGACCAGGCCTATAGAAGGAGAGCTATGGTCTAAAATTGTTAACAAGTGCAATGCTTGATTATCCGTGCAATCTACAAAAGATCACGAAGCAAGGGTAAATTAATTTATTTACACTTATTTTAATAAAATAATAAATTTTAAATATTATTTATATTTTTAAAATTTAAAAATATATTAAATTATTAAACATTAATCATAATTTAATATTCAAAGTATAACAGTCTTTCTGTGTATTATTAATTTTAAGTATGGCAACAATAACACCATGCCTAGCCAATATTGAAACATAACAGATCGTGCACTGTACACTCAAGGAACGTATGTGCAATTGTAGGAGTAAGGCCAATTCGATTTCTACTGGGAGCCTCGGAGAGAGCAAAATCAAAGGTATGCGTCAATAAAAACCTGTAAACGTGGAATGTCTGCATTATATATATATATATATATATCCACATGGACCGCGTCCGCTTAGTAGAATCTGAGGATGGGGGTTGGGATGCAATTAGGACCAGACTGTGTCTACTAACCCCTACCAAAACGGCATTTACTTCCCACATAAAACGCCAGTCTGTTAATTTCCTACTTATTTCCCACCCTTCATTTCAACAGAAGATCCATTTTTAAAGGGAAGTAACCCCAAAAAAGTTGAATTTACCTCTAATTAACTACTAATTAACTATTAATTTAATAATTAAGAGCCAAAAAAGGCAGCAGCCGGTCCAGCCGGCATGCTAAAGCTACTTCACGCTGACAGTTGGCTACAGGATCACCCGCAAAAAGGTAACAGAGTCTTAAAATAAAATTAATTAACTAATTTCGGTTTTTTAACAGAGATTAAATTGTAATAACAGTAGAAAATTTTCACTGTTACGGGACCATGCAGTGTTCTTCTGTTGGGACCTTCGCTTTACTGACGAAAGGTGGACATATGAATTACGTGTGTAGATTTTATTCCATCCTGTACGTTTGTTATTTAATTTGGCGTCACAGCCTGGGGTTTTAAAATTTTAGTGGAGTCGGTTTCTTTACAAGAGGACATCCAGTGGTTTCTTAAATCTGCTTCGTCGTTACAACAACCCAGCAATTTTCTTGACTGGCACAAGAAAGCCACCGGTTTATTTTGGCAACATCATTTTTTTTAAATACCCAAAATATCCTTTTCACTAATTTACAAAATTAAAAATAATATAATACAAAATAACCAGAAAAACAAGTATCTCAGTTTATTTTTTAGACAACACAATTTAATTTTCTTGTGGTAAAAAACTGACAAAGGGAGGGTAATTTAGGAAGGTTAGAATGTGTGAGAGAGAGGGAATCAATACAGAAACGGGCAAGGCTCGCATGTTACATGTCGTTCTTTCTCCCTTCATGCATAAGCTTTAATTGATTTTGTATTTATTGTTTTTTTTGGCCGTTTTTAAATAAAAATAAATTACAGACAAATTAAAAAAATTCATTTTGGTTTTTTATTTTCTGGTGTCTTTGTATATATCTCTTGGTGGAGGAATGCTTGTCACCTACTCCTTTTTAGTTCTCATTCTCTTACATAGAAAAAGATAAAGAAAACCATAGCTTAGAGAAACAAGTATCCGAGTTTTTACTCTGTTGTTGTGAGTATCTTAGTTCTTGTAAAATGGAGAAGCATAAGTGCAAGCTTTGCTTCAAGGCCTTCTCGAATGGAAGAGCTCTGGGTGGTCATATGAGGTCTCATATGTTGAATCTTCCGATTAGTCTTCAGAAACAGGAAGAAGAAGAAGAAGAAGAAGGTGTACCGGGTATTCAACTCAGCGAAGATACTGTGTTAGCTTCTTCACCGTCATCTTCGACCTCTCCGTCAGAGGACGATGAAGCAGAAGATAAGAGTTTATTGTATGGTTTGAGAGAGAATCCAAAGAGAAGCATTCGTCTGGTAGATCCTGAGTTTTCTTTTGCTGTTGATGCGGGTTCTGTTATTCTTCAAGATAGAGAAAGCGAGACTGAGTCATCCAAGAACCCAACTCCGAGACGATCTAAACGGACTCGGAAGTTTGAGCATCAATATCAACAACAGCAAAGGCAACACCAGGATATAATAGAGAAGCTTAAATTAAGAAAACTGAGTAAGACCGAGTCGTGGGTTGAGCCTGAACCGGTGAGTTCGATCTCTGAGACTACAACGGAAGAAGACGTCGCTTTCTGTCTTATGATGCTTTCAAGAGATAAATGGATGAGAAAAGAAAAAAAACATGAATTATTTTTATTACAAGAAGAGGAAGAAGCTGCTGCTACTGTTGCAGAGAAGTCAGTGGAAGAAACAGATAAATCAGATGAGTTTAAATCTTTCAAAAATCGAACTAGAGGAAAGTACAAGTGTGAAACTTGCAAGAAAGTTTTTAAATCTTATCAAGCTTTGGGTGGACATCGAGCAAGTCACAAGAAGATTAAATTTTACACGCCAAGACACGAAACTGAGTTAGAGCAAGAAAATGCCGGTACTTCTACTTCTGTTGTTCCACTTTTAGGCAAGAAAATCCATGAATGTCCAGTTTGTTTTAGAGTATTTTCATCTGGGCAAGCTCTCGGGGGACATAAGAGAACTCATGTAACTGGTTTAGTAGCATCATCAACTTCTGCTAAAAGTTCCACGCAGTTAGGAGAAAATCTGATAGATCTTAATCTCCCTGCTCCAATTGATGACGATGATATTAGCCAGATTGAGCTGTCTGCCGTTTCAGATGCTGAATTTGTGAACCACATCAAGGGATGAATTAATGCTTAGTTTTCTTGTTGGTCCGCACAAACTGGTTCGATCTAAAGGTAATGAATTTGCCTTACTTTTTATTATTATTATTATTATTATTATTATTATTTTATTTTGTGTTTTTGGGATCTAAATGTATGCCATTCGTTGCGGTCAACCGGGTTTATTGGGTTTCTTTTATACTTCTAGTCTGTTCTTAATGTTCTAACCGTAACTCTTCTTGTTCTTCTCAAATTTTCTGACGGTCTGTTTCTGTAACAACTGATAATTATTCAGTAATAGATTATTGTTAACGAAGGAACCAAAAAAATATGTTTATTTTTATTTAAAATTTAATACATGATTCATCACAGTCGAGCAATGCATTGTAGTTAATGGGTGTTCTGCTCAAAGGTTTCTGTTTTTTAGCTGATTTGCTCACCAATCCTTTTTCCAAATATAAAATGGCCCATCTCGAAAAGAAGTTAATGAAAAGGAGAACAGCATACTTTTATTAATAGAAAAATACCTGCCACCTGTCGATATCGGCATTGTTACGGAAAAAGAAGAAGAAGCTCATTCTGCCATATCTGCCACTGTTCCATATCCGTTCTTTTTCTTGTTTGATCTACACAAAACTTACCTTTCTTCGTCTCTATCTCACTCTCTGTCTGTGTCTGATACTGTTTCGTACTTTGCTTGCAGATCTGCTAACCAGTAACCAGTAGCAGTAGATATTATAATTTAATGACTGTTATAGCCATGGAACTACTACTTATTTTCATTAAATAGATTTCCAGATATAAGAATTCTGCAAAAGGGTACCGAGAAAATAGAAAAGGAAAAGTAAATTAATTAGTTTTACTGGGAAATTATGTTTGGTTTGGCGTGACTGAAGGAGATGAGCTGACTCAGGTTTGCAGTGGAAATATATGGAAGTTGCAGTCACATTCATTAACTTTGAAATAAATGAAAGTGGGTGTCTTCTATATACTCTGCTTTTAGCATCTTTTGTTCTCCTTTTTTTCTTTTAATTTTCAACGACCAATTTCTAGATTCGTCGCAAAATGTTGTAAAAATGCTTGATCAATTTTATAAAAGAGTGTCTGATTATTACTAAATCCGGATGGCCATGAGTAACTGCCTTTTAGGGGCTAGCATTACAGGCGGTTGTCTTTCTGATGCATGACAGTTAAATCAGGATCATCTGTTTTTGTCAGTAAGCATATGTATCCATGTAATTGCTTTTGGGTTTTCAAAATCGACGGATGGAAACAATGGAACCTTTGAACTGCATCCTGCTTTTCTGCCTCAAGGTTTTGCCACGTGTACAGGGTTGCGTTCAAATTAGTTGACCACATGGTCAAATTACCCAAGTGCATAAGCTTGGGCACTATTTCATCTGTTAATGCATACATAACCTTTGTCCTTCACTCGGAATGAGCATATTGACATGTAAGATGTATTATTCGACAAATACAGATTAGCAATGCCTACCGTATTCTAATCTATTTTGGTCGGGAATTAATGGTGTGCTTAGTCAAAATTATCACACTAATAATATTCTTAGGATTGATGCCAAATTATATTCCCAATAAGAATCAGTTCTTTCTTAAAATCTAAAGACAAATGCACTGTATAAATTCTTTTACAGAGACCTAAAACCCCCCGTTACTTGCTTAATTGCTGTATATTTTGGCAAATTAATATCACAATTCTTTCTACTTTGCTTTGATTTTTTTTAAAAATTATTTTAGAATAATTCTTCAAAAACCCTCGTAACGTATAATAATTCAAATTATTTTAATTATGTTTTTTTTATAAGTAAAATTTAATATTTACTTAATATGAGTGGAAACTATGGAAGTGAGTAGTCGGTATTTATCTTCTGTTGGCCTATATTTAAAGGAATACTTCCATCAAGAGAAGCTTTTTCTCTGGGGACTTCAAAGCCAATAATAGGAAAAAACTAATTCAACTTATAAGACGTAGAGTTTCTTATTCTTTCACTACTAGATTATGCTTATCCTTAAAGCTGACCTAGTCATCCAAACAAATCAACAAAGAAATAAAATAAATATACAAGAACAGCAAATCAAAGGACAGGACAGCTTGTGGTTGCTTAGCTGCTTCTTTTTATAGTTGAGAAATTGAGATGCCCATTATCTACACGAGTCGGTGAGTCGGTTCTTATTTTCCTTCAAATCAAAAGATTAGTGTGTGTGAGTTAGGAGAGTGAGTGCTGGCTACTTCATGTTCTTGTACACTTGCATTGTAGTAGTGGTGGCGCGTGTATAAGTTTGAATCAAAAAGAGATACAAACAAAACAAGCAAAAGCACTTTTTAATTTGCCGGCTTATGACTCCAAAAGCCCGAAAGAGAGAGAAAGAAAGCAAGGAAGAATGAATGAGTCAACAATGTGCATCTCTTTTCAACTCATCTCTTTTTTCTCTTCAAAGTTCTAACAAACACTGCATCAGCTCCATCATTATCATCATTGAAAAGCTCTTTTTCAATGGAAGTTCTTATATAGTGATCCACATTTGCTGAATTTACCGTTTGGTAGTTTGTAGAAAAACCCGTAAACTCTATAATAACTGAGAGCCTTTTGGTCCAAAAGACTAGCATTTGGCTTGGCGTGATTTCCGTAAACTGTACGTAGTTTGGTATTGCATTTAAGTCCATGGCTGCTTACAGCAGACGACGGGAGAGAGAGAGAGAGTAATTTGGTGTTCCATACTATCATCCAAGTATGGAATCTCCACCGTCACAGTGGTATCTTTTGTGGAAACGAAGCAAGAGCAAAGCATCATTAATTCACGAACAAGTAATACTATTATGAATTGCTACGAGTTTACAATCCTAGTGCTTTTCCCCGTGAGGAATTCTCGTGTTTAACATGTAACAAAGGCATGCACAAGCAAGCTGGCAACACGAAGCTTGGGTCCGTCTTTGGCATGTGAACGGTTTAGTATTTGTATTGTTAAAGAAACAACTTACCGAAAAAAATTCACAGACGTGTAGCGATCGATTCTCTTAGTGAGTAATGACACGTAGAGAAAATATAATTATTAACGGTTGGCTGGTAAGAATAAGATAAAGATATACAGTGTAGTGTGCTGCAAATTCTATATGTTATCATGCTGTCTTATTCTTGGCCACTAACATCGATTGTGCGTGCAGTAACAAAGCGAGAGAGGAAGTCAAACGGCTTTACTTGCAATACTAGTGGTGGTGTACATAGTCTGCAAATCGTAATCAAATACTCATTGCTGCCTAACCTAACTACCATTAAACATTGATCTTTTCTTTTTGGGTACATAGAGATTTCTATTTCTTAATTTCTTACTAATCAACCTGAATTGTGTGGGTATCTTTTGATAGAGTAAACACATATGAGATTCGAATTCTTTCACTGTAATCGAAGCTCTTCTATGTGGGTGAAATATTTTGACAAAGCTTAGCAGAGGTAAATGGGTTGTAACCCTAATATCAAGTGACTGTTATAAGTTACAAAGGGGCTCCTAAATAAAAATGGGTCATCCCCCGTGCGAGGACTTTAGAGTACAACTTTTCTTACAACTTGCAATTTGGGGTTGCATTAATTCTTCTTCCGCGCATTATGCATCTTTATTTACTTCCTTTCGAGCTTACTTTGTATGCCAATTTATTCTTTTAAAGCATCTCTTTTTATGCAATACGCTGACATTACCTCAAATTTACGCCACAGACGCCATGATTTCATGCCCCTTGTTGCAAGTCAGTCATACTCATACACGCACACCTGAATCAAAAGCCAAAGCCTCCCACCAACAGTAGCAAGGAAGTAGTGTTTGTCATATCTCGCATGTGATCTTCAACGTGGACGCGGCAATGCCAACAATAAAAACAAAACAACTGCCTTTCGGACAGATGCTTTGAGCTCTTCTTGTCATAAACCACATGATACAAAATGGTTCCATAAAATCTTTATGAAGCTCTAGGTTTAGCCCATTGCTTGTGTAGGCTGTACCGCAAGAGAAGTGGGTAAAAGGTGTTGGAATGGGGCTCCTTGTCAAGTTTCATTATCATTGCCAATTCACATTATTCTCGTGGAAATTCATCAGATATGATCAGCTATATAAAACTATATGCCAGTAGTTGGTATTAAATTATCTCATAAGTGACTGCAGATAGGAAATATGTTGTCCGTTAATGACCGAAATCAGTTTATCATCTGCCAATCTTTGACTTATATCTCCACCTTAAGCCTCACGTTGTATTTATTTTATGTCAGTAGCAGCCGTCGCACCACTTGGCATCAGAAGGCTTTTGACTAATGGGACTCCAAAGTCCATATAGTTAGGCTTATGGGATACCATGGTCCATGTCACTGGTCAGACGTAATAGTCTCATTTGTACTCCAATAAAATATTGGAACTTCAACTCGTTGGATGATGAATACTAGTGGACCCCCGCCGGCCCGCTTCATCTGGTACTTTTGGGCCTCTTCAGAAAATCCGATGGAATTGCCAAAGGGATCCGAGCCTGTCAAAAGAATATCTAATTCACACGTGAAAATAGAGTCAACCAACGGCCATGGTATATTTTTGAATAGTTTGTTAATACGATACCTACCCCGCTTTTCGCTGTAGCATTTGTCAGGTCGCTTAGCACGTGCGCGTAACCATCGCACGTTAATATAATATCCATATCAGAAGTCGGGGCTTCTTTTCTGGGGGCGGTGATCCGTTGCCCGTTGCGCCAAATCTAATTTTTGTCTCAACTAGTTTCTCTCGCTCTGACTCTCTCAAGTCTTTCTCTTTTCCCTCGTAGATTGTCATTTTCTTCGTTTACTGGTAATTCGATTCGACAAGTCAATTTAATTGTCTCAATCCTAGTTTTGTATTTTCAATGTTTCTGATTAAATTTTTAGTTTAAATTGTGGAGTGTAGCATAGACTTTTAGAAAGCCATGATCCTGTGTGTTTAGTTTTTACTTGCGTGATTTACTTTCATAACCCTAATTTTGTTGCAGATTGTTTTTTAGATATTGTGTTTTCGTTTTGATTCAGTAATGTCGATGCGTTGAATTTTGTAAGTATTTGGAGGTGTTAGAACTGACTTTTGATTGTATTGTGATGTTGATAGGATAGGCCAGGGTTTATTCCTTATGGCATTTCCTCCATTTGAGATGGAGGATCAGACAGACGAGGATTTTTTTGATAGATTAGTTAATGACGACGACGACGGGATTAATTGTGCTGGATCTGGACCTAGTCTTGTGAAGGTTGATGAATCGAGCGAGGCAAAAGCATTTTCTGATTTGAGTATCAGTGAAGTGGGTCCGACCAGAGTGGACTCCATTGGCGACTTTAGTTTTAGTGTTGAAGAGTCAGAGGCCGGTGAAGGTGGTGTCGTTTTGGCGGGATCAAAAGCCAGTGAGGGTCCTGTAATTTTTACGGAGAGGGATGCAGTGATACCGACTAGTGTGAATGAATCTGGTGAAGCTAGGTCAGATGAGGAGGGTGCAGTGGATGATAGTGCGCGGAATAATAGCACTAATGCAGGTACAGGAACGGGTCTGGAAGAGGTTCATTGGAGTTCATTTAACTCTGACTTGAATGTTGATGGCCGAAGTGGATTGAGGTCGTACTCAGATTTCTTCAATGAATTGGGGGATGGTTCTGGAGACCCATTTGTGAATCTAGGGAACAATGATAGCTCACCAGCTGAATTTAGTAGTAATATTGGCGTTTTAGAAAATTCAGTTGCTGATATGGGTTCTTCTAATAACCAGGATGCTCAAAATTATGGGGAAAACTCGGAACATAATGTAGAACAGCAGGATTTGAATAGTAGTCAATACTGGGAAAATCTTTACCCAGGATGGAGTTATGACCCAAACACTGGGCTGTGGCATCAGTTGGACGGACATGATGCACATTTCACTGCAACTATAAACGATAATGCTGCGCAGAGTGTTGATGTGAATGCCCCATCTGTTAATGTCTCAGAGCAAAGCTCGGATGTCTATCATCTGCAAGAAACAACTCAATCTGAATCCATTTTGGGAAGTGTGGTTGAGGCAACTGCAAATGTTAGTGTATCCAACTGGAATGAGATTTCACAAGGGAATGCTGAATACCCTGCACATATGGTGTTTGATCCCCGGTATCCTGGCTGGTACTATGATACAATTGTACAAGAATGGAGACTGTTGGAGTCTTACACTCCAGCTATAAATCCATCAACCTCATCAGCTCACAATCAACAATTTCAAAATAGCAATATTGACAATTATGGGTCACATGTCCTTGGTAGTCAAGACAGTGTTATGAGCTGGGGTGGCTCTGTGAGTGACTACAATGAGAAAGATAAAAGCATGTGGCAAACACAGTCAGTTGACAAAAGCAGAACTGGTGGATTTATTGATAGCAAGCAATTAGATAATGTATTTGGTTCAGCAGGTCATGTAAATAATTCTGCAGAACAGCGAACAGGTTTTGGACCCTCTGGATCAGTCACTCAATTTGAGCAAATGAGTCAGAGTGCTGGTAGTAGTAATGGAGTTGCCTTGTTTCAAAATTTTGCTCCCTCTCAACAATTTTCTGAGCATCATTATCAGATGAAGATGGAGCCAAACCAGCACATGCATTTCAAACCTGCTTACTTTGATAGTCAGACACCAGTTAGTTTTCCGCAGCAGCAGCTCCATAGTGGCAGTCCGTTTTCTTATGCACCCAGGGAGGGCCGTTCATCTTCTGGGCGACCTCCACATGCTTTAGTTACTTTTGGTTTTGGTGGAAAACTTGTAATCTTGAAGAAAGATGATTCATATGGAAGCAAGGTCGGGTCTTATCCTCATTGAGATTCAGCTTCCTGATTGTATTTGTTTTCTTGTTGATATGCATATTGCTTTTCACTATTTTGTGTCACCATTATGGTCCTCAAGTTAAAGTTTGTTTGCTATTTAGGATTCGTTGGGAGGTGTGGTCAATATTCTCAACTTGATGGAACTTGTCATGGAGAAGACAGCTGCTTCAAGCTTTGGATTAGGTGCATGTGACTACTTCCATGCACTGTGCCAGCAATCTTTCCCTGGCCCATTGGTCGGTGGAAATGTTGGAAATAGAGAGTTGAACAAGTGGATTGATGAGAATATCACAAACTGCAAATCTTCAAATATTGATTATAGACATGGGGAGGTCATGAGATTGCTTTTCTCTTTACTAAAAATTGCTTGTCAGTATTATGGAAAATTGCGATCTCCCTTTGGCACTGACCCAGCCTTGAAGGTAAGTTGCTTCTCAGTGTTTGTATTGATTCAGTTTTCAATGTTTTTCTCGTTGGCCTTTTTGTTCATAAGAACAAATATAAAGACAGCATTAGAGATTCTTGGCTTGTTTTCGATATTGCTTTTAATACCTTAATACCTTATTTTTCAGCCTTCCATGTTCTCCACTAGTCTGCGTCACCGATGTGACGCCGTCATTATCTTTATGTACTATTCAATGTCAGTTAAATGAACTAATAATTCTTTATGTCAACGTGTCTTGATTTTATGGCAACTGTATGTTAAGGTGGAAGTCTTATGTTTCAGTCTTAATGATCTAGTTATTTAGATGCATATATAGTAAGATCAAAAGTCATTCTTGCCAACACATCCAGTATTGCAGCTTTCTCATGGGTAATTAGTGAGCTCGGGTCTCATAATTTTCCTTTCTCTCTTGTTCCCTCTCTTATCTTTTGAAACTAGGAAAATGATTGTCCTGAGTTAGCTGTTGCTAAGCTATTAGGGTCTTCAAAAAGAAATGATGAGCAATTGGGTGAATATGCTGCTCTGGCAAACTGCTTGCAGAAATTGCCTTCTGAAGCGCAGATTCAGGTATTCCTTGTCCCCCATCTTGGTTTCTTAAACTATTCCTGTGTGGTACACTTTATCTGTTATTGTGGAAGTTTATAGTGTTTCCATAACAGACAGTTATCATTGGTCTAGGCCACTGCTCTCGAGGTACAGAAGCTTCTTGTCTCTGGTAGAAAAGAAGAAGCTTTAGAATGTGCAAAAGAAGGTTATTTGTGGGGACCTGCATTGCTTCTTGCATCTCAACTTGGTGATCAGGTGCTTGCCATCGTGTTTTACATTTTCTTTGATGTCTTTTCTACTTGTTGGGAACGTTTGATGGTTGATCGTTATTTTGTTTTAAGTGTGTGTTTCTCGGAAAGGATCCATGACCTGATGTCTACTTGGTGCCGTTGTTTGTTTTATAAATGCATGCAGTTTTACAGTGATACTGTGAAGCAAATGGCACTTAAGCAGTTAGTTGCTGGGTCACCAATGCGGACATTGTGCCTCTTAATTGCAGGGCAACCTGCAGACGCGTTTTCCAATGACACAACTAGTAGCATTATCCCAGGTTCCGTAAATACATTTCAACAGCCTGTACAGGTATATTAGTTTGATTATTTGGCAAGATTATTGGTTTATTTTTAATGATACCAAGTTGCTCTTATTATCCTATGCTGTATTGAGTATCATGATTCTTTTATACATTTTAGCTATATATGAGAGTTACTGCTGCCTCTTCCTGAATATACTTATGAGCCTTTCAGCTGATTCTGTTTTGATGCTTTCGAGCTGATAGTTGTAATTCATATGTTATAGAATATCATCGTTGTATTTGCCGTATCTGGTTCCATTATTTATATTGTTAATTCTTCGGCCTACAGAGTGGGGCCAATTGTTTAGATAAATGGGAAGAGAACTTGGCAATCATAACCGCGAACAGAACAAAAGGTGATGAGCTTGTTGTTATTCATCTTGGAGATTGCTTATGGACGCAGACGGGGGAGGTAGGATGTGTTTAGTTTCTTTCCTTTTCTTCCACAGATTGTTTTTCTTGATGTTGTCTTTATAAGAAAGAAATTGCACAGGTTGCTGCTGCACATGTATGTTATTTGGTTGCAGAATCCAATTTTGAACCTTATTCAGACGGTGCCAGACTGTGTCTCATTGGTGCAGATCATTGGAAATTTCCGCGAACATATGCTAGTCCCCAGGCCATTCAGGTGTTTAACATTAACCTTTGTCCTACACTAATCATGGAATGGGGCCTGCTAATTGTGGTGATGCAGAATTTGATCTTCATAGTGGGCTTACTGTTACTGCTGATTGACAATTAATTTTTGATATTCAGTCTAGGTCTGTCGGTATTGCATTTTCTGATTTCTGTTGCCTAAATAGAGGCATCTTGGCTTAGATATGGCTTGATTTGTGTCAACATTATTTGCTTGGGACAAGAAGTTGTGTAGTCATAGTTTTCCATCTACTACATATCTAACAAATCCAGCTGAATTAGTCTTCTGAATATTTGGGCAGAGGACTGAGTTATATGAATATGCCAAGGTGCTTGGAAATTCTCAATTCCTACTCCTATCTTTTCAGCCATATAAGCTTGTTTATGCTCACATGCTGGCTGAAGTTGGAAAAGTTGCTGATTCTTTGAAGTAAGTGAGATTAATATCTTTTGTTTAAGTGTGAAGGTTTTTGCTGATTTGGCTTCTGCCATATCACGTGATACGTTGGATCAGGTACTGTCAAGCAGTGTTGAAGTCTCTAAAGAATGGTCGAGCACCAGAAGTGGACTCATGGAAACAATTAGTGTTGTCCCTTGAGGAGCGGTTAAGGATCCACCAGCAGGTATCTCTATTCCAGTTGATCATTTCATCATTTGAGCTGTATGATTTTATCTATTTCTAAGAGAATATTATGTGCAGAGTGGTTATACTACAAATTCAACTCCAAACAAATTGGTGGACAAATTTCTCACTTTCTTTGATAGTACCACTAATCGTGTTGCTGGAAGGCAACCTCCATCCGTTCCTTCAAAATCAAACAGCCCTATTCTACACAATGAATTTGCTCACCAACCAGGAGGCTCAAAAGTATCTTATAGTCAGTCATCAATAACCAAATCCTTTTTTACACCTTCTCCTTCAGTTGAACCCATAAGTGAATGGACTGGTGAGACCAATCAACCCAGCGTGCCGAATAGAAGCATTTCGGAACCTGACTTTGGTAGAAGCCCAGCAAAGGTAAACACTTGTTCCTTGCCTACTGATTTCAGAAGTTTCTACGTAACTTGTTTAATGCTTAATTGGTCGGGACAAGTTTTCCCTGCCCGGACCCTGTTAAAAGAAGTCTCAGTCTCAGACCGCACTCTTATATATATATATATATATATTTTTTGGTTTCAATCAGGTTGATTCTTCCAAGGAAACAGACAAATCTGATACACAAGAACAAGTATTGGTGTCTAGCAAGTCATCACGTTTTGGTCGTTTTGGCTCACAGCTATTCCAGAAGACTGTAGGATTGGTCTTAAGATCTCGACCAGACAAACAAGTATTTTCTGTTTTTGAACTACATTTTTGTGAAAGCACTTCCTTTTTATCACTCATATTAACCTATTCTGCGTAGTATAGTAAGAAAATAATCAAGCTATACTGCACTACACTGGAACTATGAATTATCTTTGTAGATCAGCTTGATAGGTTACTGAATTATATGTTCTTTGTGGAGGCTAAATTGGGTGAGAAGAATAAATTCTATTACGATGAAAAGCTTAAGCGATGGGTAGAGGAAGGAGTTGAACCTCCAGCTGAGGAAGCAGCCCTGCCTCCACCACCAACTTTGGCATCTTTCCACAATGCAACACCTACTAACAATGTAAATGATGCATCTAGTGGGTCAGAAAATCATACCCCTATTACTTATGATGGGAGTCCAGGCATTCCACCCATTCCACCCAGTTCAAATCAGTTTTCTGCTCACGGACGAATGGGTGTTCGCTCAAGGTATAAAAACATTTATATAATGCAGCTGCCGGAACTTCATATCTATTCCTTTTCTTCAAAGTATATACTTTTACATAATGTATGTGTTTATCTAATTATTTGAATCAGCATTTAATAATGTGAAATACACTGAAATAACTTCAGGTATGTTGACACTTTCAACAAAGGTGGTGGCACTCCAGCTAATTTATTTCAGTCTCCTATTCCATCTTCCACACCTGGGAGTGGTTCCAATCCCAGGTTTTTCATTCCCACTCCCGTTGCCCCCAATGAAGAGACAGTTCAAGCAACTGGAGAACATATTCAGGAATCTGCTGTGAACAACGAAAGTGTGCCAACTTTGTTTAAGGCATCATTCTCCCCTACACCAACATCAGTATCTGAATCAGTGATCATGCAAAGGTTTCCTAGCATGGATAATATTGTACCCAAGAAAACAGAAGTGATGGCAGATGGTGATAATTCATTTGCCACTCACTCCCGACGAGCAGCGTCATGGAGTGGCAGCCTCAATGATGCTAGCAGTCCTGTAATGAAGTAAACAAGACCTTATGGAGAAACACAAGGTCTGGCAACATATATGCTGCTGATCCTCCAAATCAATATTCAGGTGGTGGTAGTTTTGGGAATGCTCTTCATGAAGTCGAATTCTAAGGTGTCCCATAGTGTTTGTAAATCTTTAGTTATGCGTCTCTGCGACATATACTTAAGGGGGTTTCCAATTTTTGGTGAAACTCCTCCTCTTCTCTGTCTTGAGATTTATTCATATGCCGGCATCAGGCCAATAACTTGCCTGCAGTCCATAAAATGAAATGGGCATGCGATGGCATAGGTGAGTTGGCTAATGTAAAGTAATGTGGTTGACACAAGCGCAAGAAGCCCATTCATTTTATATACCCAAGAGGTAAATATATAGCTGACTAAAACTGCAAATGTTACTAGGTTATGTTCAGAATCTGACTTTTGTCATGTGAATCGAGCTGCTGATTCGCACATAGGTGGGTTTGCTCTTTCCTTCACCTTCAATAAGTATGATCGAATCACTTTGTAGAATGGTTTTTTTTTTCCTTTTATGAAGAATAATTTATCAAAACTTTAGTCTCAATTGGTTAGTGATTTAGAGTACATGGAAATTACATATTACTTGAATTGTTGCTTACTGTAGTTTCTTTCCTGGAGCCTAACGCATTATTCCGTCCGTTTTCAGTGTAGCATACGCAATTTTTAGCCAAATTAGTAAGTTTTTATGACATTATCATTAATTAACTTTTAATTTGTTTGGACGTGTGAATATTAAGAGCAAGATTTCTTTAAACTAAGAATTCAAAAAAAAAAAAAGACCCATGTACCAGGCCGGGCCCATCCGGGGTGGGTACTGCAATTTCCGTCAATTGCAGAACAAACATGAAACTAACGAGGTAATTGGATTTCCATGTTCTGTGTCATCTTTTTCTTGACGGATAGGAAATGCTGCTTACACATGACGGACTGAAAGAAACTCGATAGAAAACGGCCATGGATTACTCGACGGAATACCAACAGTATCAACAATACTATCAGCAATATCAACAACAGCAGCCGCAAGCAGCAGCAGCTGCAACCGACGCTTATGACCCATCTCAAACGCAGGCTTACTACGCTTATGATCAACAACAACAATACCAATATTATCCTTCTCAAGCTTACGCCTCAACTTCTTATCCACAACAATTTCACCAAGAACCCACCTCCGTTTACTCTTCCGGGGTCCCAATCCCTTCCGACCCGACCCATTTGCAGAATCATCAGAACACCTATTATTCGCATGGAATTGCGGATAATCTCTCGCAACAGCAGTCTAATCTGACGCAGTTTTCCGATGCGGCACAAAGGGGCGTGCAGCGCCAGGTAAATTGAATTTTGAGATCGAGATTAGATTTATTATTATTATTATTTTTACGTATCTGTTAATTGCACTAACAGGTTTTTTAAGAGTGGGATTAATAATATATTTAATGTGATTTACCCTGCGTCATTTGCTCTTCCACAACATTGCCCCTTGTTTTTTTTTTTTAATTATTGTTACTCCGTTTAAGGAATTTGTAATCAACTGCTCGATTTTTTTTTTAACAAACTACAATAATAATAGCAATAGTAACAGTGGATTGGAGAACAAGTTTCTTTAGCTGATTTTATCATGGCGTTTCATGATATGAAAACTATCACAACATTTATTTATTCGGGTTTATTCCATTCAAGGTAGTAGTTACTCATAATCCTAATTATGATTCGATATATTATAATTTCACGGATAGAAGAACAACTTTTGCTTGCATTCTCAAGACCAAGATTGCTCATATGAAGGCTATAAAGGTGGAGCAATTGATTTGACTGTGCAAAGGGAGTTCCACATTTAAGGCCTTTCTTTGATTTAAAAGATAAGCTTTTGGTATCCGCTGACCCAGATGTGTTAAACGAGCTGAGCTGTGCCCAGTCGACTGGAGAAAAGTGGAGAAAAGTGATCTTAAAATTGGAGAAAAGTGATCTTAAAGATGTTGAATAAGAGGGACTCTAGAATTTAGCTTCTTGACTTAGCTTGTTTGCTGCTGCTTGACTTAAGATGCTATTTTCTTTCTTGATCTCAAACTTTATTCTGGGTTGAAGATTTTTCAATTTGTTTGGAGTGATATTTGACATTTATTATTATGTTGGAGTAGATACTTTGCTGTGCTCCCTCAGGCGTATATGGGAATATCATCAGGAAAGCAGAGCTGATAGGTATTGAATTCTTGGCACTTAAAATCCCATTTTGGCTTAGCCACAAACCGCCAGAGTGATCAGATGCAATTTAGGCAGCAATTGTGGCTACAGTTTTTTTGGTCCACATTTTGGATATCTAGTGATGGATCTGTGCTGGTTACTTTAGAGATCCCGTGGGCATGTTGGCAACCTTTCTAGATGTGCTAAGTGCTGTTATGCTAACTTGGCCATGATCCCTATAGTGACCAGACAGCATATTATGCAGCAATTGTGGCTCTAAAGTTTAGGTGTACGTTATAGATGCATATTAATGGATCTTTACTGGTTGCATTAGAGCTTCTGTGAGCGTGTCGGCTTCCTTTTCAGATGTGATCTTTCAGGTCAAGTTGTTTTAATTGACATCTTTGTTTCCCAAATATCTGTTTGTTGGTGGATCTGTTGACTAAAGTTATTGGGTATGATGTAACAATTTAGCTTACTCTACTGCTTGCTATAATATTCGTGTTGAGCTAACTATGAGCTTTTCTGCTGCTCAACTATCCAGCACCTATTAAATGTTTTTCATGGTGTACCACGCAGTCAATGTTTTTGCCACCAGTGTTTTAGGTATTCTAGAAGGCTCAATTTCAGCAGACTACTCTTTATCTGTTATGGTCTTTGGAATCTCTTCCACCCCACCACCCTGTGCCTTTTTTTAACTCATGCAGGATAATCACACTACCTTACATATGTGCCCACAAGCTCATTATTTGCATCCATTAATTTTTTTTTCCAGAATATTAAACAACATTTTTCTGCCATGTATGTGACATGATAGGCAAGGTGTTCATTATTTTTCTTTTTTTGTTCCCCTCCCTCTTTTCACATCTTTAAAGCTATGAGTAAGTTTACGATTCATCGGATGTTTGTGGTTTGAATCATGTCTCTCGTTCCTGTTCTCCCTTTCTGTCTCGTAAATTAATTTAACAGTTTCAATGATTTATTTATATTATCTGTGTCTTGTAGTAAATCAAATCTCTATCTGTGGTTTGTAGTTCAAGTTCTATGTATCCACACCACAATCACTAAAATCATGAAATTTTCATTCTTCTCTCTTAATGAGACCAAGCAGTCAATATACGTACGCAAATGGTTTTCTCTTGAGTTGCTATTGTCTTGCTACACTCGTATCTTTTCCATCCCTGTTTAATGTTCATTTACCTCATCATTTCTTTTTCTTCGATGCTAGAACTTAGCAATTATATCAGTACATGCTGCACTTTATCTTTGAATGCTATGTCGCAGATTGGCCAATCTCCGTATTGGGGTGGAGGTAGAAGGGGTGGGAGACCCTTTCAAGGGTGTGGTCGACCAATTGGCCGAGGACGTGGCAGGGGTGGTGGTAATCAGTTACTGCATGGTGCAGTATCAAATCCTGCACCTTCAGATTCAGTTCCTGGGCAGACACCACCAAATGTGCCAGGACAAATGCCAGGTGCTCCGTCCTGGCCGCCTCCACGTATGGCATGGTGCGAACTTTGTAGGGTTGACTGCAACACACCAGAAATCCTGGAGCAGCATAAGAATGGAAAGCGGCATAAAAAAAATTTGCAAACACATGCAGATTTGCAGAATCTCCACAAAAAACTAACTAGACCAGTGAATGTTCAAATGCCCAATACCGGAAGCCAGCCAGAAGTTTTCCAGCCAGAGAAAGTTGAGGAATCTGAGGAAAAACAACCCTCACAAGAGATTTTAGCCTCCCAAGCTCTTATTGGTAATGCTTGTAACGGGACTGAACTGCTGAAAAATACAATGGCTTCAGCAGAAGAACCTCAAAGGAAGTTAGGGGATCAGTTTGATGCTCGAGGCCGTGGTTTCAAGCGTAAGATGAGAGGGGGCCGAGGTGGTAAGTACGTGAGAACTAACGAAGGGCCCAGAAGACCTGTGAAGCCTTCCAAACCCAAAGAGGTGATTCCATTTATGTGTGAGTTGTGCAATGTTAAGTGCGAGTCACTGGCTGTTTTTGACAGTCATTTGGCTGGTAAAAAGCACCTAGCCAATGTCAAGCGGTTTCATGGTCACCGGGCTTTGTATGGAGAAGCAGGGCTCCAAGCACTGTATCCGCCTAACTTCAATGCACCCTCATCTTCCGGCATTCCTCAAGTTCAACAAGGTATTACTGATCCTCAGGTTGTTCTGGCTCAGCTGCTGACTTACATAATTTCTCAAGCCCAAGCACCCGGACTACTAGCTGCACAGATACCGGGACTTCTGGCTGCACAAATGCCTGGAGTAGCAGGTATGGTGGCACCAACCCCAGCTCCTGCTCCTGGGTCTAGTCAGGAAACTCGGAATCAACAAGACTTTCATACTCAAGATAATCTGGCCATAGCACCATTGGAGAAACCGGATATGAATGCAGGTCAATATCTTCCTCCAACAGCATCAGAAAATGCTGCCTCCGTGTCCAAATGTGAAGTTGGCTCCGCAGACAAATCAGTCCAGCAACAACTTGGCAATAATCTTGATGATCCAGTGTTGGAGAACAAAGAGAAGGAACCAGGGTCGGAGAATGTAGAGGATTCAGCGTCGCAAATTGAAGAGGATCCTGAAGAGGATACAGATGAGGCTCCCCAGCTGCAGAACAGAGAGTAAAGCGAGTAGCATAATGTTTGGTAGAGTATAATACTGTATCTAATTACATAGACCGGTCTTTTCATTTCAGATTTTCATCTGGTTAAGCTGTTGGTTATTAATGTGTTCACACAATTTATGCTAGATTGCCCAAATTTCTTATAAAGATTTCGTCAGTATACACTATAGATTCTTTTTCTGCATTAATATTAATCTTCAGGAGCCAAAATATCAGATATTACTAAACGGTACAAAATGCAGCGCCGTCTATCTCAAACATTTGGCGCAAATTATAGTTTCAAGAAATCAAATCTTGATTTTTGAGGCGGCAGAGCTGGTGGTAATCCAACCGGAGAAAGAGGACTGGTACCGCCCAAACAACCCGCTTTCGATTAGGACCAGGACCCGCCCCAACAATTCATTCATTGATTTATTTATTTTTAATATGCCTAACCGTCCGCCAAATCATGTCTCTTTCTACCACCTACATTTCTTTACCCAACCGTAACGCGCCATCTTCAATTTCGAAAGGATTTTCATCTCTCGCCGTTCGTGGACGCCAAGCTCACATAACAACCGTCGATTCGAGATTCACTCAACTTGCGGTGCTCTGTAAACTCTCTCTCTCACTTATCATCTCTCAAATGTGTTCACTGCAACGAAAACATTTTCCTAATTTTCCAGTTCTTTTTTCCCCGATAACTTGTGCCCATCCGAAGTTCAATAATCTCCTGAATTCTCTTCCCCTATCCTTGACCCGTGCCCGTAATCATGGGCAAAGAATAAGGGCAGTATCGGCCGTCGAAGAAATTCTCCCGAATGCTACTCGGCGGAAGGACCCGCAATGGAGAGGTGGATTCAGTCTAGGGGTAGACTTGGGATTATCCCGCACTGGTCTTGCCCTTTGCAAAGGCTTCTACGCCCGTCCTCTGACGGTAATTAACCTTAGAATCGAAGCTTTGTTTTAAAATTTCACTTTTTCTAAAATTAGAAATTTTGGTTTATTTTCTAGATTCTATATTTGAGAGGACAGAAACTTGAATTACGCCTTCTTGAGATTGCAGAAAAGGAGGTAAAATTATTTATTAGTGAGCTTAAATTAAGTTTCCTTTTCGAATAATATACGATGGTTTGGTTTTAATAACGAAGGAGGAACTGTAGGAGGCCGACGAATTTATAATTGGGCTCCCTAAATCAAGTGATGGAAAGGAGACCATTCAGTCGAACAAAGTTCGTAGTGTTGCCGGAAGACTTGCAGTTCGAGCTGCAGAGAGGTTTGACTCTGATATCATAATTTTGCTTCATTTTAGAGTTGGTCTGTTGCTGATTTGCGTTAAATCAATTAAGTCTGCCCTTTTTCTTTTCTTTTTGTGTGTGTTTCTTTTCTTCCACTAGTGAAACCCAGCATTAACCATTTCCCCTTTCTGTTCTGGCTGAGAGCCCCAATAATTTGTTTCCCCATTTGAATATGTTTTACCCTGGTAAAAGTTTTATATACGAGCCAAGTTCCAACGATTTGCTCCCCAATTTGCTTCTACAATCGAACTCTGGTGTTTCATTTCTTCCAGACACGAAAAATATTTTTGAAGCCTTCCAGAACTTTAAACAAATATCTGAATAATCAATGTACTCAGAGCAAACAAAA
The DNA here is from genome assembly GCA_032401905.1 of Swietenia macrophylla. NCBI lineage: Eukaryota > Viridiplantae > Streptophyta > Magnoliopsida > Sapindales > Meliaceae > Swietenia > Swietenia macrophylla. The sequence continues at coordinate 8,989,557 of CP135559.1, read as the reverse complement.
GTGAAAAAAATCCAAACACCATAAAATCAAGTCTGAAAACTTCTTCAAATCCATCTGTTTGCTTGCAGAACTCTGGAAGTGTTAGAATTTGAGGTGTGTTAGTTTGAAACAAAAAAGAATTTTATACATTTTACCTTACTGTTTTGAGTTAGAAGTTTCAAACTTTTAATTATCTTTACAAAGTGAGTATCATTTTAAGCAATTTATTCTTATAATTCATCTGTTTGTATTGTCTGGGTGTTTGAATTCTGTTGTTTCTTGGTCTTTTAAAGGGTACTGCTTATTGGAATGTCATTTTGCTTGATTATAGTCCTATTGTGCATATTTGAGACTTTTATTTTAATGAAACATTGTCTTTTTATTTTACTAGAACTCTTACTTATCCCTTTAGGTATGGATTTTTGATGTTAAATTTTAGGGGTTGGAGAGTATACCTGCTGGACGAACATGGTACTTCAGCAGAAGCCATGGAACTTATGGTTGACAGGTGATTATTTTTTCATGAGGTGTTTTCTTTTGTTGGATTGCCCTTTTTTTGACTAAATTTTGTTCGATTACATTGCATACAATGAAAAATCGTAGTTAATTATTGTGATTATATCTGGTGGAATAGTGTTTTCCTTTTTCTTTTTTGGTTCTTTGGATAAAGCAAGTCTATTTTTGGTCCGTACCACTGCTTGAATTTTGGAGTGATAGGGTTACTTAATTGCTTCAATATACAAGGTATTACACTTTGTGAGCTGTAATATGGGGCTTGACATGATAATCACTGATGCATATTAACTGTAAAACTCACTTGATCAACATTGACCAAGGCAAATGTGAGAGATGTCAGTTCCTGTTGGAGATGAGTTGGGTCTATTCTTTAGTATAATTTACTCTATGCTCTTTCAGGGGCCTCAGCAAGTCATCTCGGCACACAAAAGCTGATGCCTATGCTGCGGCGGTATGCAATGAATTTATCACATTTGGTCCCTTAAAAATACAGAATAAGGTGGTATCTCTTTTTTGTATTTATTTCTTTCCTGCTTGCAGATATTACTAGAGAGATATTTTTACACGTCAGGCATGGGAGCTGAAATTGTACTGCCCAAGAATAGGGATCTGCAAGAAAAACTTAGAAAGGGTGCCCTGAAGGACATTGATTTTTTCCCGGAAGAACACGAGCCCGGTGATTAGTTTGCAGAGTCCTCTACAATTAACCGGGTTTTGGTTGGCTGGATTAGCAACTTTGCAGTGGCCCCCGTTTCTTCTGCGCGAGCCTGCACCGAAGAAAGCAAAGGGTTTATATTTAAAATGATAAAAATGAATATGAATCGTCCTTGTGGCGGTGACAGACGATACAAGTTGTAAGCTGTGCTGGCGTTCCTGCTGTCTGCATATGGAAATCCTTGCGTGCGAAGTGTTCATATTCTCATTAGAGGCTTCTGAGCATATTCCATAAGGCTTATTCCTTGTTTTTGAGCATTTTTTATCTTGATGTTTGAATAAAGGCTTGGTTAGAGGAGTGACACGTGACAGACACTACATATATGATAACTGTCAAGGATTTAATGCGTTACACGCTGGAACTTTATCCCTTTTTGAAATTGTAATTCAGTGCTGTAACATAGAATTAATGTTACATGCACGAATTAGTCTACCATGCTATAATATTTGTATTAGAAAACATCTTGTCAGCTCTCTTCACTGACAGACTTTGTTGTTAAAGATGGCATGAATTAAAAATGTAATAACAAAAGAGAAAGAAAAAAAAAATCCAAGAACCTTGAAGACACGATCATTTCATTCTTAAGCAAGCAATAATGGTCACTTGTCCAAGTTTGATAAAGATGTTATTGAAACAAAGTAAGGCAATGCTGATGCACCAAAGTTTAAAGCACAATCAGAGAAAATGACCACTTGTCAAAGTTTTAAAGTAAGAAACATTGCATTCGGGCATCTTTGACTGGGATTTTATTTTTTTAATAATTCAAGGATTAAAATAAAAGGCAATAGCTTTTTGCACTAGCATCATCAACTACTCCTTCAACTTGCTGTATTCGAGGGTGATAACTTGTATGTTAGGATTCTGATCTGCTTTGATCTTATTAAGGAGATGATTATAATTTTTGATTAATTTTGTGTTAAATAATAAATAAATTTTTTTTTTATGACGGATGTATAAAATTAAAATGACACTTATTATTTGTATTTTTAATTAACATGTTTAAAAATAAAAATATGATAATTAGTACGAACAAAATTTATAATTCTTGAAAGAAAATATAAATTTAATTAATTTTATTAAATATTATTTAATTGTATTAGTATTAAGCTTTTTTATATCTATGTAAATATCAATAATTGAGAGACGGTTTAATTAAGTTAAAATTAGCAATTTTAAATAAAATAAATATCAAGAGAGTAAATCTGGCTGAGAGACTCCTAAATCATACAGAGATTTGAAATCATGTAAAAGAAAAATATTTTTTGACCGCTGAGCATAACCGCCTTCTTGATAAAACGGTAAAATTAATAAATGCAGGCAAGATATTTACTTAAAAGGGTTAAAACACCAAAAAAGGCGCGTCTCTTCTTAGGATTCTGTAAATTATTCACCTGATAGAATATCCCGCCAGCAATTCCCTTGCTTGCAGACATTTATTCGCCATTTCTACGATTGTGAAGGTTTTTGAATCTTCTCTTCTTCAATCTGCAAAAAATCAAAGAAATCAACGAACATTGAAAGAGAAAAAGGAAAATGTCCAAACCAAACCCTAATTTATCTCAGAAACCATTAACCAAATCTTTCACTAACTCACTCATGGCGCAGAACAAACTTATTGATTCGCTCACTTCTCACATCTCTCTCTATCATTCGCATTCCCGTTCACCAAACCCTAACCCTAATCCTAACCCGCGATCTTCAATTTTGAAATGGTTCTCGTCTCTCGATGTTCATCAACGACAAGCTCGCCTCACAATTGTCGATTCAAAATTCACTCAGCTATTGATTCAAATGCTCGGAAAACTCCGTACGAACGGCCATGGATTCTTCATCATCCTCCCTGATCTTCCCTCGCGTGATCCGCCGTATCTCCCTGGTCTCTGTTACAAAAAGTCAAGTGGCCTTTTATCTAGGGTTGCTGAGTCGAACGAGTTGGAACGTTGGATTTTTGAATCCACTCGTTTGTTTAGTTCACGAGAAGGTGAAAAAATCGAAGAGTGTTCATGTTCTGTAAAGTGTCTTGATACTTTAACACTAAGTGAAGAACTTGTTGAAAACGTAGATCGGTTTGTTGAGACGGTGGATAAAATATCCAATGGCGGGTTCTTGAGAGGCGAAGAGAGTGATTTGGGAGGTGATTGGGTTGAATGTGATTGGTTAAAAGCGAAGGGTTATTATAGCATTGAAGCTTTTATAGTTAATAGGTTAGAGGTGGCTCTGAGACTTGCATGGCTGAATTGTAATAACGGGAAGAAACGAGGCGTGAGGTTGAAAGAGAGAGTAAACGCGGCAGGCACGGCGGCCAATGTGTACTGGAGGAAGAAGGGATGTACGGACTGGTGGAGGAATTTGGATGCTGCAATGAGGAGGAAGGTCTTGACTTTGACGCTGGGAAAAGCTGCAAAATCTCTGGTATTGTCTTGGAACCTTTTCATTTAAATGTAACTTGACTCATTTTTTTGTGGTATCATATAACATTGATACATAGTTCATATTGGGAGAAATAATTGTAAACTATGAATATCAATTCGTTCAATTGTTGGATAAGTAAAATAGGGAAGATTTCAATAAATGCATTTGGGATGAGTGTATCAATTGATTAGTCGAAATGGAAAGAATGAAATCTTTTGTTATTAGAGGAAAGGTTTCAGTAAAGGCTTTTGAGATGAACATATGATTACTTGGAGATGAAAGAATGAATTCTTTTGGTAGCAAATGCCCATCATATTTTGAAAACCAAAATTATTTAATGTAAGAATTTTAAACAGTAAGTTTCTATATAATTGGGGAAAACCAAAATTATTAATGCATGATTTTTACACATTATGTTTCTGTATAAGTTTATTGGGGAAAATTTCCTTGCAAGGTTATGGCTTCCAACAAATATGTGACTAATGTTGGTGTTTTGCATATCAGGTCAGAGGTCTTTTGTGGATTTCTTGTCTCAATATGTGCATGTTGACAGCTGCAATGGCTTTATTGTTTGTATTTCCTCGACTTGGGTGTCGTAATAATGGAGAGATTAGAGTTTTATTGACTTATCTATGGTTGGCTTGATGTAGGCTACTTTGAAAATTATGAAAGAACCATTCAAGTTGATTTAATGAAAATTGCAATTAGATATTTATCCCTGCCTTTCCCTGGAATATCTGACCTGAAAATTTTCCATTATATGTTTTCAGCTTCTTGAGGTTCTTAAGGAGGCAAGTGGTGCCTTAGAGGATGAATCATGGCTATTCAATGCAGGAATGGCACAATCGTTAAGGTTCAACCGTACCAAATCATTTCAGAGGACAATCTCAACACTCTCACCTGATGTGGAATCTGGATTGGCCATTGCACTGCCTTCCCTTTCTGGGATACCTAATGCCTTAGCTAATGTTTATTGTGGTTTGTTTGTGCTTCAGGAAATTATTACCATATTCGTATCTTGTCGGCGTAATGAATATGATGTAGAGAAGATATTTTTTAGCACTCTGAGTTTTATTAGTACTATTACTGATTGTATACTAAGAAAACTACGAGGATTGCTTATGATTGTTTCTCTTGATTGCACAAAACTTGAACTTTTGGGAGAAGGAAACTTCAAGCCTTTACCTAATAAACCCAAGGAAAAGCCCAGTGCAGGTGGCCGTAAGAAAAAGGGAAGGGCCCGTAGTACAAAAAGGCTAAAGTCAGCCTTGGATGAGCCTTCATTTGATAGAACAACTAAGGCACTGAATCTATGTTTAAGACTTTCTACTTTCTAGAAGTCTTTTTACATTTAAATATATATTTTGGGAACATCTAAAATTTTTATTATTTGAAATTTTATTTCAGGATCCTGAAGTTGCCTTGGCTGATAGTAAGAAGGTAGATTTGATGGAGGCTGATAAGATGCCCGGCATATCTCATGGAAGGGATATTCACAGAGACACATCAACCATAGAAATGGAAATGGTAGTTTGTCACCAGGAGCATGCCCAGGCAGTGGTTGCTGCAAAAGGGCGAACTAATGCAAGAAAGAGTAGGAAAGAGAAAAATAAAAATAGAAATTGTTGTCTTAACAATCCTGATGCGGTGAAAGATTCTAAAACATCTGTCACAGAAACTTCTTCCTCTGTTGTTACGCAAGATGAGGTGGCAAAGTATGATAATATGTCCGTCCAGAATGTTTTTGCTGATAATTCAACTTGTGACAAGATCCATGCAGCAAATCTGAGTTCTTGTAGTTCTGTTACTGTGCCTTCTAGGGAAGGCATTGATACTCAAAATACTCGAGAAGATCTCGTGGTTGGTTCTATAAGTTCAGAGTGCCCCCGCTTCTCAAATGGTAGGATAGATGGTCAAACTAAAACTTTCAAGCAAGAAACTATGGAGAGTAAGGTAGAATGTAATACAATGCCTGCTAGGGATCTTGATAATACTGTCAGTAATGGTGACATCAACTACCAGAAGTCCTGTCATGAAAGTGAAACAAAGGCAAAATCAGTTCTTCCGGACAAGGGAATCGAGGCCCTTGAAGTGAAAAAGGAATGTGCTGTGATTCAGGATCAAAGAAATGAAAACTTTTATGCCACGACACTGAAAAGCTCTTTAGGCCCTTCTTATGAGTGGCCTACTATAGCACCTGTTTATTTTCCCTCGATTAGTTCACATCTTCTACCTGCCACTGATAGACTGCATCTTGATGTTGGTCACAATTGGCATAATCACATCCGTCGTCCTTTTCTGCCTACTGTGCATCAGGCGAGAAATTCCCTCATTGAAGGTGGGTGCAACCAAATTTTGTCTCAACCATCGTCAATGAGTTTAGACTGGCCCCCATTGGTTCGAAGTGTTTCTGGAATCACACCATCAGTGACTTGCAATTATGATTCTGGATTCATATCAACCCGGCAGTCTGGTTTTCAGCAGAGTTTTGCTCCAAAGGGCGTCCAGCTTAATGGAAAGACCACGGATGATGAGGGAAAGTATTCTGGGGATATCATGGACTTGCCTGACCTAATTACTACACAGGAACCTGGTGATGAATGTGACAGTCATTGGATATCCGAGGAAGAACTTGAAGTGCATGCAATTTCTGGGATAGATTATAATCAATACTTTGGTGGGGGTGTGATGTATTGGAATACTTCTGATCATCCAGGGACAGGTTTCTCTCGGCCTCCTTCGCTTAGTTCTGACGATAGCTCATGGGCTTGGCATGAAGCTGACATCAAAAGGGCTGTTGATGACATGGTTGCTTTCTCGTCTTCTTATAGTACAAATGGTTTGACTTCACCGACTGCTGCTTCATTTTGTTCCCCTTTTGATCCTTTGGGGTCTGGGCACCAGGCGTTTAGTTATGTTGTCCCAGGAAATGAACTTTCTGGCAAGGTGCCGCACTCATCATCAACAGCTACAGATGCAGCAACAGAGGACGAAGTCTCTGGGTCTTTGGCCAGTTTATCTGGTGACATTGATGCTATGGCTGGAGAACTGCCTTGCCCCATTTTGCGGCCGATCATCATTCCAAATTTATCACGTGAAAGATCACGTTCTGATTTTAAGCGTAGTCATGACCATAAAAGTCCATGTGTTCCTCCTTCTAGGCGGGAACAACCTCGGATAAAGCGACCACCGTCACCCATAGTGTTGTGTGTCCCTCGGGCTCCACGTCCACCTCCGCCCTCTCCTGTGAGTGACTCCCGGAAAAGCAGGGGTTTTCCAATTGTTAGATCTGGTAGCTCAAGCCCTAGACATTGGGGCATGAGAGGTTGGTATCATGATGGAACAACCTCAGAGGAAGCTTGTGTACGTATGGACGGTTCTGAAGTTGTTTGGCCTTCATGGAGGAATAAGAATCTTCCATCCCACCCAATGATTCAGCCTCTCCCTGGTGCTTTGTTGCAAGATCATTTGATTGCAATTTCCCAGTTAGCTCGTGATCAAGAGCATGTATGTGTAGCATCTTCTCTGTAGCACTCTAAAACTAATTACGGGGTTCTGCATTGCAATCCTTGATTTGTGATGTTCTTATGCAGCCGGACGTGGCATTTCCGTTGCAACCACTGGAGGTACAGAACTGCACAACTAGAAAGGCATCACTGTCTTTGATGCACAGCCTCCTTCATGAGGAAATCAACTCTTTCTGGAAGCAGGTACAAGCTTGATTAGTTTTCCCCCCCTTCTCTTTAGTTTTTGATTTTCAAAGACTCCTATTAAAATTGGTGTTAGGATTATGTAGCTTTCAGCTTTTATTTTAATAATTAAATGGATCTGCAATATCATTGACAATGTCATACAATGATGTTGAAGGTTGCTGCAGAGAATACGTCTCGGAAGCCTTATATTAATTGGGCTGTCAAGCGGGTTCAACGGTCTCTCCAAGTCTTGTGGCCCAGATCTAGGACAAACATCTTTGGTTCGAATGCAACTGGTTTGTCTCTTCCTTCAAGTGATGTAGACCTTGTGGTTTGTCTCCCTCCAGTGAGGAACCTGGTGGGCATCTTCTCTATGTTATTTGCTGTTTCATTACTTCTATCTTATGTGCTAGTACTTTTCTGGAATAACTTATCTGCAGGCATTTTTGCTCTAGGAACCTATCAAAGAAGCTGGGATTTTGGAGGGTCGTAATGGGATTAAAGAGACTTGCCTTCAGGTACATCAGTAGTGGTTTTAGTTTGTTACCGCAACAGTGGTACAGCTGTTGGTTGATTTTTTGTGTTGTGTTTTGATACATCCACTTCTTTAGACTGAAGCTGTTGAGTTTCTGATACATGCTTGTTTGTATTCCTTCTAATTCACATTTTTTTTAGAAACTCATCACACTATTAATTTATATCTGTTATGAACACTACTCATCTAATTTTTTCCTAATCACGAGCCTTGCTATGCCAAGAAAAGTAGTATATTCAAAGTCTTAATTCACCTGTTTGGGAATTATCAATGAGCAATAGTGAATTCTGCAGAGATAATTAAATAAGTTTTCTTAGTCTACTTGTATTAGATCACTCTGCTCTTGCTTGTATAACATGATCTTATAATTTTAGCCTTCTCATCTTTGTTTACTGTTAATAAAATTGTAAATAGAATGGGTCTACTGTTTTCCCGTTTTCCTTAATTCATTCACACACATACTGCAGTCAACTTAAGGGCACTACTACATTCTTCTTGCTTGAGTTTGATTTCCCCCCAGAAATTTGTTCAATCAAGCTTTGGGAAATTGTTTTTGCTCTATCTTCTTGGATTTGACAATCCCATGTTTGTTTTCCAGCATGCAGCAAGGTATCTTGCTAATCAGGAGTGGGTAAAAAATGATTCTTTGAAGACTGTCGAAAATACAGCTGTAATGTCTCATCTTCTTAGGAATCTGTCAGATTTCGTTCTCTTTTATTCTAGCTATTTCTCTTTATTTCCCTTCTCATGTGGTATTTCTTCTGCTCTTAGATACCTATTATTATGCTTGTGGTGGATGTTCCACATGATATGATTACTTCTGCTTCTAATGTGCAATCACCAAAAGAGGAGCCAGCTCTTACAACAGCGAAACATGACAACCATGTTAATTCTGATATGGTTGCTTTAGAAGACACTGCCTCGCCAAAATGCTCACATTTGAATTCTGATAATATGAAAGCAGTGACATCAGTTCGCCTTGACATTAGTTTCAAGTCTCCATCGCACACTGGACTCCAAACCACAGAACTGGTAAATTCATGTGTTGAAGTTCTGTTTTCAATTGAAAAAATGTAGACCTTTTGCAAGGTTCTGACACATGCTGTGTACTTTTATCATACAATTGCTTATTTGCCGCTCTTATTGTACTCTATGCATCCACAGAGTTATTCCCCACAATATTTTCTTGTTCTGTTCTAGTTGCTTGGAAAGAAAGCATATCCAAAGATAGAATTTGTTGGATCCTTGGCATCATGCTTAAATCTCTCGGAGAAAAGGATTCATTTGTTTCCTTAAAACAACTTTTCTGGGGAATGGCAGTGTCATAAGAATGTTTATTGTTTTTTGCTATGCTTCTTTCAAGTTCATCTGATTTGACTGCGTTTTTCAGAATAGATTTCCTGATAAGCATTTGAAAGCACTGATAATTTACATTTGAATATCATTTGGTCTGTTGATTTTGTGTTTCATGTAGTATTTTCTTTTTGTTGCTCGTAGGTTAAAGAGCTGACAGAGCAGTTTCCTGCATCAACACCCCTTGCTTTGGTACTAAAACAATTCTTGGCAGATCGTAGCCTGGACCAGTCCTATTCTGGCGGCTTAAGTTCCTATTGCCTGGTGAGTTGTCCTGCATTATTTATCTCAATGCAACAATAGTTGGCTAAATCCATGCTCTTGGACATGCTTCTTCTGATTTTGATGAAGCTAGTGACTTTTCTGGCTGTTATTTTTTAACTTGTTTCTGATAAAAAGTATACATGAATGAAATGATTGGCTTGTGGACTTTCTAACATTCTGTTTAAATCTTCTTGCAGGTGTTACTAATTACACGTTTTCTTCAGCATGAGCATCATCTTGGCCGGTCTATTAACCAGGTATATTCGTTCTTCAATTTCTTTTTGTAATTTTTTTTTTTCATAGATTTTAGTGATATGCATTCTATTTCACCATCTAATTGTTATCTCCTTAATATTATGTCAAGTGTAACACTTTTTTCTTATCAATTTTAGAATGATTTGATTGATAATTTGGTGTTGCAATGTAGATTGTGATCATGTGGTGAAGTAAGATATAGCATCTTGTTAGTGTATGATCACCCTCCAAGAATTTGTCTTCTGGGACAGTATCACTGAAATGCCTCTGAGGGCTAAGAGTTGACTGCACCACTCCATGCTATTTCAGGATTTTTGTATCTAAAACCCTTGCTGTACAAACTTGGGAATTGAAGGTTTTCACCTTTAGATGATAAGGATGCATGTATGTTTCAACCTTTGTGAAGTTTTGCAGATGACAAGAAAGCGTATTGAGTACCCATGGTCTTATGTGTCATCTACCAGGCATATTTCTATTTTGCTGATTCAATCATTTGTTAGCCTGGTGCACAAGGTCCATAATTTCTGCCGATATTACTTGTCTTTGATGACATTTTTCATGGGTTCCTTAACTCAAGAATGCTAATATGACTCCTGTTGATTCTAAAATGCAGTACCAGATTGCTATTGGGATGACTCAATTAGTGATGTGTAATTGTGTGTACGGCACTGTAATGTGTTTTTGACAACATTGCGTGCTTGTTACTGATGGAACTGTGGAGAAAAAGAGAATGTATTATCTTTAAATTATATTGATTTCAGCTTCCAAAAGTGAAAACCTCTCCTCCCTGAAACCAAATAGTGGCTTTAGCTATGTCAGTTATAGGGGGTTGTTGATCCATGATTTAAAGTTCTGAAAAAGTTTCAGCATTGCATCAGGCTAGAAACCAATATATGTGCTGTGTGAGGCTAGAAAATCCTGAGAACTAATATATGTTTACATACTGTAGGAGGGATCATTTCACTGGTTCTCTATTGTTGTGGTGGTTAACAAACTTTGCATTTGCCTAACTGCAACTTCAATGTTCTTGCAGAACTATGGAAGCCTTTTGATGGATTTTCTTTACTTCTATGGGTGAGTCAAAAGCTCATGATACAATTTTTAATCTTTAGAGGTTCAAAGTGGTTATCTACTGGATTTTCTTTACAGCAATAGTAATTTGTTAAATTAGCTAATGTCTATCTTGTTACTCTAATGTTTAATTATACAGGAATGTATTTGATCCTCGCCAAATTCGTATTTCAGTGCAGGGAAGTGGAGTATATATGAAAAGGGAAAGAGGTTATAGGTAATGGTCCTTTGTTTTCTATTAACAACCATGTGATATGGTTTCCCCATAAATCAGTACTTCTCTATCGTAATTGATGGTCTTCTAAATGTTGTAGCATTGATCCAATACACATCGATGATCCTCTTTTTCCAACAAATAATGTGGGGAGAAATTGCTTTCGGATACATCAGTGTATTAAGGTCAGCCTTTGGTCCTTGTTGCATCCTTTATCATCTGAAAGGAAACTGTGCCTAGCATGATTGATTTTAAATAACTAGTATTATGCTTGATTGAAATTTAACTTGTTTGAATTTTACGGCTGTAGAAGCCAAATTTTTTTACTGATATGTGATGTAGGACAGATATTATGTATCGCCCTGCCTTTTTTTCTTTTAGTTTGGGGGAGGGGGGGTGTGGGACTTTAGAGGAAGCAGCATTCAGGGTTGCAAAACTGCAGAAGAAAGGTTAGGGTTTTGGTTTGAATAAAAACAGTGTAGTTTGGTGGAAAAATTAATAACTTGATGAGAGACACATTACTGAAATTTCAGGAAGTAATCTAAAAGCAATTTTAAGGGTTTTTTTTTGGGTAAAATATTGAAATATTTACCAATTTAGGCATTAAAGTTTATAGATGCAAAATTAAATGAGGAAAAAAAAATTCTTTTTCCTGGAATATTGTGGATTTGCACGTGTGAAACTTGAGCATGGAAGGCTGGAGGCATTGTGCCAATGGAAATACTGCAAAATATACTGGAAACCATAAACGAAGCAAGATAAATTGCATAGCTTCCTGTCTGCAAAAAGAATGCCTGCAGAGGAAAAAAATGAAAAAAATAGTGAAAATTTGGAGGAAACAACAAGAGCAGTTAATCTTGAGATAAAGTACTCTGGTAGTCAAATCAATAATGATTCAAGAGAAAAAGCAGAAGAAAGAAAAGGATCTTAGTTTCATATACCGCTAGCTTCCTACTAGTTGGATAGGACTGACAAAAACTAGAATTACTACAGGTCTAGCATCTGCAACTTTTGGTTGGCTTTGTGGTTGTGGATCTTTGTCTTTCTGTAAAAAAGCTTATGATTTTGATGAACTGGAAACAACTCTTTTCCATTTCTACTCGCCTAGTTCATATCTTTGTTCCGTGTGCTCCCAGAGGGAGTCTTTTGAAGGGGTAAAAGATCATGGAGAAAGTTGCGGGAATTTGTAACTGAGACAAGTATAAAATTGGATGAAATGAATGAAAATGAGACAAATGGATTTAAAACTTCTTTTGGTTTGCTTAAGCACGTTGTAAAGTATGTGGTACCGCCATGTGATTTTATGCCAATATATGAGTGTATGACTGTTTACCATGTATATAGTCTATGTCCAGGGCACTGATAAGCAAATATGAAGTGATAGCATTGTTCCTTGAACTTTCACCTTGTCGTATCATCATCTTGGTTGGTATCACGAGGAAGGATGCTCTCTTGGAAATACACTTGTCTGATTGTTGCAATATATTTGATCTTTCTCCCATGGAAAGTAAAATGCTGTGTGGTGCAGGCATTCTCAGAAGCTTATTCAATATTGGAAAATGAGCTTACTAGCCTTTCCTCTGCTGATGATTCATCTTCAAGTCCACCATACAGATTGCTTCCAAAGATCATTCCAAGTATCAGTTTACCGTAGGGAATTTTGAAGATTTTTCTTTGGGCAAGGTATTCTTTTGGCTATTTATAATGTTGTTGCAGCATAATACTCATCACAAAAACTGTTATTCTGCGGTTGCTAACCTAGGTGTAGCAAATAATGGAATTTTTCAGATTCTATGGTGACTCTTTAAAACACAATGAATATGGGGGTGAAAATTTTGCATAGGACAGGGTTACTAACTTATTCTCATTTTATTTGAGAACTCATTAGCACTTTTGCTTTCTTTTCTTTTCTTTTCTTTGTTCAGTTTTTATTGTGGGAGTGAGGGGGTTTTTTTTGGTTTTGACATAATACTCTGTTGACATGCTTGTTTCATTTTTCTTTATGGATCCTATTGGAATTTGTCTGCATGTGTTTGATGAAGATTATATAGCTACAATCAGCTTTTTTCATGTCACAATTTCTAGTTTGTGGTTTTAGTTTGTAGCTCAACTTATCCCCAACACAGAAAATGAATATTCTAATCTTTAACATGAACTTGCACCTCATCGTCAGAAGTCAATGATGCTTCAAGAGATCCCCTCTGCGACCACTGGCCCATCCCTCCATGTTGTTTGTGGATGATAACTATACCAATTACAATGATGTAAGTGCTTAAGAGTTCTTTCAGCTTGAAGCCATTTCATTTCTTTGCCTTTTCTCGTCATTGGTGGTCCATTGAATTTTATCAACCTTCTCTTATATATATATATATATGAATTGGTTATTGCTTGAAATTTTTTAGGACTGTGATCTAACCCGTATTGCTTGAAATGAATTGGTTATCTTGTAGATTAGCCATGCAGTTCTCCTTTTGGGTGGCTTGGCTGATGGAAGTTCATTGTTGGAGTTGCTATATACGGGATATGATTGAAAGCTGGTGGAGAGGTTTTGAGCTACTTGGACAATTGTTCCTGAATGTTTAATGTGGAAGACTGCAGCACTTGGGGGTTTCAAGGCATGGAGAAAACTGGTATTTTCCATGCAAAAAGCAAGAATAATACTATGTTCAGAATATAATTTGCCAACACATTATGTCCAATTAACGGCGATATCAATTGCAATGAAGCACCTTCGAATGATGGAAGTCAATCCAAAATTAGATAGGTGAAACCTCAAAATGCAGAAACATGGTTCTCTTCCGCCGGCCACATCCCCATCCTCCACTCAAACATAGAAGTCTTAAGAGGCCCAACTCCTAAACAAGAAGACAATGATAAGGGTCAGAATAAAGCAAGACAAACACCAGCATGCAAGGGATAACTCACAAGTAAAGGTAGCAGTTGGAATGATCTATCAAGGAGCTCATGTCATATTACCAAATGGATTTATGAAAACTAGAAATGAAAATACCTACTCGAAGTCTCACTTGCCAACCTTATGATGTTTTCTAGAAATTATGGAATTAGTTAGACTATTTCTATTTCCACTTCAACCTGTTTGTTTCAAGAAATTTTTATTCCTAATCTTTTTATATCAGCCTATTCTAGGAAGCCTAATTTTGTTAAGCTCTGTGAAATTATTCCACTTATTCTTTGTCAGAGCGCTGCCTCAATTTTCATCCCTTCAATTTGTCCGTACAATGTCATTTATTCGCATGCATAACATACTTCACCATTTTCTCAGTAAAAGCAGACTTATTGGTGCAGCAGGGGTCGGAGTTCATTTAGTGCAGCTTAGCTATGCAGATACAGACGAGTGCTTGAATTTGACAAGTTTCTTGGGTGCTGCTTGCTTACGGTGGTTTGCCTTTCTGTGTGCTTTGAAGGTATTTTTGTTGAAGACAATCATTGAAGTTCAACTTATACTCCTTTGTGTTCTTTCTTTGCTTTTTTTGTCTCGTCCTGCAGGCAAGGGAACTGTCAATGTCATCCGAGATCGCTGCTTTCACTTGTAAATGCATCAAAGAGGACAGACACTGTTAATATGTGCATGCGATCATATTTTCAATTACATCTGATGTTGATAACAATCTTCGGATGCTTCATTGACCTTATCCTCCCCAACTCTGTTATTTAAAGCACGCGAGGGCGTACATACACGTATGTAACGCATGTATTTTTATATATTATTATCTTTATAGTGCAAAAATCTGATCCTTTTTTGTTTCTCAGATTTATTTGTAGTATTGATAAGTTGTTATATATTTAATTATATTAATTTGTATTTATGAAGATTTATTTGGGTCTGAATTAAATTAAACAATTTAAAACTTATTGTTCTTTTCTCAACCTTCTGTGCACTTACTTGTTATTCTTTGTAAATTATACTATTATATCGATACCGTCTGAAGATGTTTCTTTTCCTTCCTTTTCCGAATGTTTGCTTTGTAGCAAAAAATTTTATCAAAATTCTTTGTTCCTCTCCGTCATTTTTTTTTAAAGTGTTGCAGGGTTCTTTGCCGTTTTATTCAAAACAACGCCCCTTGGAATATAAGCCGTGTTGGGTCGGTACAAGGATTTAAATTCTTCTGGTCAAGACAAGTATTCCTACGGTGTGAATACTGAGTACAACTACTCCTTGCCTGGTGGTTATTCAAGGAAATGAACTAAAAATTTCATTTTTCCGAATCAAAAAAAAAGTAAGAAAGTCGTATAGGGTGTTTAAACTGGCAACTGATTTTGCTGCTCCAACAAGCGGCGCTTCAGCAGTATCTTCATCAATAAGTCCGATGCCTGAAGAATTAAGCGGTAAAGGAATAGGCAATACTCTTGACAAGAATGTTGTCCCACCTTCACAACGCATATCGCCCATATAAGCATGTAGAACCACCCAACAACTGGAACAAGTATTAACAGAGGCAAAATTGATGCAAGACCTCCAATCAACAGACTGATTTTGCCGAGAATTACATGGTAGCTCGAATTGTGAGTTCGCAATTTTATTTCAGCCACCAATATTACAGCATGTGCATAGATAATTAGAAAGAACGCGAGCATGATCACATAATGAGTTTCGAATGGGGTTACGTCTTGTGTCTGGTACTTGACTTGAAGCAGAGTGCATGATGTATTGATCAGAAAAACAATTATGGCGTAATATCGGATGGAGAAAATCAATCCTCGCTCATTCAAACTGCACCATTAGAATATCAAATTGAAATAGAATAAGGTAGTTCAAAAGCAAGTTGTCAATGTAACTAACTACCAAGGAAATTCAAATGTCCAGAAATTTGCACTGACCTTTGAGTGCCGAAGTCATTCGAACGGTTGGTAGGCATTTTCTTCTGTGTTTTTCCCTAGCTTGAGTAATCGTCTCTGTAAATGTAATTGGGCAATCTAAGGCTGGGTCAGCGGCTTTATATAGGCAGTGTTTGGCTGCTTGTCTCACTAGGCATGACTTTATGTATACATAACAATATCTTATGTTTGGGGTTTCTTCACAGTTTTCGGCGTGGTCGGCAGTGGCGACTAAGAGCAAAGAAACGCCCCGTATAATTGGGGTTCGTACTCCCGACTCCCGTATAATTCGTTTTGTACAAAAAGACAACTCATCCCAATCATGAGCTGCGTGAGCTTTCTTTCTTCAAGCACCGAAGGAAAATGACATGCAAATAAAATTGGAGATAGAAATAGTAGAATATTATATATTGATTATTAATGTCATAGTAATTTCACATTCCCTACAAACACGGTGCTATTCCATTGGTATTTGCTACAGCAAGAAGAATGAGCTTCAAAATTCCATAGTTGACTTGACTTCAAGCGTTGCTGCAAGCCTCTCTGTATTCGCTTGAGAGATAACCGCATAGCTTTCCTTGGCTTCATTTCCCAGCAGCATAATAAAGTGAGTTAAATTCCATTTAAATTAAATTTGCTTTGATTCCATATCTTGATCGTTTTATCACAAACGTAGTAAAAGGAAATTTAATTTTCTCTGCATTTAATTGTGATTCTTTTCCTGGCTGCCTTAGTTTTAGAGGAAGCAGTCTCAAAATCCCCTTCTCTTGTACGGACTTTCAATGCTTTAGCTGTTTCCTGTTGTCGTATCATCTGCATATTGATTTTTCATTGCCTTGTTTAGGCTGGTTTGATTTCCGTTCTCCCTTATCATGTCATTTGTTTTCTCAATTTATGCATAGAATTTCTGTTGCCAGCACGTGAACTTTCACCTTTGAGAAGAAGATTGCATTCTTCTGCGTTTACCTTCATGTCTTTCAACTATGAAATGTTAGATGCTATGTGATGTCTTTATATATCACAGGATTCCTCTTTTTTTTTTTTTTGGCCTTTTATAAATAGAATTCAAATTCATTCAATCCATTTTATTTGTAATAGATATTTGAATTGGCTTAATTGGATTCTTCAGTAATCTGACTTCTCTTTTTTTTTTTTTTTTTTATGATGGAATTTAAGGCAATTATGGTTAGAGAGAAAGATAGATTTTGGGAATATGTTGAGGACTTAAAGGGCCGATTTTTGTGCAAGTTTTGTGACAAGAGTTTTACCGGGGGCATCAGTAGGATTAAATCACATTTATCTGGAGTTAGAGGGCGTGACATTGAAATTTGTCCAAAAGTTCCTCAAGATGTTCGAACTGCTGCACTTCAAGCAATTAGTACTGCTAACAATAAAGTCAGCAGTTTGAGATCTCTGCACAATGATAGAGAAACTGAGATCATTTCAACTTCAGCTCCAAACAAGAAAGCTAAGAAATCTGACCAACATATTGTTCCGAGGGTATGTGAGAAGGAGAAGAGTATTGCAGATAAATTACTTGCTAAGTTTATCATTACAAACAACTTTCCACGTGATGTTTCCAAGATACCATTTTTTGTTGATTTTCTGAGAAGCATATCAAAAATTGGGCATCCGTATGAGCTACCAAGTTATTCTGGTCTGAATCCTCAGTTGATCCTAGATGTCTACAAGGAAATTCTGGAATACACCGGAAATGTGAAGAAATTTTTTACTACGACTGGTTGCACACTGATCATGTCTAAGGTGGTGAAAAGTTCAAAACTTGTGTGTATGAACTGTTTCGCATATACCCCTGGCGGCTTGGTATATACAGAGAAAATTACGTTTCCTGAGGAAGGAATGACATTAGATCATTTTATAGATAGCATATGTTCTATAGTTAAATCTTTGGGCCCCGAGCATGTGGTTCAGGTCATCCTTGATGATAGTGACGATCGTATGGTGGATTGCCTTACGGATTTTGCGGGAGATAACTTTTTCCTTGAAGTTATGGAAATGATTATTAGAAAATACCCTTGGATAATCCTGTCTCGATGTGCTAATGGTGAGCTTGGGGTACTTCTGATACTAATATACCTTGGAGTTCCTTGGATTCACAAGACTACTCAATTGGCAAAACTGATTTTCAAATGCTTATACAAGCATGACATCAAGTTGTTCCCAAGACAGGAGCATACAGGAAATAAGGAATATAATCGCCGTGGTTTGACTAAGATTGCCATTGAAGTTTTTATGCTGAATTCAATTTTGGATGTCAAAAAAGAATTACAGGCATTGCAGCTACCAATTGTATTGGCATCTCTCGAAGGGGATGGGTCCAGCAGTGAAAATGATGTTGCGGAGGTTGTGCAAAAAGCGATTCATTCTGCAGAATTTTGGAGCAGAGGGAAAAAGGTTGTGCAAGTTTTGCGGCCTCTATTTCAAGTTCTCAATCTGGTAGATGACCATGGATCAACTATAGGATATATGTATGAAGCAATGAAGAGGGCAGACGAGGCATTTAAGCAACATATAGAGAGTAATGAGAGGATTAGCGGGGTGTTTGAAGATTGGAGAAGTCGCGTAGTCCAACCATTACATGCTGTTGCCGCTCTTTTGAATCCTGCTTACGTGTGTAGTCAGAACGTTAGTTTGGACACTAAAATAGAAAAGGGTTTGGAAATTCTAGTGTTAATGGTTCCCCCTGCAGAACAGGAAACTTTGTCCAAACAAGTCCAACTCTACCGCAACAAAGACTCAGATTTGTTCACTGCTACTGCAGTAAACATGTTAAATGCAGTCCATCCGCGTAAGTTTCATGGACTTTACTTAGTGTTTTTCCACTTTATTAGCTAGATAATTCTTTACAATGTATATACATTTTTGTGCAATCTGTAGGGAAATGGTGGGAATCTTTTGGTGATCCTTATCCTACACTGCAGAAACATGCCATTCGGATTTTAAGCCAAACTTGCACTACTTCACTATTGGATCATTGTAACTTTGATCAGAATACAACGGATGATGGAATATGCGGAGACATAATTCTAATGGAAAAGTTTAGTGCACTCAAATTGCAAAATATGGAGCCGATTGACCTTAACAGAATCAGTGGAATTCCTGAATATGCTCATGAATTTATTCTAGAAGTCTTGGAGGATCTGGACTGGTCGGACGATATAGATTATCATGATTTATTAGTGATCAACAACACCAATGACCAGGTTCCTACACCATCACAGTTGAATAATCATGACGAGTTGTTCGACATAAGGAACCAGAATGATTGGATGTTTATGCTAGAGGATATGAATAATCGTGATGATTTGTCATATATCATCAATCAGTATTGGCACGTACCATAGTCTGTACTGCAACTCTTAACTTTCAAATAACTCTTGTCGCTATTCTGTTTGATGATTTGTTGCAATACAATCAACTATTCAACTGTGGTAAAATAATTTTCTTTTTCCTCTTTAATACATTATTTTGTATGTCCGATAAACGTTGACCAAAGTGACTAAGCATGTGGTATTATCTACAAAGTAACATGCTCTTATACTCTGTCGTTGACTAACAAAGAACTCCATAAAGAGGTAGCCGCCGCAAGAATAGAATTGCATTTGGTAATTTTTCACTTCCACGGGGCTTCTGGGTTTCTCTGTGAGCTGGCGTCCATCATCTTGATTTTAAGCTAACTTACTGTGAGTAATGTCGAATTTGAATTAATTAATATTCTTATTTCTCTGTTCTTTTCCTCTTTTCGTTGTTTGAGGGTGAGGCAACCTCTGTTTCAATTATCTTTTGTGCCGTTTTTAATGCTTTTGCTGTTTCATATGGTCTGTCAAATTATATTGAACATGTATTTGGATGAGTCTCTTGCTTTGCTGAAAATGTAGTGAAGACCATTTTTCATCTAGAATTTCTGATGGGATCTATCTGAGTCGCCATTTAAAGATATCATTTGACCATTTCTTATTTACCTTTGATTGAATCTTTCCCCTATGATTTAAATATTGGTTGTTTTACTTGGAATTCATTCAGTCATTTTTACATATATATATATTTGGTTGTTGTTTCCTTTCTTCTGTTTAGGAGTGAAAGCGGAAATGGTTAGAGAGAAAGATAGATTTTGGGAATATGCAGAAGATTTAATGGGTCGATTTCTCTGCAAGTTTTGTGAACGGAGTTTTGCTGGGGGCGTTGCGCGGGTTAAATCACATTTGTCTGGTGTTAGAGGCCGTGACATTGATATTTGTCAAAAGGTGCCAGAAGATGTTCAATTTGCAGCATTTCAAGCAATTGGTGCTCCTGATAAGAAGAAGACTAGGAGTTTGAGATCTTCTAATAATGATCAAGAGACCGAAATCATTTCAGCTTTGAACAAGAAAGCCAAGAATTCACATCGTCCAACTACTCTAGAGGTATGTAAAAAGGATAAGAGAGTGGTAGATAAAGTTCTTGCTAAGTTTATCATTTCAAACCACACTTCACTTGATCTTTCCGAAATACCAGTTCTGGTTGACTTGCTGAAGAGCTTAGCAGAATTTGGACCTACTTATGAATTACCAAATTCTTCTACTGTCATAGCACGACTGATCCCAGATGTCTACGAAGAAATCGAAGAATACGTTTCGGATGTCAAGAAATTTTTTACTACTTCAGGCTGTACTCTTGTGACGTCCAATGTGGTGAAAGATTCAAAACTTGTGTGCATGAATGTTTTTGCATATACACCTCGTGGCTTTGTGCATATGAACACAATTGAAGTTCCAAAAGGAGGAATGACATTTCGTCATTTCATAGACAGTGTATTTTCTGTAATTGAATCTTTGGGGCCTGCGCATGTTGTTCAGTATATCTTCAATGATACTGATGACCACTTAAAGGATAGCATTACTGATTTTACAGATCAAAATTTCTTCTTGTCAGTTCAGGGAATGGTTCTTAAGAAATACCCTTGGCTCTTTTTGTCCAGATGTGCTAGTCGCGAATTTGGGGTATTTTTGATATTAACATATATGACAGTTCCTTGGATTCACAAGACTACTCAGCTGGCAAAACTGATTTTCAAATACTTGTTCAAGCACGATATCAATTTGCCTCCAAGAAATGAAAGTGGGAGAAATAAGGAATATAATCGCAATGGTCTGACCAAGATTGCCATCGAATTGTTTTTGCTTAATTCAATTTTGGAAGCCGAACAAGAATTACAGGCCTTGCAGCTACGCACTGCCCCTTCGTCCGGTGATCAGGCAGGGTCGAGTAGTGAAAATCAAATCACTGAGGTTGTGGACAAAGCTATTCATTCTTCAGAATTTTGGATTAGAGGAAAGAAGGTGGTGAAAGTTTTGCGGTCGCTATTTCAAGTTCTTGACTTCATGGACGACAGTGGATCAACATTGGGATATTTATACGAAGCAATGAAGAGAGCAGAAGACGGGATTAATCAGAATCCTGACGGTAATGATCGAATCCATTATGAGATGATAAGCAAGATGTTTAGAAAATGGCAAAGCCGTGTGATGCATCCAATACATGCAGCTGCAGGATTTTTGAACCCTGCTTACATGTGCAGTGAGAACTTTAGGGAAGATGCTGAAATGCAAAAGGGTTTGGATCTTCTATTATTATTGGTATCCCTGGAAGAACAGGAATCGTTCTTAAAACAAGTTCAACTCTACCGCATGAAAGAGACAGGATTGTTCACAGCTACCGCAATGAGCATGCTTAGTACAATCCATCCCAGTAAGTTTCGCACAAGTTTAAGCTTATGCTAGTTCATTTTCTTAGTAACTGTATGAGTTGTTATTGTTTATTTATTATTGCATAACGTGTAGGAAAATGGTGGGAGTGCTTTGGTGATCATTATCCTATACTTCAGAAGTGTGCCATACGCATTTTGAGCCAAACTTGTGCGACTTCACTCTGCGATGATTCTAACTTTCAGCCAAATGATATCCTTGAGGATTTAAAGACGAAAATGAATTTGATGGAAAAGTCTAGCACGCTCAAGTTACAGAATATGACGCCGATTAACCTCGAAAGATTCAGTGGACTTTCTGAATATTCCACTAGATTTGTTAACAGATTTTTTGAGCAGCTTCATTGGCCGGACGACATACATTACCCTGATTTATTAGTTATCAACAACCCAAATGATCGGATCCTCACTGCATCAGATTCAAATGACACTGGTGATTTAATCGATATCAGCAGCCAGAGTGACTGGATGTTTCTATCAGACTTCATTCATCATGATGATTGGTTAGCTATCATCAACCAGAACGATCGGATGTTTAACCCATAAGATTTGAATCATTGTGTTGATCTGTTATCAATGATTCATTGTAGCAATGAACTCGTTCAACTGAGCAACTTTGGTTTAACATGTGAGTTTTTGATGTAACAGAATTCATGTCGTTATAGCCCGAAAGTCGAAAATGGACCCGTTGTGGCCACGTTAGATTGTGTGTAAACCAAAGGATTACATGGAATCTACCAACCCAAAATTCGGACAGGCGGCAATGTATTAATATTATCATATCAACCTAAAAAAAGTGGCGTGGCATCGATCAAGCCTTCTTCTCGGCGTGTAAGAAATTGATTTGGAAGCATTTTCTAGTTCAAAATTCACATATTCCCGTATTTATTTTCATCCAAAGTCACTGTCTGAAGTCGTGCTATGTAATTATTCTATTTCATATCCGTAAAGATTCTTAGTTGATTCCTCGGAATCCCATTTCCCTCTTAAATTACACTAAAATGACAAGCAGTCACTCACCCACCAGCTAATACTCAGCACGACCTCCATCCACTTCATATTTTTATACAATCATCTTCCGTGTGATTCAGGCATAATTATCACAGGCATGTAAAATCAGGTTTCCCCATAGACCAATATCTACATTGAAGGGAGAGGCAAGTTTATAGTAATTAGCAATAAAGTGGGTATCGTTAGTCTTTGGCCTTAAGCATGACTAAGGAAACCGAATATGCTTTTGTTAATTCTCTTATTTCAACAACTCTTTTACCCCTTTTCTTACCGCCACTTCATCACGCCAAGCATATGCTCTCTAATATTCCAACAATCTCTTCCTAATAAAATCCAATCTCTTCTCTTTCATCGTTGCTACTTCCTCCACCTCCTTCAAATTCCATTATTTGATTTTTTAAAAATTTTTCTTAAAAGAAAGAAAGAAAGAAATGAAGTTCGGCAAAAGATTACAGAATCAAATTCAGGAGACATTACCTGATTGGCGCGACAAGTTTTTGTCTTACAAAAGGTTGAAGAAGCTCGTTCGATTGATTTCTGCAACTCCGCCATTGTTGAATGGATCCCTCGAGTTTGTGAAAGCAGAAGCGGAATTCTTCTACTTGTTGAACAACGAGATCGACAAGTTTAATGCGTTTTTTACGGAGAAGGAAGAGGATTTCGTTATCAAGAATAAGGTAATTGAAATTCCTTCCTTTCCTTCTGAAATGAAACCGATCCACAATCATATATATGCAACGGCCTTAACAGAAGCAACCTAATTTTTTTATTTTTTTATTTTCTATTTTCACTTATTTGTTTAAAATGCGACGAGTCGTTTGACTGAATTTACGAAGAAGCCAACGCAAACTCCGTTGGATCTGAGAAATGCCAAGTTGGGTGAGGTTCATACAAACTGCGGGTCCCACGTGGGGACTCATATTTTGTTTTCAAACTTAATTGAGATTTGACGGCCAGAAAATAGCCACGTCGTGCCAGCTCAGTTCTTCCGTTCGAATAATATTTTATTTTATTTTCGAGAGTTTATGCGTGAAAGAATAAATTCGCGGATTATAAATTAATTAATTTATAAATCTAGAATTATTCCAAAAATATGATATCAAAACGCAAAAGTACTCCGATAATGTCTTCGATCTCTATATATACTTCGAGATAAAAGTATAAAATTGATAATGGTATGACAAAAATTTGTTGTCGTTCTTCAATTGCTTCATGCAACATTAAATAAATATACGACAACCTAAGCTTAAATTCGATTCTACAGTAAATGAAAAGGCAATGCCTACCAATTCGTGTTTTACATTTACCCGCAAGCTTGAGATAGTGGACTATTTCCTTTGACTGGAAAGACCACTGTCTAGGTATTGTGAACAGAAAGAACTTCTGATTAGACAAATTTGATGAACTAAATGCGAGTATCTGGGTGTAAATGCAGGAATTGCAACAGAGGATTCAGACAGTGAGTTATATATGGGGTCCTAGCGGAAGTCAACCTTCGGAGATTAGTTATAAAGAGGAGATGGGAAAGATTAGGAAAGATATTGTCAATTTTCATGGCGAAATGGTGCTCTTAGTCAATTACAGCAATATCAATTACACAGGTAAGCCAATGTTAAAGCTGAGCTCTTGCCAGTTTTTATGAATAGAAACCTCGTGTTGAAATTAAAATTATTGAACTTTTTGTAGGTTTGGCTAAGATCTTGAAAAAGTATGACAAGAGAACAGGTGGGCTATTGCGCTTGTTATTCATCCAGAATGTGTTGAAGCAACCCTTTTTTACAACTGAGCTGGTTTCGAAACTCATCAAGGAGTGTGAAATCACCGTAGCTGAAGTTTTCCCCGTTGAAGAAAAGAATGAAGAAAGGAAGGAAGAGAGAAAAGACCCAATAACAGTTACCGGAGAAGGAATTTTCAGGAATACGGTTGCAGCTTTACTGACCATGCAAGAGATAAGAAGTGGAAGCTCTACTCAGAGTCACTTCTCACTGCCTCCTCTCAATTTGCCAGATTCTGAAGTTATTCGGTCACTTCAGCTTATTTCTCCTATACCAATTCCCTGATAAAGTCGAAATTATCAAACAGATTACAGCACGAGTATAATTTAGGAGTATTAATTAGGTGAAATTGATTTCATACTTTGTATGCTTTTGGGATACATGCAACAGCAGCTGCATATCAATATATGTCTGAGTAGCAAGCAAACTCTCGACGTTTAATTACGAGTATTTTGTTACATTAAAGTGGCCAAATTATTTATAATATTCATAATATTTGTGCGTATAAACTGGATGATTCATGACTATCTATTCACCATTGTCGATATCAGTCCAGGTACAACACATGATAAGAAGGCTCTCCTTCCTCTTTTAATGCACAAATTCAAGTCCATTGATCGGTTATCTTAGAAGGCTCTACATAGGCAGAGTCCAGTCAACTGCACAATTTCATTATGTGATTATGTACAGATCATGTAACTGAAAGCTCCCGTAAATTTTAGGATGGCAACTAAAAAATACGTGTTATTTATTTTCTGTACATCTATATTCATTATAACAACGAGAGATTTACAAGGGTAAACTTTGATTGTTCAATGTAAACAAACCCCATAATCCATTGAATCTGTCGCAGGCTTTGGAAATTGTCTTCATAGTAACATGTTTGAGCCATTCATACATGTGTTTGATTAAATGCCTGGCTAACATGACTGGCAAAATGGTCCATAAGACGAAACATAGCCGCCCGAGCAAGTGTGGCAGGAAAACTGAAGCTAGCGAGACAGATGCAAGAGCCCCTGCGCTGAGAATAACATGGCTAATGCAATCAGAGGAATTTGCTTGATGATTTTCTTCTTTGTTACTAGCTAGTCCCACACCATAAACGCAAGCGGCTCCAAAGAAAATCCACATATTTGTAGGGTGTGTATCGAACGGGGATACCTTTTTGTTCTGATAATCCACTTGAAGCAGACCAATCAACAACGGCAATATGAGCAAGAAGGTCTTACGGCGTGGAGAAGAGGGAGGAATTGACTGCTCTCTTGCAAAACTAACGATAAAAAACGATTAACATTTGTAAACGATCAATCAAAATTGGATATAGAAAATTGCACCTGCTCAAGAAACTCCAGAGTAACCAAAATTGTTCCGTTACTAAAACTAGAAGTAGTGGCGGACTGCAAAAGCTGCATTTGTTTTTTCTTAGTTATTTTCTTCAACGGATCGGCCGTCTAAACTCTTGTAACTCCTAAAAGCACGTGATCTAACCGTGATAAGATAGCATTCATTTTGCAATGGACGACGGATCACTCTGTTCATTAACGATTGAACTCAAGGGCCTTGCGGACAAGGCCACTTCTTTGTTATTTGGGCCTGGATAACACTTGAAAGCAGGCATCCTTATTTTTTTTAGGTGTTGGTACGAAAACTCAATGCAAAGACCAATACAAGTGATGCAGAGAACCAATTCGCTTTAATGTCCCGAGTCTTCTTCATTGTTTTTTTTTTTTTTTTTTTTTTGTCAAAACCAAACTTGCTCTTTAACACAGGTCCAAGATACGCAGACAATGCAACAGTCTCCTGACTAGACTCTGAACCTTCACAGTATGTCAGTATGTCAGTATGTCAAATGGCGTAATATTTGACAAACAGAAATAGGGAAGCAGAAGACACGGCTTGCCAGATGCATAATTTGACAAACAAAACAAATCATATCAACAAAGGAAGTAGTGTTGATTTAGTGAAGAAGATAATCAATGCGAGAGTAAGCATACCATGAGCATAATTTCAACCTTGCCTGCAAGTTTTGATGAAGATGGTGGAGCAGGCAGCTTTGCACCATTGGTTTCTTCTGACTCAATGTTTTTGCGACTGCAACTCCTCTTACCCGGAATCTTCGTGTCGGTCTTTTAAACTTTTCAAGTTCTATATTCACCACGTAGTTTCGCTGTGCCAACCTCATTTCTCAGAGGCAAAGACTGAATGATATTGAAATGAATCTATGCAACAGAGCTCTCTGACCAATCCCTAGGCCAGCGATTTTATAGCTCTTAAGCTTTTAGGGTGAGTTACCTTCATCTGCATATGTATATAGCTTTCAATTTCTCGTGGTGGTGGTTGATTTTTAGTCAAGACTTAATTTCGCCGGTGTGCTCCAGAAGACAATAACTGCGGGGAAGCTTCGTTAATGCAGGGTTTTGAAAACTGGTGCGCATTGCGCATAGTCGGGGAGGAAATTTTGAATGATTTGTATATAGCAAAGAGTGCATGTACTTGCTATTTAAGAAATTGCTTTGACGTGGCACCAGACCGTTGATCCCAGAATGACGAAACATTGTAGAACTCTACACCTTGGTGTATGTAGTCCTTCTTCCGCAATTCTTGCGAGTTAAGGCTGAACGTTTACCGAAACAATAGACGTGGCACTAGACCATTGATTCTATGACTCGGAAACACTATGTGAACCACAGTTCACGCAACTGAATATGATCCTCTTCACATAATACTTTCAACACATTATATGTGGCACGATGAATTGAGAGTTACCTGAAACGGGGTATTTTTGCAACTTCAATAAACAATAATATAACTAAGTAGAACATGGACGACATCAGTTGCAGTATTGATTGAATTTTTTTTTTTTTGGTGGGTGAAATTGCTCATTATCTAATGGCGTTGTAACAACACTGAATACCCCAAATGGGTCCACTCACATATGTAATTGAAAATTGATAATCCCTGATGTATATAATTTCCTGGAGAGTGGAAGTGGAATCACTTTCTTACAACTTGTATAACTATGTCGTGGAACATGGACGTCAACAGTTGCAGAACTGAAGTGTTAATGAGTTCAACTTCTGCTCAAACAATGAGCACGCGGTAAGATTCACAAAGAAAAGGTCTTCTGTCTTCGTTTTACGGATACTTAAGACATATGAATTTGAAACTTGATAAGCAGTTTAGTGAGGTTCCTGAAAGTTAGGTTACGCAGCTTTATAACTTATATTTGATATTGATTTATATTCATGTAATGAAATGAAAAGCCCCATAATGTTGTGATGGAAATACAAATAATATTGATCGCAAAAATGAGAGATTTAAATGGGAAAATATTGGCTTTTCAATCTGAGCCAACCCCAGAATCTATCAAATCTGTCGCAGGCCCGGGAAATTGTTTTCTTAGTTGCAAGTTTGTGCCATTGAAAAATATGCTTGATTAAATGCCTGGCTAACATGACCGACAAAAGGGTCCAAAATGCTAAACAGAACCACCAGAGGAAGCGTGGCAGGAAAACTGATGCGAGCGAGACAGAAGCAAGAGTACCTGAGCTGAGAATAACATGTCTATTGAACTCATAGTAAGCAAACTGCTTTCTATGATTTCATACTTTGTATGTTTTTGGGATACATGCAACAGCAGCTGCAAATTCATATATGTCTTGAGTAGCAAGCTAACTGTTGGTGTTTAATTACGAGTATTTTGTTACATTAAAGTGACCAAAATATTTATAATATATATATATATATATATAATTTGTGAGTATAAACTTGATGATTCATGACTATCAATCCACCACTGTCCATAAAAGTCCAGGCACACACATGATAAGAAGGCTGTCCATCCTCTTTTAATGCACAAATTCAAGTCCACTGATCAGTTGTTTTAGAAGGCTCTGCATAAGCAGAGTCCAGTCAACTGCACAATTTCAGTATGTGTTTGTGAACAGATCATGTAACTCAAAGCTCCCACAAATTTTAGGATGGGAACTAAAAATATGTGTTATTTAGTTTGTTTTGTCATCTATATTCATTACTACAATGAGAGATTTACATGGGTAAACTTTGACTGTTCATGGTAAACAAACCACATAATATATTGAATCTGTCGCAGGCTTGGGAAATTGTCTTCATAGTTACATGTTTGAGCCATTCGTAAGTGTGTTTGATTAAATGCCTGGCTAACATGACTGGCAAAAGAGTCCATAAGACCAAAGACAGACACCGGAGCAAGTGTGGCAGGAAAACTGAAGCTAGCGAGACAGAAGCAAGAGCCCCTGCGCTGAGAATAACATGGCTACTGAAATCAGAGGAATTTGCTTGGTGACTTTCTTCCTTGTTACTAGCTAGTCCCACACCATAAATGCAAGCGGCTCCAAAGAAAATCCACATATTTGTAGGGTGTGTATCGAACGGGGATACCTCTTTGTTCTGATAATCCACTTGAAGCAGACCAATCAGCATCGGCAATATGAGCATGAAGATCATATGGGGCGGATAAGAGGGAAGAATTGACTGCTCTCTTGCAGAACTACCAACAGAAGATAAAAAATTTAAAAAAAAAAAAACCTTAAGTTTTGTAAACGATCAATCAAAATTGGATATAGACAAGTGCACCTGCTCAAGTAGTGTAGATACAATGAAGAAGATAATCTATGCGAAATTAATCACACGATGATCATAATGCTAACCTGGCCTGCAAGTTTTGATGAAGATAGCAGACTTGGCAGCTTTGCTTCACTGTTTTCTTCTTACTCATTGTTTTTGAGACTGCAACTCTTTTAACCCTGAATCTTGGTGTCGGTCTTTCAAACTTCTCAAATTCTATATTCACCTCACAGTTTCGCTGTGCCAAACTCATTTCTCAGAGACACAGTTTGTATATTATCGATATGAATCTACGCCACAGAGCTCTGTGACCAATCCATAAGCCAGCGCTTTTATAGCTCTTAATCTTTAAAGGGGAGGTAACTTCACCTGCTTGTGTCGGTAACTTTCGATTTCGAGTGGCGGTGGTTGATTTTTATAGCCCACACTAATTGCGGCTAGTATGTTGATTAACTGGAGGGAAGTTTCGTTAATGCGGGGTTTTGAAAAGTGGTCCACATAGTCGGCGAGAAAATATATGAAGCAAAGAGTGAAGATACTCTGCCATTTAAGTATTGAGCACCTCCAATTGCTTTGACGTGGCACCGGACCATTTATCCCAGCATGATGGATTATTACAGAAACATATACCTTGGTATAGATAATCCTTCTCCATAATACTTTCCAAAAAATGTGTAACACGATGGATTGAATGTTACTTCAAAGGGGGAATTCTTGCAAGTTCAATCAACAATAATATAACTACGTGGAACATGGACGACGTCAGTTGCAGTATTGATTGAAAATTGAACACCGGAAATGGGTCCACTCACATATGTAATTGAAAATTGATACTCCCGGATATATGGTTACCTCAGTCGGCTTTACAACATAGTTAATTAAACAGTAACCCTGATACATGATTAGGTTAGTCGGCTTCATAACTATAGTTAGTTAAACTTTCTGTTTATCTAAGAATATGATAATGATTAGGGAGTACCCACATTTTTTAATGCATATTTGAGATCAGCAATTCGGCGAAGTCCAGAATCTGCACTTTGCTGCACAATTTCGTGGAACTCCACTTCCGGACCTCTTAAGTCATTACATCAATGAGAGATTTACGTGAGAAAATGACGGTTGTTGAACGTAGGTGTAGTCTCCCAATTATAAAAGATACAATAATATTAAAATATTTATAAAATTTATATAATTATGAAAAAAAAATTTATAATTTATAAAAAATTTGTAAAGAAATTAATTAATTAAATATCTCGAATTATGATTAACCATAAATTTTTAAAATAAATTCTAAAATTAAAATAATAAATAAAAAAAATTTTAAAGTTCTAACGCTTAAGTAACCTAGTGACAACATAAACTCAACCAAATCCATCCTCTAAATGTAAATCCTTCAATCATATGGAATCTCAATAAATTATAGTAAGTTTTAAAATCAGTAAGTATATTAATTTTTCATATATATATAATACACTTGTATAAAATGTACGCATATGATACAGTATAAGATGAAATCATATTCGTTTTAAAAATTTTGTAATATTTAAATACTATATAAGTTTTTTTTAAATTTTTAGGAATATCTCCTTTCAATTATTTCTTAGTAGAACTTCATATATCACTTATCATTGAATGAGTTAATGTCACCCGTCAATGACATATCGTATATAAGGTAAACGCAAGTGAGGCATATAATTTTTAATAAAAATAATAAATACTCATACTTGAAGGTAAGAGTCACACCCTCACCTTGATCATTGGTGAGTCCTCTTGTATACACAAATATTTTTTCATATAAATGTAAAGACCACTATATTCAGAGGTACCTTAAAATCTCTCTCATATTATACGGAACACTGAACAATAATAATAATGCTAAACCTAAAGGAATGATCACATTAAATAATAAAAATTTCATATAACTTATAATTGCTTATTAAAAAAATAATAAAATTCGATATTTTGGCACACAAATACTTAACTTTCATGAGTACTTTTCTTACAAAATCGCTTCCTCATTACTTTAATCACAATACATATGTTTGTACTTAAATGTCAATACACGTAATATAAAAGAAATTACAATAACACAATTATTAACAATTATAATTACAATAATATATATATTACAAACAGCCACATAAACATATAATAATGTAAAAAAAAAATTTATAACAATTTATAATTAAAAATATTTTTAAAAATATATTTAAATATATACCTACATTTATTGTGATTCTCTTTTAAAAGTCAAATATATATACTTCTTGACGATCACAATTAAAACTAATTTAAATATTTTGACCTATAATAGAAAAATTTAACATTCATAAGATTCCTATATATTTTCGTAGAGCACATATATTCTCATTAGATTTCAAATTTCTTATAAAACTAAATTTTTTTATAGTCTAAATTTAATCACTCATTCTGATAGTATCATGCTATATGCCAAGTAAATTTTTAGAAAATACAATATAATTTCAGATATCATAAAATTTTGTAGAGATAATAAATATCTATAAACCATGAGTTATTAAAATTTTTGAATTTAAATTCAGATTTTAACTATTTAAAAAATTTTATTTTCAAAATATTAAATTCTGTAAAATATAAATCGATAATGAGTTATTTTTGTTTAAGATTTTATAATAAATTATAAATATAGAATTCTGTTCTAAAATTTTAATATGATAAATTAGACATATTTAAAAGTTAGAATATAAAATTTTATAATTTTTTAATATATTTTGGTTAACCAAAATAATTCTGTCATTCAGTTATTATATAAAAATGGGTAATTTTTTGCATCTTAAAGTTAAATTCAAAAAATTATTAAAAATTAAAAATGTAATAATTTTTAATCAAGCAAAATTTATAACAATTATAAAGATATCTAGTTTATTGAGTTAAAATAGTTTTTGCAAATATAAAATATATAATTTTATAAAATTCGTGCATTGAATCACTGTCATAATATTATTTCTGCAAAAATCTTATTTTTTCCTAATTATCTCACTACAAATAAAAAATTTTCTAATTTTTTTAATCATAAAAACTTAATTCCCATATCACAATCTAATTATAAGATTCAACCATTATATCTATAAAAATTTTAAAAAATAAAAATACTTATTACTAATAATAAAATTATTTATTTAAAAAAATCAATATAAAGTAAGAAAAACAAAATTTAATATTTTTCTCTTACCTCTTCCTTATTTTTGTTTCTTACTCTTATCTCTTTCTTTCTCTCAATACATTAAAACCCTAAATATAAATCAACACTTCTATTTATCCTAGTATAGAAAATATTAATTTAGTCTTTAATATAACTTTTTCTATCTATTTGATCTTAAATTTATAATTTGTTATTAAAATATTTAATTATTTTCTATATAACATATATATCCCAAAAACATAACTTATTATCTATATAAATATATAATATATATTAAAGATAAAAGAGGGAGTTAGAGTATGCCGACTCCAGAATATGTTAGAAGGTTGGGAAATCACTTTCATTGTTTGAGCCATTCATAAATGTGTTTGATTAAACCATAAATGCAATTGCATGATGATTTTCTTCCATGTTAATAGCCAGTGCCTCGCCATAAATGCAAGCGGCTGCAAAGAAAATCCACATATTTATAGTGTGTGTATCGAGTGGGGATAAATCTTTATTCTGATAATCTACTTGAAGCAACGGTAGAAAGAGCGTAATGATAATATGGCGCGGAGAAGACGGAAGAATTGACTGCTCTCACGCAGAAAACTGCACCTGCCTGTGACTAACCAAAATTGTTCCATTAATAGAAGCTGTGGCAGCCTCATTTCTTAAAAAAAAAAGAATCCATGCAATTCAATTCACAAAGCTTCGTCATTTTGTAGCTCTCTAAGGAAAGAGTTACGTGCCTCTTATCATATGCTATATACATATTTAATGTCTGTTTAGTGTGACCTTTTTACTCGTCAAAATGACTTTTTTTAGATATCAAAATCTCTTTTTCCTCAAACTCTATTCTAACCGGTGATTTCAACATCTGCTGGAAAGCTTCGCTAGGTCCTAATGGGAAGAAACTAATGCAAAATTCGGCGAGGAAGTTTTTATCGAATGCTTAGTATGTAACAAAGAGGGAATATGCTTGCACTGAGTCGGTGATAATTCCTTAGAACATTGGTTCCAGAATGAGGAAACAGTATAGATAATAACCACATGCTTTACCTTAGTATAGTCCTTCTTTCACCCCTTCACTTTTAGACATCAGACGAACCGTAATGGAGTGATAGCTTCCCGGACAGTGGAAGTGGGAATGCTTTTCTTACAACTTCAATAACTATGCCGTGGAACATGGACGTCGTCAGTTGCGGAGCTAATTTGTTAACTGGTTCAATTCTGCTCAAACCAATGGGCATGCTGTAAGATTTACAGAGAATTAATTTTCAGGTCTTCCGTCTTCGTTTTACAGTTGCGTAAGACATATGGGTGATTTAGTGAGGTTCCTGAAAGTTAGGTCACTCAGCGAGATTAATTTATATTCATGCAATGAAATGAAAGGGCCCGTAACTGTTGTGATGGAAATACGTACAAGAGACTATTGATCACTAAAATGAGAGATCTACATGGGCAAATATTTGTTTTTCAACGTGTGCCAACATCAGAATCTATCAAACCTAACATAAAGAATGATTTCTTGAATTTGGGTAACGATCTTTTGAAGTTTCCAGGTTCTGTCGCCTCACCTGACCTCATTGGAATATTTTATGAATCAAGGCATGCAAATATGCTGTGGCTTCATGGCCGCCTAATTTGTATGTAGCCTTCCCTTTCAAGCTTTTATTGAAGTCAACGAATCTGGGTTGTAGTCAAACAATTAATGCAGGCTTCGGGTTCATGACATCTGTTCTGAATTTGCATCGCATTAAGTTTCTGACCGTCATATTTGCCGTGTCATTGGTGCGGAGGACAAAAGTTCATTGTAATTATGGTGTCACAGTGATCTCTTATTGTTATGGTTAAGTTGCATGCATACACATTCTTTAATTTTTTGTTTAAATCTCTTGCAAGCTCAAACTGTGCACAAGTACATCGATTAATTAGTGTTTTTCCTTTTAAGAGGTGGGATAGTGGCAAATCTTTAGCTGATACTTTTTCCACTGAAGTGGTTGACAAATTATAGCAATAGCACTGTTAAGCTTTGTCACTAGTTAATCTTTTGTCCACTGATATATGTGTGTGTGTGTGTGTGTGTGTGTGTGTGTGTGGGGTATCTTTGTAGGGGATTTTTGTTTTTCTTTCTTTTATTTTATGCTTATCTATAATTATAGGCACAGATTATAAACCCACTGGTACAATTGTAGTTGTACTGAAATAGTAATATTTCCAAAATCCATTCAAAACACCACAAGGTCGGTATTCAACTAAGGACCTTGTTTATTTATTAGTCATGTAGATAACGGAAAACCACGAGCGGCGAAATTCTTTTTCGGGTTCCGTTGCTTACAGGAACCATGAAATTAACATAAGCAACCAACGGAGTTCCTTGGCGCTAACATAAAGGAGATAGTATAATGGAAAAACTATATTCTCTTTTGGATTGGTCCAGTGTTAAAGGCCCTTGAGCGGACGAAATTCTTGATGAAATTTCTAAATAGTTGGCCTTAGGCCGAACTTTCTGGCCCATTTCATCTTCCCTGATGGTTGCTGACAATCGTTTGGGAAAGCGAATGTAACCTGAAAGAAAATGCTTTAGATTTGTGGAATTTTTGATGTGTTATCTAGTTATTGCAGCTCTTATTAATTACAGCGATGAGAAATTTACATGGGCAATTGTTGCCTCTTCACTGCGAGCCAACACCAGAATCTACCGAATCTGTCGCAGACGTGGGAAATTGTTTTCGTAGCAGCATGTTTGAGCCGTTGACAAATACGTTTGATGAAATGCATGGTTAACATGACAGGCAAAAGAGTCCATAAGGCCAAGCAGAACCACCCGAGGAAGCGTGGGAAGAAAACTGATGCAAACGAGACAGAACCGGGGCACCTGACCTGAGAATAACTTGTCAATGATTTTATAATAATATGAACGAGGATTGTCTTCCATGTCAATGGTTAGTCCCAACCAATAAATGCAAGCGGCTGCAAAGAAAATCCACATAGTGTGCGTATCGAACGGGGATACATCTTTGTTCGGATAATCCAATTGAAGCAGGCCAAAATCAGCAACGGTAACAGCAGTAGGAAGACGGCGTCGCGCCAAGAAGAGGAGATCAACGACTGCTTAATTGCAAAACTACCAAAACCAAGATAAGAATTCTTAAGCTTTGCGAAAATAATAAATCAAGAATTTTAGATATATAAAAGTGGGACGTAAATCCCATGTAAATCCCACACCTACAGGCAGAGATGAATGTGAACTGATCCAAAAACTCGTGATAATGCGACAATTCTTTAACCCCGAGCATGGCTATGGTAAATATATATGACAACAAAATGCAAAGAGAGAGAAAACTAAGAAGTGTTGAACATAAAACACTTAAAGAGGCGTAATTTGAATAAAGGAATAAGTCAGAACAGGGACAAATAAATGATGATTCAACATTCGCTATCTTAACAAAGAAACAAACGCAGCAGCAAAAGAAGATGAAAAGTCGAGTTGAGCAAGCGTAAGACAAACCTTTCTGGTTTGTTATGAAGATGGCAATGCAGGTGCGGGCAGCATTGCAGTATTGATTTCTTCTGTCTCGCTCTTTTTCTGACTATAACTTTACTGACTCTGAATTTCCGCCCTGATCTTTTATACTTTCCAAGATCTATCGCCTCAGCGTATCGCTCATTTGATTTGATCATTATCAGAAACAGATACTATACCTCCGTCGTTTATTTTTGAAATCATTGCCCTTTCATAACTTCAATCTTTTACGTGGCGATAGTGAAGTCAATACAAGACTCGGTTAGCCATTTCCAGATTCCACGTAGAAAGGAAGCTTCGTTTTAAGTTACAATAGAGTTTGTGTTCACTTGGCATTGGAAGAGTCATTTACTATTAGCGGCTAACTAATTAGAATTTTGACTCAATAGGGGCTTGGAATTATATTACGATCACAACAACAGACAAAACAAAGGATTTGGATACTGTTTCTATCATGGCAGGCATCATCAAATAAGCTAAAATACAAAAGTCTCCGTATGTTATGCCAAATATTTTTTAACTTTCGTGCGTTATCCTTTGAGATCGACGCGGATGCAGTTCAATATTCCTGACTTCCTGAGGCGGAGTCGGACGCGGACAGCCAACCAGCCTTCGTTCACGATATTGACCCCCATTTTCTGCTTAGCAATGCCCTTGTCGTCCATTTTTTTTATTTTTCCTTCGGCCTATCACCAATGCACAATGTACAATTGTTTGTGACAAGATGATTTGCGCCTTTTCTCTTCAGCTTCTGTATATGACATAATTACTCTACTTTCCTTTACCACTGCTCAACTTTATTTTTCATTTTTTTAAATTTATTTTTTTATTTTATTTGTTGTGAAGTTGGCTATACTGACTATATATTGTTTTGCACGCTGCATGGCTTATTGGAATAGTGAAATCAGAACCAGTAACCTGCCAGGCTGCTGCGCAGTTTCTTACCATAATATTAAAGACCGGATTGTGCCTTTGTGGGATTTTCATTGGGCCCATACCGGATTGCGGGCTTGGTCACGAATTGGTCAGGCTCAATTACAGCATTTAACCCGAATAAACAAACCAAACCCGCTCTCCCAACTAAGCGAAGCAATCTTCTTTTCTCTCTTCTCCTTCCTCCGGTTTCGATTTTCTCATTTCTCCCTCTTCCTCTCGGACTTTCCTCGCAATCTCATTTGACAAGAAGATTATGTGGAGGCTTTTCTCCACGCAAGTATACTTTTTATTTAGATTTCATTGTTCATTGTCAGTTGCTATCGCAAGACATATAGCGTCGAATCAATTTTTCTGGTACTTTGATTTGCCTTGTCTGGTTGTTGAGAATTGTTCAGGAAAGCGAACAGAATTTTAAATTCCGAGTTCGTTAGTATGTATTGTTCTTTTGATTTGTGGAATCATTGTTGGGTAGCTAGCTGTTCTGAGCTCGATTCTTGCGAGAATGTTTTCGGTTTGATATATATAAGTAATCTAATAATTGTTGTCCAGTTAGTGTTAAGACTGTTTTCTTTGTTTTCAGGACATTTGATTGCAAATGGAACCAAACTGCAAACTGATCTGGATATTTGATTCTTGCTTCTATCGATTTGATTCCCCAATTCTGTACTCTGTTTTTTCTAAGACTAGCGCAATTTGTTCTGTGGCTGTTTAGACTTTAGAGTTCGTCAGCTGTTGTGCGCGCGTAATAAGAAGATAACAGCAACTTTATCCTTTAAGAGTTTATTATGAGATATTTGAGTGTTAGCCCGATAGAATCAATAACGTTTTGTAAGCTTAGGATAGTCCATAAATAAGCTATATTAATTACTTGTCTCCGTGGCTTTCTTATTCTGGGAATCCCGTTATTCCTTCATTTATTGTATTTGCTTAAATCTTCAAGTAACTTTCTCTTTATCTATTTGTTTCATGAAGTCCGTATTTTTATGGGACTCAACAGGATAGTTTCCACTCCAACCGACTAAGATTTTGAGCACTAAGGAATGGCATCATTAACTCCAACCCCATTACTATCTCAACCATCAGTGTTCCCAGTGGACTCCTCAGAAGCGTAAAATTGTTGAAATTCAAAAGTGTGAACCATGCAGTCAGCTTCCCTCCTATTCATGTTAATCATTACCTCGTCTGCCCCACAAAACTGACACCATGGGAACCTTCGCCTGCACATGTGCTCCAACTGATGATTCTAATTATAAATTCTTGAATAAAACCAGC
Organism: Swietenia macrophylla; assembly: GCA_032401905.1. Lineage (NCBI taxonomy): Eukaryota > Viridiplantae > Streptophyta > Magnoliopsida > Sapindales > Meliaceae > Swietenia > Swietenia macrophylla. The sequence goes on along the minus strand of CP135559.1, from coordinate 8,951,660 downwards.
AACATATCTGAAACTCTGAGTTCTGACAATACCGCTGAAGCACTAGTAACAAAAACTGAAGAGGTCACAGATGCAAATAAGCAGTCGTTGGTGCAGCTTCAGTTTCTTAAATGGCCAATGTGGCTTCTTGGCCCTGCTGTTCTACTCGGCACAGGAATGTACCCACTTTGTGGCTACCAGTATCATCCATTTTTCTTGGTCCTAATATTGCCAGCCTGCTTACCCTGATTGGACATGGTTGCATCTTCAATCTTGGTGCAACCCATTTTCTTCTCATGGGTGATTCATAAGCTCAGCCAAAAAACTCGGCACAGGCCTGCAGCAGCAAGCCTCCTTTCAGTTACCAATTTTTGAATATGGTCGCAATTTTGACTGGATTTATCATCCCCTTGATGTTGTTCTTGGGGTCCCAAAAGGGCTTTGTCCAACCCCAGATGACTTTCGCCCCATTTGCCGTTCTTTTAGGCTGTTCTCTATACAGATTCTGTCCGAGTTATTAAACATGGCATTGGCAATCACCATTATGGTTGGCGAGTCCAGTTGTGTATGAGCGTTACCGTGTGTTGCAGCTGATGGGGGGATTGAAGGCTGGGACTGAGCTCTGTGCACCAGCATGGATTGTGCATACGGTTAGGGGCTTAGTGTGCTGGTGGATATTGATCCTTGGCGTGCAACTCATGAGGGTCGCTTGGTTTGCTGGATTCACAACTCCTGCTCGTAAGCAACTGTCTTCTGTTTCTACTGATGATTAGTCTTATCCTTGTATCAAAGAATTAGACGAAGAATTGTGGGCTCAAATACAGATTTTTGAGTGGGTAGATACCACATATAGCATGGAGGCAAAAATTTAAAAACATAATACTTTTTAACATTTAAAAGTATTGATCTCATCGAAATCTTATATACTAAATGGAATCTGTGGCAAGAAAACGATTATTTTGAATTGATTATGAGTCTTCTTTGAATCAAAAAGGTGAGAATCTTGGGAAGAGTTCCAGGAACAATGGGATGAAGCCAAAATGTAGAGATATTTTGTTTTAGTATTGAAAACTTGCTTGCAGAGAAATCTTTGAAGAAGTTATAAACAAGCAATGTCATTGTGCTTCTCCTTCTAATTACATTTTGCTTTGACGTCACTCTTTTTCTCAAAGAGACATTAATTGAATCAGAAATTTACTGGTTTTGATGTCATTTATTTAAATTTCAATGGCAAACACAGAAAGAATCATAAAATGTCAAGATCCATCGCAAGAAAATCGATGGTTTTGAATTGATTTTGAGTCTACTTGGACACGGGGAAGGACTGATTATGATTACAATCACGTAATTAGTTGTTAGTTCCAATTTGTAATTACAAAAAGCGGTGGCGTTTTATGTTTTATGCACACATAAACACTAACGCAACTACGCGAGTCAAAAGAGCTGCACTTTGTGAACGCCACTGTTTTTTTACTCGTTCGGCTACTTCGACGAAAAGACAGTTGTACCCCTACTTGGAACCGAAGGGATTGGAAACGTTGGTACCGGGAATAATAAAGCGCAAGATGAAAGCAAGACAAACATCACTGTCCCACGTTTGTTACTTTTGCGGTTCTCTCTCTCTCATTTAAAACCCAGTCTCAAATTTTCCAATCTCTCTCTTTAATCTCTGCGTTTCTCGGTCGTTCGCCGGTTAGCCAGATTCCTTCCTTTCTCCGGCTACGGAAAACCGCCATTTCCTTTGCCGAACCTGCCAGTAATATTCCATCTCCAGCTGCTGTTTGAATCGATTGCTCGCGATGAGTACCGGTGACCTACTTGATATCGAACCTCAGGAGCTCCAATTTCCCTGTAAGCTTCTCTTTTTTTTTTCTCCAGATCCTGATTTTGTTTCTCTTGATTTTCTTATTTATGATTTGAGTGTTTTGCTTTTGAGAAAAAATACAGTTGAATTGCGGAAGCAGATCTCGTGCTCTTTACAGTTGTCCAATAAGACCGATAATTATGTGGCTTTCAAGGTACTAAATACAATTTTCACACTCATAATATTTGTCTATACTTAGATCTTTGATATCGTTTTAGAACTTTATGTGCCCTAGATAGCTGCGATCTTGATTTGCGTGTTTGTGAATATGTGAAATTCGGTACTTTTTAAGGTTAAAACGACGAATCCAAAGAAGTATTGTGTTCGACCCAACACTGGAGTTGTATTGCCAAGGTCCACTTGTGATGTCATAGGTAATTTCATCCGTTATTCGTATCAATCATTTCTTTGTTAATTGCTACTTTTCTCACCGACTTTTGTTGATTACTCATTACTCTCCAAATTAATTAGTGATTAATTGTCACTTACATGTAATGATTAGTTACAATGCAAGCGCAAAAGGAGGCGCCTCCTGACATGCAATGCAAAGACAAGTTCTTACTTCAAAGTGTAGTTGCAAGTCCTGGAGCCACAGCGAAGGATATTACTCCAGAGATGGTATTGACATGATGAGTGCTTAATCTTGCTTTTTTTTTTTTTAATTTATTATTGTTTTCTGGTAAAGTAATTAATTTTTGTGGCTTATATGGGTTTTTGTATTTATCTTTGTTCTAGTTCAACAAGGAGGCAGGGCATCATGTTGAAGAGTGCAAATTGAGGGTACTTTATGTGGCTCCCCCAAGGCCACCATCTCCTGTTCATGAAGGGTCAGAAGAAGGTTCTTCGCCAAGGGCGTCAGTGTCAGACAATGGGAATTTGAGTGCTTCTGAATTTTCAGCTGTGAGTATTGGAGGTTTTGGTAATAGAATTTAAAGTATCTTGTAGTCTGCTCATTATTGTCATTTCAGCCCAATTGATAATTTGTGGTTTTGCACTTTTTTCCTTTCTAGGCTTCAAGAGCTTTTGTTGAGCAACACGAGCCACAAGATAACTCAACAGAGGTATCCCTTTTAGATTTAAGGCTTAACCCATTTTATATTTTATTTATTAGTGAAGAGGCCCCTATCACAATTAGTGTAAGATCATTTGTTTATTTGGCGTGGTTTAACCAAAGAAATGGTTTCTTTTATGAGTGCATCTAAGACAGACTTCTGATACGTATACATTTGAGGCCTACAAAAACTAAAATTTCTAAACTAACTGTAAGCAGACTTTAATGAGCAATTGGGGGAACTGAGCTGGTTTCTTTATGTGCTGGTGCATCTTGCTTTTAAATGGACACTTTACACTCTGTTGAACGTCTATTGGGATAAATGGAATCAGTCATACCGCGTGTGAAGTTGTATGTGCTAAGTAGGGTCACTAAAAGGCTCTGACGATCCTTGTTGTCTTTAGAGTTGGTTTGAGACTGGTACACATTGCTTACACATTTCCTATTGGAATCCCTGCATTGATGTGAATCCTGCTTTTCCAATTTCTGTAGAGCAGAGGCCATGTCTGTTTTATCCCTTGTGTATCTTTTTGTTTCTTTCTTTGATCTGCTGTCTGAGCCAATAGACATGCCTATGCATTATTGATGCTAGCACACAATGACATTGAGCTGGAATGTTATTGAATGATATATGCAGTCATTCAGATAGGCCATTTAACAATCCGCGACTGTTTACTGTATGCCATTGTTTTTTTAACCATTGTATTTTAATTCCAAGGCTTACCTTCGAACAAAGTTGAGGTGGAACATATGGTCTACAATTGTCGTACTGCTTGTGGAGAAAAATTAACAAATTATTGCTAGAATGTCTATACTACCTATTGCGACTATTCTTTGAGTATTACTTGTGATTTCAGGCAAGGGCTCTCATTTCAAAGCTAACCAAGGAGAAAATATCTGTTATCCAGCAAAATAACAAACTTCAACAGGAGTTGGTAAGCTTCTTTTGATGTCATTCATCTTTTAGGAGCTCTTTTGTTGTTTTTTTATTTGGAATTATTACAACTGTATTTGAAATTACTCTTTGCTTGATCAATTAAGTAACTATTTGGAATCACCTTCATATTTGCCTGATCACTTGAGCAAATATTACCATCAGAATCCTAATAAAACTTGATGTTTGAGACCTGTGAAAACAAGAGTCACCATCTTTACTAATCTGCTACTAGCACATCTTAGCTTATCCACAGAAAAAGTCACTTGGATGGAAACTCCACCCAGACCTTACAACACCACTGTGTTTTTGTTCTCCTCCGTTAGAGTCCACTAAAATTGTCCGCTGCATTTCCAAATGCAACTCTTGATAATAATGGTGTTTAGACCCAAGTCTATTCACAAATTGTCATTTCATTCTCTTCCCTAATCCCTGGCCTTTACAAATGCAAATCTGGACAATAATGGTGCTTAATCCCAAGTTTATTGACCTACTATTTTAGCATCATATGATGTGCTTTCTGCTAATGGCATCGTGTGATGAGCTTGAGGTTATCATGTGCAGGAGCTCTTGAGGCGTCAAGCCGGTAGAAGCGGCACTGGACTCGCGTTTATATATGTTGTTATCGTTGGCTTCGTTGGAATCATTTTAGGGTACCTCATGAAGAAGATTTGACTGGCTAAGCATTTATTTTTTTTTTTTGTCAGTACCCTAGACAAAGTGACATGTAGAAATTTTAAAAATGTATGTGCTGACTGGTCGGCTTGAACTTATCTTGAATGTGTTATTGGTCTGTAGCAAAACTAGAACTTTGTCAAAATGACAAATATGTGAGTTATGAAAGTCGACATTTTCAAAATTAGGCTACCAGGTTGTAAGTTACTTTGTTACTATTTTTGTTATTAATCAAATGCCCGATACTTTCCATTAACTACTGCTTGATCGATATTTATATTTGACCCATTTCAACTACCTCCTAGTAGTGCAGGAATGCAGAAAAATTGCAGCCATGTAGAAGCTTTTACTAGCATCGCTTGATCTATTCAGCACAAGGCCAGACCGATCGATCAAAGCTGATAATTCTGACTTGAGGAAAATTAGTGAGGGAATTCTGACTCAAGGAAAATTAGTGAGGGTACCTATCAGGTGCCCTCTGTGCATCCGTGTGCAGGCAATTTCCATGTGGAAACTTCGAAGCTTGAGATCTACTGTTCTTAAATACCATTGTACGTATGGAGAATATGATTTTGTCTGTAGTTTTAAAGAGCTCTTTAGTTTTCCGTATGTTAGAACTAAGATAAATATCATCTGACAATGAACGCCACTAACTCCCCATAATAGGAAAATGAGCACTACGCAGTTGAATTCACCCATCAAGACGGTTCAGAAGCTTGGATCATATTGCATCGGCTAACAATCTTCCAAAAATCCTCAAGATTTAGCTGCAAAGAAACCAATGGGGAATTTATGATCAGAAATTCATTAAAAAGTATGGGTGAACATAAGATTGTCCTAAGGTAATTATTAGTCTCTTTAAGGCTGTAAACTACACTTCGGTGAATTTGTGCAAGAACTGGTGACAAGAAATAAACAGTTTTCTGCCAGTTGAATGTTGAATGCAGGTTTTAGATTTATATAGGGCAAAACTCAATGTTGGTAGAAGGGAAACCTTGTCTAAAAAGTGGTGCAATGTTCATGCTAGTAATTAAAATTTATGCTTGTGACATTGAAAATTTTCTAATGGAGCAAAATTTGCTTTCTAATACTTGGTTTGGCTGGCATCAACAGAATTTTTGCTGCCTGCATCAGGGAAAGGCAAATTTTCCGAGGATCCAATCTAAAACTCTCGAGGATAATCAATGCATTCTAAAAAGGACCCCTTCTTTGCACCCTAGTCCACAACATTAATCACGTGGCATGTTGCTTTTATAGATAGGAACTAGGAAAAAGAAGAATTAACCCAAAAAAAAAAAAAAAACCAAAAAGCGGCAACTACCGACCTTCCCATTTCCATCACTATCAAAGCAATGGATCATATCAGCCAACTCTTCATCTGTCCACAAAAAATCATGAGCAATTGCTACTCTTCGTAAATCTCTCATATTTATGCTGCCTTTTCCAGCTTCTGCATGCCAACATTGCCCTCATCAGTACCAAAGTATCTTCTCAGACAATATGCAGTCACAACATAATGATACTCCATTTCTCCCCAGTTTTTCTGATCTATAACAAAGAAACTAAAAGCATATATCAGACTGTAATCCCCTAGCATTAGCTCAGGTGGGATTCAAATGGGTTGATCACCCCATATTCATAGATATATGAACACATTGCGCAATTTATAAATTTAGGATAGCAACCAAATATCCCCACTGTTAGCAGTGATTGTTACAATAACCTTCGTAACAAATGATTTTAGAATGTTTTCTCACAGCTTCTGTTGACATGCCGTGATTATTCACAGTAACAGGATTGTCTGTTTGTGATGTTTACTGTGACAATTTTAGAAAGAACTCGCTAGAAAAATAAATGTGAACAATAATGAATCAACTAAGAATTCACAGGTTCTCTAAACTGACACCTTTGGAAGTAACGATATGCAAGCATCAGTCAACATGGCTACCCTTCCTTTAGATCTCTAAGAATAATGCTAAAGCACACTTACTCCAGCTTTACTAAATTTTGTTTCTAAAACAATGAAGCATCTTCCCTTCTGCAAACATTTGTAAGCCAAAACTTAAGAAGTGACTATATGGCGACTATTTATTAGTCTTTAAAATGTATTCCAAATATTGTAAATACAGGCTATTGTTTTACATGCACACAGAGAAAGAGTGAGGAAAAAAAAAAAAACAAAAGATATTAACATCGTTAAGTTACCATCAAATTGAAAGAAGTGTAAGATCACTTCATCATCAGTCATTTGCACCCGACTTGTGAACTGCCGACCAAAAAATACACATTAAGAAAAGTCAAAAGAATGCAAATCATCTCCATGTCATAATAAAATTAATTCTGGCCCAATAACACACCGATTTTTTCCTCTTGCCCCTTCCTGTATCTTCCTGGACACAAGCTTTTCCCTTTCTTTTATTAAGAGTAGGAGCTGAAACTTCTCCAGAATATTGCAATGACAGAGCAATAGCCTGTAAATGAATGCTAAAGTATTAACATAGCTGTTCCTACAGTCACATAGAAACCAATAACTGATAAGAAACTGAAATCACCTGTGCTAACTCATGATCATCATCAGCAACATAATCTGAGCTACTCAACTGCTTTTGAACAGCAGCTTTCTTCTTAGGCTTTGAGCTTTTTTTATTCTTCACCTGGAGTAAGACATTACCAAAGACAGTATTCATAAAATCAAACCAGTCTGTCCAAAGCAAGACATAATTCCTTTGATATCCAAATTAAATGCTGAAAATAGTTGAAAACAATGGAAACCAATTTTCCTTACAAGTTACAACCAAATAGAAGACAGTATTAAACAGCATTCAAACCTTCAGGATGTGAGTCATCGGATTCTAACAATTTCATCCACTAACACAAATTCTTTTTATTGTCATTTCCAGTCCAGGTATGACATATCTTGCCGTCTGAAACGTGCCAACCGTGTAAAAGAACACAAACTTTCTTGCTTTTTTACTATTTCAGAGATTGTATTGTACTTACAAAGTGCATACGTTCACAACGGCTTTCTTTTTTTTTCAAGAAGTAACACTTTACGGAGTCCGTTAATGACAAAGAGAACTTTTTTTAGATTCTATTTAAAAGTAAATATGTTCTTATCAAAATTCCCTTGATATTATCCCACCGTTACTGACTCCGTCTCAGAAGTCAAGCCCCGCCTCAACCATTTGTTTCTTTCTGTGGAAATTTCGGCAGTTACACGCGGTGCCTTTTAAACTTAGCTTATAAATAAAATAAACGAACACGATGTAAGCTTGGCAGTTTTACAGTAAGTAAAGGCAATCTGAGATAGAGAGCATCTACCTTCCTTTTACCCAAAAACTCCTCCTCGTCTTCATCAAAGCCATTATCTTCGTCACCGTCACCGTCACCGTCATTGGGCCTATAATCTTCGTCGTCCTCAACGACCTTACGCTTCCCTTTACGCTTACTCGAATTCTGAGGCGAACCCAATAAAGAAGAAGCCATTTTGGAGAGTCCCATTGCCTCCATTCTTGCTTTGTTCTCCGCTATTCTTGATAGCCTCTGCTTCTCGTACTCCGATACAACTTGTTGTTTTTGCCCATTGCTATTAAGATCTTCGCTTTCTTCCCATGAACTTCGATCGGTCTCTTCCGGTTCTGAATCCGATCGGTCGAGTTTCCCCATTTGCTTTAGCAGATTTTTAGGTATTCAATTCAAGATTTTTCAAAGAGGATTTCTTGGTGGTGGTTTTCGTTTGAGAAGGGTTTCTCTTCTCTTCCGCTTATTTTCGCTCACTTTTTTAATGTACCCGGACAATTTTACCACCGAAAACCTATAGAAAACCGAAAAATGTTATTTCATTTCTGTATGTAAAGCCGTTAGATATAGCGAATATCTTCCCCACGCGCGCTTTCAGGCGCGTAAAACACAGATCTCGGCTCCTCCCTCGAATCCGTTCGGTGTAAAAATCCTCCTCAAAACCCAATCAAATTCACTGACTCACTGAAGCCGCTCTCGTCTCAGGCCTCAATCTTCGCCTATCCACACTCACTCTCAAAACCCTAGAAAAAGCAACAGCAGAATGCGTTCAAACCTCTTCAATTAAAGTGGTCTATCCAATATTCTCTTAGTTTCATGGCCTCTTTTGTGGAAATTGATCGATTCAACCTGATTCCACTCTCGTTAACTTCACTCTGTGCCTGCCCCTGCCGTCCCTTGTCGAACAAAACCCTAATTCTCGCTCAAAAAAGGTGTTCAGAACTCAATCTTCGTATAGTACTTCATGGATCCAAATCCTTGCTTCGAATTCGCCAAACTGGTATTTCCACGAGCCACCGCTTGATTTCGGCTGTGGCAAGAGTCGAGACAGACCGCCTTGACGATGGTGATTGCAAAGAGGTATGCTTGAGTTAGTTAAATTACGGTAAATCATTTATATTTACTCAATTATGAGTGGCATATTGGTTAGCCCTGCTATTTGCGCGCCTTGATAATGATAACTGGCATGATTTAATTACGATGATGAGATTGGATAATGCTGTTTCAGTGAACGAAGCTTGTATTTTGTTTTATGGCTTGCTTTTTTTCAGCATGCATTAATAGTGCAATGGAATTGGTGAAATGGAATTATTGAAATGAGTATGCACAGGAAACCGACGAGGACCTTAAACTATCAGTAAATGAGGATCCGATTTCTGAAAATCAACGGAAAGCAAACCAGTTTAGGAAAAGGATTGTTTTTGGGCTCGGCATTGGAATCTCGGCTGGAGGTGTCGTACTTGCTGGAGAATGGGTTTTCACTGTGGCTTTGGCTGCTGCTGTTTTTGTTGGTGCACGTGAGTATTTTGAGTTGGTCAGGAGTCGAGGGATTGCTGCAGGAATGACACCCCCTCCTCGATATGTGTCACGAGTTTGCTCTGTTATATGTGCTTTCATGCCTATACTTACCTTGTAAGATTTTCAAATTGCTATATTACTCATATACAATTTTAGAGTCTCTAACGACTGATGAGGTGTTATAAGATAATAGTACTGATTGTTTGATGCTCCTATATGGACAACATATGCTTTGCTTCAAAGTTTTGAATCTTCCTCAGCACCCAAAATAATTTTAAATGCACTGTTAAGGTAACGTAGCTGACTCCCAGATTTAACCTTTTTAGCTGCAGAGCTTCCTATGATATGATTACAGAGCCAACTGAGAATCGTAATGATCACTTTAGTTATAAACTAAAAAACAGTTTTTGTTCTGTATCTGGAATATAAATGTAGGGTGAGCGTTGGGCTAAATTATGATGCAAATTGTAATTCCTAAATGAATTAATTCCCTTCAATACCTATTTAATTGTTAATATTTCCTTTATTCCTTAGAGTCTATATTTTTATTGTTGGGTTAGTTTGATGAATTTTCATGGCTGACTAGTATTTCTTATATATGGTCAGGTTTTTTGGTAATATTGATGTTTCGGTGACATCTGCGGCGTTTGTTGTTGGTATGGCATTGCTTTTACAGAGAGGAAATCCCCGTTTTTCTCAACTCAGTAGTACCATGTTTGGACTATTTTACTGCGGCTATCTTCCTTGTTTTTGGGTTAAGCTTCGATGTGGTTTAGCTGCTCCCGCCTTAAATACTAGTGAGTTTTTTATGCATGTTTGATATGAAAAATTAGATATCAGAAAATACATTGAAAGAACCAAACTTTGCCTATTTTGTTTTGTTGGAACAATCCAAGCATACATAGAAGTGTGGGACGTATACACTAAGTCTACTTAAATGTAAAACAGTGAAAGATCTTCAAACCATTAAAAGATAGTTGTTTTAAACCTCTTTACAATGAGGGTCTGGCTTCTCATAACATTAATGATCGAGAAAATTATAGTGGTTTCAGCCCTTTTAAAGGTTCTTGTTTAAAGACCTCAGCTCATGATGCGTAGTGCTCTATTCTTCTTCGCACTCAATTCCCTCTCCTAATTCCTTTGTGGCATTTTATTTGTACTTTCATCAAAATGTACCCTAAGCATTTCATGTTTTGCAGGTATAGCAGCTGCATGGCCAATTCTTCTTGGTGGCCTACCTCAGTGGACAGTGGGTCTTGTGGCAACCTTGATTTCTATCAGCAGCATAATTGCAGCAGATACATTTGCTTTTTTAGGTGGCAAGGTATTTAGACTTCTGAATTGGTTGCAGCACCTCTATCTTCTCTTTTGATTTTTAATACGTCATGAACAATATCTATTATTTGCGGTGTTCTTATTGTGAATGGAAACTACAGCCTGGAAGAATTCCGTTCTTCCCTTTTCCTCTTAGTTATTAGTTGCGAGGTAAAATGCCTCAATATTTTTATCTCCAAGGTTGCGGCATTCAGGGATTTCTTTGGCTCTGTTTTTAGTGGACTTTAGATTTGTGTTATTGGTTATTTAAAATTTCCATCATTTTATATCCATCATTCAAGAGCATGTAAACAATTTACTATGTAAATTTTTTGGGCCAATATTCAGAGATCATGACATATAATTTTAACTCTGATGCAGACTTTTGGTAGGACACAACTTACTAGTATTAGTCCAAAGAAAACATGGGAGGGAACTATCATAGGCTTGGGCGGTTGTATAGCCACTTCTGTTGGACTATCAAAAATTTTGTGCTGGCCAAAGTCTTTGACAAGGTATTCAATCTTCCTTAAAAGTAAAAAGTCTTGTATTGGAGAGCTATATCCTAGTTATCCATTTCTCTCTCTGAGTTTATATGGTAAAGAGTGGTAGACAGCAGTGATATAAAATCCCTGATTTTCCTCTTTCCTGCCTGTGTCTATAAGCTTTAAGGCATTGTGTATTGTGCTCTGTATCTGCTTGTATAAACATGCATCCTCCTAGAGTTATTGACACTTGTCTGACTATATGTTCCTGGATGTTTTTCAGTGCAATAGTTTTCGGATTTCTGAACTTTTTTGGGTCAGTTTTTGGTGATCTTACTGAGTCCATGATCAAACGTGATGCGGGTGTCAAAGACTCGGGGTCCCTAATACCTGGACATGGTAATTACGTTTCTTCGTGTTTGTGTTCTTTGTTAGACATTGAATTTTTTTTTCCTTGACACTTTTTTGGGTGTTTGTTTGAATTCTATTTCTGTGTTTGAATGCAGGTGGTATACTGGACAGAGTTGACAGTTACATTTTCACTGGCGCACTTGCTTACTCCTTTGTGAAAACATTCGTACCACTTTATGGAGTTTGATAATTTTATGAGCAATTGCCAGAGAAGATACAAATTGGAAAATTCTGGTTTTTCCGCAGAGGAAGCTAGAAGTGCACTCATACCTTAACTCAGAAAAGCTCTTATTCAGAAGGGTTGGGAAAATAAATCTGTTCCTGCCTAGACAATCTTGATGAAGAAGAGAACTGAGGGTACATACATTTGCATCGCTTACCGTGGCCAAAATATTACACAAGGATTCAAATTCGAGCGAATACTTCTCCCATATAGGACCCAAGAATTGCTTTCTAAATTCAATCAAGGCTTATTTTTTAAAAAAAAAAATAACAGTGTAATGCTTCAAAATAGCAGAAAATCTTACAAAGTTCAATGCTTCAAAACGCTATGTTAGCTTTCGCGGTGGGATTTGGTTGGATGGGATCAGAAGCAGTTTATACAGGCCTCTATTTTTATTTTTCATGCATTTTTTCTACAGGTGGTGTGGTGACAAAGAATTGTCAAATAATGACGTATTCTCATTTGTTAATGATCTAGCAAGTACAATCATAAGTTTTGTCGCATTAGTTTCTGCCGATTGTGGGATTGGATATCCTCCTTGGTGGAGATCCATTTTTGGGCTTTGAGGCCAACACATTTCGCAAAACCAAGCATGCATACGGCAAACCCACAGATGCCCACGAAATATGCATGGACTTCTTTTCAATTGTTGCTATTAGAACACCATCCCTTGATCGACCGACGTACAGTAGGCATTAAACTCGGGCTTCTATAGAAGTAGAAAGGGTGAATTTAGGTTAGGCCGCACACTTTTTCTTTCCGTGGCCTGTGATGTTCGGCCCAGGTATCAGATCACACACACACACACACACATATATATATATATATACATACGCGCATGCACACACGTATCATTTGAATTCATTCATTCAAAGAACAACCACAAACTGCAACAACATACACGAGAAATTTATTGTTTTTCAAATGAATCTGTTGTCATTGCAGTTCGAGAAATTATATGGGAAAAATGATGATCTCAGCTCTCAAATTTGTAAGAGAAGTTGATAAAATTGGGCTTATATTCTGTGTTCAATTGAGATTATTACGAATTAATTCTGATAGAACTGCTATCATCTGTTCTGATTGAGTTTCCGATGCTCAAATGAGTTCAACATAGTTTGTGTTTATTTCCATTTAATTATAAACCTCACGGACTCACATGGCTTTTCAACTATAATTTTGTTTACTACAAGTATGCTCAAGTTTCAAAATGTGGCCCCCTTATAATTATAACATTGTCCATAATTTTCTTCTATATCTTATCATAACAATAATTAATAATCTTGGTGGTTCAGATAACGACTTCGATGTTACCATCACGTCCATTTTAGAGATTATAACACAAGAAGATCATTCATCATTTCCATCCATCGATCGGTGGGAGGACCAAACACTTTCGTACTTTTTTCATTGTGGCCATAAACACCGCCATTCTCAAAGTGCATCATCATCCCCTTCGGCCTCATCTCTTGTGTTGTTGACCATCGATATATTTAATCATTTCTCTATTGAATTTCGACCCAAAATCATTGTAGAAGAGAGGTTGAAACATGTCAACCTTAGTTATTCAGACTGTAATAAAACAAGGTCCAGTGCAACACACAAAAAGCCCTTAAAATCCCACCTAAAATCATGTTGACAACTTGTTGTGTATTGTTCAATGGAGATGAAAATTATGATTGTTTGTTCGTCAACTCTTTGTGCCGTCTAAATTATAATAAAATAAAAGGTTGAAAGCCATCTCTTATCTTATGACCGAAAGAACAATAATAATTCAAAGAAGGTGTCACCAATTATATCTCTCTCGAGACCACAAGAAACATGCCCACCCCATAATATAGTCCACCAACCAACCAATGCACAGGCTGACTACCTTTTTCTTTTTTCGGGTGAATTTGTCTGCATTGCTTATTTTCTCAACCTTATACGTGCGTCTCTTATGTTCTTATAAGTTTTGTTGACACATGGAAAATTGGGAATCGAACAAATATACATGTTACCAGCCTGAATAATACGTGTGTGTTTCTTCTTCTTCTCTCTCTTTTTTCTTTTTTTTAGTTAGTTTTATTACTATTTTGTTTTCTTTACGACCCCTCATTGATATTGGAGCATTTGTACTTTGTATTCCTTCGTTGAGAAGTGAGCTTGCAAACTCATGGAGTAATGCAAACACACGGAATAAGTTGACTCATACCCAAGCAGGCAGAAAGAACAAGTTATAGTAACCAGAAAAATATAAAATGAAATCACGAAAGAGACACGTGAGAAGTAAATGTTGAGTCGACCTTGGTGACATGAGACGAGATGAACTTTTGCATGATGGAAAAAAGATAGAGATAAGTGAAGAAGATGTGATAAAAAGAAAGAAGACTCTGTTTTGGAGGCTAGCCAACTCATCCATGCAATGCAAATAATCACTGTGGAGCCAAACTTCCACCAAATACAGTAGACAGTGAAAGAGAAAGAGAAAGAGAAAGAGTCTTGAGAATGAAGAGAAGGGGAAGTCCAATAAAAATTTAGAGTAATGTTATTGGAGGACCTACCAAAATTGGCTTTTGACAAGTATGAGTGCTTACTTTTGGGTTTTGGTATGTTAAAGGAAAAAAAAAATGTGCGGGATGCAAAGAATGCGTTGTTATTAAGCTGACTAACAAAAATAAAATAATGGACAAAGAAAAGAAAACCAAAACAATGACGGAAACTTGAAGAGAAATTGGAAGAAGAAGTAGAAGATACGGTGAGAAATTGGAAGAAGAAGATATGGTGGGCAAGAATCTATAAAAGTGTAGAAAGAGAGATGGTGAAATTAAAGATTGTCTGATGAAGAAAAGAAAACAAAAACAAACCCTAGGCTAACTTTTTTTCTATCAACACGCACACCCATGTGTGTCATCTTCAGCCATCCCCACCAATCTCCACCTCGTCACTAACTTTTGCTTCTCTTTTTATTACTTTCCTTGCCCATTTGCCTTGGATGCTCACTACGTTTTTGGCTTTAGCCTTATATTTTCATTTCATTTTTCTTCTTTTACTGTTATCTTATAAGATGTTGCATCCTTAATTGATTTTAATAACGAGTTTTGGGTCTAGCCAAAGCCATGCAATTAAGTTTAGGAGACTGCTTGTACGTGTAGAATAATATCTTGGATTAAACTTGTTAATCCGATCCAATCCAATCCAATCCAATCCAAAGAAGAAACGTTTTCAGTATATGTTCTGAAATAAATTGATGGGAAATACTGATAAGGTCATGGTGTTAACATTCATGCATGATTTTCGATATTCTTCAACAATATGCGATGGGTCCCAAATCTGAATAATTTGCTTTTTGTTAGCTATGGACTGTAGATCGATGGATGCATGGATTGACAATGGCTGTCCAACTAGGGTTTACATATATTCTCTGACCTTTGAAGCGGACAAAAGCTGGCAAAATGCAATATTATGTCTCGAGCCCTTTAGCATATCTTTGTTCTTCTTCAAATCTATAATAACTGAACCCCTCACTCCTAGGGGAGTCTTCCTCAAGACAAAAGCGCTTATCTCAATTCCTTAATGAAAAGTTGTATATCATTATACTTTCAAGCAACTCTGATATTTATTTTTTCTTTCTTTTTTTTTTTTTAATTAATTATAGCTTCAAAAGAAAAGTAAGCTACTTTTTTGGGATTTCATATCTAGCCAGGAGATGCTCAAATGGTGATCTCTCTCTCTCTCTCTCTCTCTCTCTCTCTCTCCCGGAATCTGCTTTCAACTATTCAAGGTGAATAAAGGCAACAATGGCAGGTCCATATCCGTGAGAGCTTTGAATTTTGTTACATGAAAATGATCGTGGAAAAAGCTTCTTTTTCATACATTTGCTTCCGTTCTTCCCTTTTCTTCACCCACAAATGGGCCATGCAGATGCAAAGGAGGAACCTAAAATCGATCATTCCAGGGGATTACCGCTTCATTGTAATAATTGACATTGGTTAACTTGCTTTATAACTCCTGAATTCAAGAGTCAAAATGCCTTACAATTCATTAATAAGACCAAGAAAATGTTGACAAAGTAGTAATATTCTTTGTTGTTGTTATTATTGAATCTTGGTCCATGCCAAGCTTTTTCATTTGCTCCATGAAAGCTCTACATTTCAGGCTAAAGGCTCTTTGTGGGGTTGCTCAATTTTGTGGAGCGCAAGGGTTACAGCTCTCCCAAGTCCTTAAGACAGCTCTCCATTCTAGTTTTTAAACCCTATTTATTTGTGGATAAGAAATTCCCTTTGTATTATTCGTCTACACTGACAGTATTATATTTTAAACTCTTCTTGATCATCCTTAAAACGACTTCGTTATGGACTATAAATAAGGAAAGAACAAAAAGAACCAGAGGAAACATTTGATATTACCCACTATCAGATTGATCAGATGGTGATTGTCCGAAAATGGCACGATAAGATTAGACGGTCATGATCACCTGAAGCATGTGATTAAGACGCATAAAAATCACTGTGACTTCCTGTAGGCTATAGCCAATTGGGTGGGAGGGAGGGAACGGCAAGTTCTCATGTACCCCATGTTCATTTCACTTGCCATAGGCCGGCAATAGAGGGACACATCATATTTGGATTTATTAATCATCATCACGTATAGATTTTAATCCAGTCTAATTTGTCGATCATCGAGCCGCACACGTGGCAAAATGATGTGGAAACCACAACGAAGATGGCCTTAATTTCGAAGGGGGAGAGATTTGACATACGATACAATTGTCATTTTCAATCTGACCGTCCCCAACAACGCAACACTAGGGACAATCTGTTACCATTCCTAAATTTTTGGTTTTGGTACGCTACTAACTTCTTAGAAGCGGAGGCGGTGGAGGGAAGAGAAGGGAAGCCCCTTTCCTCATTCGAACCTTGTATAAGTGGATTGTGGGTCCCATCTCTGTTACTCCACTGAATGCCAGCCACGTGTCCTTTTCAAGTTGCATTAAACTTGTGGATTTATTTGGGGCTACGGTAAGGTAGAACCAAATCCGCATTTGCTTTTGACGAAGGCCAATTAATCATGCCACGAGAAAGCTCTCTCAATTAGTCCGTAAATCATTCAGTTGAACAACTTGCCCCATTGACAAATATAATAATACTACCCATTTAGATAATTAAAAAAAAAATTAATAAACAACAATAATGCCAATAATGACAACAACAATAAGGTTGTTTGCCAAGCAATTAGTGTACTCAATGTCCTAGAAGCCAACGTAATCAACCCTCCTAATTCCTATTATATTACCATTAATAATTATTACAAGAAAACTAAAGGTTTGTCTCACGAGTAAGGCAACATGGCTCATGTCCTTTTGTGTATTACAAGTAGTTTTTAAAATAATAATAATAAAAAAAATAATGTTGTTATTTGTTAAGGCGGTGAAAAAGAAAGAGTTTAAAACAAAATAGTGTGGGGGTCCACTGGTACAAAAGCCATGTGATTTCGTTGGAAGCAGGGGAAGCATTAAATTAATTTAATTAAACAGCAAATTTAATGTGTAATAATGCCGAGTGCTAGTATGCACCATGCATAAACTATATCATAACGAAAGGAAAAATTAATACAACTTGAAAATAAATTAAAGTGATGAATTTAGTTATCTATTGCAAGAAATTGTCGTAATGTACATTTGGCAGAAATATAGTAATAAGGGTATGCGGATGGTAATCGGGGTTGGAATTCTTGAGAATTTTGGCCAAACATCCTTTCATGGAGACCGTCAAACGGGTATTACAACATACTCTGTGTGGAACACGATGGAGAAGAAGAAATGGACGCTTTTGATGCAAATGCATGTTTTGTTCTTTGAAATTTGTTATTGAGTTTTGAAATGTAAATGACGATGTGATAATGCAGCAAAATATAGCAGAGAATTTGAGATTGACAAACTGAAACTCATAGAAGAAATGAATTGAACTTGCAGACTACTGGTGTTGATCCCAAATTTCTTGTCAGAAGTCTGCAAGTTCATGGATTCTATAGTCTTTCACACAACACAAAATCAGAGTTTATGGATCAAATTGGGCATGAACCAAGGAAACTTGGTAACTCTTCTTTGTTGTCAAGCTACAACAAATAATTAGTGGCACTGTAAACATGAAAACAACCATTATGGAGAAGACAAAAACGAGTTAAGAAACAGAGATAAAATGAGAGAATGTACAAAGCCATGCATCATCCATTTACTAAAATGTTTGGTTTCTTGATTGGAAACAATAAACCTAAAACACAGAGACAATTAGCATAAGAGATCCACAGACGACAAAATTCAAAATGATTCACAAACTAAAGCACTTATGAGGCACCTTTGCAGCCAACATCAACTGGCATAACACCAATTATCCAACTGCCACTACTTAGCACCTCCAAGCTGTAGCCCAGATGAGCTCTTTCCGCTGCCAGCAGAGAACAAGCGAAGACTGCCTCTTTTCTACATGAAAACCCCTAACCAGAGTCCGCTGCACCAAACAATCGGCCTGGGACTCGGTGAAGTTACTAAATGTCAATGGAGCAAACCCATATTGCATAAACAGACTCTTCCAAGGAGGCAATCTTTCAGGAGTACGGTGGCGCCCCAATACATTTTTTTCAATACAAGGACGAATCAAATACCTCTCAATCTTTTGCAGAGCATCCAAATTCACGTTCACAGCATCGAGAGATTCGAGCAGGCCTGCGTAAGACTTAAGGGCATGAATTACATGGTGGGGAAATGGAGCATCTGCTCGATCACAGCCTCTTTCCAAAGAAACAACAATCTTAGGTGAAAGTTGTTTTAGTAAGCGAAGCACCAAAGGAAGGTTTGATGGGTAATCGGAGAAGGTCCCAATTGGGAGATTCACAGCAACTACTTCATTTTCCATTCCACGAAGAGGCAGCGGCCAAGAAGCAGAAATCAAAGATTCAAGACTTGGTATTTCAAGCTCAAATGGCATGTTAATCTCACTGGCAAAATGCTTAAGGTTTTCTTGGGTGAAACCCAACTCAAGTTCATCGTGTGTGGAAGGAGAAGCAAATGCAGTGATTTTGAGGGATGGAGGACCATCACTTCTCAAAACAAGCTCTTGCATAAGAGAAGCCCACTGCCCACCATAACCAATATCAAAATCTATAATGTGGATTCTCCTACACCCTTCAAAGGCTTCTAGAAATGCTTGGTTGCAAGTGAAATTAGCGAATTGAAGAATTGGCGAAATTTCGGAGAAAGATTTATAAGCACTAATCTTGCAAATGATATTATAAGAGGACATGGCTGAACTATTATTAGTGGAATTCATGTGGAGAAGTGACTGCAAGGCCTCTATGAAATAAATAACAGCCCTTTGAAAAGGCTTACCAATAGAGGAGAGCTGGTGATTGAGCCGCGCCAATATCCCTTGCGCGAGTACAGGATTACCCGTTTCGATCAGCTCTGCGGCCTTGAAAACCTGGTCAATTATAAACTGCTGAAGCTGTTGGTTCGCAAATTCATCGGTCACCATCCTTTGCTTCGTTGTTGTTGCTGTAACTCCCATTGTTTGCCTCTGCTGAAGCATTTGAAACTGTTGTTGCTGTTGTCGCCTAAGGAATAGTTCTTGTTGCCCCGAATCTGAAAACGGAACCTTTGGGACCTGATTATTGGGTCCAAGATTCGGGCGCTTTGGTGGTGGTGGAGACAAAAGCTGATGCTCTTGCAGTTGAGCATACGAGAGTGGCAGGAATAAAGATGAATTTGGAGTATACTGAGCCTGATTCTGATTGATTATCAGCTGAGGATTGAATATCTGTGGCTTCTCGTCTAAAGCTTCAACTGGTTGCTGATGAAATACGCTTGCAGGAATAGAAACAGGTAAAAGATTAGCAGCTGAAGATGACAAAATGTGACTTTGATTCGAAACAGAACACGGCCTTGCATTGTTTCCTTGAACATTATTATGAGCAGCAACAGGGAAATCAGCTATATGTAGCGAAGGGTCAATATTACTGTTGCTGATACTTATGGGCAGCTCGAACCCAAAACTAGATTGATCCACCCCGCCAAAACCTGCATTAAATTCCATATCTTGCTGCGACATACTTCCAGGTTGCAAAATCCTGTTTAACCCCACGGATGGGTCGTCAATATCACCCATAATTAGCCTTATAATTGACGGCTCTTGACTAGGTGAACCAGACAACACACTCTCCCAATCTTCCATTCCCAGCCCACATTTTTCTGCGGTGATGTCTACTGATGGATTGCCGGAGACATTAGCTGCCGCCACGCCGGTGGTGTCGGTGGAGGCACCCCCTCCACCACCGCCGTTGTTGCCGCCGCCCAGAGAGGAAGACAGCGTTGAGGAAGACGTGGGTGGGCTTGGACTTCTTCTGTTATCAAGCACAGATGTGGGCTCAGTACTGCCCACATAGCAACAACCTTCTTTCTTGTTGTTCCTGTTGTTGTCGAGCAGCCAGTTCTCTCGTTGTTTCTCCTGCAACAGTTGGTGTTGTTGGTGTGAAACAAGCGAATCTGGAGAAGGTGAAGAAGAAGAGATACCGAACGCCCCCTTCCCTTGAAATTCCTCAAAGGCTAGGGGCATGGCCTTCATCTAAGAATATCAAGAACAATTTTACCGCCAAACCCAAAATCCCAAAACTCTCCAGTTTCCGAAATCAAGTACCCCCACCAAAGAAAAAGAAAGAGATGAGTTTGGTTTGAATATTGCAAACAAGAGGTTGAAGAAGAGACAAAACAAACCCAAATAAAATCAGATTTTGTTAAAAAGACATGCACTTTGTAATAAATACATGTACAACTCAAGAAACCCAAGCTTCTCTGGCTCTTTCTTTTCCCAGCTAAACTCTAATTGCTGTGTAGTACCCTCACTCAGACTCATAACAACATTAACAATCTAGCATCTTCTGTTTTTGTGGGTAAGCTTTGCCGCATGGAGTTTTGCTTTCTCTTCTTTCTCTCCTCTCCTCTTCTCGTCTTCCCTTCCGTTTTCTGCTATGGATGCGTGCAACATATAAAAGTGGTAAAGTGCCCTTCGTTCTTTCTCTCCCTATTTCACCTTTTCTCTCTCTACTCCTCATTTTTTTATTATTTTTAATTTTTTATGTGGCGTTTGTCTGTTCACGTAGTTATCTCTGTTGGGGTTTCTTTCACTCAAATCATGCCCACGCGCAATATGCACCGCATCAAATCAACATCATTAAGGAATTCAATCACAAGACACTTTTTATTTTTCAAAAAAAAAATATATATATATATATATATTAATTAATTAATTAAGGTCTTACTTTTTTATTTTCGAATTTTTAAGGCCGTCAAAATGGGTTTTATTGAGCTTCTTTTCTAGAAGATTGCTGGGGTGATCTCACGCTCTGGGAAGGAGCGTGAAGTTATCGTTCTGAAAGCTCTTTGGTTTATTATTTGCGTTTGCAGAGACCCACGACACAGAAAAGGTCACTGGCTCAGATGATTTTTTGGCAATGTACTTGCATTCCTAAAATACCCTTTACTTATTTGGTAGAAGACCTGACAAAAAAGGGTAAATGCGTGGGTGTTGTTGTAATTACAACGAAACACGTTCTGATGGCCAGGTTTTCGAAACTGAATCTGACGGCACCAGATAATGGGTAGGGTAGCCTTTTAAGGGGTTTTATAAATACCGAGCCCGTTTTTGACGGTTGTGATATCTTTTCTCGAACACGAATGTGCGGCTGTGATCGACAATAATAATACGAGTAAATAGCTTTTAATCGTTAAAAGCATTAAAAATATAATTAGAAATTTAAAAAATTAGGCAAAAATTCATTAAAAAAATATTAAATCAAAGCAGCTCAAGAAAATAAAACTGATAATTTTAGATGATCGATTTAGCGGTGGCGCATACGAGACACGGCAAGCCCTTTAAGAACTGCGAAAGTTGTACTTAAAAAAATGAGAATGCCAACAGTAAGCATGCATGATGAGAATAAAAATTCATTTAATTGTTGGGCTAACAGTAGTTAACTCATTGAATTTTGATCCAATAACCTATGGACAAGTTTACCACACTGCAAGTGGTTTCGTTTGAAATTACATTTATAACCTTGTCACAACTGCCGTTCTTGACATTGGACACAACTATCAATTTTGCTTGAAAAGGGTTGCAGGTGAAATTGACTGTCATTGTATCAATGTTCAATTATATAGGCGAGATCCAACTCACCATATCATCACCCCATCCTTCAACTATATGATATTGGTAGATAATATTAATTTTACCATCGTGTAATTGGATTATATTATGACGTATTTAGTTATATCATATATTTTTATTTACAAATGGAGCTACCAAATCACTCCAAGAATGTTTTCAATATATAAAAATTACGGACTAATTATAAAATTTTGTTCAATAAGTAAAATAAATTAATTATCCGATCTTAGATTGGGCAATAAGATACAAGAAAAATAATTATTTATTATTAAAATTTTATTAATAAAAAATAAATAATAATTTATTTTAAAAATTATCTTATCAATATTAAATTGTGAAGTGTAAAAACAAAAATTATCGTGATTGTATTATTTAAAATAGAAAAAAGAGTATAAAAATTGTCCCTTTTTTTATATTTATACAAAAATTTTACCTTTTAAATGGTTACCGTTACTTTTTTAAATAATATTTTTATATTTTTATTTATAAAATTTTCGGTTTTAATTCTCTATGTTTTGTGATTGCAATTCTTGTGGGCAAGATGGGTTTTGAGTGTAAATTTGTCAAGGTTTCCTCCAACAAATAGATAATGGAAGTGAAAATACAAAAGAGGTAAGACAAAAACAGAAAGCAAACGAAGGTAGTGGTGGAAAATAAAGAAGTGGGTAGTGTAGATGTGTAGACAAGATCGAAAATTTGGGTATTAATGTGAGAGAGAAGAGGGGACATGCTTAGGTTTGGCATGAATTGTTTAGGAAAACCATGACTTGAACATGTCAGTCACTAAATGAAGGCTTTTGGTTTATCACCTCCTCCCACGTGAATCCTAACAAGTTTCTTATATTCTCTCTCTTATGAAGTGTAAAGTGACCCAAATCAAACTCACTTTGCTTGCCCCCTCCCTTCACTTTTCTGTTCCAAATTTTCAGTCTTATAATCCCTCTCCCTCTTCTTTCTATTATACTCAATTTTTATTATTTACTTGCTGGCTAAAAGGATTGGTGATCACAAGTTCCTTTCTCTCATTTCAAGACACCCCACACCTCAAGCAACACAACACACAAGCACACAAATTGCCTACTCTAGAAAACCAAAGCAAAACTAAAAGGGGTATTTACATTTTCAAACCCACGCCCCACCCACCCAAAAAAAAAAAAAAAACCATTAGTTTGTTTTATTATTGAAAGCTTTCCAATGATTGTAGAACATACGAAGAAAAGTAATTGTAAGAAAACCCAACTTCTACTCCTAATCCCATCTTTAATTATCTTCTACTTCACAATCATTCCCCGAGACATGTATGCAAACTTCTTGTTCTTGCTTTTGTTTTATTCGGCTGACAAACAATTCATTAATTAATTTTTAAAAAAAAAACCAAAAAATAATCCAAAATGCATTGGACCACATGGAACATGGAAGAAAGACAGAGAGATTAGAGCCACTTGGGCCGACTACGTGACACATCGGCCGCCGATTTGAGATTGCAGATCGGTCAGTTGTACCTACTCCCAACCAAAAAAAAAAAAAAAAGCCCGTCAAAGTTAACTTGATTCAAATGCATGCATTCCTTTGTATGGACAATAAAATTTTAGTGCCTGAACATTTTGAAATCAATAAATCACGACAACGTTTGGCTAATTTTATAAACGCACTCTTGCCGTTACCTTCCGTTATTTACCGTTATTTGTATTTGAGCATTTCAGTCTTTTCAATGTCACTTCCCATTTGCTCTTTCTCACACCACCCATTTTCAGAAACGTGCAACAAGCAAAGGAAGAAAGAAGAAAACGTGAAAGATAGAAGGAAGAAAATGGAAAATAAAAAATAAGAAAGAAGGAAAAGGAATGAGGTTAGACATTGGGGCTAGGGTTTAAAAATTAGGGATTGAAAACTAGGGTTAAGAATGGAGCTCCAGATTGGAAAGTAGGCATGAATTTAATCGGATTATAACCCAATGAACTCCATCTCAAAAGTTCTCAATAGAAGAAGAGGGGGTCCCATTGCCCCTTGCTGGAATCTTAACAGCCCCATTCTTTAACGGGCCTCCAATTGTTGGACTGAGCCGGAATAGAAAATGACGTAATGGGCTCGGCCCATTCATTTGACCTTTTTATTTATGTCGTTTGATGACAGCAATAACTTCATCCAGCATCTTTAATAATTGTGAGGTGTCGTGGCAATATGTCATTGGTATTTGAAGTTCACGTGCACTAAGCAAATCGGAGAAGTAAAACTTGAATAAACAAAGACGACTGTCCTTCTCTGAATTCGTTCAACGTTTACAGGAGAACGTCATTAACTGGACAGGTATACGAAAATTATTTGAAAAACAGAATAACGAAATTTAATTGATCCTTGGTTACATCGTTCACAGGTAACATGAACTAAATGTAAGAAAGAAAAGTGGTTTATCCTTATTTTTTCGGCAACTGCAAAACAAAGCTTGATATCAGAGCTCTCAATTGTCTTCTTTTTTCAGTTTCTCGGAATTGAATTTACGCTTTCTTATTTTCTCAGTCACCAATCGAGGCGTTTGGTAATTGACTGAATATATTTACCATTCTTTTCCCTTTCGATTATAACATTGTTGTTGATTTAGTTTGACTGATGTTTTTTAGTTGGTTTGGATATGTAAGAGTTTGATCGGTTTTTCTTATGGGTTTTGTTCTTGTTTGCAGTGTAATTAACGAAAATGACTAAAAGTTGCTTCAAGGTTCAGCATGAATTTCGTACGTTTTATGGAAGTTCACTTTGTTGGTTCCCATGTCTTAAATCAGGGTACAATTTGTAGATATCAATTCAATATTTTATTTTAACAGAATCATCCATTGTACAACTTTTTATTGTCTTATGTTTGCAGAAAAAAGGCATGCTGAGGCCGAAAGAATTAGGGAGAAATACCCAGATAGAATTCCTGTGAGAATTTTAAATTCCTGTGAGAATTTTAAATTACCCTTAATTTTTGTGGTGTTAATCATTATGTCGATGCGATCTTGTGATCTTATTTTTGTTGGTTGTTTGGCACCCTTCCTCTGTAGTTATAAGTGGTAGATTGACTAATTGACTGACTTTGAATATTGTTATTTGATTGTTTAGTCTGCATCATGGGAGCATTGTACATTAAATGTCTTCTTTCGACCCGCTTGTGATTTGTTCAACTTCGTTTAGCATCTGATCTAATACTGTCTGGTGTAGTATGATTACCATAATAATTGATTGCATAATCACATATTCCATTATTTGTTTTGCAATTATGAAAGGGCTTCATAATCTCCACTATCTCTGCTCCTAATGTGTCAGGTTATGATCATTTTATGATTCATCTAACTCCACATAAGTTACAGAAGTTCTTTGCCTTTTACACTGTCTAGTGGCTTATGTTCCACATATGCACCTTGTCTGCTAGTAACAATGAAGTTATCCTTGTGATTGATAGAAATTTCGGTTAATGCCTTTGGAATCTTGTTCAATATATGAAATCATCAGTGGAAATCTGCCTGACATTTGTTGGTTTATAATAGGATGAACTCTGCAGAGAATACGCCAGCAGCCAATCCGTTAGTTGTGTCCTTAGTTCATCCGTGCTTGGCACCCAATTATGTTTTATGTGATTAGTGTAGGCAGATCATTCTACCACGTGACGGTGTTGAGATTCCCGAGAATTCATGTTTAATCATATCTGCTGTTTTGTGATTCTTTCATTTAATCACATGCTTGTCAGCTTTCTTTTGTGTTGAATGGAGTAGATGTCTTAGTAATAATTTCTGCCATTTGGTAGCTTCTAAATCTTCTGCTTTGATTTAGAAAGAACCAGAGGAAGAAAAGATACTGTTAAAATAGCTAAGACAGATATACGTATTTATGGAATTTTTTTATTTCTTCTTTCACTTTTTCATAATTTATATACAGTTGGGTTTGCCTGGCTTGTGAATGTAGTTTTACTGTTGAACATAGTTTGGAAGGGGCCAGACAGAAGAATGAGCTTTATATCATCTTCACTGTTTGAACTGGAGCCCAAAACAATCTTTTCTTGTGCACTGTGGATGAAATTTGATCAATGAAAATCCAAAGTTTCCACCTCTCATCCAAAAACAAAAGAAATCATTTTTTTTTCTTGTGTGTGCTATTGCGATAAAAGCATTATTGCACAAATTTCCTGTGAATATTTGACCATTCATGCAGTGATTTGTTAGAGTTTTCATTGGTTTCTTGCCTGGCTTTTCACATAAGCCCTGCATGATTTTATTTCTATAAAGGCATCAAATATTAACCTTATGGTATCCCAATCTTACTTCTATTAATGTTTGCTACTGTGCTTTATAGGTGATTGTGGAAAGGGCAGAGAGAAGTGATATTCCTAACATTGGCAAGAAAAAGTAAGTATCAGTTTTGCGGTGCAAAGGATTTTCTTTGTGTTACCCTGGCATAGATTTAGTCTTCTTTGTTGTTAACAGTTTGAGCTCATCATGATCCTCGCCATCATCAGTGTTATTTCCCTCGGTTTGTTATAATACTTAGCAGCTGACAGTGATCTAGTCCTTTTACGTTGTTGTCCATTTTGAGGCCAATTAGTTTTAGATTGGAAGGAATGATGAAAAGAATATAGATTTAACCACTATGGTTAATCCATTTTTCGTCTATATATTTGAAAGTAGCCTCAAGTTATGTATTGACATTGTTACCATGTTGCAGATATTTAGTCCCGGCTGACTTAACAGTGGGCCAGTTTGTCTATGTGGCACGGAAGAGAATTAAACTGAGTTCAGAAGGGCAATCTTTATATTTGTGGACAACGTCCTACATCCTACAGGTACTGTATTATAAAAATTTATGCTCTCTCCTTCTGCTCCACTCTCATTGTTACTGGTTGTTTATTCTGCTTATTAAATTCTGGAAAAATAATGTTAGAAAATAATGGAAAATGAAAATCTCGTTGATAGCAATAGAAGTATAGAGTTTTCTAAGTACTTTAATTTCTGCAGGAGCTATAATGTCTCCCATTTACGATCAAAAGAAGGATGATGATGGGTTTCTCTATGTTACCTACAGTGGAGAAAATACATTTGGGTAGCATATTCTGCTGTAACCACCCATTTTCTTCTACCTGTGTTTTCCTCTGTTATCATCTGCTCATCTGATTTTAATTCATGCATTTCTTTAACGTTTC
Source organism: Swietenia macrophylla (assembly GCA_032401905.1). Lineage (NCBI taxonomy): Eukaryota > Viridiplantae > Streptophyta > Magnoliopsida > Sapindales > Meliaceae > Swietenia > Swietenia macrophylla. Next base: position 8,924,543 of record CP135559.1, on the reverse strand, counting down.
TGGCTATATGCCAGTTATTTTCCCTCGCCTTTCTTTACATGTATGTTCATCCTTTGTATATAGCTGTTCTATAATAACAATGTGATGTCGGACTGATGAATAACTTAAATTTCAGTAAGTGTGTTATCTTTCCCTTAACTGCTGCTTTCCTTTGTGCGGATTCGGTCTGGATTTCTATCTTGTTTTCTTTCCCTTAACGAATTGTCATATACCATAGAATTCTCGGGTAATCAGGGGAATTTCAATAATATTGTATCAGCAAATTTCAGTCTTAACAGCAAATACCAGCCGGAGACCATAATAGATTCATTCCAACAGTTGCAGCTATGACCGGTTTCTTAGCCACAGACGGAAGGGAAACTTCTGTGCGTGCTTCCGTCCCATTAACTAGTCAAACTACTGGGGAGTTAAAGACTGGATGCTTTAACTGAAATCAAAACTAAGTCTGACAATTTTCGTTTTGCGGGATAAATAACCGCGACAGTAGTGATTCGTCTGAATCATCAGGATGATCATGATTCTCTCCAAAATAAACGCATGATGCGCGGCTTTAGCTGTAAAATTTCCGTGGGGACAACGGGGCCCAGTTGGCCAAGACTGCTTGCCTTTACAAGGACAAACCAATTCGATCCGATTGTCAACTCCCTAGCCGGAATCCCCGGCCGCAAGGGAAGCCGAGCCTGTCGCGCCGTCGCTCTTACCCATCCATCCTCACGAGTCGACAAAACAAGTGCTTACAAACGTATGTTTCGAAACGAAACATGCCAACTCAGGAAACAAAACCGAGTAAAATTTCGATGCGAACAACCTCATGTTAACGCAACGGAATCTCACTTGCGGCGTATAAATCAAATAGGAGGTGCTAATATGGTGGAACGAGGCCACGTGGGATAACACGTGGACCACCATTAGAGGACCAAAGACATGGGGTTTCGGCGGGCACATGTTGGTCCACATCCACGTGGCAATTGAATGACTCGCACATGGGTGAGTGCCACGTGTCATGGAGGGCTATCTTGACCGTTAGGTCACTCTTTTTGTGCTTCGCGCAAGTTTAGCAAAGGGGAGTTGATCCATATAGCCTTGTCTCCTCAATCCCTATGTAGACCCCAGTCGTGTGTGACTGTTTATGTTAGTCCCACTCCCAATTCCCACCCATCTATTATGCCATGTATTCTTTTGCCTTTCTTTGGTTCATGAGATCATATGTCAACTCTCGCATCAAGTGTCAAGTTTGTAGGCTTAATAGGTGTTATTCAGGGGAATACTGATTAACCCCAAATGCTCACAAAGCGTGCAAAATATTATACCAGTGAATGTTTACGGAACCCGTATTCCTTCCAGCCAAAAAGAAAGGCAATCTGGATTTTTCCCAAGCTGAACTGGGATTAAAGAACAGGAGTGCTGTCCTTGTTTTAAAAATAGAACACAAATACCAGGTTTCAGTTGTTCTTGGAAATAGGGGATGTCGGTCATAAAGTTACTGTAAGGGATGTTTTGCGTCTTCTTAAACCTAAAAGGGACTCCGACTTTTTGCAAGAAGTACAATAGCTTATAGAATAATATAACTCAAATGGTATTATAAGATTTCCAAGTGGAAAAGTGCGGGCTAGGCAAGGAACAAGGAGGGCACAAAACCATGCAAATGGTGAAGCTAACACAAAAACAAAGCAAGGAAGTTCTTGGTAAAGCAATCAAACATATCTTTAATATACGTGTTTGTTGTTTTAGTAGATGGTCCTACTTTTCTTGTTTTTTCATTCTCTATGGGTTTTATATAATATTGCATTTGAGAGGAAAATTTATCCTTTGGACTCTGCATGTTCACTTCTATCAATATATCTGCATAGAAGGATCTATGTTGCTTCTCTTTCCCGAGTGAAGGGGGATCTGTTTCTTGGGACCCAATTGACAGAAATGTGAAGGAGACGGGACAAAAAGGAGGCCAGCCATATCTTCATCTTCCTTTCTTACTTCTCCTCGCCCATACATTTGCATGTTCTACCGTAGAATCTCCTAAATCTCTTTTGAAACTCTGCATTTAATGTTCTTACTACAAATACCATCACTATCTTCACTACCTTAGCACTTCTACTGCTACTCTCCAACAATACCAAGAACAAAATAACTTCTCTTTGCAATCTTATAACGCTTCAAATTTTTAAGTTCATCTCTTAATATGTCGATCTCGTATTATCTACTTTTCTTCTTTTTATGTCTCTCTTTGAATGCATGCAACGCTCGGAGTCTCGGTGCAGCCATTGATAAGAAGGTTGAAAAGACATTTCACATTTCTAACAAGGTTAGTCAATATGCATGTAGTAGGAGCCTTTTTCAATCTACCAACTGCTGTTTTCTTCGTAATAAGCTTTGGTCGATTCATATTCTTCTTGTGCAGAATGATGACAAGGGAATCAACAAGATACCAGTTCTGCAAAAGACAGAGTCTTCCTTGTCAAATGAGGTTGGAGAAACAAGAGGAAATAGCATTAGAGAGACTAACGTGGCTGGTAAAACTAATGATCAGAAGCTGAACAACACTAAAGCCAATCAGAAGATATCAAATGATGCAACAGGTATAACTCCAGGTGCTGTCCAATCTGAGTCTCTAATTTCAGTTTCTTGGCCCGTGCCTCGTGATAAACGCCGCGAAAAGCATCCTGGTTTCAACTCGGATTACTTACCACCAAGGACACATCCTCCTTCTCACAACTGAAAATAAGTATTTCTTTTGCTCTTTTTATATTGCCTATGATTTACATCAAGTAGGAGATAAAAAAGCATTGTAACTCAATACCAAATCCATCAGCCTATGTTATGAAGTCGTATATATAGCGTGTTATGCTTTTGTAGGGCTAAGGTAAAACATTTCTGCCCGGGATTATTTAGCCAACCTCCTTTCCGCAGAACAGTTTTAGAGTCAAAATAGATGCATCCTCAAGTACTCTTGAAGAGAAGACTAGAAGTAATGCTTCTATGTAAGAAATCTGTTTATTTTGTTAATCGTCAAACTTTGTTCTTTCATATCTCCTCTCTCCTTATCATCGTCTACATCAGTGTCAATACTATAACTATCACTAATACTTCTGAACTACAGCCATTTGGATGAGTGCAACAAAAGGATATAATTATGTTCAAGACATGCATGTTACAAATAGGACATTCCAAAATCACTGACAGAACATTCCAAAATGCCAGCATGGCCTATTTGCTAAGTTATATTGTCAGCTGCAGCATCGTTTGATTTCAGTCTAATGTGCTCGCATGAGTCTCTTTGTCTTGTTTGTGATGGTTTTTTTTTATTAAAATATATGTAAAGTGGATAAGTAGAGTGTAGCCGGGCAGTGGTAATCGAGTGTAAATGTAGTGGCTGTCGTGTATGGGCTGTTGTATGTAAGAGAGGGAAGCTTTGCTAGCGGTTACAGTGGCTGTAGAGGCGGGTGTAATGGGCTAAAGATAATGGTTGAAGAGTGAAAGAAATATAATGTTTTATATTGAAAAAAAATATAGATAGTGAAGGAGGAGTGAAGAGGTACAGAAGCTTGCTTTTTATTGATTTTTTTTTTTTATTGTTTGTGTTGTACAATTTCAAAGAGGTAAGACCTTATTTATAAGTTTGCTAAGTTGGTTAGTGTACAACTAATTTATTTACATTTATCGTTGACAGACACAATTTGCACTTAGGAGGAGAATGTTCACCACTCATTTGTGCTTGCTTCCTAGGTAATTCTGGATTGCTCCTGAAGTGTACATCAGTTTCTAACAGTTTCTAATCAAGTTCATGAACATATCACAATCTCCGTCTATAAAAACCCTATTCTACTTTACCATTACCCACACGAAAAGAATCAATCTTGTTTTCACAGCCTTTAGAAGTATTTCTAAACAGTGTGTTTGAAAACGGCTTCTAAGGTTTCTGCAGGCATTGCCCTTCTTCTTTCTCTCAATCTTCTGTTTTTCACTTTGGTCGGTTCAAACAATGCGCCTTGCCCTCCAACACTAAAAAGCCCTCCGCCGGTTGAGGCTAGTTGCCCTATAGACACTCTAAAGCTAGGAGTGTGCACCAATCTGTTGAATGGTTTGGTTAACGTTGTTGTGGGAACACCTCCAGTAACACCTTGCTGCACTCTGATTCAAGGTCTTGCTGATCTTGAAGCTGCTGTATGTCTTTGCACTGCCATTAAAGCCAACATCTTGGGCATTAACTTAAATATACTCGTCGACCTGAGCTTGCTCGTGAATTATTGTGGCAAGAGTGTTCCAAGCGGATTCCAATGCGCTTAGTCGTGCCATTTCTCTCTTTTGTTTTTCTACGTATCGTGGCATTATTTTACCTGTACTTCATGAAGTTTCGTGGGTTTGGTTTTGTGGTGGCATGCCTTTTAGTAAATTACTTGTTTAACTAGAAGGGCTTCCTCCTTCTATTCCTTCTTCGTTATTCACTGTACAAGCAAACAATAAAACGTAATGTTTGGTGTGTAGTTATATTGGAAGTGACATTTATTCTTGATGTATCTGCTTCCTGTATGAATTCTTCGAGGAATTCTTATAGATTTGGAAGAAATAGATGTATTGTTTAGTGGAATGAAATCATGTGTACTTATTATATTGGGAGGTGACATTTATTCTTGATAGTCATTTGTTAATAAAGAACGACTATCTTTTCTAGCCTCTGAGTGGAATTCGATAAGATAATGCAGCAAGAAGAGTTAAATCCTAATAATCCGGAAAACTTTTACTGAATTTTCAGGCAAAATGTTACCGGCTTGCGATTAATTCAATTAAATATGAGACTGGAAACACCCATTTAAAAGATTAATCTTGAAAATAGTTCAACAGTTTATGTTGTGGAAGGAGTTAAAGGCTGGCCAAGTATGCATCTCCTACATTTCCCAGATTGATGCCCAAGTTTTCTGTTATGGTCTCTAGTGAAAGCAGTGAAACCATTCGTTTCATATAGGAGATATGTTGCTAAGGATTATGGTCCATAAGTGTCAATCAGAAGTGCTTCCAGAAAACAAGAATTGGATACCGAATGCGTGGTTATCAGTATCACTGACAAATACTAATATTTACAAAATTTGTATCAACTAAATTTTAACTGTTAATAACTAAAAATAAAAACAGACTTGAGTTTTGTTAACAAAATATAGAAAGCAGCAAACATAAAATCAAGTCAAGGCAACGTTTGTCATAATTTTACATGCTTCAACGAGCAATACTTTGTAATCGTATTTATTACTGAAAGTAACAGTAACGACGAAAATTGGGTATTTTATTGGTTTATTCGCACTGAAAATTGACCGGACCGCATTTGAGTTGGAGCAATGTGAGTGAATCGAGTGATAAGACGGCAAAGACAAACTGAATTATCTTGAGGGTCAAGGAATTCTAAAACAGTTCTACAACATGGTTCAATTACTGGCCCAAATGCAGCCACACTGTCCAAGAAAGTGGTGCATTTCTCTCCATTTTCAGGTTTATCCGAGCAGCTACCAGCAGCAGCAGGTGCGGTGGCTGATAAGAGAAGAAGGTAATGTTAAAAGAAAGGAAGAGAGCAGCAAAAGCAAAAGAAGACTTGAAACTCACGTTTGTGCTTGCGTTGAAAATATTTAATCTGTCGTAAGAATTTGATGGTATATACTTATAGAGTAGAAGTGCCGTGGCACTGCCAGCCTTTATACATTAATTCGGAAGAGACTGGAATAGTACTCAATAACTTGCTAGCATGGGGCTAATATTTGTTGTTGCAGTACTTGATTTATGCAGTATCTGGCAAGAGATTGGTTCTTACAACATCAAAAACCAATCAAATGGGAATTCTGAAATTTAAGGAGATTGTTAAACTGAATGCTGAGTATTAATTAATTTTACATGAAAAGACTGTAGAGAGTTCGGGTTTTGCTAGTTGGTTGGTTTCGTGCTGTTTCCGTAGCTTCTACTTCTGCCATTCCATGTTGGGTTGTTTCATGGATTGAACAAAAGCTAAAATGATCAGACACTTCCCATTTAATTGACTAGATGTGTAATAAGCTAAAGACAAACAGAGGAAGCTTGCTCATGTTGCCAAACTCTTGTGCGGTCCTGGGACAGGACGAGTAAACATCTCTCCAGTTTCCTTAATAGTTCAGACATTCGTATTTGCAAGCTGTCGTATCCTTCTAATTATTCACAAATCGATATCAAGAAATTAAAACCGATAGATCCACAAGATTCAAGTAACCTATACCAAAATTTATTTAATAGGCAAGAGCCTAATCATCCGATCTTGAGAAGGTATTATTATGGGTCTATAAATACCATCACCAAGTAATTGGTGTCAATCATATGAAAAATTAATATATCCAACACAACTAAATTTAATACTGTCAAGTATCTCCGGCACCAATGAGCTTCAAGGCGTTTTCCGCTGCTCACTTTCTCTACTTCATTGTCTTCTTTTCCTTTGTAATTAGCATCCATGCTACATCTGAAACTTCTGATCTAGAGCCAACTACGAATCCAGCCCCGGCAACAGCTGACAATGTATCGCCAAATAGTAAGTCATCTGCAGCCCAACCTCCGGCCCTGGTTGACAGTGCATTACCGAATAATCAATTATCTCCGGCACCAATTTCACCATCGGCTGATAATGCAACACCAAATAATAAATTATCACCAGCACCAGCTGCATCCTCACCAAGTAGTGAATCATCACCAGCACCAGTTGCGTCCTCAGTTGGCAATCCAACACCAAATAATAAATCATCTTTAGTACCACCTTCGTCCGCGACAGACAATGCATCACAAATTAATAAATCATCTTTAGCACCCCCTCCGCTCCCAGCTGACAATGCATCTCCAAAAAAATTATCATCTTTAGTAACCGCTCCACCCCCCGTTGACAACGCATCACCAAATAATAAACCATATCTAGCTCCACCCCTAGCTCACAATGCATCACCAAATAATATACCTTCTCCAGCACCAGCTCCACCCCCAACTCACAACTCATCACTAAATAATAAATCATCTATAGCGCCAACTCCGCCTCCGACTGACAATGCATCACCCAATAATAAACCATCTCCAGTATCAGCTTCACCCATGACTCACAATGCATCACCAAATAATAAATCATCTCCAATATCAGCTCCCACCCCGACTCACAATGCATCACCAAATAATAAATTATCTCCAACATCAGCTCCCACCCCGACTCACAATGCATCACCAGATAATAAATCATCTCCAACTACAGCTCTACCCCCAGCTAACAATTCATCACCAAATAATAAATCATCTCCAGCACCACCTCCATCCCCGACTGACAATGCATCGCTAAATGATAAATCATCTCCAACACCACTTCCGATCCCGACTGACAATACATCACCAAATATTAAATCATCTCCAGTTCCACCTCCGGTCCCAGCTAATAATGCATCACCAAATAATAAATCATCTCCAGCATCACCCCGAGCCCCGGTTGATAATGTATCACCAAATAATAAATCATCTTTGTCACCACCTCCGGCTGCAAGATGCTCAGTAAGCCCGATAAGCCTAGCCATATGCACCCGTGTTTTGCTGAGTAAAATTGCATTTGGGCCAATAATTCGACCATGTTGTCGAACAGTTACAGACTTTCTTAGCAGTAATGCTGAGATCTGCCTTTGCCCTCTCATTAAATCCAATCAGAATTATAGCAACATCAACATCGATTCATTGACATTTCTCCAACTTAAATGCGGCATGAAGAATCCGGTCAAATTGCAGTGCGCCTAACTAAAGCAGATACCCTCATTTCGTAGTCACTGTTTCTTTGAATATAATAAATACTAGTATACGTGGTTGAAGTTTGTAACCATAGAAGATGGTGATACGATTCATGTTACTTATTATGCTTAGTAAAACGTAAAGAATCTGACGGTGGGTCATTTCCATTCAATCTGATATCTAGAACTTCAATTTGAACTAAGAAAATCTTTGCAGTGAATTAGTGATTATATTTATTTAATGTATGAATTAAATCCAACATTTTGAAGTACATGACAGGAGCACCCTAGCAGGACTGATTAACCTACGATAAACGTGCAAATGTGGAAAAATGCACCACATTCTTGCAAAGTGTGGCTTGGGCCTTTAGTCGAACCGTTTTGTAAACTGTTTTAGAATCTCTTAATCCTGAATATAATTCACTCACATTGCTCCAACTAAAGTGCGGTTCGGTCAATTTTCAGTGCGAGTAAACAAGGAGAACGTCTTGCTTTGTCGTATGGTTGCTTTTTCATGAATAATAAATACGAGTATTGTATCGCTCGTTGAAGCATGCAAAATTATGAAAGATGGTGTCTTGATTTAATTTTATGTTTGGTTTCTATATTTAATTAATAAAACCCGAGTAATGTTACGATGGATCATCTTTCAGTTAAATTGATGTCTCTTTAGTTAATTTGAAGCAAATTAATGATTATATATGTTACTTCATGAGGTTCTAATATGTGGCCAAAACTAACCATAAATTTTCTCTGCGATTTACTTGCTATTATTCTCGATAGCTCGTTTTACTGACGCAGAAACATCCCAGAGAATTCAGGGATCTGTGGTTCAACTGCTTGCTTCCTCGGCGAACTTACTGATCGAGACCATAATTTTACGAGACAAAATTTAAAATGATCAATTTTGGCGAGATTGGATTGCACAGTAGAAATAACCCGTATTTGCGAAGTACAACAGTACCTACTGATGAGTCTTAATTCAGCCAATTGTGTTAGAATTGTCTGCCTCAAATCCCAAATCTCGCTGCATTCGCTCTCTTCTTCTTCTTCTTCTTCTTCTTCGAATGACAAACAGCACCTTGTCCCTAACCCCTCTCTTAAACTGAACTGCATGAATTAAATTGACCTTTCTGAAGTGCAAAATTGAGACGTAAAATAGAAAATATCTATTTGGTCGTAGGTGTGAATGTGATTAAAATCCTAAATTAATTCTTATTTTTCATAACTTCTTTCTATGTTAAAGAGAATTAGTTGAATCTATTGTCAAAATAGTTGTGCAAAATTGTGATTAGTTAAGCTTAGTTGAGCAACTAAGCTTAAGTGTTAAGTCAGGTAGAAGTCATTAAGAAAGTAAAAGCAGTAGTTTGTTGTAACTTATACTTGATTTGTTAACAAGCTTCTTTGAATTTTACTTCTTGCATTCTTGGTAGTTAGATTATAGTCTTAACATAGGTTTGATGCCATTATCATTTGTACTCATTGAAATCTTTAAATGGAAGTTCAAAATTTTAATCTTCATGAACTTATTGAGATTCAATTTTGTATCACCATAAGTATCAATTAAAAGAGTTGCAGCAGCTTGTTTTCGCCCTTAAAGGGAAGTGCTTATTTGCATGCATTAAACTCAAGAACATAAGTTGATTAACATATGAAGAGTCGTGAATCATGAGCTTAGATACAATCACATAAATTGAAAAAGACCACACAGCACGAGAGTGGGATCGAGCGAATGAACAAGCAACGAAATCGACTCGCAATCGCAAATATAAATTCCGCAGACTTTTCCTACAAATGAAATTGCACGTCGCAACATTTAAATTGACAACATCCGTAAATTTCAGAATTCCAAGTTGATTGGTTTTTGAGATGGTAAGAACCAAAGTCTGTTACCAAATATTGCACAAATTAAGTAGGGTGTGCAAAGACAAATATGAGGCCGTGGCAGTAAGTTGAGTACCAATTCACGCATATTACGAATTGATGTATGAGGTCTGGCACTGCCACTAATTAACAAGTACGTAGAAGCATGAACTCCAAGTCGATCCTCTTCTTCTGCTCTCGTACATTCATTTAACAGTCTGTTTTTTCCTCTTAGCATTGGCAACAACCAATCCTGCTACCTGTAAAACTTCAGATTCTGAATCATCCCCGGCACCGGCTGCAGCTAGCTGCCCCGTAAACCCTGAAAATGTAGAGAAATGCACAATGTTTTCGTAAAATCCAGCTGCATTTGGACATAAAATCCATGCATCAATCTTGTTTCTTTCCATCATAAAATAATTTTACCCTCTAAACTACCTAGAACAAATACTGTGAAAATTAAAATCTTTGATGTCCTAGAAGTTATTAACTAATGTACATATTCTAAATAGATTAAAACTTTAAAGCACCAGAGCAACAGTTGTAATTAACAGATCAGAACGCATGCACAATATGAGTTAATATGCATGGAAGAAACTCCAAGAAATAATTTAATCAAATAAGCTAGGGTTGTCAATCACGATCACGAGCAGTGTTAACCGAAGAAAAGGCCAGAAACACAACAGTGAGAGATAATTATAAAGCTTCCTCTATTTGGGTTTGTATTTGCGAACTATCTTTCCAGCTGCTAATTCACAAATTATTATCAGAAAAATAGAGAACCCTAAATATTCCGGTAATCGAAACCAAACAATTCAAGCGATTGACAAGATGTGCAAGAAGCCAAATCCTTTTCAACTTTTCTTGCGCGAGAATACATTACATGTCTCTGCCTTCGGATAAAACGTAACAAGTTTGATAATGTCCGTAATTTCAGAATTCCCATTTGATTGGCTTTTCAGATTGTAAGAACCAGCGTCTGTTAACAACGAATATATTCACCCCGAGCATGCCGGAAAGTTGATCGCAATTCCACGTATATCTTATCAATTAATGTATAGTACCTGGCACTGGCACTACAATTCTATGCTATAAATACCATCAACCTCACCAATTCTTATCATATTTTATTAACTGAAAATTTCCAATACATCAAAAAAAAAAATTACTACTACAAACACGAGCTCCAAATTTGCTTCTTCTTCTTCTGCCCTCATCCTCTCCTTTGTTTTCTTTTATCTCTTAGCATTAGCAACAAACCCAGTTGCTTGTCAAACTTCTGATTCTGAATCATCTCCAGCACCAGAACCTAGTGTTACCAATAACCGCGGTACTGTACAGGGAGGTGTAAACTAATGCATTACTTTTCTGATGAGTCTGGTTGCGTGAGGGCCTGGAATTGAACCATGTTGTCAAGCTGTTCTAAAATTGTTAGCCGACCTAATCCTTCCTCTCCTTAAAGCTACTCTCAACGGAACAAGGAATGTGGATAGCGATTAACTGAATTTGATCCAACTTAAATGCGGTCCGGCCAATTTTAAGTGCGAATTATAATTCTCACATTCGTCATTGTTGTTACTTTTTCATTATAAACAAACACTGAGTACGACTCGTTGAAGCATGCAACTAAAATTCCAACAGGTTGTATGGTGATTTTATTTTCCGTTTAATTAATAAAACCTAAGTAATGTTTCCGTGAATCCTTTTCTTTATTTAAACTGATGTCGATGATGATAGCCTTAAATCGTCTTTGTAAATTAAACACATACTCTCGTTGTTACACTCCGTGACCTGTGAATCATCTTCTCCTTACTTTTATTGTGGCAAAAACATCCAAGACATCGAGGGGCCGAGGCTTTTGGATTGCTTGTTTACTTTCTTTGTTTCTGCGAGATTATTAATCACTGATTTGGGACTATTTTCTAAGAGAGGAAAGTAAAAGAAAATGAACAAATTACAAGATGAGATTGCTGGCAAACGCAATCGCAATTCAGATATAACTTCACTCTTTACTGGACCTTAAGCGATTGGGATTATCCCAAGTCTCAAAGTTCAATTTCTGAAAAAAAAAAATGAGTGCGGTTAGAACTTGTGTCCCGTTTATGTCGAGCACCATGTTTGGGGGCTTTGTAGCAAGAGGAGTAAAAGGTTGCCAGCTTAAAGAAACTCGTCAGAACCAACCGTGCCCTCGCCGAGCACATGAACACAAGGATGTTCCAAGTTCGGAAATTGGAACCACACCAACAGCACGTGGTAGTAATTAGTACTTGCAACCAAGACTCGTACATAGTATCTAGCGATGTTACTGATGTACCATTCCTGCAGTTGTCGCATCCTATCGGTATGCTCATAATGAATAAACGCTTTGTTATATTCTGCATTAAAGATTCAAGAATCACATAAATGAATCAATGGGGAGTAAATATGATTGAATCCATTCCAACATTCGACGCTAGGTCAATCCATAGTTTTCTGGGTTTACATGATCCTAAACCTACCCCGTCCTAAAATGATCAACTATCTTGTGATTCAACGTGCATACTTCAACCGTTAATCGCAAAGTCCGGCTGCATTTGGACCTACAACCCATATATCAACCTTGTTTCTCTCCATCGTAAAAACAAGGGGTACTGTTGGTTAATTTTACCTTTTAAACTACCAGGTACCAGTACTTCAGTCACGATAATTATTAACTGATGTACATATTCTAAATAGATTAAAACTTTAAAACTAGGTATATGATTATTTCAGTGACCAAGTTTTCACTTGATTTAATATCTTAAATTTTTGTGGTAAAGAATTTCATTTACATGGGAACATAACCAGGTTACCGCAACTGCTACGATAAAATTAAATAATACGAAGTTACTCTCATTTTCTCACAGTATTAACCTATAATCTGGGGTAAAAAAAAATTACAGTACGTGCACTTTCTTCCAGTTGCAATTAACAGAGAAACAATTGAAGCGCGTGGCACAATATGGGTTTATTTGCATGGAAGAAACTCCAAGAAAAAATCTAATCAAATACGCATAACAAAACAAATGAAAAAAATGGCCACAAAAGACAAGAGTGAGAGAAACTTATAGAGCTTTCTTTCTTTGTGTCTGTATTTGCAACTATCTCTCTAGCTGGTCATTCACAAATTATTATCAAAAAGAATTGAGTACCCGAATTATTCTGGTGACCGAAACCAAACAATTAAAGCGATTTACGAGATGGGCAATAGGCCAAATCCTTTTAAACTTTTCTTGGATGATAATTATTACGGGTCTCTATCTTCGTATAAAATGTAAACAGTTTTGACTATATCCGTAAATTTCAGAATTCCCATTTGACTGGCTCTAAAGATTGTAGGAACCAACGTCTGTTACCAAATATTAAGTACTGCAACGACGAATATGGTAAACCCGTGCATGCCAGAACCCAGAAAGTTGGGTGCAATTCCACGTATATCTTACCAATTAATGTGCAATATCTGGCAATGACACTGCACCTCTACACTATAAATACCCTAAACTTCACCAATTCTTGTCATATATTATTAACTAAACACTTACCATACATCAGAAAGCTGCTCTCATCCTCTCCTTTGTTTCCTTTTTATATCTTAGAATTAGCAACAAACCCCGCAACTTGCCAAGCTTCTGATTCTGAATCATCTCCAGCATCAGAACCTGGTGTTATCATTAACTGCCCAAGACCTGAAGACGTAGACAAATACAGAACTTTTCTGATGAGTCCGGTTGCTTTTGGTCCTGGAATTGAACCATGTTGTCGGACTGTTCTAAACTATATTGGCCAACCTAATCCTTCAGCCTGTCTTTGCCTTCTCCTTAGAGCTACTCTCAAGGGAACAAGGAACATCGAAAGCGATGCACTGACGATGATCCAACTGAAATGCGGCCCCGCCAATTTTAAGTGCCAATTATAAATTCTCGCCTTCATTGTTGTTGTTACTTTTTCGGAATAAACAAGCATCGAGTATGACTCGTTCGAGCATCAAATTAAAATCCCGACTGATTGTATCGTGATTTTTTTTTTCTGTTTTATGAATAAAACCTAAGTAATATTCTTGTGAATCTTTTTCTTTAGTTAAATTGATGCTGATGGATGATGATAGCCATATGAATTGTCTTTGTAAATTGCCGATGAAGTCCAAAAAGTCTTGTGCACCAGGGCATTTCAACCATAAATACAACCCACGTCAAAAAAAAAAAACATTCAAGCAAGTTAAATCCTGGCCTAAAATCTTTCTTTCTTTCCCAACCTATACTTCTCTCCTAAGTCTCAAAGTTCAATTTCTGGAAGGAAAAAAAGAAATGAGCACGGTCAAGCCTGGCGTCACTTTTATGTTGGGATCCATGTTTGTGGCCTTCGTAGTACGAGGAGTAAAACGTTGCCATCTTAACGAAACTCGTCGTCCCTGGCCGTGCCCTCGCCGAGCACATGAAAAGAAGGATATTCCAAGTTCAGAAACTGGAGCCACAGCAACAACAGCACCAGCTAATAATTAGTATCTGCAATTCAAGTCCAAGACTCGGGTATCGTTCCTACAGTTGGTGTCGTATCCTGTTAGTATGTTCATAAATGAATAGGCGTTGTTGTATTCTGCAATACAGATTCAAGAATCACACAAGTGAATCAATGGGTAGTAAATATGATTGAATCCATTCTAACATTCGACGTTAGGTCAATCCATAGTTTTCTGGGTAACATGAGCCTAAACCTACCTAGCCAAACTATGCCCCAAAAAGAGATCAGTGTTCCATCTTAAAACAACTCAATCATCGAAACTGTTAATAATACTCAGTGAGGCAACAAATTTGACACAATAAGAAGTAAAATGACTTTAATACTTCAGGATTACCGCTCGCATTGAAGCTCAAATCCACCATCAACTGCTTGGACTGCAGCTGCCAAGTTCTCTTGGCCAGATAGCCAACTAGCACGCCAAAGAGACCAATCAGCAGAACAAACAATATAGAGAAACAACCCGCACCACTTTTGCTGATTTCTTTTCTCATCAACTCCCGTTCAACTATCGTGTTAAATGATGGCAAAATAAATGAAGCATGTTACTAATACAAAGATATTATATTACAGCAGTTTCCAAGATCAGAATACATCGTTTGCATCATACTCGATGAAATTCAATTTACACCAATCAAATTGTACAACAATTAGAAGAAGATAAGAGGGCCCATGTTAATAGCAGCAGCAGAAAAGAAAGCCACATGTATAGATTTAGTCCTACAAGTCTAATTTTGGCTCTGTTTGGCAGGACATCCCCTATGGAATCCATCCCTTGATAAGAACAAACTGGTAACTCCTGACTTCGCAATCAACTGGATAGTCTTTAGCACATTCAATAACTCTCTAAAGAATAATGAAAGCACGATCATCCAATATTCATTTCTAAATTTCCTTCGAGTGTAAATTAGAGACAACGGGAAAACTTGAGACTGACAAGTAAAAGAATTTGCTAAATATTATGGTCCCTCAAAAGCTAATGTTACACACACCACACAGTTCTTGTGTGGGAGCAAATGAACAACATTTCTCCCGTTCTCTAATTTATTACACGTTTAGTTGGTCATGAAATGAGAAGGATTAGGATCATCTCTAAGTCTTTTTACTTTATATCATAAAATATAAAATTAATTTATAAATTTATTAAAATATACTATATTATTTATTATTAATTTTATCACGTACTAATATTTTATCAAAAATTAAAAATAAAAAAGAGTGAAAGGGATCATAATCTAACATGACATTGGCATGCAAGAGCCTAATAATTTTAACAGAACAACAATTGAAACACAAGGCACAATACGAGTTAATTTGCGTGGAAGAAACTCCAAGAAACAATCTAATCAAATATGGAAGAGTTGTCCATCATATCACGAACAATCTTAATAACAAAAATGAAAAGAAGGCCAGAAAACGCAATGAGTGAGAGAAAATTATAAAGCTTTCTCTATTTGTATTTGTCTTCGCAAACAATCCTTGTAGCAGCTCATTCACAAATTATTATCAAAAGAAATAGAGAACCCGAAATGTTCAGATAACCGAAACCAAACAATTCAGGCGATTGACGAGATGAGTGAGAGGCCAAACCTTTTTAACTTTTTGTTGAATGATAATACATTACGTGTCTTTATCTTCGTATAAGATGTAACAAGTTTTGACAATATCAGTAAATTTCAGAATTCCCATTTAGCTGGCTTTTGAGATTGTAAGAACCAAGGTCTGCTATTAAATATTGTATAAATTAAGTAATGAAACAACGAATGTATTAACCCCGTGCATGCCAGAATCTTGAGTGCAATTCCACGTATATCTTACAAGTTAAAGTATAATATCCGGCATTGGCACTGGTACTACGCCTCTACACTATGAATACCATCGACTTCTCAAATTCTTATCATATGTATTGTTAATTAAACATTTGCAATACATTAAATAAAAAATATATATATACTACTGCAAACATAAGCTCCAAATTTGCTTCTGCTGCTCTCATCCTCTCCTTTGTTTCCTTTCACCTCTTAGCATTAGCAACAAACCCCGCAACTTGCCAAACTTCTTATTCTAGATCATCTCCAGCATCAGAACCTGGTGTTAACATTAACTGCCCAAGGCCTGTAGACGTATACAAACGCAGAACTTTTCTGATGAGTCCGGCTGCGTTTGGTCCTGGAATTGAACCATGTTTTCGGACTGTTCTGAACTATGTTAGCCAACCTAATCTTTCAGTCTGTCTTTGCCTTCTCCTTAAAGCTACTTTTAGGGGAATGAGGAACATCGAAAGCGGTGCACTGACGATGGTCCAACTTAAATGCGGCCCCGCCAATTTTAAGTGCCAATTTTAAGTTCTCACCTTCATTGTTGTTACTTTTTCGCAATAAACAAGCATCGAGTACCCCGTGAATCCATCTTCTCCCTAGATTTATCGTGGCAAAAACATCCAAGAGATTTCCAGGGCCCAGGCTTCTGGATTGCTTGTTTACTTGTTTGTTTGTCTTTGTTTCTTCGAGATTATTGATCACTGATTTGGGACTATTTTCTAAGAAAGAAAAGTTAACACAAAACAAGCAAATTAGAAGATGAGATTGTGGGCAAATGCAACCGCTATTGAGCTACACTGGAACTAAACCGCTTGCGGTAGGGTGGGACTTTTGACCTGGCTTAGTTACGTGTGCACAATGGAATTAGCCCATTATAAACGGGCTCATATTTTAATCGGATTGAGCCCATTTACGTAAAGGAGACGAGAGGCGACCCACCTTCTCTTCTTTGAACTTTTAAAGATCCAATCAAATTTCAAGAAGTTTGACCAACAACAATATGATTATTAAATTACCCTTTTCACGGTAACCAATTAGCTGGTCCAAAAAGTCTCGTGTACATTCCCCCAATTGGTGCCGCATCTTGTCAGTATGTTCATAATGAATAAACGCCCTGTTGTATTCTGCAGTACAGATTCAAGAATCACAAAAATGAATGAATAGAGAGTAATTATAACTGAATTCATTCCTATAGTCGACGTTAGGCCAATCCATAGTTTTCTGGGTTCCATGAGCCTAAACCTACCTAGCCAAACCACGCTCCAAAAAGAGAACAGTGCTCCAACTAATAACAACTCAATCATCGAAACTGTTAATAATCCATAATGAGGCAACAAATTATACACAAAAAAATAAAATGACTTTAATACTTCCCGAATACCGCTCACATTGAAGCTCAAATCCACCACCAATTGCTTGGACTGCAGCTGCTAAGTTCACTTGACCAGACAGCCAACCAAGACGCCAAAGAGACCAATCAGCAAAACAAACAATATAGAGAAACCACCGGCACGACTTTTGCTAATTTCTTTTCTCATCAACTCCTGTTCAATTATCTTGTTAAATGATAGCAAAATATACCAAAATAAATGAATCAGGTTATTAATACAAAGGTATTACATCACAGCAGTTTCCACGATTAGAATACATTGTTTGCATCATACTCAATGAAATTCAATTTAAACCAATCAAATTGTACAACATTTAAAAGAAGACCGGTTCAAGTTAGTAGCAGCAACAGAAAAGAAAACTACAAGTGTAGATTTAGTCCTAGAAGTCAAATTTCTGGCTCTGTTTGGCAGGACATCCCCTCTGGTATCCATCCCTTGATAAGAACAAAATGGTAACTCCTGACTTCACAATCATCTAAATAGCTTTTTGAAACAAAAAATCTTGGATTGGAAGTCCTAAACCTTCATTACTCTCAAATCCTGTATCTCATATTTTTGAAGAAGAGAAAACTAGGTCTTTACCGCAATCAATATCTCATTAAAGAATAATGAAAGCATGATCATCCACATTTCTAAATTTCCTTGGAGAGTAAATTAGAGACAACAGGAAAACTTGAGACTGACAACTAAAAGATTTTGCTACAACCTAATTTTGGCAATTTGTGGTCAACCATAAACAAATGAAGAAAAAGAGGAAGGCAGGCAATAATGGTGTCTGCATCAGGCAGCAAATTAACAAAATAATACTGGGTTTCAAAGCCTGCAATCAGGCAAGTTCTCTCTTAAATTCTTCAACCAGTTTTGATAAAGTAACTTTACTGCCAAAGATGGTATGTTGTTATCAAGATTGCTTTAATCAAGGATGACAGCTGCTTTCAATCAACTGAAAGAAAAAAGTAGTATGTAGCAAGTCAGAGGACTCCTGATTGCCAGCAATATTGATCTCAAAAAGCAAGAAAATGATAAATTTCTGAAACAACCATTAAAAACAACGTTCAATAGAAAGCATAAACATGTTCAATATAAAAATATCTGAACCAACCAGTTCCTGTCGTAGCCTTTGATTTTGTTGCATAGCGGAAGTTTTCTCTTCAGTCAACTTAGAAATCATTGACCAAGCCTGAAGAGGAGAAATCAATAAAATGCGTATAAGAACAGAGAAAGTGGAACAGAGAACATGCAATTTCTAAGAATATATTCATCAGAAAACATTTGATAACACCATTACTCCTTTGAGGCAAACTTCAAAAAAGGATATGTTGCACCCAGCAACCACTTGATACTTAAAATTCCAATAACTAAAAGTAGCACCATTTGTCCTACCCATTAGATCAACCTCAACAGCTCCGTCAAGCCCGCGTGTAGTTGCATCACAGCAAACCATTTCATCTGGCTATAAAGCTACCGGTATCAAGAGTGAACAGCAGAGCCCAGCATTTAGGCTCAGTTTGGCTCAAATTCTTATGACCCATAATTCTACAAAGTCCTTTACCATCATTCAACAAAGAAGTTTTCACATAGCATCATCATTTCAAATTCACACCCAACTCTGGAAACCCAAAAAAGAGTTTATTGTTATATCACAATCAAAACTTCCACAGTTTTAGCAATCGCATTATCCCTGGGCTATCGCGTTTCATGTTTTCTATAAATTCAAACAGGACATTAAAATCATTCCCCATCAGGCACTATGTAAGCAAGAGTTTAAGCACCCAACTAGTATAACGTTTTATTCAAAATACAACACAGCAAGAACTCATTTAACATAAAATCGTCATTTAATCAATCAAACAAAATTCATTAGGACACTTGTATGATTTAAACAACATCGATCAAAACTACAACTTCTATGATCAAAGTAAAAGACAGGCAATGAGAGCATTTACTTCCGAGGACTTCTCTTTAGGCACCTCTAAAGATCTCGATACCTGAGATTTATAGCATGAAAAATGAATACACAAAATGATACGGCAACAAAATTCCTTATTAACCATTCCATCAATGTTTCTCAGAACCTCATGAGAAAAAATGAATAATGTATTTCATAGAGGATCATCAAAAAGTAACTCTTACATCATCAAATGATGAATCATGTTGATTCCCATTCTCTTGTGAAGATGCCCTGGGAGAACATCCTTCTTCAGACCCTTCAGGGAGGGGGGATTAGCAGGAATGTAAACAACACGCAGTTTAAACTCCTCCACAACTTTACCATCCTCCTTGGTGAACTGCAATCCAATTCAGCCCATGTTAGTGTCCATGATTAATCACCAATTCAATTTCAAGAAAAGACAAGAACAGTGGCAAAGATCCCACCATTTCTGGCACTATATCTTTTGCAGTGGTACCATCTGAAACAACAACACTTTGAAGGAGGAATTTGTCCTTGCACTGCAAATCAGGAGGTGCCTCTTTCTGTGCTTGCATTGTAACTGCAACAATTCGTTCCACAGCAACAAAGCATTGGGGAAAGTCATTAAACTAAGCAATATGTAAACTGAATGAAAAAAAAAAAATGACTCCATCAACTAGCAATTCAAAACCAAAATATGTAAACAAAATAAACAAAGAAAAAGATTGCTATACAAAAGTAACAGTATATCACTGCAAATTATAAGTGCAATTCACGCAGAGGAATGAGTTACATATTGTAATAAAATGACCAAAAACCACTGTTAAGAAAAAGTTCTACAGAAGTTCAAAAGTTTTGGAGCATACTTACCTGTAACACCGCATGATGCTCTGGGCAAAATGATGCCGGTATTAGGACGAACGCAGTATTTTTTGGGGTTGGTTGTTTTAAACTATCCAATTACAGGGTTCCATAAATTACAAAAAAAAAAAAAAGCAACTTTTAGAACTAAATGCGCATTAGAAAAAACGGCAAATTAACACATTAAACAACAATTATAACTCCGAACCCTACCTTGAATGCTACGTCATTATCCGTTTTGTTGGTCAATTGCATGGAACAAGAACTCCGCTTCTTCAATTCAACTATTTTATCATGTGCCACAGAAAATGCAGACAATCAATAGACATTGAAAGAATCAACACGTAAAATAATGTAACGAATCGTAATAATCAAATTATTAACCAAATTGAAGTATTAAATTTATTAATCAACATTTCAACTCCAAATAACTCCCAAACCATAATGAACATAACCTTTACTCATATGATAACTTAAGGATGTCTCCAATTTTCTCGGCAGTCAAGCAAAATATTTAGGGTCAATCGCACAGAAGTGCACGAAGCTTACGACCGAGGACAAGTATACATAGCTTAAGCTTAAGCCTTATTCATGTGATCGTCGCGTAACTTAAAAGAAACAGTAGCATCGAACATCATAGTAGAAACTTTTCCGCCCTTTCTTCTGAATTTTCTTGGAAAGCAAACAGAAAGTTCCGAATTCGGTAGAAAAAGCTTACATGGGAATTTAAGTTCTGTAGGCTGAATGTTGAGAAAATCTCCACAACTCATGACTCCGTATGAAATATTGTTTCTTCAGATTTTCTTTTCAACAAAACAAAATCAAATGAAGAATTTATGGAGTTCGTGAAAACCAAAAATTAGGTTCGAAGAAATATAAAATACGATACGAACGCATGGATGCAGATAGAAGAAGAAACAGTTCGATGTTTATTAAATTCGGTAGCGAGCTTAGAATTATCTCAGATTCACTGGGATCGCGGTGACAAATTTAAGCTGTAGATTTGGGTGCAGTGAGGCGACGATGTGGGTCCTTTTTGTGGAAGCGATGGATTCTAAATCCTGACCCGCCTAGATGGGCACTTCATTTCTTCGTTTAGTTCTAGCTCTGTGGTTATGAAAGAAGTTGATCCAACGTATAGACGAGAATATAATGACATAACTACCCTTGTATTTTTTGTTTTATAAGGAGGTGTAATAGCAAAATTATGCGTTTCATAAGGATAGATAGGGTAAAAGAGTAACAAACTTTCGAATTGTTTTGAACCCCGTCTCATCAACAGAAGAAGCAGTTTAGTAGTAATTTAAAATTTTCGGTAGAGTCCTGCTTCTGCAGTGAACACGTCACCGTTGCTGACGCAAACAAAATCCTCGGTCATTTCAGTATCAAAGAAATCCTCTCCATACGCGGCGAATTGCACACTCACCGGTCACTCTGTTAATTCTCATTTTTACCCTTCTCCGCTGATTTGACCCATCAAAATACAGTCAAACTTTCTTCTGCTGTACCTTCTCCTGCTTCTTGATTATCAGCTGCAAAGCTCGTGCAAAAATAACAATGCCTCTTTCTCAGAAGATGCTCTCTGTCGTCATTTGCAGCGGACTCTTCGCCTTGGCAACAGACCTACGTCTTCTCTCAAAAGCCTTACGAACAAGGGAATTTCAGTTAAACCAGATATTTGAAAATATGCAGTCATATAGATACAGCAACAATGCATTATCGGTGTTTTGACTTTTGACTAACCTCTTTTGCAAACATTCTCCCTTGATGTTCATGTTGATCTTCAAACCACACTTATTCCTGATATTTCCTTTTCTTCTCAACTTCACCTGCACCCACATTTATTCACACTCCGCGTGAGATTTTGGAGTCTTTAATCCGTGGTGTCTCCGTCTGATCTCACTAGTACACTTGTCTCGCTTCTTCAAGGCCTCCACCTCTTAATCTCAAGTTTTTTTATTTTCACGTATATTTCTCCCCCAGTCCGCTTCTTTAACATTCGTTGCCGACAAACCTCAGCGAAACTCAAACTCCAAACTCGAAACCAGATAACACAGGTTCCGCTTACAGGATGTAAACTGGATAATATAACACCGTGAAAATGTGATTCCTCGTACAGCATTATATCCGTCCGTAACGCTGTTGAAGACCTCAACAGGTGAAGAAAAAGCGTTCAACAAGTCAGCGTTAGTGTGAAGAAGATGCACAGAATAAAAAAAATTTCTTCTTTAAAAAACATATAAGAGACAACGAAGGATCATCGCGAATGTCGAGTAGTCTGTAAACTATATCCGGCCATCACGAGTTCTTCGATCACTACATTAGCTGGCGTGCGGTAGCTAAAGCAAGTTTAAAAGAATTCTGTTGGTGTTTAATAACTTCTCATACCGCCAGCCGTTACAAATCTTTACGTATTAGTTGTAAAGTTTATTATCTGTTACCTGTCAATTATGTTTTATCAAGTTCGTTGTGGACAGCATGATTTAATTTTGTGATAATATTAATTGCTGTTGGATTTTGCCTAGTTCTCAATATTTATGATTTAGTCAAAATACGTCCTTCAACATTTTATCTTTACTATTAATATTTGAACTCTGTAAAGGTTAATGCAGTGAATGGGTTACACCTCTTATGACAGCTAAAAGTTATACAGCTTTGCTTTGGGCCGCGAAATTTGAATTTCTTGTTTGGTTCATTAAATAGTTTGTGCTATACTTACTGCTGAGTTAAAGGTTCAACGTGCAAAGAATTTGGAATCGATATTTTATGTGGTAATAGGCTTTGTTGAGGAGGAAGAAGCGGGGTCTGCCTCTGCCTCCGAAGGCCGTAGTCAGATTGAAATTGTGGCAGGTGTTAGGGATGGTCCAAAATCCAAAGCTTGATCAAGATGCAGAGAAGGTATGACAATTGATGCTACCTTTGAAGCTTGTTCGTGATTATGGTTGATGTTGGATTTTCATCTCCGTGTCTGATTTAGCCTGTTACCTTACTTCTCATAGGTTTGTTTAGATCATGCATCAATCACTGAAAAAAGCTGGTTGGTCAGCTTGATGTTTCTCACAAATAGTTCGCTACTGCTTCCAAATTCATGGGTATTGTTTAGCAACCCTAAAACAGTCCGAGAAAGGATGCTTGAACTGAATTGAAGTTGTATGTTGAACGGGTTGTGTGTGTGTGTGTGTGTGTGTGTGTGTGTGTGTAACCAAGTGAAGTTGGCCTTTACAACACTTGCAGAGTTTCATATTCCGAAACAAAGTAAACTTGAGACAGGTATCAAATGCTCGGTCAGTAGTTGTCCAAGATCCATATTATTGCGCGTGGTCCTGTCTATTTTTCGGTTTTTCGTGCCATGAGATTAATCTTTTTATTTGCCATTTGTTAAAATTTCTTCTGCTTTACGAGCGATTGCGCGGGAGCAAAACTGAGTTTTATGTGAAACTGACATCAAAGAAATGGCACAAATAGATTTGCGGGAAGTCCCATTGGTAACCTGCAAAGTGGCCAGTTTTGGTAAATGAAGCAGAGTTCCATTAAATGTTTTAAAGCATTAATTCTTTGTATATCATGATGCCAGGAATGTCCTGCAAGAAAAATGGCTGGAATAGCAAACTACATCACGACGGTGGTTGCTGAACTATGTTTTACACTGGATTGGATTAGGATGGTGTAAAAGTTAACAAAGATGTCCACCTTTAGCGAGAGCATATACTAATGATAAGAAGCCACATACTCCAACGTATGTACAGGTCAATGTCTACGGACCAAATCCTTCACGAGGATGGCCAATTGGAATATTATTAGTCTAGAATAGTCTGAGAAGAGGCATATCGGCCACTTTCCCTTTAAATATGGGCACACGGATGAAGAACTCGACGTTCCTCCTCACTCGAAAACCAAATAATTATGTGTTATCCAACTCATTTTCACCTGTAAGCATACGCAGCTACTCTATTAATTCATAATTTTCATGACCCAGAAATGCCAATATGGAAAAATTACAATACAAGTAGAATTGGTTGGGAGTTTTCTCAAATGAAGAGACATTAAGGAAGGCAAATGGCAACGTAGCCCAACGATTTTGTCGCTGTCCTGTCATAGGTTAAAGAGAGAATAAAGAAAAAACAAAAGAGAGGTCAATCGTGTTGACTGGCAATTTTAAGATCTCCGTTGAGATTGGTGGGTCAGAGGGTCACTTTTGCCAAATCCGCCCACAATTTTGGTTCTTCTCGTTGATTTTCTTCGTTTTTCTTCCGTAATCTAATTTCAGAAGTTATGTATCACTCCCAAACAAAGACAAATGTCACCATGGAAAAACAGGCAGTTTTAACGAATGTAACCGTAAGAGATGCATATGATTGATGGCATATTTAAGTTATACTGTAATTATAATGAAGAGAAAATCATAAAGGGCATTCTGCCAGTGTTTCTGAGAGTGTGCTCTCTACAAAATTGGGAGATTTTCTATCCCCTAATTGCCCTTCAGAAAAAAAAAAATGGAAACTACTGAAGTAATTCCCCCAACTCCCCTACCTTCGCCCCCCACGCAAATTTAGTAGAGAGGAGCCCTTTGTGGAGTCTTTTTTCTTCTGTTCATCAAACTCGCCGTCGCCGACACATCGGGTGCCGGTGAGCATAACGGACGACAGGCTGTGATGCTACTTCTCTTCTTCTTCGCAATCTTTGTTGTCTCAGTGCAAGCAAGAGTTTTGCATCCAACCTCATCATATCCATCGGAGCCCGAACATGTCCGGGTCGACCCGGATGGTTCAAGAACCGAGTCAGGAGTCATTAGACTGTTGTCAGAACTCGATTCGGGTAAAGGCATGGACTTGCACTCAAAGAAAAACTTTGACAGACCGCCTTGTATTCTTGTGAGATAATTAACCTGGTGCAGGAGCGCAGAGAATTGTTAGGAGAAAAATAAATGAAACCCGCATAAGAAAGTTAAATGCTAAAGTGGGTAATTGATACTGTTGTGAACCAGTTGGGAAGAAAGACCTTGCAAGAGAGAGAACAGAAGAGATACGCATCTTGAAGACTTCTGTCACAGGTGCTGCAAATGTTGCCGGAACTTCTAAACCTTGTCTGTGGCCTTTGGTTTATAAATACCACTTTTGCACTGTTAGTTGTGTATGGCTGGAGAACGATACAGACAAAAAGCGAATCAACAACACTATAAAATAGTTCAATAACAGAATAACAACTTATGAATATTGAGAAAATCGATCGGAATAAGTTTTTTTCCCCCAATTATTCACAATTTCTTTTGATTACTATTGAAACGTTCAAACAAGGGCATGGATACCAACAGAAAGTCTGAAACGCAAGAAATTTGTGCAAAAATAATTAAACTGGGTTTCCTTTACAAAGGCATGCACAGAGAGCAAGAGAAACAGACCAGGAATTTAAGCCTGGTTTTTTTATGATCAAGAGTAATGACTTACTTGTACATAGTCACAATCCACCAACTTGGCAGCATCATCTAATCTAATAACATCGTGATAAACATATCTTCTTATCTGAAACATGCAAAGAAATTAATCGTCAAAACCAAACATAAAAGTCAGAAAGAAAGCGAAATTAGAAGTGATGGAGAGGCACAAAGAAAAAGACTAGCTTCTCAAGTCCTCTCCTTCAATGTGACTGTTTTCATGGAACCTGTAAGAGTCTATGAGAACCGTGAAGGGACAAACAGTGAGGGCATAAACTGGTGCAACAGTCCAAGCAATATATATTCTTTTCATTCTTCTTTTCCTCTTCATGAATTATGCAAGCGTTGAAGAATTTTTCACCCAGGAGAACTTCAAGCCAGCGAGGTCGATGTGAAGAAACCAACTGCATACATGATTGAAAAATTGAAATACTATTAATTCAATTAACTCTTAGGATAGAAAGTTAAAGATGTGGAAAATTAGAGAGGAAAACAACAGCTCACCATGATTCTCTTTGGCTCTTTGAGTACTTAAGAGAGAGAGTTTGGTCAGGATCTACGAAGAGTTTGCCGGAGGAACCAATTTCTTTTAAAAAGAGAGAGAGAGAGAGAGAGAGAGAGAGAGAGAGAGAGAGAAGAGCGCTAGAAAAGAGAACGGCGCCTGGCAAATGACACAGAGTGTGTTACCATTACCGATGCAAGAGAGAAAAGGGTTAGAAATCTGGCCTCATTAAAGAGATGTTGAATCATGTTTCAGTATTATTGCAACATGTAGCCTACTCTAGTGTAAGAGAGGATTATTAAGGATTATTATTATTTTTGTTTTTGTTTTGTTGTAATGGGGAAAATAGAACTTTCAACATTAAAAATGAAATTAAAGGTTGAGAAATGGGATCGAGCAATTTTAAAAAATTGTTTAACAATTAATGGGAAATACTATAGATCATTTCAGAAACTCAATTCAAGATCAAAAACTTTCCCTTCTGTTTACTGCTGTTTACTTCGAGCCCATCTCCCGAAAACCCTAAAACCATAAGCATTTGCCTCTTTATGCATGGTTGGTTGCTGCCTCTCCTTTTCTCTTTTCTCTCTCTCCCCCTCCGTGCTGAGTGCTAAATGACAAGACAAGAAGCAGTCACTTTTTCTAGTTACCCGTGGAAAACTGTGGAGAAAAAAAGCAAGTGGGATTAGGCTTCAAAACCTCACCATATTTTTTTTAATACTTCGTCTAAATCCTTCTTCCATTTTAAATGCTCCTTCATATCATTTAATGATCAACGGAGCTCTAAATTCTCCAGGATTGATGAATCTATATCATAAACGAGTGGGTCGAATTGAGTACTTATCGATGAGAAAGAATGTAGCCTAAGAGATACGTGCCGGCTTTAAGAAATGAGTAGTGCTAGGAGAGTTGGCATATGAATGAACCGTACTCATAGGCAAGCGAAAAAGTAGCTATTTTACTGAGCAGAGCAGACACAGCTACAGCTACACAGAGAAATATCAGCAGTTATACGGTAAGACTGAGCCAGCATTAGCATCATATGCCCAGCAAACAACCCAGATCCTCCTTTGTTGCATAAATTAACTAGAGCAAAGCCAAACGCTTTTCAAGTTTTGGTAGCCATAGCCTCGTGCTTTTGTGTTGATCTTCTCGCGCTATCTCAGAATGAGGTAAATATCTTTTCATCACGTGGTCTTGATGCATTCTGAGCAGTAATTTAGATTAGGAGAGTAGTTGCATGCAAGTGCAACAAAATAGATGAAATTAAAATGAGTGTCCTGCTCTGTAATAGCTGCTAAATGCGAAAAGAAAGGAGACAAGAAATTGTATGTTTGTTAATTAATTAAAGTGAGAACGGAATACTAACGAAGACAAAAGACAGGAAGACACAGACCCAATCCTCTATGAGAGGGGAAGGTGATACGTTTGGTGTCTGCTAGCTGCAGAAGTTCACGTCAAATTGAATGCTGCTCGGGTCTATTGTCCACCTTATTCGTACATGACAAATTAAAATCCCCAACTCTCGCCTGTCCACGACAATCTGATCCTCGTGTTACCTGTAACACAAATCATAATCAACGAAGCAACACAATGATCACAAAAATCTATCACACATGAAGGTTCAAGTGTTTAAAGTATGAAAGTTTTACCCAATTTCTTACACCATTGAATTCTTGCATTAATTCATCTTTTTATTCAGGCGATAAGGTGTCCCAGATAATATAATTCTATCCTGACACTGTTTTCCCACTTTGTCTGATATCCAAATTGTTGAGACAGCCTGAACTCAAGTATTCAACCCCACAGATAACCTGGACCTGGAATACGCCCAGTCATTTGAGCCATTCAAGACAGATTGCCTCCAGCATTTTAAACCCATTTCTTTCAGTCTTAAGCCTGCACAAAATGGTCTCTGGATCTAGCCCAGCCTATTAACTTTCTGCTTTAGTTGATAATTTTCGCAATGGGCTAGCTATTGTTTGGGCCATCCCCTTTAAAGTTTGAAGTCTTCGGACGAAGAAAACAACTGTATATAATCATGCGAAGCTGACTGGTCTATGAACACAACAAAGACAGAGACAGCATCATTGCAGCGACAAGATTCACCAAATCTCAAAAATTATAATCAGTTTTGTGAAATTACACCCAACGGTGCCGACCACATTTCTATATCCAAGTCAATCTGATCGATACATATAACAACCAACACCAGTTGTGCAATGTATCGCCATTGATAACTTGACAAAATTACCACAACCAGAAAATTTAATGAACTTTCATTATCGTCTAATTCTTTGATAATATTATGTTAAGTATATCTAATTACTTTATAAATAATAAAAATTTAGCTATAACTATGTCAATTGTGGACGAATATTCATTTATTTTTCTCACGTCTTTATGAGGTTTGATCTCCTTCTGACTTCAGTTTGCTTATAAACTACTACTCACCCAAGCTGACAATCATGCAGCCAATCTTCACCAGGCAAGTATCCATTTCGCTTTCGTGCATGCCTCCCTGCCTTTCTCAGAGTCAGCTTTCTATTGATGTCAGTAATCTAGGAGCACAAACAAATTTTATATTGTGGTTTATTGTATGTGTTCTTCGGGATTTCTGGGCATTTTATTTCCAGGATTTTCTTTGGGATGATAAAACAAGAAAGGCACAAGAGTTTTGCTTGCAAAGTTGAACCACTATAAATTGTCTGCTAAAAGCATTACAAACAAGTTGAAGACTTCATAAAAGCTGCATCATCTCGTTCCAAAATAAACCTGTAAAGCAGCAGTTTCTAGTATTATTGGACCCGTGATGTGATGATAATTGATAAACGCGAGCATGCCAAAACTCCATGGAAATGGCATCAGAACAGTAGCAGAGAGGGAGGAGCAATTATGATATCAATTTCCATTTTTCATTCTGCCTAACTGACGTGATGTTACACCCACCATTGAAACTAGTCAGAATACAACTGAATTAGTTTACTTCATTAGTTAACTAACGAAAAATTTCTTATTCAGTTGCCTTGTATCAACTGACTAAGTGCTAGTGCTTCACTTGTTTAATGTACAGGTCTACTGATTATAGGAATCTCAACTTCCAGAAATTGTTTTTGTCAACTTGAGATTTCTAGCATGTCTGTTATACATGGATCTGGATCTCCTCAAAGATTAGAAGACGATCCTGTAATCTGCTGTGCATGAACACTGTCCATAATTACCGTACCTGGCAGTAAAAAACAGTATTTTAACCAAATCTCTTTTTACCGTTAAGCACATTCTTAAAATGTCAGCACAAGTAGAGGACTATAAAAGGAGATCCAACGGAAAAGTTGAGCAGGCCAAAGCAAAGCTGCATAACCTTCCTTGCAAGACATTCAAAGCACAACACAACATCAAAGCAGAGTCGTAATACATCTCAAGACTTTTCACTCTCTTTCTCTTTCTTTTTTCATTAAGCAAATCTTTGTTTAGATTGGAGTACGAAAAAGTTCTAATTTATTCTCTGAGGAGGAAACCGACAGAGAAAACTAGCCAGCTCTGCGTTTGCCATGCCTGAAATCACGGATGGCTCGCCTTCAACAATGACAACGACAACGACAACAGGAAAGCCCCCACAAATTTCCAAGATGTTTCAGAAATTCGCTCTTGCCGTGAAGACCAAAACCTTCGAATTTTTTGCAGATGACGAGGAACGTGATCCCTCCGATTCCGAAGGTTTCGCCCTCCTCGAATCCGCTGAAGATTTCATCAACGACCAAAAAGTCGTCGTGATCAAGCCTGACCGACCGCCGAGCGTTCAACAACAGCCGCCCTCCAAATCTCCAAGTTTTGCTGCTAAGTCTTCATTGACAGATGCCCAGGTCACAAAACCTGAACAAAGTCACAATCTTTTGCAAATATCAACAGGGACAAAGTGTTTGCTGAATACCCAGTTGACACAGACGTTGATTTCTTCAATATTTGCTTCCGTTTCGTCCTTTGAAGCATCGTATCTTCAGTTACAGACAGCGCACGTACCGTTTGTTGAAGAAAATATAAAGGCAGCTGATAGGGCCCTCGTTTTTCATCTTCAGGGGCTCTCTGATCTCAGGCAATTTTGCAGGGATTTTTGCAAGAATCGTGATTTTATAAGAGTTGAAGAAGGTTTGGGTATTGGGTCTTGTTTAGAACATCAGGTACAAGAGAATCAGAGCAAGTTAAGAACACTTGAAACTGTTTCAAATCGGTTACAAGAAGAGATTGATCAAAAGGATAGCCAAGTTGCTGCTTTGAGGAAGCAATTGGGTAAGATTCGTAAGTGTAATTCTATGTTATCGAAAAAATTGTCCAATAATTTGAAGTCATCATTTGATGTTCTTTTGACTGTTAGGATTTTTGATTCTATGTTACATGATGCATATAGAGCAACACATAGATTTACTAAGAGTTTGATTGATTTGATGAGAAAAGCTGGGTGGGATTTGAATTTGGCAGCAAATTCTGTTTATCATGATGTTGATTATGTCAAGAAAGGACATAATCAATATGCATTTCTCTCGTATGTTTGTTTAGGGATGTTTCGAGGTTTTGATTTGGAAGGATTTGGTTTGGTTGAGAATGAAGTCGTGTGTAATGGGCATGATTTGGATTCTGGTAAAATTAGTAGTTCGTTGAAGCAATTACTCGAGCATGTATCGAGTAATCCTTTGGAGATGATGAGTATGAATCAAAATTGTGAATTTTCGAGATTTTGTGAAAGGAAGTACCAAGGGCTCATTCACCCTACAATGGAATCATCGATTTTCAGCAGTTTGGATAAAAAGGAAGTGATCTTGAATTCATGGAGGTCACTTAGTGTGTTCTACGAGTCATTTGTTAATATGGCAAGTTCAATATGGATGCTTCATAAGCTGGCCTTTTCATTTGATCCTGTGGTTGATATTTTTCAAGTCGAAAGAAGGGCCGATTTCTCTGTGGTGTACATGGAAGATGTTACAAGGAGTAATTTGGTAGGGAAAAATAGGGCAAAAGTTGCATTCACAGTGGTTCCAGGTTTTAAAGTTGGGAGGACAGTGATTCAGTCTCGGGTTTATTTGTGTGGCAAGAAATGTACAGAGTAGCTGATCATGATTTGACTGTGTTGAAATTTAGAAATCACAAGGAAGTAGAAAAAGAAGGAAGAGGTTCTTGTCTGAATCGTCGCTCTATAATCTGCAAAGGGCAGGGCCCGTGGGAAATCACAGTAACACAAGAATCCAAAGGATTCAAGTTGAGCTCAAGAAGGTAACATATAAACACTGAAGACTAGCTCCTTTCTCACGCAGGGCACTGGGACTGACAACATGGCAGCTCTTTTGCTAACTTGTCATACCGAGCTTAATCTTTAGCTACGTTGTGAATTTTAAAGCCCCCACCCCCCTCCTCCAAGGGTTCTCATGTTGAATCTGATGTAAAAAGCCTGTAAAGCAGTTTTACTTCCTTACTTCTGGTGTTAGTTTGTAGTATATTTTGAGACAAAAAAATGCTTTATCCATATTAGGCGTTGATAAATAAAATTTGACTTTGAATTGAAGACTGTTTCATTTATATTTTAGCAGAATCCCAATTATCTTCTATTTTTAGGTGAATATAGAGACCTGTCCATTACATTTGTTGTAAGTGATTGTATGCAGAATCTAACCATCTGCAGGACTTTGATCAATCTGCTCACATTTGCAGTTTACTTGTTCTGATATATGTGTTTTGCATACTTCCCGGTAGCTGGTACACTGTAAAAAACTTGAGGGCAAACAATTTATAAGCAAAGGCTTGGTGTCTTGATGTGCTAAGAAGCGGACTTCATGGCTGCATTTCCTGATACTGTAGGAGTGGTATTTCTTGATCTTGTTCCGAATGCAATGATGTTCCTGAATTTCTCTCTAGAATTGAACCATTTTCCTTCTGCTGATGTCAACTTTCTCCATTTTTCGAACATTTTAACAATAGAAATGTTTGCTATTTTGATTTTCTTCGTGATACTTTTTGCTGGCTGTTTGAGCCAAACTGAGAATCTTGCCATCAATCTGATCTATCCTTGTGATTGCTTAGTTGTGTGCCTCCAGTTATTTCCTGATCTTCTTTGCCAATTTTGGATAAGTCTTATTATTGTATTGGTATAAATAATATAATAACATTATTTAGTTAATAAAAAAATTTATTTATTTATATTAAATAAAAAAAATAAAAATTAAATTTTATAAATTTTTTTCTTAATATTAATTAAAAATAAAAATTTATTTTTATTTTTTTATTTACAATTAATTTTTTTATTTATTAAATAATTATATAACATAATAATAACGTTTATTTCACTTAAACCTTTGCCAACCAACTAATTTCTAAAACCTTATTTTGTGTCGATTGTAAGAATGTTGGCTTTCATTTTCTGCTTTAATTACCACAAAAAAACACATACGCTGATGATTGGTTCTGCTCAAATTGACAGGAATTTGTTCCATCATCGTATGCATTTCTTCCTGATGGATATAGCTTTCTATTACCGATGTCGGTGAACATTCGTTAGTGGACCATTAAATATTTTACTAATCGATATCTTTGGACCAGTCATCAATTACTTGTTCTTTGGGATTTCTAACATTTTCCATGGCTTTATGCTTTTGTTTCATTCTGCGATGCCACTTAGCTTTCGCATTTGTTTTTGCAACATTTTTAAAAATTCTTTTCAGGTTTCTTCTGCAGCCTTACTCTTATATTTTTTTTTTTCCCCACTACCTTACGCAATCAATAGCGAACAAACTGCATTGGAATTTATAAGTAGCCCGTCCATCTGAAATTTAGGCTGGTTTATTTTAAAACAGAACATAAATTCATGCGGTTTACCCCGACCATTGCAGTTGACGTACTGCGGTTAACTAAAGCTTCTTGGACTTGGGCATGTGAATAGCCCAAGCTCAATCCAAGTTGGACCAGAGAAACCAACTCAGTTCTTATTCAATTCGACAACCCAAACCAAGCCCAGTAGCATTGAGCCATTGGGCAATATGGTTTGGACTTCGGATTATAATAAGGACAGCATGTGACCCGATGTTAAACGACATGCCATCTAAATTAATGAGTGGACGACAACTGGTTCGCATTGGTTCGGCATTTTTACTCTCTGAGCAAAACCGACGAGCGTCATTGCAATACAAAACTGAATGAACGGAATCCTACAACAATGTTCGACAACGAAATCACTTCCCGCTGTTAAATGGAGACCACCCCCGTGTGTGTCGTATGAATAAATATCCAACTTCCAACATGTACAGGCAGGCCAGAAAGAAGAAAGAAGCTGGGTCTGGCCAGGGTGAGAATGAAAATCTAGACATTCATTATTAGTAAATTACAACTTAATCTCGAAGACCAACTGCCGAAGACGCAGTAGGCCAGAACTTTGATTGCTACAAGATCACAAACTGGACAGCATTAGCATGAATATGCCAACAAGCACATTTAATCAAGCATAATTTTGCAGTCCTGTCACCAACAATGAATGTGGCACCCCAACATCGACAGGACAGTTAAATTAAGTGTTATTAGGAGACTTTATACAATTAAACGTATTAATTAGCTTCTGCAGAAAGAACTGGAGTAACTCCTAATGATAATTGACCGAATCTCACTCATTATAATACTGCTATGAGAAACGATACACACTATATTCCTAAGAGTAGGACTCCTGAGTGAGTTGTGAGCATGATCTCTCTCTATATCTCTCCCTGTTTGTGTTATTGATTATTTATTTTTCCTGTGTGTTTGATTGATTAACAAGTTAAATGATAATTCCTTCCACAGTTTGAAGGATAATTTGAAAGAATATCAAAGAACACATAAAGGATTCAAAAATACAGCACCACACAATTAAAGTCTTCATTTCAGATGTTTTTTGGGAGATTGCTGTTAGATAATTAATCAGCTTCACAAACATTCTAGATACTCCAAAATCGTCTCCCATGCATACACCATTAACGGCAGATCTGGCCAAGCACTCCAAATTTTTAACAGTCTCCTTACAAAGAAACATAAAACAAGAATCCTAACAACATTTAAACACAACAGATAGAAAAAGAAAGGGAAGAGCATAGAAAACCCAAGCAATTATTTCCACTTCTTAGTAGGGACTGACACCCACATTTGCAGGAGCAAAGAAACCGTCCTTCATAATCACATCCTCTCCTTCCTGCACAAACCAAACCAAAAACACAGTTTCAGAAATTGAAACGTTACTTCTTTAATTAAAAATAATGCGAGCAAATTAAGCCTGTGTGCAATGTGACGACAGAAGATGGTGAATTATATTGTAATTCGCTAGCTAGGGTTTAAACTACCTGCTGGCGCATGCTTGTTTTCTTCACGGGCTGATCAGATGGCATAAGTCCGAAATGGATGTGTGGGAAGTGGGCCCACTGAGAGAACAAACAGATATAAAAGGTTAATTCAAGACAATATATATATATTTAACAATAAACCCTAATTTTTATTTTTAGGGTTAAGAAGAATAAAAAACCCTAATTTTGTTGGATCGCACATTTTTAGCAGCAGCACTGAAGGCTTCTCTATGGCTTATATCCGGATTTCCAGCTTTGATACGTTGGATCTCTTCCCTGCAAATTGGTTTATGTCAAAATCGATCATGCAAATGCATAAATGGTAGTATCAAAAAGACGAACACTTACTTGATGAAGCGGTTATAGGCTGATGGGACTCTCTGTCTCTTTTCCGGAGCTGGACACGGAACAGAAAGACAAAACACACGGGGAGAGAAACAGACAGACACATTAAAATCACTTCGCTGACGTTTTAAAAGTTTGTGTTTCGTTTTTAATTATCTTTCTATCACTCCATCATCACTTCATCATCATCTCCAATATCTGTCTATATGCATTCGGTGCATATCTATATTTTCGGGGGACGGAGAATTATTGATCTACCCATTAAAGACAAGCTATAGCTCGATAGTAATCAAAACTAAAACTGGAGTAAAAGCAATGGAAGCTAAATTCTGGATAATAAGAAGATTTCATTCAAAAGACCATATTTCCATGTATCCTGTTTCAATTTAAAGTTTCAAAACTGTAGCAACTGAACCAAAAGCTACAGATCTGAAGTGTGCTTTTATGCTCGCTTCAGATATATGGAATTGGAATAAAATGAAGAAGAAGAAGACTAGACATAAAAGAATGCCCTAAATATTCCAGCTCCATAAAGAAACTAAAACACCGTTGAGAAACAGGCCTAGAACTCATAAATTTAACTATTCAAGCTTCTTTCATTTAAGAAAAAAAGCTACCGTAAATTAAAAGGCTACATGCATGGACTTTGGCAAATTTCTCTTCTTCTTAAAAAGTAGGGTTAGCCTGAAAGGTCATAGACCTAGAAATCCATGGTTTCGGTAGCTTATACTAGCTATTGGCTATGTCAAATATCCATAAAATTATGAAAAATAATGTGTTGAGTCTTACGTCTGTTAACTACGGGGGGCTTAGGGATCTCTTGATCAACTCCTCGAACAGCCATAACAGATTCAGTTGGATTTGGCTGATTGACCATCAGCATATTCGTTGGCGCATTGTGGATCTCCTCCTGGTGTATATATCCCCAGTAACCAGGAGCAACCAGGATTAGATTCAAATGAAAGTCGTAAGTGCACAACAGATTAGCATATTTACACAAATTAGAGAATATTGTTTAGAAAAAAAAATATATAGTGTTGGAAAATGTTTGAAACTCTTATTTCTTCATATACCAGAAGATTCTGAGGAGTAAAGAAAGCATGTCCCAGATGGAGCTGATTAGCTGCAGGAAGAAGCATGCCACGCATGTTCACAGACAAAAGATTGGTGCAATGACCGCATCGAACGGTAACAGTCTTGGACAAACTAGTGCAAGGTACGCTCACCTAAACCGCACAGCCATTTAAGATGCCATTTAAAACTATGAGGCTGTTTAATTAAGAAGTAGAAAAACGAAGAAAGAGGATGATATCATGCCAATAAAGAAGATTATGAGAAGAAAATGGGGACGAGAGACCGAGAAAATGATATAATACCGCAAGGACAGTGTCGCAAAAGTTGCAATGGACGTAACAGAGCTGCTCGGAGGAAGAGAGGTGGTCCGGTGAAAAAGCAGATGTTGAGGATGACATCTTTTTCTGATTCTTCTGATTCTTTTTCCAAGTTTTGATTTGATTGATTGATCGATTGACTGATCAGTGGACTGACGGGATGATTAATCCCGACTTGATCTGATCTTCTTGATTGTTGAGTGACTGTAGATATAATGGAAAGAAGAAGGTAGAGGAAAAGAGAGATAACTCTAATATAGTAGGAAATAGAACAGACCCAGAAAGCTTTTTTTACCCTTTCTTTCTCTCTCCAATTTTTTTAATATTATATTATAAATTTTCTCCATATACGTGTTCCTCTACTAAGTAACGGACCACGATAGAAGGAGATGAAAATAAACGGCTGAGGTTGAAGGTTCAGAAAATGAATGGTGGTAATACATTTTCAATGGCTATGTGTTTTTGTTTGTGAGCGAGTGAGAAAGAAAGAAAAAGAGAGAGAAAGAGAGAAAGCAGAGGCGGAAGAGGTGGGGGAGAGGGAATGAGAAAGGGACGTGTGCATGGGAGTGATTAGCTTTGGCTCATTCACCTGTTGTTTTCACAGTTATAACTAGGCTCTGATCGATGCCTTTTAATTTCTTCTTGGTTCTCTACAATTCTTCCTTTCCCTTCCCTTCCCTTCCCTTCCCTTGCCTTCCTATCCATGGTGAACATTGAATAACACTCTCCTCATCAAATATTTGTTGACTAGCGATCGTGTGGTTAACTATAAAGCCCTAATTGACGGGCACCTATCCTCTTTATAATCTACAATACATTTAGTGCCCTAGTCAGCTCCCGAGCTTCCAATCTTATTTTGCCACCTCATCCTATTAGGATTCATGTGTCTGTTCATTGTTTTTATTAGTACATTTGCTACTGCATCTTGACGTTATGGGTGAGTGTTTCTGAAAATAAGGCCTTTTTGAATATATGTGTTATATTGATCTTGCTCAATGTGCCATTACTCACTGGGGTTTTCAGCAATTTTAATTTAATCCTCTACAATTTACGTTTTAGATTTCTGTCAAACATATATATCTATATCAAAGCTACTTGTCTCGGGACAGAATGTGACATTAGGGTTTCCATTATCCCCATAAAAAATCAGCATTAATTCAATACTTTCCATGAGCAAAATATATCAAAGCTGGAATAATGTTTAAATGTTAAAATCTGTAGTACTGCTGGAAGAGACTAGCTTAAGAAATTAAATCATACTAGCACATTCCAGGACATCTCCTGCTGTAGTTAGAGAGAATTCACTGTAAATATATTGCTTGATAACAGTAACACCAGCAAAAAATGGCGAAAAATTTTCAAAGCTTTTACATACATTTTTTCCGATTTGACCACTCAGACATTCTCTCTCTCTCTCTCTCTCTCTCTCTCTCTCTCTCTCTTATATATACAGAGATAGTAGTTGTCAGTGACAACAGAAGGCAGAGATCCTTTAATAAAAATTCAATTTACTTTGTCCTTGCATAGATCTGTACATCTTTTTGCTGGCAATAGCTGTTCAAGTAGGCCTCTACCTACATGTTATCTCTGCTCTCCTGAGGGTTCTACTTCCTTTATTTTATTGTTATTATCATCACAAGAATGTTGCTTAGTGACCCTAACTTTGCTGGACATACGAGGCTTCAAATTCCCAATCCAGCATTTTCTAAAATAAAAAACAACTATCACCATCTGCCCTCATTATGCAAAACATATTTCTCTGCCCAAAAATTGCTCTTAAAGGCAAAGATTTCAGTCATTCAGTTGCTAATAACCGCGGGTCCTGTGTAGTAATTTTTGGAGTTTTGAATGTCTGATAGTTAAAATTAGTGCAGTGAAATTAACATATTGATAAAAGCAAATCGTTCCAAAGACTATGTTCAGCCGTGATTGAATATTTTCTCATTGGTAAGTGGTTTTCTGGCGGGTGAGATCAAATTTGATAACAACTTAAGAAAGGTTTACACTCTTTTAATTACATGATACATGTTCACTTTTCTTTTAAACCAAACCAGTTAACATATTGTGGGACAAAAGATATGTATAATACTAGCCGATAGAAATTGACATATCGGGTGTTTTCGTACATGCTAGTTTGTAGTGGGACATGGAAATGTTGATCGAATCAGACAGATAATTGATTGCATCCTGCTAAGGAAACCTTCCACGAGCAGGTCTCTCAAAGCCAATGACCTATCTTGTTTGTTGACAATTGTGATGCTGTAACTGGGTTTCAAAGAATCATACCTGACATTTCAAAACGAAATCGATATATTTATGTTACAATTATTTGGCTTTGTACCTATTGATTGTCTGACTTTATTGCATACAATTGGCTTGAATTGTTGCTTGATGATCATATAGTACATTTCTCTGTTGCTTGGCCAAATTGCTAATTGTTGCCCATGGCCGCAAAGCAGAAGTGATAATGAAGCATACGGCTTTGCGTGAAGATGACCTATCAATTATTATAACATTATAACCCGTTGGTATACGAGTCCTTCTTCTCGAATAAACACACAAGCAATTTTTGTTGTCTTTCTCGCTCAAATTAATTGTCAGAGGACATTTCCCCCGACGTTTCCCCGTGTAAAGGCATAATATATTGTAGTAAAATTTTAATTTGAAC
Organism: Swietenia macrophylla; assembly: GCA_032401905.1. Lineage (NCBI taxonomy): Eukaryota > Viridiplantae > Streptophyta > Magnoliopsida > Sapindales > Meliaceae > Swietenia > Swietenia macrophylla. The sequence continues at coordinate 8,885,721 of CP135559.1, read as the reverse complement.
CCATGTACAACTAAATTTCTTACGGCAGTAACTCTTGGTTTTAACCCAGTTTTTGTTTCATATGGCCCTTGGAATGCTTCATGCAAGGTGCAGATAGTACGAATAAGGAAGGGTGTAGTTGTGTACTGAGAGCTTGCGTGACAATGACTAGAGGTAGCCCTAAATTTCTCTAGTGTGCTAAGACACTGAACCAGGAAAAATAAATTCTTATAGCTATCAAATATTTAAAGTTAATTTAAACGAAACACATAATTTGGAAAGCTAAGATTGTTTGAAAATCTTTTCAATGCACTGAGTCCAACCTATATTTTACAATACTTCCATTCATGTATAGGATGATGAGAAATTATTTGAACTTTAAGAAAAACAAATTTCTCCACACCGCCTACCGCATGGATATAGAAGTCAAAAATGCAGGACAGAACGAAAGACAACAGGCTGTAGACTTGCGTAGTCAAAGTTTAAAAAAAGAAAAAAGAAAAAAGAGGGGGGAAGTCGTAAAACTTGGTTGGGTTCTTTCATATAAGAGAGCATGAGTTGTTGAGTTCATTCATGTCCAGTGGTAAATATGACAAACACTGTAAAAGCCTGTGAAAGAATTGCACTGTCTTTGATTCATTGGGTAGAAACCCAATAAAGACGACACCATATTTAGAGATAGCAGTAGGTTCTTCTGGCATTCGAGCTAATTCCATCTGTGAATAAATATCACTGTGACGCCAAAAAAAGAGAAAAAAGCGATCGTACTGAGTTTTTTTATCAATTCAATAAAAAGAAAAGATCGAATTATGTACTGGCGTGGCGTTGGGAGATGAGGAGAAAGCTTAGCTCATAGCTATAAGCCTGTTCAACTCGTTAAGTAGCTATATAGAGATGCCCCTTATTATCTCATTTCTCAAGCTAGGCTGCACTGTGGCCTCGAGTATCACGTTGCTGTACATATCGAAGTAAGATCCATCATTTGTTCGTTTATGTAAAACTATGCCTCGTCTACTTACGGAATCTTCCGTATCTGAGTCTTGAGCGTTCAATTTCAACCATATATAGTTCGCCTCTACCAGGCAGACTGGCTGGTACTGCTTGGAGGGTTTAATTCCGGAGACCTTTTCTTCTTAATTTCTTAAATCTTGTCGGAATTCATATAAGCCACTGAGGCTGCTCTTTTGAGGAAATTGAAAAAAATAAAGATGCACCAGTAATTGGTTATTTTGATTGTTGGTCAATGTTAGTCGTGTTAATATCCTCGCTCCAAGATCCAATCCAGTCGGTCAAGCGATGGGCCACCCTCTGCGTTGCTCGTATTGGCAGCTAAATTTTCAACCTAAACCAACCGAGTGCCCGAACGGTTCCCGTCCTAGCAGTAACGAATGAAGCCCAATGCGCACGGGCTGCGGCGGCCGAGCATGTGAGGCCAAGGTCTATAATATTGGGTTATGGTAGGGTGATCCCACTCAATAAAGTAATCAAGAAATCTTAGTTAGGATAAACGTATCTTTAAAATTGAGATAAGATTATTAGGGAATTTTATTAAGGGAGGGATAAAATAGAGGCTACTATGCTGTTAATATTCCTACAATACGTAAGTAAAACGAGGATGGGTCCTGTTGACTTGAGAGCAATTCACCCATCTGAATTCTAGGAAAATGCAAGACGAGGGAGCATTATCATTCATTTACAACAACTGTATCTTACGTTTATTGAAGGTTTTTTAAAAAAAAGGCACTAGCAACATGCCAAAACAGCGCTGCCAAAGCCAAGTTTGACGGTGCTACAGCTACAGACTGAACATGTAGCGTACCACTTTGGACCCCGGTCCACAACAACAAAAAACCAAGACATGACGGACCTTTCAATTCAGCGGTGAAAAAATAGAGGCCTCATGGCAAGCACAATACTTGCATTCACATTTCATATGCGCCGCAGCCCACAGCCAAGCTTTTGGGCATTGAATTAGTTTATATAATAATATATATATATATATATATTTAAAAAAAAGAGTCTCGGCACTTGAACATGCAAATCATATCGAGTAACAGCCTATGCGATAAGGTAAAGGCAATTCTCAATAGGCCAAAACCTGCGACCACTGGCGAAGTTGACACATGACAAGGAACCAACTTCCAAACTGATGATTTCTATGCAATCCGCATTCACATTTTATTTTGCCAACAACCAATTTTTCGTTGACCACTCTCTGCAATGACAACATATGAAACATCATTAGGCATTTTTTTTTCTCTTTATCGTTTTGCTAGGTAATGGCACCAAAGCACAGCGCCATATACTTCAGTACAAAGAGCTTAATTTGTTCTGACAAATTACATAAGCAAAATTCCTACCGAAGAACACCATTTAGAATATGCTTATCAATAAATCACATCTCTGGTCACTTAGAAAGCCAATAGATAATAAGAAACAACGTGCAAGCAGCAATGACTGCAGACAGAATAAGAGTGTCTCTTGAACGCCGCCTTCTGATGGAACCTGGAAGTCAGATTTGGGATTAATTATACATCAGAAGCAAACTTGACAACATGAATTAATTTTTTACCCACCAAGTAAGCCACGGATAATGGGGAACTTGTCGCTCAGAACCTTCACTTTCCCTTGGACATCTCCGAACAAAGTCCTTTGAGAGCCCAAGACTGCTCTGGTTGTTTGAGCTTGATTAATTACCTCATCTATCTGCACAAAAGTAAACCCAGCATTATCATATGGATGAATATTAAAGAAGTTTTTTCATATAAGAAGTACAATACTGAAACAAAATTAAAATTTTAAAATACAAATTGAAAAAAAAAATGGATACCATTATACCACCAGATACTATAAATGTTTTTCCAAGCATTTTTTTGTGGTGACATAGAAGCTGAAAACTAACAAAATAGAGCAAGCTAAAAATAAGCGATATTCTCCAACATAAATAAAAACATAATGAACTGTAAAAAAGTTGGACTAAACTAAATAAATCAGTTTTAGAAAAAGCCAAAAAATAGATGTTTGACCGGGCATGAATGTCCATGTCTCTCTGCATGCGCGATCACATTTGTGTGTGAGAGAGAGATCCTTTGAAAATTCATGTTATATTGTTTTCACAATTTAAGGGCTTCATGAGTTGATATCACAAATATCCACCATTAAAACTGTTTTGAGTTGATATCACAAATATCCGCTATTAAAACTGTTTTGCTATTCAGCTTACAATTATAAACTCTGCAGAAGTAAATACTACAAGATAAAGACTAATGGCTGATTTTTAAGTAGTCAATTCATCTTGTCCCACAAGAAGAAGGATAGTGTATGAAAGCTCAACTTGGTGCCCAACTAACACTCACTTTCAATATGAATCAATCCACTTTTGCATTGTCATTTTTCTACTCATTGAGTTATATTTTCTAACAACAGATATGGCAATAACTGCATTTTTCCGGCATTGTAACCCCATATATCACTGTAAAAGATCTTACATGAGATATGCTCCCATGTATGGAAGCTCGCTCTCGTAATAACTGCACTTTTGGTGACATACTCCCAGATGCCTGCAAGAAGGCAGAAACATCAAACTTAGATTTGAGCAAAACAACTAATAAGAACCAGTAGTACTTTGACATAATTTGAGAGTTTCAATCATGCTCACCTTGTACTCGCTGATATCATCCCGGACAGAACTCAGAAGCTCTGCATGTTCCCTCATTGAGTTTATATTTCCCTTGATTCTTCTAAATTCCTAACAAAGTAAATACCATTTATTCAATGATAACACTTTCAATAAAGATAAAGCACTAGACAGGTGGAGTCTACAATGCTAGCAGCAATTTGAGGGATCACCAATGACCTAGCAGAGCGTCCTATAAAAAGATGGATTAAAATTAAAGCTGTAAGGAAACACTTCAAGACGTAGCCAGACAGGTCAAGTCTGCAATGCTAGCAGCTGTTTGGGGGGTCAGTAACAAGGTAGCAGAGTCTTAAAAAAGATAAATTGGAATTAAAACAGTAAGGAAACTCTCCAAGACAAAGCCATATCAGGTAAGGTCTAAAATGCCAGCAACTGCTTTGGAGATCACTAAAAACGTAGCAGGGAGTACTATGAAAAGACATATTATAATTTAGAATTAAAACAGCAAGCAATCACTCCAAGACATAGCCATATGAACCCCAGACCAAACCATAATTAGATATGGATTATTAATACATCTGTAGACAATAATCTTTTATAAATACTTGTTGAATAAGATCCTATGGTTGCAATGTATAGTGTAGTACAGAGTGTAACAGACTAGATAGGATGTTATACTTTCAAAAGCGAGACATAATGAGTATGTGAACTTGTGAGGGTTTATCTTAACAAAGGTTCCCCAAAATTTACTTTTGCTCATCACAAGAAGTGATGTGACAGATTTACTCAACTGCAAAAGCAAATATGTACATTAAACCGTGTGAATTTCAGTTGATGGTTCAAAGGTATGCTAGCCAATATCACAGAAGAGAAATTCCTTGCTAATAGCTCATCGCCAAGGGGACAAAAATCAAAAAAACACAACATAAACCTGTGTAAACTCATGAAGTATGTCTCTATGCCTTGCAAGTTTCTGAGTTACAGATGTGGTTGGTGCAGCAGATGCAGCACACCTACTCATTGCATCATTTATATCTAGTAGCTTCTCAAGCAATGATTGGATCTCCATTTCTGTGGACTTCCCCGACCTACCGGCCGCAACAGTTGGTGATCCGGTATCCACATAACCTACAAAAATAAATATCATAAGAAAGGAAAATAACTCCAAGATATTGAGGCTTCAATCGGACATTCACAGTGGGAACTTTGGAACTTCACATTCGTGTAAGGCTTTCCATTTAATGCCATTATACTTTCTAAAATTATCAATGTTGAAATGAAATGGAATTTTCTGCCAGCATCAGTAATTTGAACAAGCGGACAAGTATAATCCTGCATGTAGGATTTGGAATTTAGCCACAAAAATAAAAACACACCAATTCTGAAATGTTTAATTATGCTGTCAAAAAGATTATCAGGTAAAATGCAGTGCCCGTGACAAAAATCTAACAAAATCAAGTCCTTACAATTCAATATTATCTGACCTAGATTATTAAATGGATAGATCTACCCTCAAAAATGACACTTCAACTGTCACCAAACAAGAAATTACAAGAGATCACTCACTCTAATTGAGCAAGTTTACAAGAAATAAATTACTAGTGAGAGCATAAATATAAAGTTTCACGTTTAGAAATCCAGGGGAACATGAAATGTTCATACATACAATAACAGCTTTCAGTTTGCAGACTGTTTCAACCTAATGCCCCTAAGAGATAAAAGAACAGAAAGCACAATCAATGGCGAATTTCTCATTTCTAAACAGCCACCAGCTTCTTATTTTCACTTTTATTGTCAGTAAGAATTAAATTATACCAGTAGATGTCTGCAGGTGCTGCAACAATAGTGCTCAGATGTAAAACTCAATGAGTTCGTATTCTTTATGTAAGTGCAAAAATTAACCAAATCTACAATAGCCAGAAAAAAGGATAAATGAAAGGCATTTCACGTAAACAATTCAATTCTTTCAGTTCTTCAACTTGAGATCTTAATGCACTGCAAATAACAACGAATTCAAAGAAATTTATATTAAATTCAAGAATAACGTAGCACCAAGAAAGACAAACCTCCTTGATTGAACCTAGCGCCAAGTTTAGCGTAAGAAGAGAGTTTGACATCGAGATCGCCCTCGACCTTACGCGCTTCCTTCCTCAGTTCCTCCCAACCCGATTCCTGTAGATACGGATTCGGATCCGTCATTTCGATCTTGCCAATTCAATTCCGAATCCTCCTTCTTCCGTGATCCAACGACGGAGATTGATTCAGTTATTATACTAAAAAATTGAAATTCTCATTTAAGCGTGCCATCGGCACTGTTTTTCACTCTATCGTCTCGCTTTTCTTCGTAAAAGAAACAGAGAGAGTATCGCCTGCGGGCACCAGGACTTGAGTCGTAACTAGTCCGCGTAGAAAATTTACATCATTACGGCCCATGGGCCCATAAAATCGTCTAATGGTCTTTTAAACTGGGCTTAACTTCTAACTATTGGGCTTCCGATCCAGAAAATAAATTTTAACCCAACTGCGGCCCATGTTCCAATCCATTCATATTTAACAAAATTTTTTACATGACATCGTGACTTTTGTGGAGATCAACGACTGATACTACGTGTTTTCCATGCACGGGCAAGGAGACGGTACGATTCCGGTACAGCTGTACACACGGCCGCACAAACAACGACGACAATATCTGACCTAGAAAATGTATACGTACTGGCCGTAGATATCGATATCGTATAATAAAACGACGGCCCGAAAGGCGATGCCAGAGACACTTTTCTGAGTTGGTAGTAGGTTTGAGCTTTGAAAAAAAGGGAAGGAGATAAGATTGCAATCTCGCATGACATTATTTAATTATTATAATTTCGATCTGTTGACAGACGCTGTGTGCCTAACAGCAAACTTTATAAAACCAAATGATGCCATATGTCTTTAACTGAACATAAACATAAACGTGGAGAGGTTTCTAAAGTTGGATTCTGGTTAAAGTTATTGGCTGCATGCCTGCCTTTGTCTGCAAACTGCAGATAAAGATAAAGAATAATGGAGGAACAGAGTGAGTCGGAATAAAGTTCATAAATGTCACAAACTGACGCTCTGTCTTAAAGCAAATAGCCAAACAAATCACTTTCAAGCTGGTAAAAATATCGCAATTTGGTGGAGAGGCTCCATATCTTTTCTGTCCGGTCCCTAATTCTGCCCCACCATTTCCCTAAACAACACTATACTATTCAACCCAGAGATTCGTAAGTTCGTTGTTTAACAATTGATTAGTGGGCACCATTGGGTTTGTGTAGTTGTTACCTTCAAAACTTCTTCAATTATGCAATTTAAAATTACTTTTAAAAAATTAAAATAAATAATAAAAATTTAAAATAAAATTAAAATCTTAGTATTTTAAATTCTTATAACCATAGTTTTAAGTTACATAATTAAGAATTTTTTTAAATATAATAATACATTAATATACTGTACTGATTAAAGTTTAGGTTTTGTTTTGGTTTGATTCAGAATTTAAATTGAATGAAGCGATTGGATGACGCAGGGAGAAAGGGACAACCAAACGGCCTCTGGCCAGGGAAATTGGGATTCTCGCCGATCCCGGCCCACTGCGTTAGAATAGTGGACTTGTCTTTATTTGACCGCATCCCACCACTTCTGGAATTTTCAGCGAAGATCGGCAATTGACCGTCCCACTTAATTCATCAACTACAAGTCGTTCGTTGCGGCCATGTACATACCCGTACGGTACGGACTATTGGAACCTTTCTCTTCCGTTGACGCCAGAGAAGTTTCGTAAACGACTTTTGTTTTGAAGAGGAATTCTGGTGTGTGAATATTTCAGACCCAAAGATATGTCTACCTTCTTTTAGATCCAATTGCTGTCACGTATGGATGGTCGATATTAATCATTATACCGGGATTCTCGCACAACCATTTATTTACTTCCACGTACTTGATGCTGAAAGGTAATTTTGCTACTTGCTAAAACAAGATTCCATTTCCCTTTTATTAATGTTCTTGTGACTAACGAATCACGGCCATTGGAAGAAAACCAAAATCATGATTAGGAAAAATATGATCACCATCACCAACGTTAATGGAAAGAAGCAAATAAGATTTTCAATTTATTTACATTTAACCCATCAAATCCAGTAAATTTTAAAATAAACTTGCTTTTTAAATTAGTTTATTTTAAAATTTAGGAACAATTATCGTTTTATCTCATCATGAATAGTTGAAAAATCACCAAATGCAATCACGCGTTGTCATCCAACATGGATATAATCTCATCCACCCGTACAAAATTATTTTGTTCACAAAGTAATCGTTTATTAACAAATGCAATTAGTATTTGATTAGTAGCGTGCCAATCCTCGCTCCTAAGAAACAAAACATTATAGATTTGGGTAGGGGGTCCCCAGACAGGACAAAGGACCAAAGACACAGAAGTGAGTTTCTAGGAAGCATCAAATGTGCACCCAGCATGCTTGTGGCATTTGACGCGTCCTTCGCTGGGATGGTCGTACCACCATAACTACTTCAGACATAGTGGTTTGTCTCCACTTTCAAGGGTGTACGTGGCAGTACATACAAGTTCTAAGAAGCCACACGGTGAAGCCCGATTTGAATTTTGATATATCATGCCATTTATGTATTGACCGGAGCCGCAATAATATATCCAACAGTCAAACTGAAACCAAAGATTGGAAACTAATTTCCAATCGTACGGTGTAAACTCAATAATTCATTTTGAAATCAGACGGTACACATCGGACTATACGTACCTTCCCTGTCTATCTCGCTGCAACCACTTTTATAATCTGACCCTTCTTTCATCTGACTTTTGACTTACTCCAGAATTCTCTCCCCCTCACTCCTATTTAAACTCACCTTCTCGCCAGTTTCCCACAATTGCGTGCGACCTTATCAAGTGCAAGCGTGTGAATAGACATAAATAAACAACGCCCAAATGCTCGGCCAGAATCCAATTTTCCACTCGCCGCCGCACCACCTGCGAGCATAAACTCCACAGGCAGCATTTGGTTCTTGAGAATAAACTTTGTGTTTATTGATCAAGAATTTGAATGAAAACGTTGTCGTTTGATAACGCTAACCAAGATGTCCAATATACCAACGTCTCCCTCTGAAGTATGTCTAACTCTTTCTCGCCTTACCATGTCCATCGCCGACCTATGGCCTTTCTCCTGAACCTCGCCACACTGTGATAAAAGTTTCTATATTAAATTTCATTTTATACGCCGTCGAAATCAAGACAGTCTCCAAATACCCTCCTTTTCTTCTTATTCCAACAAAACAAAATGAGGAAGATACGAGGATTCAAGATCGGAAAACGCTTGGTCCGGATCACTCGATGGATTATGCGAAAGACGTGGACAAGATCCGGATACCACCGCTTGGGCTCGCCGGACACATCATGCAGGAGCAAACCAATCTCAAAAATCATCAAATGGGGGCGTCGGTTAACAAACGGTGCAAAAACTCTCTGCTTTTCAAAATCTGGGTCGGGTTACCTACCAATGGATCAGAAGCCGATTAAAGGGAAACCAGTCGCAGTACCAAAAGGATACTTGGCTGTTTACGTCGGCCAAAAAGACGGCGACTTTCACAGAGTTTTGGTTCCGGTTATTTATTTTAACCATCCTTTGTTCGGTCAGCTTTTAAGAGAAGCCGAGGAGGAGTACGGCTTCAATCAACAAGGCGGTATCACGATTCCTTGCCGGTTCTCGGAGTTCGAGCAGGTCAAGACCCGGATAGCAGCCGGGTCACGTACTCGGAAGCTGACGTGCCCGTGGAAGCGCAACTATTTCGGCGTTTCTTGCCGATAATGATGATAATATTTCAGTGTCGTGAATCTTTTAGAAATTTTGAATAGACAGTGCCTTACTTTTGCTTTTTTACTTTCCTCTTTTCTTTCGAGAGCACGCTGTAATAGATTTTTACTGTACATTTTCACCGAAATATCTTCTCTTGGCTTAAATAATTGTGGTAGTTGGTGGTAATTAATGGTTCGCTTGCCCTGAAGCATTATGAGGTGGCTTTATTCCGCACGAATTACAGGCGCATGAAAATCTTATTAATTTAGGAGAATGAAATTTTGCCCGTGTATCTGATGGCCACCACAAGTGTCTGTGTCGACCTCGGTGACATATCAGTGGTTTTGGAGGAGAATCTTTCGGCGGAAATTACCGTGGACCCGGGCTAATTTTTGATCGTCTGATGTCTTTCTATTTGTGTCCGCCGCACGATTATGCTGATTTTTACGCACCGTTTCGTCTTATTCTGTCCGGGTATTTGTGATATTTTCTACAATCTATTACACGTGTTATTTTTTCCAACACCGATGCGATTCCACTTGCCGATAGAGAGAGTTGGATTGTATGGCTGTCCGTTGAAGCATGGAGGAGGCGTAGATTTTGTCAAATCAGCTGAATTAACTGATAAAATTCTATGTTATATAAGTACAAGTCAAACGAGACAACTTCTGAAACAGCCGTAAGGTAACAAAATTATTTTACCATTTCGGGTTTCGGACAGTGCCCATTAAAGGTTAAAATTATCTTTGAATAGCCAGCCCGCAGCGTGGGTTTGAGATCTGTCTTGGGAATTGGGTTGCTTTGGGCTCAATATGAGGAGCCCATCCCTTTTCAGAATATTGAATACGATTGCAATGTCGGGAATGGTCTTGTCCGAGGAGTAATGGAATGTACCACAAGCTTTATCATTGAGGCTGACTTGGTGTGCTATTGCCCTGAGATGTCTATTTGTACTGAAGTTTCAACCAAAAATGCACAAGTGGTTGATGTGAGTCCCGTCATTGAAACAATCATTTGAACTTTTCCAGCCGGCGGCGCCGGCAGGCAGCTTAATTGAAATCAATCCACGATTGAACCATCCTTTGATGAGAATCAGTGGGAAATTCTGAACTATTCTGTTCAAGTAGAATTTCTAGTCTAGGAACAACAGATAAAGAAGGTAATAGGTTGATTTATATATGCTTCAGCTCTAAGGATTGAACTGCTCTCCGTAATGTCAAACTGTTTAAGCTGACGGATCATTTGCTAATATTGTGTCAATTCATCGAGCAGATGTATATAAAATTATTAAATACAATTATTTGAATTCTTACTTTCAAATTTAAATTTTTATGTTAAATGGTAAATTAATTTGGTATTACAACAAATATTTATCCTAAAAAGTTAAAACTTAATATGTAAGAACATTTCAAGTTATTGGCTAGGATTTTAAATTAGTGTTATATTCTGATCTTGAAGTCTCTTTAACTTAGGACGAAGTATAAATTTTAGAGAATTATAAACAAAAAATTAATTTCCTTATAAGATCAAGATGTTGTTTTCAACAAACAAATTGAAGTAGACCCATGAAGACCATAAATGGACCCTTTTTCTTAATAGGAACTGCTATACTTTGGGAATTCAATACAAACCAAAAAGCAACCACTACCTCACTCTCTTGCCATCACCCACCAAAGCACAAAGCAAAGCAAAGCCAATTCAGAAAAAAAGAATGTTTACAATTCTTCAATCATACTCCACTCACAAAACCCTCCTAGCTCCGAGACTGTCTTCACTCTTCTTTCTCTTCTTTTCTCTCATTTATTATGCCTCCTTTGCCAAAGCTAATATCTTCATCTACGCAGGCTGTTCTCCAGAGAAGTACGAACCCAACTCCCCATTTGAAGGTAACCGAAATTCCTTCTTAGCATCAGTTGTCAGCTCATCTTCTGAAGTTGGGTACAATAGTTTTGCTATTGGAAATGGTAGCTCAACGACGCCTGAAGCCAGCATATACGGCTTGTATCAGTGCAGGGGTGATTTGAAGATAACTGATTGTTCAAGATGCATTGAAAGTGCTGTTAACCAGATTGGTTTGGTTTGTCCATATACTTTCGGGGCTTCTTTGCAATTAGAAGGCTGTTATGTTAGGCATGAGCATATCGATTTCCTCGGAAAGCCTGATACGAGTCTTAGATACAAGAAGTGCAGTAAGAGTGTAAACAACGATCTTGAATTCTTTAGGCGAAGAGATGATGTTTTAGCCGACTTGCAAACGGCTATTGGTTTTAAAGTCAGTAGTTCTGGTTTGGTCGAAGGTTTTGCGCAGTGTTTAGGTGACTTAGGCTCAGCTGACTGCACTTCTTGCCTTGCAGATGCCGTCGGAAAGTTAAAGAATTTATGTGGCTCGGCTGCCGCAGCTGATGTTTTCTTAGCACAGTGCTATGCTCGTTACTGGGCATCAGGCTACTACGATTCCTCAGGTTCAATAAATCTTCTTCTTTAAAAAAATTTGCTATATTGTTTTGTTTATTGTGAATGTGAACGGGCCATAGATGGGTTGCAGAAAGCTTAGTGCAATGCCATGAATATATAAAGTTGTAAAGTTGATAGCATTATTCTCTAAAGCTAACACAATTTGACCACGATATACGGCTCATATTTTCTTCTGTAAAAGAGGGAGATCATTCAAAAATTTTCGATGGCAAGGCAAGGGTCAATAAGTAATCTTTTTCTAAAGTAAAGCATTAAGGTGCACAGTACTTTAGTTGCTTTCTTTTTAGGCACAATCCCATTCTTCTTGTTATTTCTCTCTCGTCGTTTCAACCCTTCGTTTATTGACCACTTTATTTAGTAAGAGACTCTTTAGTTTTTCCTCCACACTTCGATCAAGCAATTTCGGACCCCCCCTTTCATTAAAATAAGTGCAATAATCTACGAAAAAATAATTAGATTTAGATTTTTTTTTTTATTGTAGTTAATTCTAAACGCTTGATTGACCCATAAATTGTTCCCTGCCTTGTTCACAATCAATCAATGGACAAAAAAAGAATCAAAATGTTTCTAAAGAATTCTCTCGAACTGATAAATTGTTCTTTCACTGAATTATTCCCTATAGATAATTTGTATATCTATAAAGTAAATTAAAAGAATGAGAGAGAGAGAGAGAGAGAGCTTTAATAAATTAACAAGCATACGAATATGGTGGTGGCAGCCTTGGTTCAATCTCTTGTCAATCCATATTAAATTGCATGTACACTGAGTACTAATTCCCGTCGCTTTTGCTGTTGCTTTTGATGCTCGAATAGATTCATCTCACGAAGATCATGGGGGAAAAACAGTCGCCATTATCGTCGGTGTATTAGCGGCCTCGGCCGTTCTCATCGTTCTTCTCTCAATTTGCCGAAGAGCAATGGGTACGAAAATATACCGATTGACAATCTTAATCATCCGTTAAATAATTATTGATAACGATGACAAAATTTTGCATGCAGGTTAAGCAGATAGCTGACATGGAACTCGTCCGAAGTGATGACGATCTTTTAGGTCGGTTATGGTATTTCTGTAGCCTTTTTATCTTCTACTCTAATAGGTTTTGAGTAAAAGAGAGCTCAGTGTTGCTAATTCTAATCCTAAATGTCGGTTATGGAATAAAGTGGGGTTACTCTCATTCTCATAAAATCATACCCATGTCAAAAGAGCTGCCCGTCGATTCCCTTCGTGATGTACACTTCGCCCTCTTGAATTTGTTCTTTCTTTTTCTTATACGTGATGAAATTTGTTGTATTACCTTCGGGGGAAGACGTATTATTGGGCCTATTTGAACAAACAATCTGCGTCCCTTTTAAAAGTTAAATGGGAGGTTTTGTGGATAAAACTACAGAGTCTTTCCATCTTTCAACACACAAACGGATGCTAATTGAAGAAATTATTTGGCATTTGCGAATCAATCCAAGTGAATTACACAATTGCCCTTGATAGGATTTAGATTATTCTTTATCCTTTGTTGTGGAATTTATAAAGCAAAGATAACTACAAATAACAAAATCTTAGTCAACCAAACGGGCTAATTTTTAATCCGTCAATGATGTATCTAGCAAGCAAACTTGTTCTTGATGTTGATTCCTTAACCAACTACGAGAAAAATAAACTTTCCCCTTTGAATTTCAAATATTAAAATACCAAATTCTCAAGTTCCAAACACACCATCATGATAAGTTGATAAGATTATTGAACCAAGACATTGTTTGCATTAGAAATGGAAAATAATAACATTCAATGTTACAATCACATTGCATTGCAATCCCATGAGGAGAATGTCATTGAAATTACATTAAAATTTCACAAAGAACAGAAACAGACGACACCGAGCGATGCCATGCTGGTTTGGTAGTACTTAACTACCTTAATTTTATTGTCCGTTTCTTTTTGTTTGAACTGAACAACTTGCATTTTCTGTGAAATAGATTAATCGACTCAGAGACCGGAGGTGAAAGGCACACCGCTATCCCCTATCCAAGAGCCGCCACCGAGAAAATTCCCAACGGTGAACTTGCTAGCCTCAGTTGCGCTAGTTAGAACATGGTAACCACGCCACTTGACTCTATTCGCGGTAGATGAACCCGGGCCAGTGTTCAAATACTCAGCATAATACAACGTATTCAGAGCAAAATTACCATCCCACGGCATCCAGCCATCCGGGTGGATCAAGCTATCAAGGAAACTTCTCATGTAAACGGTTCGTGAGTATTGTTTCCATGGCCGGCCAAGGAATGTTTTAACCGAGCTTTGAACCGGCTTCAACTCAGCAGAAGCAGTAACCATACAGTTGTGAATAATGATTCCAGTGTTTTGGTTAGGGTCAGTTCTAGCTTGAGCAGTTAGAGTGTTGGTCAAGTTCGGGGGTCTGCGAGGATAAATATTGCAGTTTTGTAAAACAACAGCGGCGTTGCCGAAGATAAAATCGACAGTGCCGTAAATGTCGCATTCTCTGTAGAATTGTCTTTCAGAATGAACGTAGAGGGTGTCTTGATATCCTTCGAAGCTGCACTTGTAGAAGACTGAGAGATCTGAACCAGAACGCAAAGCCACGGCTTGTTGATTCTGTGGACCAGCAGTGTTGCGGAATGTCATGTCTCGAGCAATAAACCCATCACCAACAGTAGCTGCAATTCCGCACAAGAAACCAACCAGATGTCAGAGCCATAAAATGTTTCAATTCGCCCATCCTTTTTTTTTTTTTTTTAAGGTAATTGCTCTATAGTTCGTACCAATTCCATAAGCTAAACAGTGACCTTCAGTTAAGTTGAACTTTATTTAATTGCATTAATTTCAACGTTGAATTATTCTAGCCTACTAGTTTTCCAGACACCTACAAGGCTAAAACCTAGTTGACTAAATTAATCTTTTGCCAAATCAATTTAAATTGATTCGGAGAACCGCATTTTTCTAAATTTTTATTCAAACGAGTGAACCGTATTGGGCCTCCTATCAAAATCTTGACTTTGCCAATGTTACAAGGCTACGACCAAGTAACAAATTCTAGAACAAAGATTATGTGCAAATATCCTGGCAGTACATATATTGATAGAGTAATAATGTGATACATTTGTCTGATGAAATCTGGTTGTCAATGAAATTTACTTTTACACCCTGCGGAAATGGCAGATTTTTATTTTCCTCGTTCTCAAATCGACTCGGTCATGCAAAACTTTCATAACAATATGTATCTATAAACTTAAATATATATGACAGTGAAGGAGATTGATATGACTCACCAACAGTGGCTGAATTGAAGGTTGTACTGCCTCCTCCAACACTTTTGCTTCCAGTGACAATGGTCTTGCCAATACCGTCACCCACGAACATAATAGACTTGGCATTCACCTCGATATTCTCCTCGTATGTTCCTGCCTTAATATATATCACAAACCTCCCGGAACCTGATCGTTTTGATGCTGCGTTTACCGCCTCCTTTATCGTCCTAAAGTTTCCGGAACCATCCTGGGCCACCATGACGTTTGCCTGAGGAGCCGGCGACGAAGTCTGCAACAGCTTCCGGTCACCCGGCTTCACCCATGTTGGGAACCCATCTTTGTAAGTAGGTTCTTCATATGGTACCTTGTTGAGCGATAAAGTGTTACTAATCAACTTGGTTACATTGTTTGACATCAAGGGTAATAAGTAATCGGGAACCCCGAGTTCGTAGAAACCGGCTCGGCATGTCTCTAAGTTGGTAAGAGCTGTGCTGAGCCATGTTTGTTTGTCAACTTTGGAGCACTTGGGGCTAGAGTCGAGAGATTGGTTAAGCTTGAGAATTGTTAATTCATACAGCTTAAGGCAGTCGTCCCATGCAGCCTTTTCAAGCTCGTTTCGGCACTTGGAGCCGAGGGAATTTGTGCGTTGTTGGGCCTTCACAGCACGTTCTAGCGCAAGTTGTACGGAAATTTTGTAAAAATCTGAGTCTTGTGTGATAAGAGTGTTTTCAGGTTTATTTGTCAAAAAATACTCACAGGGTTCAGGGTTTGGCGTTCTGCCACACCATGATTTGACATCATTCGGATTGTAGCCAAAAATGATGGGGCAGAGAAAAAGGAGCAACAACGAAAGCGTAGGAAGAATTCGGAGAAGATCCATAAGGGATTAAGTGTAAGAATTCTAGGTAGCCAATGCTTGTGGGAATTGTGTGGGGATCATCACTTTATATAGAAATGAATACAGTGGACTGGGTGGTTATTGCCTAATCATGGGATGGAACGACGACCTTAATAGCTTTGTATCTTTCTGTACTAATCAATATGTGTTTGTCTATCTCTGGAATAAATTTAAAAAATTAATATGCGAGTATGATTGACCTTCCTTTTTTAACATGTACGACCCGCGATGTGAACTGTGAAGGAAACTGAGGTAAGGAACGCGTTGTTGACAGGTTCCTATACATGCAACCTCTGTGCAATGAATCCATTTTGCTCGCTGTAATTCTGTAGTGAGCTAAATCTAATACAGAAATTAACTAGAAAACAAGAACAATCTTAGAAATCAGATGAAAAAACTTTGAAGAATTACTGAAAGTTTTTATGCATGGCGTATACATATTTTGTCTATTCTACATTAGTAGATTAATAATTCAATAGAAAGAGGGCAAAATTCAATAGTTTTAGATTAAACAACTAAACTAATGGCCATTTTTGTATTTAGTTTGAAAATGGCGATGGACAGAAGACAGGCTGTGTTCATCCATTCCCAAATAATGACTGCAACATCAAATAATTTATTATTAAGACAACGGGGATTGCATAAGTTTTTAGTTAGATCATTCCTTGATGGAAACTTCTCCACCTCCATCTTCTCCTGCATGGTTTATAATACTTTTTAACATAAAATGGAAATGTAAGAAGAAGAAGAAGAAGTTGTCCGAAATTAAACTTTTATTTAACAACACACAACATATTCTATTTTTATTTTTAATTAACGGTAATTAATTTGTATTATATATTATTCTAATTTTTACTTTAAAAATTATTTTAATAAATGAGAGTATTTAAATTTAAAATATAAATTAAAAAATTTACTTGTCATCGTCTTATTAAAAATTAACGAAAAAAATTAGAAGGTAATTTTAATTTTTTAAATAAATATCATAATTCAAAGATAATAAACCAATAAAGTACCCACTTAATAGATAGGTTTATCCCATAACAATGCTGACTATGTATGTAAGTCCAATAATCAACCCCTCGGTTGGCAATTAAACTAAGGTTTCTCTTGTCAAATGCCTACCTGCCCTAGTTCTTAAAATTCCTCATCAATTCTGAAGCAAGTAGTCCTCATTCTTAAAATTTTATATTCAAAAACCGTTTCCTTAACGAAGTGGTCAAGAAAATCAAGGAATATTTCTGGCATGGGGGAAGCCCAATTCCACACCTAACAAGTTTGATTTTTTAAAACCATAAGCTCTAATATAATTCAAGAATCAAGTGGGATTATGTCATAGAATTAGTAAATTAAGACAATAGAGACAGACTTTGTATATATAATTTTAATTTTCTATTTACTTTGTTTATTTTACTGGGAAATCACATGATTGGCTGGTTAGATATAAAACTATAATTATTTAATTAAGCTTATAACGGGAAATATTAATTTTATAATACATAATCCATCTACTAATCTAATAAATCAATTAGCAATTTGATTTTTGTGTCTATCTGACACAGAATCGATTTGGTTGATAATGGTCGAGATATACATAATCCCACAAATGGAACAAAAGAAGTCGCACATGCTTCATATAAAGAAGGCATATATACATATGTATTTTGGACATTAACCAAATTAAGGAGTTTGATTGAATAATTAACTGAACTAGTTTGGATATTAACCAAATTAAGGAGTTAACTTAATAATTAATTGAACCATTTGTAATTCTAAATTAGTTGAAGTATGAAAAGACTTTTGCTTAAAACCCAAAACGAACAGTTTTATGTAATCATGAAGGTCGTCATCACCAGTTCATATACATATATATGAATGATAGTGATGTTGCAACATCACCATCATGGCATCATCGTTATACGCATGTCTGTATGTATGTATCATCATCATCATCATCAAATTTAATATTAATTTTAATTATCATTCAAAGTATGGTAGCATCCATAGGACCAAAACCATGGATGGTAGATCACCAATGTTGAATTCGCTTGATGAAGTTTCTTCTTTTACGTTAGCAACTGTACACCCTTTAGAACTTAGAAAAATAATCAAAAGATTCTTTCTCTTCTTCATTAATTCCATCCTTCAAAATCATGAAAGCTACTCAGTTTATCCGATACCCTATGGTAATAACTAATTATTTTTATATAATAATAATAATAATAATTAGAAGAAGAAGAAGAAGAAGTAAGCTAATTATTACTCTAGTTTCAAAATTGTACAGCAAGACATAAGAGCATGATGGATGACTTATCCAAACGGGTCTCTTTCATTATCACAATGTCTGGTTTTCATGGCATTCCATCGGTGGCATGCAAAAACGAGCGTCGAGCGTTATTAACAGTAAATAAGCCAACACGTATGATCGACATCTCTGCAACCATGACAAATCATCCATGTCGTGCTTCAGATTCACAACACGTCGTTATGAGCGGACAACTACATTGAAATATACAGCAGCTTGTCGCCACTCAATTTAATTGACTCTTTAATTGATAAAGAGATTATTAAAAAGCATTAACTAAAGGAGAGAGTAAGTAGATCATAGTTAAGCACACTGAAATTGCGACTGAATATGATTTATAAATCAGTTTCGTGCGCTTGTGATTGTCCAAAAAGAGATGAATTACAAGAAGTCTTAACACTACACAATACAGCCCTAAGTCTCTCATAAATTGCATTAATTGACAATTTAATTTAAACACTTACAGCTAGAGATTTGATGTTCTAACCATCGTTTCCATCTTGACCAACTGATTTTTTCGAGGCCAATCACGTTGAGCTGGGAAATAAATCACGGCCATATATTAAGAAGAATGGAGCTATTAATGGTGACTAATTACCAGGGCCCTTCTTCTTACAAGAATTGTCTCTACTGGTGCACAGAGTCGGATGAAATTTGGATAATATGACTCCATGTCACTACGTGATGGTCCGAATGAAATGACTCTTGGACATTAACTTCCATGTGCTTTCTTCACCTTATAGCTCAGAGTTATAAATGAACAAACTCCGGCCCACCAAGTTTATGCATGTCGTCACTCACCACTCTTTACTGCTAAAATGTTTACTCGGGTCGCCACCTTTTTTCTTTTCCTAGCCATGGCGGGCGCCGCCGCCTCTTGCACCGAAGAACTGGCGGCGGTTCAAACGGCCCGAGCCGCTGTCTTGCAAGCTAAGAACTGGGCTCAGGATTTCATTATACCAACTGGGTTAAACGGAGACTTGAAATATCATCACGGCGAGGCTTTAAGCGAATGCGCTAAACTCTATGATGAAAGTGAGTCTCGTCTCGCGTACTTGCTTGCCGGCGAGAACTACACTGTCGACGATGCTCGCACGTGGCTGAGTAGCGCGCTCGCTTGCCATAGGACTTGTTTGGATGGCTTGGAAGAGAAAGGGTTTGTTCAAACCCATGCAGGAGCTCAGAATTTGACTGTCTTGCTTGGTGAAGCTTTGAAGTTGTATGCCAGGGCTGGCGGTGTTAGAAGGGGTAAGAGGGTTTCTTTAATTAATTCTTAGATTTTTCACTTCGGCTCTTCCTCAAAAGGTTATTTGTTTGATTTGTTATTACGCTGCTGGTTGTTTAGGACTACAACGTAGACCCAGATACGTTCAAACTGGTGGAATTTTAACATCGTGGAATCGAGCAACTTCCAGGGCAGACTTCGTAGTGGCACAGGACGGTTCAGGTACGCACAGAACAATTAATGAAGCACTGGCTGCACTAGCAAGAAGGGGTCACAGACAACCACAAAGAGTAATAATTTACGTAAAATCAGGAGTTTATACAGAAAAAGTTGAGATTCCACGCCACATGAAGAACTTAATGTTCGTTGGCGATGGCATTGATAGAACCATCGTTACCGGCAGCCGAAGTGTCCCAGATGGTTCCACCACCTCAAGCTCAGCTACATTTGGTAAGAGAATCATTTGAAACAAAATCTTTTAACATGCTAAAGGATAATACACGTGAATTCCTTTGATCCGTGTCTTGGGCTGCAGGTGTGTCGGGAGATGGTTTTTGGGCTAGAGATATGACATTTGAGAACACAGCAGGGCCACAGAAACACCAAGCAGTTGCACTACGAGTAAGCTCAGACCTCTCAGTCTTCTACCATTGCAGCTTCAAAGGTTACCAAGATACCCTCTTCGTGCTGTCGCTCAGACAATTTTATCGTGATTGCCACATTTATGGTACAATCGATTACATATTTGGTGACGCATCAGCAGTTTTCCAAAACTGCGACATATTCGTAAAGAGACCAATGCATCGTCAATCCAATATGGTAACCGCACAAGGAAGGGAAAATCCGAACGAAAATACAGGAATTTCAATTCTCGGATCACGTATTAGGCCAGCGCCTGATCTGATCGCCGTTAAAAATTCGTTCAAGAGCTACTTAGGCAGACCGTGGAAGAAATATTCGAGGACAGTAATTATCAAGACGGATCTCGATGGTATTATTAGTCCTAAAGGATGGAAAGAATGGAGAGAGGATTTTGCTCTGTCAACTTTGTACTATGCAGAGTATTCGAACACAGGAGTTGGCGCGTCCACCGCAAATAGAGTGAAATGGCCCGGTTTTCATGTGCTTACTAATCCTCACCAGGCTCTCCCTTTTACCGTGAGTAATTTTATTCAAGGAGACTCGTGGATTCCGGAGACTGGCGTGCCATATTGGCCAGGAATTTAAAGGCCGGCCAAATAATTATAAATAAATGTTTAATATATATATATATATATATCTATTATAATAATATAACTATATGCACACGTTACATTTACTATTTAAATCTTAAATTTACTTAAATTTAACAAAAAAATTATTAAATAAAATAATTTTTTCACGTCAATTATATCGATATAAAACACATGGTACTTAATATTCAAATTTTATATTTATTTTAATTCAAAAAAATTTTAAATAAAATTAATTTATTATATTAATTTTATTAATATGATAAAATTATTAAAGTTAGTTTTATCTACTAAGTGTAGTACAATGTTTCTTAAGAATTTATAAAATAAAATGTAAATAAAGGATGAATTAAAGTAAGTACTTAATTTAATCCGAGTTTATACGTATTATCCATACGTCAAAATACCAAGTAATTTCCGTACTTTGAATATGTCAAGCGATCCGCTACTTGAAAAGACAAACATAAGTAGAAATTAGTGGTGCAGTAACAATGTAACACGTGTTTGTGCTGTGCAACATAGAGAACAATGCATTGACAGCCGAAATACGATCAATATTTCTTCGTTTTCCCCCGTTTTGCGCTATCTTTCCTTTTTCTCTGTAACCCTAGCACCTCTCTTCGTCAAACTCCTCCGTTCTGCGATTAGTAAGGGAGAGTTCAAGATACAATACGATGGCCGGTGGATCAGATGCAGCGGGGACTGCTAGCTTATCGTGTGCTCGATGTGGCAAACCGGCCAATCTTCAGTACTTATTTCCATTTCCCTCTTAATTCAAATAATTCTTTAGGAACTAGTGAAATAGTGAAATTCTTTGATTATGCTGATTAATTTTGGTTCTTGTTAAGAGATACATTTTTTTTTATTTCGTTATCTGTAGGTGTCCAAAGTGTATGGAATTAAAGCTTCCGCGGGAAGGTGCTGCTTTCTGGTCTGTATTCCTTTCCTGCTACTACAGAATCTTATGTTTTTGGTAATGGAAGTTAAATTTAGGATGAGAAGTTAAGGAAGATGTAGTGACATGTACTTGGTTTGCTTCTTTTGCTATGTTTCTTTTGTTGTGTTTATTTATGTCCGTTGTTAACTTATTTGTGCATTTCGTTACAGCATTGAATTTCAGTCTTATATCATTGGTTTGCTCTCTTATGATAATAGGTTTTGCGATATTTCTGAATTACTTAAAATATCTTAAGAAATCAGGTCGAGTGAGCAAGCAGTTTCATTTGATATTTGGATTGTTGTAAAACTTTCCAGTCTAAAATTTTGGTTATTTGATGACACTGCATTTTGGATATTTTAGTTGAAATTTTGAAATCCAATTCTTCCGATTGATATTCAAGAAGGTTTTGAATTCCAAACAGTTCTCAGGAGTGCTTCAAAGCTTCTTGGAGCTCACACAAATCTGTTCATTTGAAGGCAATGCTATCTGCACTAGGAACAGGTACTCAAGCTGGACAAAATTCAGATTTGCTTAATGAAGGTTGGCAATACTGCTTGAAGAAAGGACAGGCTCGAAGTCCGAAACTTCCACATTTTGACTGGACAGGGTATTTCCTAAGAATTTAGTTTTCAATTGTATTTTTAACTTATCTTTCCTTTGTGGTTCTCAAAGTCAGGCAATTGCATCCTTCCCAATGTCACATTTAAGTTAAACAAGATGTGATATGCTTTCTATAATGCAGTGTTTTTTAATATAATCCTTTGCCTCTGTTGGCTAGGGTATTTTTGGATGGGTGATAATTTGTTCATATTCTAGCAATTCCTATATGTTATATAGACCATGCTTTCAGGTAGTTGACAAGATTTTGAGACTATAATTGCTGATTTTTTATGTACAGAACTCTGAGGCCATGTCCCATATCTAGCAAGCGTGCTGTGCCTGCGCACATTGAGCTACCTGATTGGGCATTAGATGTGAGTTCGTTGTATAATTTCTTTCAAAATGTTTACTGTTTGCTCTTTTTATTGTTGTTTCCTTACCACATTTTGAGTTAGAAAATGACTTTATTGATGGGTTTACTTACCTGATGTTGGAAAATGACTCCTTTTTGCAATTTAATAAAGCATGTGGGTAGAACTTGGTATTGTTTCTCTTTACTTCTTATGTCATGACAGATAGAGAGGAACTTTTTTAATTTGTTCCTTCACCCTTTGTGATGTCTTGTATCACTAATGCTCCCCTTTCCATTTTTCTTGTTTTTAATATTTAGGGAGTACCCAAAATTGAGCCCAATAGTGATTTGCAGCACGTTGTTGAGGCAAGTTTTTACTTGAGAATCTTCCTAGTATTTTAGATATAGATGGATGTGTCTGAATTGTGCTTTCTTTGTGAGGCTTTATTTCATTCACTGTGCCCCCCTTTATTTTCCTAATTTATGCGTCTTTTTTTGAAGATCAAAACACCAGACCAAATTGAGAGAATGCGAGAAACATGTCGAGTAAGTTTTTACATTTTTTTTTTGAAGAAAATAAACTATGTTCTCATAAAATGATTATCTTGCTATGTTGTTGATAATTTGCACGAAAATCTTGCATTCTTTTGTCACTCGCCGTATGCTGGTTTACATGTATTCGTAGGGTGTTTGGTATGCTGCATCATCTGATTTGCAGCCAGTTCTGATGAGGTGAAGGAAAGTCCTTTTTGTAGGAAATAGCCCTGTAAATGTAGATGATAGGAATGCATAAAAAATTTCTCTTTACAGTTCTATTTGAGTATCTTAGGCATCTTATGCTTACCTAAATGGGAGAAGAAACAAGATTTTGGAATGTTATAATGCAGAAATGCGTGATCTAATTTTAGTTCCTGATGACAGCTTGCACCACAAGCTAATTGTTGGAATTCTTATAGAGTTAATTTTTCTTGTTTCAGAGTAGATTGGACCGTTGTATTATAAGTTTAAAGATGGTGCCTGTAGGTAGACTATTTTAGAATCTCATGTCTGAAGTTGGCATCATCTCTGTCATCATCTTAACCCTTGTTTTGCTCTGCATGGCATCTTTACATGCTGGTAAGTATGTCATGTGCTCCATTCTGTCATGCGTAAACATTGAGAAAGAGCTGATGACTACATATTAGAGGTGGGAAAAGAATTAAAATTGTGTTATTTATAATAGTTATTATTACTTTGAAGAAAGAAGAGCTTGAACAGAGGTATCCATGTTAAATAGGTAGTTGATTATTGACAGTTTATATCACATTTTAAGGATTTTCTGAGTAAGTTAGGTTTCATTTTATGTGCTGTAGATGTTTAAGGTTTTGTATTGGATGAACAATACAATGTCTGAGTATAATATGGACACTGGCTGATATTATTGCACTCCATTCTGTAGCTTACAATTATAAACCTTTAACTTAAAGCATCTATACTGTCAGATTGCAAGAGAGGTTTTGGATGCAGCTGCTCGGATGATTCGTCCTGGTGTCACAACGGATGAAATTGATCAAGTAGTTCATGAGGCAACTATTGCTGCTGGTTTGCATTCTATGCTGGTTTTTTTTTATTTTTTTTTATTGTTAATATGTTTTTGATATCTGCAAGATGCATAATGTGGTGGATTTTATTATCATAAACATTTTTATTGCTAGTTTCTGTGCCTCCTTGCAGTAGTTGTAGTAACTTTGGGTCACACCATAATGATAGGTTTCTTTATTATTGTTGAAACTTCATTTTCTTAATTGGTGCATAGGTTGAATAAGATTTGCTGATTAAATGAGCAGATCTATTTTCAGTGGGATTAGTTTACATTTTATAGTTGCATTTTGCTTGTTTGTTTGTATTAAAATTCATCAAGTTTTTGATTCATGGCATTGTCTATTTTTGGTCATTATGACTTGTAACCGGTTTTGCTAAGCATTTATGAACTTTACCTCCCTGCAGGAGGATATCCTTCTCCTCTCAATTATCATTTCTTCCCAAAGTCTTGCTGCACGTAAGTACTTCTTTTGTGTATAGTTTTACCAATGTGAATGGGAATCTAGCATATTGATCAACTGAATGTATTTATCTTTTTCATGCAGGTCAGTTAATGAAGTAATCTGTCACGGAATTCCTGATGCCAGGTAAGTCTTAAAACATCTGAGGAAAAGCATCTTTTTTTCTGAGGATTTAATAGAGGTTGTTTATTGTTTAATATTACTTCACTTTTGCCAACTCTTTATCGGTATTGTTCCCCTAGTTTCTTTCTGTCTTATGTACTTCATTTTTCAAACATCCCTTGTACTATTTCATGACATCTGAGGGACCTGATAAACCTAATTTGTTCAAATTGCTCAGGAAATTAGAGGATGGTGACATAGTAAATATTGACGTGACTGTGTACTATAAAGGCGTCCATGGTATATAGTTCTAAACCTATTTGGAAAACGAATTCAAGTATTTCCTGGAAGATCCTTGATTGACAAATGGTCGATTCAATTATGTAGGTGATTTGAATGAAACATATTTTGTGGGAAATGTTGATGAAGCATCTCGGCAGTTGGTCCAATGTACATATGAGTGCTTGGAAAAAGCAATATCTTTAGGTATGTGTTGGGCCTAACCAATTTGTTTTTTTAGGTATCTACTATTTTGCTGGATTTGCCCGGGTTCTTCTGATTTAAGTATTCACCCAACAACTTTCATCATTGTATGGATGGTTTTAGGACCAAACTTTGACTGTTTCTGTTGTCTTAAATTTTAGTGAAACCTGGGTTGCGATTTCGTGAAATTGGGGAAGTCATTAACCGTCATGCTTCAATGTCAGGATTCTCTGTGGTAATGTGTGAACTTTTGGTTTATGCTTAAAAGTTATTTCTACTTTGTCAATATGGTAAACATATTTAGTATTTTATTTTATTTTTTTGTTTTGCTAAAACAGGTGAAATCATATTGTGGTCATGGTATTGGAGAGCTGTTTCATTGTGCACCAAACATTCCCCATTATTCAAGTATTATGCCATGCTTTAAAACCCTATATTCAAGTATTAGTAGTAGAGGAAAACAGTGAAGTACCCTAATTGGGAAAGAGTTCAAAGACCACTTTGTTCAAGGTAATTATTGCATCTGAGTTGTTTGCCTTGATCTGGGCAGGAAATAAAGCTGTTGGTGTGATGAAAGCTGGACAGACCTTTACAATTGAACCAATGATTAATGCTGGTACTTCTTTGACTCGTTTAAATTATTGAACCTATCAGACAAACACTGGTTAGCTTGCTTGCTATATTAAATCTGTTTCCTTAATAGGGTTTTGGCGTGATCGAATGTGGCCCGACGGTTGGACTGCTGTTACAGCAGATGGCAAACGCAGTGCTCAGTTTGAACACACACTTTTGGTAACTGCACATCTATCATATCTTCTTTCATGTTTTCTACCTGTTGTAACTGTAATTATTGTATGATGTACATTTATGATATAGTTGTATACTGGATTTAGAGATGACAATTTCTACAATTTAGTTGGGGCAGAGCCCCAATCCATCTTTTTTGCGTTGATTTGGTATCCAGTTAATTCAGTTTGTCTGGGAACAGGGTAAAATATCCAACCTAACACAGGTTTGGAGAACAATGGATCACAATAACATATGCCTGGCTTGATTTGATTACACAGCAGGTAGCTACTTTAATTTGCCTGCCCTTGAAATAGTGGCATGAATTAATATGCCCAACTTTAATTGATACAAAGCTTTGGGCTCTCTCCTGGGTGCTTTGAGTCCTACATTTGCCCACACCCCTTTATCACTGCTGTGCTGAGGGAATACCATTGGTGATTTGTATTGAATTAGATTGAGATGTCTTCTGAGTGTTTGACAGATCCATTAAGGAAAGTGTGAGTGCATATCATGGGAAGCCTAACAATTCTCTACTGTGTAAGGCTGTAAAATTTTGATCAAATATCTGGATTATGTTAAAAAAACTGCATGAGGATCTAGAATTGTGTGCTACTTCCACCGTGTGTGTTGGAGGATTGTCTCTTTTACATGTAAAATATGCTTGGACCCATCAGTTCTTGCGAGATTGCTGCTGCCCATTTTGGATGAGTCCTGTATCATATGCTGCAGAAAATTGGTAACCAATTCATGTTATATCAATCTTTTAATAAATTTGCTCTCCATGCAGGTCACTGAAACAGGTGTTGAAGTTCTCACTGCGAGGCTGCCCTCATCTCCCAACATGTTTCCTTGGCTAAGTGCATAGTTGTTCACTCCGTCCTACAGAAGCAGTGCACAAGAAGTCAATCATTACTGTGCAACCAATTTACAGATTGTAAACTGTTGTGTGAGAATTTACCAGCCTTTCCGTTTTTGTTGAACGAAGACCATGTTTGTAATTTATGTGATGATTTGTTATTCAATTTTGAACTGAGGTGCGGTCTGTGAGCAGACCTATGTCAAGAATAATTGTGATAATATTTGTCAAACGTCGTTATAAATTCTTAACATGACGGATTTCTGCGGGAGGCCTGATTCAGACAAGCTGTGGCTCTTTAAGCATCCCAATGTGCCATCACTTTCATAGCTATAAAGGCATCCTTCTGATGAATAAAGTTGACACGGGTGGCCACCTGAGTAAGGTTTATGGTAGAACTTGCTTCTTGAATTCTCTCTTTCAGACTATTGTTCTAGAAAATTGCAGTCAAGCAATGAATTGGGCGGCCTATTGACCTACTGGTCTAGCTCTATTGCCGAAGAAAATAGTCATCGTCTATGGTTCCTTTCTCGTCTTTAAGTGTTAAAAGGGGTCTGGTTGAAGCAGGGGTTACTAAATGTGAATTGGTAAGCTGCTAGTGCTAGCTGCCCCCATGAGAACGAAATATCATCTACGAAGAAGACGCATCGGTTTAGAGTAGAAGACAACGTTTTTCCTAATCGAAACCACACGTGATAACACTTTAATCAATAACGGAGCCCCACTGTTATTTATCGAAGTATTCAACAAAGTATATAATAGATTTCTGGTGAGAGAGAGAGAGAGAGAGAGAGAGTACAATTGATCGGATATCGTCAACAGACGAGGGATTCGTAACACGACCATTGGAAATGGTGTCGTCCAAGAGAGACGAGACGGGCTTCCATTCTTGCAAGAAGTGAAAAAAATCTTCTGTGTTGAAAGATTGTTCCATTGTTACTTGAAGTGTGGAGGCATTTTACCTTAAGTTTTAGGGTTTTAGATTTATAAACTTTAAAACCGACCGGAAAAATCACGAAGGGAATCTCGGAATCGAATCGGGATCTTTCAGGTTAAGGCCAGAGAAAATGAAAAACAAAAAACGATAACATTTTCGTTGGTGCAAAACGAAAAATTAATATTCCGTTGCCGGGAATCGAACCCGGGTCTTTCGGGTGAGAGCCGAATATCCTGACCAACTAGACTACAACGGATTAAATACAAAGCGATTTTGTTAACTGGTATTTTTAGCTGATTAGTTATAGATGTGGCATAGTCTCACAAGGATTTATTAAACATGTGCAAATTCGTAAGGATATAGAGCACAAAACTTAATGTTCACATGCCATGATTTAAACATACTGATATATTTATATTACATTTAACAAATTGACCCAACAAATAATAACGAGTATGATCCACAAAGAGCAATCTAAATTACATCTTCAAAAGATTTGCCTTACGGCTTTTTGGCGGCACTCGCACGATATCTTGCGGCATAGCGACGAAACAACGCCAGGGCATTGCTGGTGACTTGTGCGAGATTCAAGACTTTAGCTTTAGTCGTGGCCTTCAACTTACTCATGTTACGCACAGGAAACTCGTCAACACAAGTGGTCGCATCTGTTACGGCAGCACTAACCCAAGTTTCAACGTTGCTTACGTGCAAAAAGGAGTCATCGGTAACAGCACCTTGGGCTTTGCCTAAGCCACGGAGCTCTTTGATAGATTGGCTGAGTTGTTCTATACCGTTATTTATTTGTTGCTTGCAATCTTCCACTGTTTGGTACTCTGTAGCATTAATTGCCTTCAGTTCTTTAGCCACTTTCACAAGGTATGCCTTGGTGATCCGGGCTTTGTATAGGCTCACCGATAAGGCAATTTGCGTTAGTTCTTGCGGGCTCTTAAACGATGTCTTCTCTGCGAAGCCTGAGAGACAGTGGATACACAGGGCAGGAAAGCGGGTGGATCGGCATGATTCCTCAATGTAAGCCCTGGCCTGGGAACGTCTAGCAAAGGACGGTTCGACTGTGCCAATTATGCAATAAAGGGAGAGAAAGATTAGTAAGAAGACGCTGAGTTGAGCCATTGACTGTGATGCTTAATTGTCGAACGACTGAATTGAACACAAACAGTGATCTTAGTTTATACAAAAATGTTATGGGTTGAGAAGTTTATATAGAAACAGACTGTCACATGTTCAAGTTCCTTGAATTGATGTACTGTATCTTGCACTTTATACATGGATTAAGATCAGGTCACTGCATGATTACAAATATTTTATTTGCAGCTGTCGGTCAAATTTAATAAACCTAGCACTCCAGTATGCATTATTTATCGTGCAAGCCCAATTTTGAAATGGCAGATCCTAATGCCTAGACAACGGTTAGCTGTAACAGTTCCCGAAAGACAGCACGCGGGATTTATTATTCAACGTTCGGGATGAAGCGCAGAATAGAAAAAGATAAAGAGATTTGAGATGAGGGCAATCAGCGGTGTCCACGGGGAGTGAGATTTTGGACATGCACTAGTTGGCCAACATGATCCCTGAAACAAGGTTAACAGAACATGGAGAATTCTATAGTTTAAAGCAAAATTTTGACCTCTCATCAATCATGTGAAATCTTGGAATATATTGTACTTGAATCGGCTCAAGCACGTGCAATCTTTTCCTAGTCCAACATATTATTACTCGTACTCAAGATGTTCTAGAGGTAATATAAGAGTCTCCCACTGTCGGGTCTAATGCAAGTAAGAATGTTTCTTCCATAGGCAGGCTCCAAAGTTTGTAATCCACGAGAGCATTGTGCGTAAGTTGCAAAAACTAACCTGACAGGCTTTCTAGGCCTTTCCTTCAAAGCACAACAAAATCAAGACAATTCTGAACGAAGCCTAAGCAAACATGGACACGAATAGCTTCAATCAGCTTGGTGGATCTGTTCTGATATTGACAACTAGCCTTCTTTGTTCTAAAGCTATATGAAAAAGAATGCGCAATTAGACCAAGAGAATTTGTGCAAGGCAAATAACTATCTCACAGAGAGAGAACAAGTCATTTCATCTTAAACAACCAGAAATTATATCACAGATAATATATTGTACAACAAGAAGAACGACACATATATCAAGGATAAGCAACACATATTTAAACACATGAAATAGAAATTTGAAAGGAAATTTACACATATTTTAGCGGGTATTATTCAGCAACTTTCATGCCTGAGAGATAAACTCGGCTCTGAATCACGCTACCTCCAATACAGAAACCAGGCATGACCAAGAGGCCAACTGTGGGCTTCTGATCATTTTCATCCATTATCAAGTTCTTAACTACACTCTCCATGTAAACCTCTGAGAACTCACTACCTCTATTAACCTTAAACACCTTAACATTAGGCTCAAACGAATAAGCTAGCCTGTGCAAAAGCCAGATTGACTTAGCCAGTTTTAGAAAGGCCTGGTAGAATGGAGTTCTTGGATGTCCCCCACCCATTACATAGTTCCGCTGATCTAAATTTCCAAAGAACGAGGCCTCCATCTTTGGATGTACAACCACCAGGTACTTGCTCCTGCAAAATTTCCCAAAAATAGAATCCGGGTTTTGACCCAACATGTCTAATGGATCCATCTCCCTTAGAGCAAGAAACTGGTGGAAGAAACTCTCTTTAGTAATGACCAAGTTGTCTGACTTAACAGAGAAGCTTTCCTGCTGAAACCCACCGAACATTCTTTGGCAGATATGGGACTCAAATGCATATTTCTTGTGCGCTCTCTTTGCATAAACAACATCAGGTTCAATAGAATTAGCTGCAGCATCAAGGTCCCATCCAGCTGCTTTCATCATGTTGATCACTGGTTTAGAAAAATCATGAATAGCTTTGTAAGCAGCTTCAACAGTTTGGATAAAGAGATCAGATGTTAGATCCACATGAAAAAACCCATTTTCATCTCCAGATCCCCCTGACTCTTTGGTTGACAAGCCCCTAAGCTTGAGATTCTTTTCCAATTTCATTCGCTTCTGGTTTGCCTCCTCAATATGCTGCTGCAACTGAAGAATCTCAGAATCTTTATTTTGAATTTCAGATTGGAACTTCTTCACCATAACCTCATAGGTTTTCAGCAGGCTCTGTTGTTCCTGGATCTCTGCAGCTAAGCGAGAATCCTGAGGCGAAACACATGCCGGTTTAGGGTTGTTTTCCCTGTAAAAATGCTTGAGTTCAGACAGGTTCTTCAACTCAGAAATTACAAGTTTATCAGCAGCATGGATTTTATCAGGGTCATAGGGAGTATGAGCAGACTGGAGTTGGATGTAAGCCGACTTCAATGAGGAGATGTTTGTAAATATCTTGGACACCAGGGCTTCAAGAGCTTCCGGATTCTGATTCATGGCCTCTTCCATGGGTTGGGGGTGAACTTTTTGGCTGTTGCTCTCACGAAGTTGGTTATCTTTCACCACAGAAGGTAGCATAGCTACTACCAAGAAAGGGGTGGTTAGATTGGATTCCTTAAGGACAAAAAGCAATACAGATAAATCTGCAATCTACCACAATTACGAAGTTTGCAGATATGAGACAAGAATGCTTGATCCAAAATAAAATACGATAACAACATATAAAAATCCAGTTTTTGTATTTAGAGTTAACAAACTTTATATCAGTAATGGTTTTAAAAAGATTTGTGTAGCATTGTTCGCAAGTACAAATCAAATCCAAACTAAAAGATGTTTAAGCTTTTAGAGTTGCAAAAGGAGCTGGATCAATCTCGCCAATATATTCAAGCTTCATACACCAAATTTACTTAGATAAACGACAAGAATATTTCCGAAATGAATGCCAAAAGATATGAATTTCCAGTAATTGACAACATTTCATGTTCATACGCTGATAACCAAATAACTTAAAATAGAAAAATCCATAACAATTTAATAAGCACCAGGTGCAGTAAACACAGTAGAAACCAAGGACTGTCATTCATAAACAAATGGAAAAAAAAAGTTTTCTGGTATTCTCTGGCTTAGATACATTTCACACGCACTTGAAAATCCACATTTTCTAGTTTCAATTTCTATTACATGGAGACTTTGATGTTAGTTCCCAATACAAACATTAGCATCATAGTTACAGCAAGCAATCTTAAGAAAACATATGCAGAGCACAGTTTCCATAACTGGTAACAGGCTTTTAAGGGGCACAGTGTGGAATTGCAATGAAATTCGAACCCTCAAGGAACTTAGCAAACTTAAGAGAGCAAGCATAATGTCCGTCAATGGAGAATTGAGCACCCTCATTTCAAAAACAAAAATTCTCAGTAATCATTTTTGCAGTTGAAGCACTTAAGTTCCAATTCTTAATAAAATACAATGTGATAGGTACAGAAAGAAAACCACTAAATCAGATAGACAAAAGCAACATACTGACGGAGATTGCAATCCAATCCCAGAGTGAGTCCAACAAACATAATAACCCTGCAACTCTGTTACAATCGAATAATAAATTAAAAATCATCGTGGATCTCTACCACTGCCACAATGCTCAAGTACAATTCCACAAAAAATCAATGACAAGATCTCAGAATTCAAATGACATCCTTTTCAACAGAGAACACCTAAATCAACTCAGCTGTAGTTCATTACTCACATACATAGAAGAAAACAATCAAACATGACAGTGAAAATGCACAATCAAATACGCCTGATTCGAAAAATTCTGCATATAAAGACAGCATTGAGGCAAGATCATTAAGCTAGATCTTCCGTTTGTTTACAACGAAAATGCAAAGGATGTAAAGAATATCAAACAGCGCATCTAAAAGTTTACATTATTTTGAGGCCTCGAATGACAAAGACTCATACATTCAATTGAATCCATCACACTACAGTTATCTAACAAAATTATTCGCACTTACTTCCGTCGGTTGTCTGAGTAACCAAACAGGATCTGCGATGGAAAAATTACCTTATCGGAGACGTTGCCAGAATATCACCGGAAGAGAGGAGAACATTAGAACACTAACACTCGAAGAGAGAGGACAGGAATTGACATAGAAATTTGGGCCAAGTTAAAGCCAACCTGAGAAAGTAAACCCTAAACGGATATCATTTGCTATTATTATTTGTTCTGTTATCTAGTACAGTACTTTTTATTTTAAATTTTCCTGTCCTCTTATTATTTATTTATTTTTTTAATAAATCAATGCATTAATTTAATTTTAAAAGAAAATTAATAAATTTATTTATTTTATTAATTAAATAATTTTATTATATTAAATATAATAATATAATAATTTTTTATTTTATTATATTAATTATGTTAATTTAATAATACTATTTTCCATAATTTTTTTTTATTAAGTTAAAAGGTCAGAATCCTACAATTAATACGAAGCATGCTTAAAGAAGATGCTTTGAAAGTGTCTAATACATTTCATAATTACTAATGAGTATTTTAAGTTTCGTAATGAAAAACATTTATAATTAAACAATTTTGAAATTAAAATACGGAAATGAAAAAAAAAATAAAAATTAGGGGGAAAGAATGCGTCATGCAAATGGCCGCTGGGTGTTTTTCTGGACTGAAAGAATTGGATATTTTCCTATCTCCTTACCAACTTCAAAAACTCCATTAACTCTCCTCACAACTCAATAAGTTGAATTGACTAATAAGGCCTATTGCGAAGCCATAGCAGAAGAAGGCCAAGGAAGCAGAAGCGACAAGGCTTCGACTGTTAAGGGTCATTCAGCCACAGTAAGGATTATCAGCGTACTCTAAGCAGATTTTATCTTTCGATTACGGAATCTAATAAAGGAAATGACATACATGAGTGGGTGGGTGGTTGGCAAAACTCGCGAGGTACCGCGTTTGGTTGTCAAGCGTTGCAATTTAGATTTGTGTTTGCTGTTTTCTCTTTACTCGGCTTAGCATTTTTATGCCATGCTATGAAGTGTTACCACCATGGGATTTATGTTAATTAAAATCAAGGGATTCCCAATGGCGTGGTTTCGTTGATAGTGATATGCCCCTTTTACATTGTTTTTCCAGGTGTTTGCTTTTGTACTGGTTGGTTTATTTTCATTAGTGAATAGCTATTTGCAGGTTCCTTTATGACAATGGCAACTACAATTTCACTGCCCAAGTATACCCGAAGTACTAAACTTTTGCTTCCAGCTTCAAAGTTTGTGAGATCAAGAACTGCGGTTTTGCTCCTGGCAGCTTGCTTTCACAAAACTGCTTATACCTTTGGCAAGGCGTTTTATTCTCAGCGCTATATCGTCCATGAATCTCGACCTTATTTGGTCAGCAATCTCAAGTAAGTGTTCACAACTATTGATGCTAATGGTTTATACTGCTTGTGTCTGGATAATTTCTACAGCTATTGATGCTAATGGTTCATAGTGCTTGTGTCTGGATAGTTTCTACAGCTATTGATGCTTATGGTTCATGCTGTTTTTGTCTGGATAATTTATGGGATATATAGTGAATCGTCATCTGTGGTCAATGTTTTTGCTGAAAGATTTTGCTTGACAGTTTACCGTGATGTGGTTGTGTTATTCAACGTTGTGAGGAGCTTGAACATTGTTAGATTTTACGTCTTAGCTGTCGAGTAACTTTTGGCATCTGAACATAGGCAGTTTACTGTTACAATGACAATTTAGATCCTCAATTGCAAGTTTGCTGCTAAACATCTTCCTCTGACCCTCCAGCGTGAGGTAACACACAGAAGCAGACACAGACACATAGGTAACCTTTGATCAAGGATAAATGATATTTATCTTAAACACATTTACTGCATCATAAACACTATTTAGAGAACAGGGTCTCTATATAGCAGAAGCTTTTTCTGCTTCACGGTGGATGCTGCAAATTAGTTGGATAGAATCTTAATTTGTCCTTCTGGAATGAGGACACATTCAGTTAGGTGCATACTAGACAGAATTTAGCTGCTCCTCATACGGAACAGGCATCTCTTCTTGTGTTAGCAGAAGTGGCAGTAGTTTTGTCATTTTGATGTTTTCAACTGTTCTCTAATTTCAATTGCATCACAGGAAAATGTCCTGGCCTATTGGGAGCAGTGTAGATGACAGAGGATTTGATCCTTCTTCCGCAGATAGCAGTAATGGCAGGACTCGATTAATTAAAGCCATCCAAGCTTTTCAAACCATATTGGGTGCAAGAATTCAGGAGATAAGGAAAGATCTTCCAATGAAGTTACTCTTTTTCTTGGCTGGATTTTATTTTGCGACTGCCTTTGCCACGGTTACTGGGCAAACAGGCGACTGGGACATTCTGTCTGCTGCCTTCGCTGTTCTAGCTGTGGAGGGAATTGGGGCGTTGATGTATAGGGCTTCTCTTAATTTACTTAGCAGGATTAGGAATCTGATCACCATGTTTAACTATTGGAAGGCTGGGCTTTGCCTCGGCCTTTTCTTGGATTCTTTCAAGTATGAAATAGATAACATTATTGGTTCTAGCAACCCTTGAATTTTGAAATAGGTATCTTTCACATATTCTTGTAACCATTGGCCCTTCCAAGTGCGGTTGACTGATGTTTTATGTGGTTGCATCCAACCACGCATGCTTTGTGTGGGCAAGGACTTTGAGTGTTCATTAGCAAGCTATATTACAAACTGAAGGTCCTGCAGAGTCGATCAAGACGCAGGGGAAGTAAGACAAAGCACGATGACATGATTCAACAAATGATGGTCTGGTACTCTTAGACAAAGCTGGGTGACCGTACGAAGATTTTGCAATCTGCTTTAGATTGAACGAAACTTATGATATGATGCAGTGCAAGTCTCCTCTCAGCTCTGATTATTTCCAAAGTTCATATACTGCTGAGATGTTTTGATGTTGCAAACGCATTTCACACAAAACGCGTACGGTCAATCTTGAGTATTGACCTAATTCTGGGGAAGAAAAGGGAAAACTGTTGTCAACTCCAATGTGCGTTGCAACTTTTCCATTTATAATGTTGTTAACCATGTTCATCTTGCATTCATAGCCTAAATTAGAGGATATCAACAGCTTTACTCGCTATTGGGCAGGAAGAGCACTGATAGTCTTTGCTACTTCTTTGGTTCATCAGTTATCACAAGATAGAATGAAATGAGATGGGTTATTATTCAAATATGATCATATCAAATGTCAAGAGAGTGGTACACAGTTGAATTTTATTTTTACATCGGAAAGAATGAATAACATCACAGACATACTGAGGTTGATATATTTTGTAATTACGGGTAGGACCTCCAAAATCTGAAATTTCTCATTATAAACATATAAGAGTATAAAATATTTACCAGGTGTTGTATAATGTATCAGCCAAATATGATTAAGATTACTCCTGCTATGTTTGTGCACATTATCCAAGCATAAACATAACTGTGCAATCAAGTGTCCACATTAGGACCTGGATATGCTGGTAGGCTCATAATCCGCTTGTCTAACACAGGGCCTCCCACAGTGAAATGATAAAGGCTCTGGAAGTTTGATCCTCTCAACCCAAGAAGTTCATGCACTGTAAAGAGACACAAATTCAAGATTATACTTGAGAGAGGTAAAACATAAGCAATGATACCATGATGGTAAGTACAAGATATTCATGGTTACACTGTTAAAATTTCAAGTTTTGTGTTCAACTGTTGATTTCAAGTTTTGTGTTAAATGCTTCAAATTTTTTATTATTTTAAAATTATGGTTTCAACTTTCGTGTTAGAGTTTTATGTTAAAATTTCAAAAGTGTTTAAGTTTAACATTTTATTAATGTGCATTAGCAAATCTCTAAAAGTGGTTGTTTCATATTATAAAAGTAACAATATGTCCCATCTAATGAATAAAGGCATTTTGCGATGACAAAATATATAGTTGCTTATCAATTATCATGGATAACAAAAAAAACCCATAAGCAGCTAACACAAAGGAAACCCGACAAACTGAGATTTCTTAAAATGGGAACTCACAATTCTTCAATTGATGAACGTTTCACGCCACCATTGCTATGAGGTCACAAGCCTCACTAACTCTTTAAACCACTCTGACTTCTAAATAACTTTATCTTCTATATTTTCCAGTTATCACTTCTCAAATTCAAAAAACATCTTCAAGAAGTTATTGTTTACTTCATGCCTTACACCTTTTTTTTCCTCACGGGAATTAGTTAGTGCTCAATTGAATTCTTAAGTTTTACGATTACCTTACTTATGATAGTCTTATTTGGGCCCTAATGTTGCTACATTATAAGGGTTTACAATCTGAAGTCTGCTTCCTGGACTACAGCAATTTCATGCACATTCCATGAGATATTCAAAAGAAGAAAGGGAAATACAATTAGTCAGGAATACTAAGATACATGCATAATTATTATTGGAACTGAGCCAAAGAGAACAAGAACATACCAGGATCATCAAAGAAGCAACCGATTCCGGTTGCAGATATGTCAACAGCGTGTGCCTCAAGATACAACACCTGGCCAAGAACTCCGGTCTCCCAAAACAATCGTGGATACATCCAAACATTCTTGTTACGCAATGTAGGCTCAAAATGAGCCACCATACCAAGGCTAAAGCAGCCATCACTGGCTATATCCTGTATTTAATTTAATGAGAAAATATTTAATGACTGAGAAATTTACGCTCGTACTCTGGTTACAGCAGTTTTTATGCTTAGAGCTTGTTGCAGCATATTTTTTGACTGCTAATGAACAGTGGACAGTTGTTTCATGTGAAAAATCATTGGCATGTCAGTTCAGCATAGCATCTTTAATGAATGCAATTCTTTAAACTACACTGATGAGTGTTCAATTCATCCCAATCCATTTCTGTAGTAGTTTTCCCAATCCTATGTTCATTTACTAGCAATATAGTTAAGCACCCTCAGCTGGCTAATAATAACATAAGCACATATTGCACAATTCCCTAAATTTTGACTAATATATGCAAATCAAACAAATAATAGAAACAGAATCATATAAAGATTCGACAAACCTGATGGCATGAAAGCCCTTTGGCCAGCCGCTGACAATCACCCCTAGCAAGTTCATATAAAGGTAGATCAGACGGACACCCCTCTGGTTTCTCCCACACAAAATCAGATCTCATAGCTTTCCTTAATTCCTCCAAATGGTCCTCATTCCTGACCAAGAAATACAAACCCTTTGGCAATCCTTCCACTCTATGAACAAACAAAGCAGCGTGCACCTCGGCATCCCAAGAAAGAACCCGAAATGGCAATGCAAATTGCCTCTTCTGCTTCTCTCCGCTGCCAGAACCCGAGGGAAGACAATGTAAAAGTATTTGATAAAATGTTTCTCTATCAATTGCAATCACTCCATCCATGTCAACTGCGCTCCTTCTTTTCCTAACGGTTTCTCTGGCTGTAAAACTCTTGTAACAGCTATCATTAATAACCCCACTGCTATAAAACTGATCAACTCCGAATTCATTTCCTATTGTTAATGGTTTCTTGACTACTTCAGCGGTTCTGTAAATTATATCCCAACAAAAATGCTCTTTGCTTAGCAAATTTGGTTTCCCTTCCCAATCCAAAGCTGAAAATCCCTTCATTAATGAACTCAATTTTTCATAATTCACATCAAATTCATTAATCCCAGATGGAAAAACGACAAGAACACAATCTGGGTGCTCGAATTCCATCTCTGGAATCCTCCCTTTCACAGGTTTTGATGGAATTTCAAATTCGGGGAAAATATCAAGTCCCATTAATTTATCCAATTCTTTATACCCCAAACCATCCAGAATCTTCACATCCCAACCAAGTCCAGCCGCAGCCATTGCAACAGCCGCGATAGCATGGCCGACATCGTGATTACAGTACCTAAACGCGCGCTCTCCATATTTCCATGCCTCGCGCCAAAAAATTGAAGAAAACCCTATAAGAAACGAATTTTTGGGTAAGAATTTGTTAAAAAAATCAAACTCAGATGGGATTTTGGCTCTAAGTTCCAAAGCATGCTCTTTCGGTGCGTAATGCGCAACAAACGGCGAGTCGCAAAGCAAGTCAATAGCAGGGGCGATTATATATGACTCAGTCGGGTGTAAATTGCCACTACTCGGGTTGACACGAAGAGACCAAGTGGAGAAACCGGTGGTTTTCCAGGCAGATAGAGCCAGAGAGTCGTAAAAGAGTTGAGAAATTGAAGACACAGTGACTGGTTTAGGAGGAGGAAGCAATGTAAACAGAGAAGAGTACAAAGGGCCATTATCGTGGTTACCAGAAGAGGA
Source organism: Swietenia macrophylla (assembly GCA_032401905.1). Classification (NCBI taxonomy): domain Eukaryota; kingdom Viridiplantae; phylum Streptophyta; class Magnoliopsida; order Sapindales; family Meliaceae; genus Swietenia; species Swietenia macrophylla. Next base: position 8,846,495 of record CP135559.1, on the reverse strand, counting down.
TGATGGAGTTTGGTTTTGATTACCTGTAGGAAAGTGTAAAAGAGGAAGGAGAGGAGCAGAAACGTAACGGCGAAATGGGTTGGGTTGATTGGCCCAGTCGAGTCCGCGAGGTCCACGTGCGTAGTTTGTGAAGGAATGTTTGGTCTGGTTATGATATTTTAGAACTTGGGAAAGTTTCTGAAGGTCTGTGCTTTCTGGGTTTTTCCCTTCTTTTGGATTGGCTTTAATCGGTGACGGTGATGAAGAGAAAGACATGGCGGGTATTATTATTCTTTTGCAAGGGCGGAGCACGGCGGCTGAAGGAAGAAAGTGGAAATGGAAACACGCAGGGCTCAGAGGGAAAGAAAAACTCGACGCAAGGTGTGGCATTTTTGAGATTCTGTTATATTATTCTTCCGGTCATTTCTGTGCCATTGTAGCATCTTCTAGACTTTCACAGTGCGATGAGAAGCAGACTGCTCAAATATTTTTATAATTTGTTCCCTATCCTCCAATGACTGCGGAGTATTGTTCACTTTGGATGCTGAATACACCCATCTCATTTATAAGTACACTCAGAAAGAACTGGGTGCATAGGCCATTTGTGCAATTCACGTTGGCCCAGAAAACAAGAATATACATTTGGCCCATGAGTCAAATTTTTGCTACACGTCACGGGTTTCACTAAGAATCGCGTGACGTCAGTTTCCACTCCGGGATTGTTTGTTTTGTCTGATTTGCCCGGTGACTCAGCCAATAACGACACAGATTTCAGCATTATCTCCCCGATTGACTCTGTTGCGGCCAGCCCCTTCTAATTTTCGCAAGGGCAGTCCCTGATCAACCCTATGGACAATATTACCCTCATTAAACGGGTTAAACTCCGAAATTGGAGACTCTGACTAGGGCGAATAAGCTGCAACAGTTAAAACTAATATGTCTTTTCGTCAAACGATGCCAATAAAAAGCAGGAGTGCCCCTGTTCGTAACCGGCATGCAGCCAGCTACCATGGTGTGCGGGATAGAAAAGGTTCTCGTGTTTCCTTTCCCTTAAAATAGCGCCAACTCAATCCTCTCCTTCTACTCTCTCGATTGCTCAATTGATTATCTGCGGGCTGCGTATTATTTTCCGGCGTCGTTTCTCTCTGTGGTACAATAATATCACTCTCGCATCAATTTACGTTTCTATCGTAACATGAACTCAAAATTAAATGGGTTATGATTCGGCAGATATGTCATCAATGATAGGGAAAAGAGGAATTCATTACTTGCAGAAATTGAAGGCTGCAAATATCCCATCTGCTTTGATAGAGAAGGGACAGAATCGTGTTATAGATGCTTCTCTTACACTTATTCGTGAAAGGGCGAAGCTTAAAGTATAATCTCCATTTTATTTTAATTTTGCATTACTATGTGATTGATCGTTGTTTTGAGCATTAACTAGACAAGGAAATAAATTATATGCAGGGAGAACTTGTGCGTGCTCTGGGTGGTGCTGTGGCGTCGACGTCTCTTCTTGGAGTTCCGTTGGGACATAACTCATCATTTCTTCAGGGGCCGGCTTTTGCTCCCCCTCGTATCAGAGAGGCTATTTGGTGCGGTAGCACTAATTCAACAACTGAAGAAGGTACATCCCCTGCAGTTCATTCTCCAAGAATTTCTTGAGATTGGAGGAGTCAGCATTTTAGTATCTTTACTCTCTTTTTCATGTTTGGTTTGTGATATGCAGGTAAAGAATTGAATGACCCGCGGGTGCTGACAGATGTCGGTGATGTCCCTGTTCAAGAAATACGAGATTGTGGGGTTGATGATGATAGATTGATGAATGTGATAAGTGAGTCTGTAAAGGTAGTTATGGAAGAGGTGAGTTTTCTATTTTCTTTTTTATTTTTTGTGAGCTTTTGATTTCAATGATTATCAGTTTGACTAATTCTATTAGAAAAACTGAAGATTAACAAGCACACAAACTTTCAGCTGTGATGTATCTTGGAAATCAAGTACTGAAATCTGGTTATGCAAAATGCTTACTCGTAGTTTAAGCTAATGTTTTCATGTTGGATATTCTTTTTGTTATGAGAATCAGTCTTCGTCCCTCCTTTTTGGGAGTTAAAATATCATGGACCTGCTGTGCTTTTAAGCAACACGTGGGATTTTTCTTTTCTTTTTTTTTTTTTTTTGTTTGGTCTGGGCTTTCCCTTGATGTTTTTCTGCAGTATCTCGATGTCTAAGTCAATATTTTAGCAATTTTCTGCTTTCTATAAAGCTTTGTCTTCGTTTAGGCTTCTTTTATGACAATTTGACCTGAATGAAACAGGTTTGTACTGACCAAGAAAATATGTTGTGTCTGGCTACCTTATAGTTTAAACAGATAAAACTCAACACTTACAAAGTTTATACTCTCTCAGGATCCTTTGCGTCCATTAGTTTTAGGTGGTGACCACTCTATATCTTATCCTGTTGTACGAGCAGTCTCCGAGAAGCTTGGAGGACCTGTGGATGTTCTTCATCTGGATGCCCATCCTGATATCTACCATGCCTTCGAGGGAAATAAATATTCACATGCATCATCTTTTGCCCGAATCATGGAAGGTGGTTATGCAAGGCGGTTGTTGCAGGTGACTTTGTCTTCTTCAATCGATTCATGTTTTTGCCTTTACATTCTCATTAATCTGATATCTTGATCAACTGCCATCTTACATATTCATATGTAAGGCCTGGTATTTTCTTACACCGTGAATAGTGACATCAACTGCTGATTGTTTAGGTTGGAATCAGATCGATAACAAGTGAAGGCCGAGAACAGGGCAAGAGGTTTGGAGTTGAGCAATATGAAATGCGAACCTTTTCAAGGGATTGCCACTTCTTGGAGAACCTGGTCTCTCTTTCTCCCTTCACTACACACACACATGCAATCACAATTACACACTTGTGCACTCATATATGTATGTATTTTTTCTTTTTCTTTTGTGCGTTAACTTTATTGTGTACATTCAAACAACTGCATTTTCATAGTATTGTAAATTGCTTAAGGAATGGAATAAATTGTTATAAGAAGCCTGTAAATTAATGAAAATTGTAAGAAAAAAGTGGGTATGTGGCCTATAGCATGAGTAAAATGTAAATATTTTTTCTTGCTGGTGGGCATAATACTGGCGAAATTTGTTCTCTTCTTATAGAAAGAACAGCTTGATTTCATCTGTCTTATGAACTTGTAACGCCAAGATTGATCAGAATGTAGTGCAACAGTCTTGGTTTTAGAGAGGTCTCAATTCTTGTGGTTTGATATTTATCCACTGTATCAATTCAAAGGCTTTTCTCATTCACTTCCTTTTCAGAAACTTGGGGAAGGCACAAAGGGTGTATATATCTCGCTAGATGTGGATTGTCTTGATCCTGCCTTTGCTCCTGGAGTATCTCACATAGAGCCTGGAGGTCTTTCATTCCGTGATGTTCTGAACATCCTCCACAATCTCCAAGCTGATGTTGTTGCTGCGGATGTGGTTGAGTTCAATCCGCAACGTGACACTGTTGATGGGATGACTGCAATGGTTGCTGCTAAGTTGGTACGGGAACTGACTGCAAAGATATCAAAATAATATATTTATTACCTCCGCATCCAACTCTTTGTATACCACCGTTTGTTGATGTTGTTAAAGATTTGACCCTTGTTCCATCCTATATCATCCGTGTTTGCCCAGGAATCACTCAAGGTATTTAACATCTACTTCCCAGGTAGTTCCTGATTCTTCAACAATCAACATGTCAATGTAATTGTATTCTAAATCAAATCTAAATAAAAATAGATCAAAATTATCAGGCTCAGTGAAGATTTCTACGATTTGCTTTGTGAAATCAGAATGTTAGTTGTTATAATTTGTTGCTATAATTTAACTACTGTAGACTGTAGTTTTAGCATGACTGTCGTTTAAAAGTTTTCGGAATAGACCTTCTACATCGGCTTTTCGTTCCTGTCACAAAGTACTGCTTAAGTCTATGTTGAGGAAAAGCAAGTAATTGTTGACTGCTTTAATATACAGGTTGGTAGTAGAGCAAACTACATAAATTCCATTTTATTAGAATTCTACTCAGCTGCAAGAGCTTATTACACAGCAACTAAATTCTACAGATCAAACCAGCATTATTTGATTATTTGAATTCCCATTTTAATGTTTTCTCACTTCATTTAACGTGCTCCATTTCATTTTTCCAATTATATACACTTATGACTCCTGGCACACACAACAAAAAGACCTAAATTCAGGGAAGTTGTATTAGCTGATAGAAAGAAAAATCTGTCCAAATGTTCATCATTCAGCTTAGGAGGAACCCAACCTGGCTTCCCATTCTTGGACTTGAATGCAATCACCATTGTCAAAATCATGCTACAAATATCGCTACCAACTGCCGTCGATGACATAGCCAAAGCAATCCCCGAGCTTTTCAATCCGTCTGGTGTTTGTGATGCGGAAAACTCCATTTATGTAATCTACACAAATGCTTCAGACACTCCTACTAGCACATATTATGGAGTCTGCCAGAAAATGCTTGCTTGAGCTTGTCTCCTCGCCATTCTTACTAGCATAGTTTAGCCTATGTTGTTCGATAATGCCTAGGATTATCATCACTATTACGACAATCGCCCGGCCTATTCCAATTCTGTGCAGTTCTCATGGAGCATTTTGACCGACAAAGGAGATACAGAGTTTGTCCTATAATAAGATGAAAAAAAATAGTGCTTATAATGTCAAATTATGTCATGAGAGGTAACAATTTAGATTATCGTGTTATATTCATGTTAAATTTTAATTGTGTTATATTTAATAATTGTGTTAAAAATTAAAAATTTTAATTCGATATAATTAATAAATAATTAAATAAATTATAATTGTATTATTTATATTAATTTTTTTAATATTTCAAATTCAAACTCAATAATCGTATTGTATTTACTTTTTTAATAATCATTTCATTTTATACTAACATAAATTTTCAAACTCATATCGAATTCGTGTCATTTAGTTACTTCTAATTGTCATTTTGGATGGAGGGACGTGAAAATTCTGAGATTTTTGTGTTCATGGCTGCTCTTTGCCTACCAAAGAGAGGAAGCATATGGATGAACGCCATGGAGGACATGATCGCACAAAGCCACACCGGTAATAACTCGAGTACACATTTCACTTCTTGAAACCTGGCTGATTGTGCAAAGTCGTCATGAATTTGGAGAAATCTACACAATATCATAACCTAACGTTGAACTTGCTTGAAACAATTTTAACTAATTGTTGGATACTAATTTATTGAAGATTCCCCACATCACAGAATATATCACGAAATCAAACCATGGATCTCATACGGTGTCGTTTGAGATTGTAATTGATAACCGTACCTGCGTGCACTAACGGTAGTCAAACTACGGTGTTTCACGGTCCTCAGACGAGCCAAACCTTGAAAGACAAGGCTGAAACGATGTCGTTACGAAGATCTCATCGAATCTTTATAATATCTTTCCGTTGTGCCACACAGCTAATCGTGCTCTAATGTCCTTGGATCCAAAACGATGTCTTTGTTACAGACGCTCTCGTCAAGAATTTCGCGCCTAAATATCCTCCAAAAACCCTCGTTTAGCTTTTCGCTCGTCTCTCTAAAATCATTCAAACCTTATGACCGACAAATAATAAGACACAGATGCTCGCCTCTCAAATTTTCTGCTCTTCTAAGCCGTGTTTACAGTTCAACGAATTTCGGCCAAGTCAAGATGAGTGCAAAGGAAGATTTAATTGTTCTCGGCATTGAAACCAGCTGCGATGACACCGCTGCTGCTGTTGTAAGTTGTTTCTGTGCTTTTCTTGATGGCTTTTTGTATTTCCTTTTAAGAGCCCGTCGAGGAAAAAGTTTTGTGATATTTTATGTTTCTCAGAAAATGCTATATTTGCTTTTGCATATCGGAGTTTGTTAGTTTTGTGATGTTTTTAATGGCTTTTCTTTATTTCTTGTTTATTGAGTGATTTTAGGTCAGAGGCAATGGTGAAATTCTCAGTCAAGTGGTGTCTTCTCAGGTAAAGCCTGTGTTTATTAGGTTGATTTTGATAGTTTGGCTTCACGTTCTTCTCGAAGTTGTTTTGGATTTTGGCGTATTATTTAGATATTTACGTTTGAGTCGCTATTTATGTTCTGAGGGTTTTCAAGGTCTGGATTAATTTAGTGGAGTGGCTTAGACCCCTTTCTTCTCTTGTCCTTCTATCCTCTATTGTCGATTAAGAGAAGGAAGCGAAGCAACCAACCTGTCATCGATAGAGCAGCAAACCTAATCGAAGGGGTAATTGCACATTATGAATTATTGCGTTGGGAGGTTTAAATGTTGAAATTAGTAGAATCAGTGGTTACAACGAAACTTGAATAAATATACATTTAGTTATTTGAATTCATTATCAAAACATCGAAATGGCTGCTATTGCAAATTCTCTGCGATAATGAAAACCAAAAAAATGAGGGTGATTCTGTCAAGTGTAACATTACTCATACTATGATTTTCTCAGTTAAATTGTGAAAGCTGTAAGTTTATGTACCATATGCTGATTTTTTACAGTGTTTACAATGTCAAGGCAGATCTGCTAGCTAAATATGGGGGTGTTGCTCCTAAAATGGCAGAAGAAGCACACTCACAAGCTATTGATCCGGTATGATATTTAATGACTAGAGCTCTAGGTACTTTATCTTGTGATTTTTCATGTGCTGACAATGTTTTGTATATCTCCGTTGCCAATAATTTCGCTGTCCATGCTTTTCACTGTATTATAGTCTCAAATTTAGTTCTATTATATTATAATTCGTGTCAATAACCTGTGGAATATGTTCCCATTCTTACATGTTTCACACTTGTCAAGAACGAATTGTTTGGGTCTTGCCCATTAATGGTTTTAATGCTGATATGGGCCTGAATTGTGCTCATTAAATGCAGGTTGTGGAAGAAGCACTCGATAAAGCTAATTTAACGGAAAGGGATCTTTCTGCGATTGCTGTTACTATTGGTCCTGGTTTAAGCCTCTGTCTTCGTGGTAATTTGAAACATATTTTACAGGAACTTTTATCTAATAGCAGATGCCAAATTGTGGCTGAAGTTCCTCCTCCTCTGTCTCTTTGAACTGTGTAATTGTGAAGAAAGTGTGATTTTTAATTTCAAGTTTTGGCACATAAGTATGTAAGGAATGTTATGTGCCTTTTAAGCGGGAAGAAAAAAAAAATAGTACCAACATGAGCTGTTTTATTATTTAGTTTTTCTGAGAGAGGAAAAAAACATTATTTGACTGTTTCAAATTAGCCATAGAACCCAGCTTGGGTTTGGGGACTTGTTGATTCTTGGTGAACCTTTTTGGAGGGACCCAGGTATAGGTATGTGGTTCTTGTGGCAGAGTTTGTCAGACTAATGTAAACTTTGGTCTAGAAATATTGAACCTTCTGTTGGAAAGCTTTTTGGTAAGAGAAGTGGTGCATATTGAGTAGTTAAGTCAGGTCTAGGTTTTCATTTATGTGATAAGCATGCAACATGCCTCTATTTGTTTCATATATACATGATAATGGTCAAATTCAGCAGAACACTAACCAACTGGTAAGGCTCTGACTAAATTATTGTCATGCTTTGGTTGATTTTGAATATAGTTACCTGTGGTATACATTTAGGTTGAATGGAGTTTTATGATGTTTTATTTCTCTATGAATTGGAGTGCAGTTGGGGTGCAGAAAGCTCGTAAAATTGCCTCTTGCTTCAATCTGCCTATTGTTGGTGTTCACCACATGGAGGCCCATGCTTTGGTAGCCAGGCAAGAGTTAACTTCTGACTATATAATGCTGAATGGCTACTTTAATCATTAAAATAGCATACATATAGGATGGAAAAAAAGACAAGTTACTGTGCATCATTTTTTTTCTTAAGAAATGTTTTAATTATGCTATAATTTCTGCTGAAAATTATTATATAATTGCTTGTCGTCATCCAATATATATCTTTCTATGTTTAGATTAATTGAGCGGGACTTGCAATTTCCTTTCTTAGCTTTGCTTATATCAGGTATGAACTTCTACTTCCACACTAGTGTCTATTTTCTTGGTTTAGCCAATAATTTTGTATGAAAAAGCGTAAAGACTTCAAGGATTCATAGAAATGGCATATTACTGTATATATGGGCACTGTGGACGAGCAGTGTGGATGATTGCAATCCTGTCACATGATTAGTGTGCGCTACGTGTACATAAGCAATTTTAATATGCATGATTACTTGGTGAATGAGAAGGGAGGGACTTCCGGATAATTCTATGGTAGGGCCAAAACATGTATCTCAAGTCTAATGAAAACCTTGCAAGTCTCTGCAAATTAGTTATGCTTTTGTTAAGAAGAGCATTAGTCATTCAATCATTACTTCATACCCATAATTAGTTCTTATATCTTATTTGGTTCTTATAGATGTGAAGATTATGATGATTGCTGGCTTCTTTTGTCTGTTGCTTAGGCGGTCACAATCTACTTGTTCTTGCACATAATCTTGGCCAATACACTCAGCTTGGGACCACAATAGATGATGCAATTGGTGAGGCATTCGACAAGACAGCAAAATGGCTTGGCCTGGATATGAGGAGGAGTGGTGGGCCAGCAGTTGAGGAACTTGCTCTAGAGGGTGATGCAGAGTCTGTCAAATTCTCAGTAAGTCCTTTTTCCCAAAAGATTATTGTACTTTTATGTGATTGAGATATGCTAGAATGTGTTTTTCATGGTTCTATTCAACAAATTTGTTATATGATTGATCTTTCTATAATTGTATGATAAGTTTGGCTCTACTCTGCTTGTGTAGACTCCAATGAAACAACATAAAGATTGCAACTTCTCATATGCTGGTCTGAAGACTCAAGTGAGACTGGCTATTGAATCCAAAAATATGTATGTTGAATATCAATGTTTGCAATCATTTGAAAGTTGTACCTGCATGGTCAGTTCTAGTTGGCCACATCCAACCTTTTGACTCTTTAACTTATTAAGTCCAGGGAAGATATCATCTATCTCTCTTGTTTTGCATTAAACTCAATAAACTCTATCAGTTTTAGGAAATAGCCATCTGAATATACTTGTCCTTTTGTTGATGACCATCTCAGTTCTAGTCAGCCACATTCCAGGATATTTAGCAGTTTCTCAATGGATCTCCCTGACAACTATTGATATGTCTCAATGGATCTCTATCTCTCTGCAGTGATGCTAAAATTCCCATTTCTTCTGCAAGCAGCCAAGAAAGAAATTCTCGGGCTAATATTGCTGCCTCTTTTCAGGTTTCTTTTTTTTTTTTGAAGAAAGGGAAACAGAAAATTCAAAAACTTTCTGTTGTTACATAGTCTTTCAGTTTGTGCATTCAAATGTTGGTCAATAATTTTTTATTCTGTTTCATGCAGCGAGTTGCAGTTTTACATCTGGAGGAAAGGTGTGAACGAGCAATTGAATGGGCATTGAAGATTGAGCCTTCTATAAAACATCTGGTGATGTCTACTGCAATCATTTAATTATCCCTGCTCCACTATTTCAGTGGATTACTACCCCTTTCCTCTAATTTTCTTAGCTTGCACTGGTTTGACAAATTTATTGTGCAGGTGGTCTCTGGAGGGGTTGCATCAAATAAGTATGTTAGAGCTCGACTTGATCAGGTTGTCAGAAAGAACAGCCTGCGACTTGTGTGTCCTCCTCCCAGTCTGTGTACCGACAATGGTAAGTTATATTTCTGAGTTTCCAAACTGTTGCTTTTTTTTTTTTTAATTTTTAAAAAGCTCTGAGCAAAGTGAAGGTTTTTTATTTTACCTATAAGAGCGAATTGCTTATTCACCATGACTATTTACCATTCTGGTGCCGAAGAGGAGATCACAGGAAAGATTAAGATAAATTCTTATTTCCAATCCCACTTAAATTTAACACCAAGCTAAATTTCATTTCCTCGAATAATATGACAATCAAAAGGTTATACGGTTATCTATGTGGTTAGCTTTTTATTTGTAGTGGATTGACAATTGTGTAAACTTGGGATGGGGTGTAGGTATGCTAGGAAAAAAATTTCTTGCTTGTAAAATAATCTGAACATGACATTTATCCTTTGATTTCATCTACGTAGGTGTAATGGTGGCTTGGACTGGCATCGAGCATTTTTGTGTGGGAAGATTTGATCCTTCCCCAACCGCAAATGACCCTGAAGATTTTGTGGTATGTTAAAATGTTTGATTGCTGGTGACTCTGCTTGTTTTGTGTCGGTGGAGACCTCTCTCTCTCTCTCTCTCTCTCTCTGGAGCTCCAAAAGTTCAAGGCTAACAGCCATTACAACTTTTACAGTGTGAATTGAAATTTTAGGTCCTGCTTTGGACTTGTGGTGTGAAAGCATTTTGAAGATGGGACAGAGGGAGGAGTCTGCTTATATCTGTGGCAAAAAAATTTCAATAATTTGTTAGCGAGTAAAACTAGAAAATTTTGATGACTTGTCATCTTGTATTTGTTGTGTGTTATTAGTACGATTTGCGGCCAAGGTGGCCATTGGGAGAGGAGTATGCTGAAGGAAGAAGCGATGCTCGCTCCTTGAGAAAGGCTCGGATTCATCCATCTCTTACATCTATCATCCAAGCATCTATGCAACAACAATCATAGCCCACCTCACCAGTCCCCTTAGATTTTGAGATCGCTCCATGCACAGAGCCATTTGTACGAATTCAACCATCTTTGTGTGTTCTGTTTTATGACCAACCATTGAACTCTGAACCGAGGCTTTGGTGGTTATAGATTATTTGTAAGCATTGCAGCATTTTGAAGCTGATGAGAAGCATCGAGTAGAGATGCTGGGGCAGCTTGTTTCTGGTATCGCCCATGTGCACCTTTTTTATCTACATTTGTATCTTTTACATAATTGAATTCTTTCAGTCTTCGATTATTGGATCATTCTAAATCTTTAAAAAAAAAAAAAAATCGCTCCGAGCTTATCTCAAGCTAAAATTTTTAAGAATTGAAATGTAATTTAATGTGGGTTGGTAATCAAAATTGTTAATATTTAAAAATTCATCTGATATTAAATTTTAGAATTTGGATAGGAAATCACACATAACATTGTTGAATTTAAAGTTATTATTTCTGGCCAATCAAAATTTTTTAAAACTTTTAAAAGTCTTTTATTTTTCAAATTAATCGTGAACCAAATCCCGCCCAAGTATGTCTAAGCCCGGGAATGAGCCGACGTCCCTAGACCCAGCTTAAAAAGGCACTGAGCGTACAAGACCCCGCCCGACTCAGATAAAAAAGGGAAATGGAGGTGTCGAGACTACCAATCTCAGCATCGCAAAGAGGGAAGCTTATAGCTGCGGGCTTCACTTCTCTTTCTTCACTTTCGTCGGTCTCTTCTTCTGATCTTGCCCGCGGTAATTATTCTTGTTAATTTATTTTATTATATAATTGCACCTACCAAGTGTTCATTATAATTGCTACACGAATATTCTTGATAGTTATCTTTTTATCATAATCCAATTCTTGCTTGAATTCAAGTATTGCGTGTTCTAAAACTTGTTATGCGTAAAGCAGATTTGAAAATTTCAGAGGGCGAAGCTGTTGAAATTCTGAAGGTTGCTTCAATGGGTAGTGGGCTTGGTGGCTCGGATGGAAGTCAATCAATTATCAATGGTAATTCAATGTCTCTTTGAACATCCTTTTTATTTCTGCTTATAAAAACAACCTGATGACCGAAGGGAATTGCTTAGATTTTAGAGCTGCAGTTGAAAAAAAGTTAGCAGAAACTCTTATCTAGGATTAGAGAATTTTCTTGAAGGAATGGTAATTTGGGCTGTCTCTCTGTTACGCATATGTTGTTTTAAAATGATGTCAATACGTATCCATATAATGATTGCAGGATCTTAACGAAGAGATCATTTCAATTTTTACTGCATGCAGGAGCACAAAATGCCTGGGATATGCTCCGTGAGGAAGAGACGTTGACACGGATTACTACATCCTGTGCAGATCTCGATAGCATACTGGGTGGTGGAATCAATTGCAAAGAAGTTACTGAAATCGGTTAGTCATCCTTCTCTAGGTTTGGTCTAATTTCTTCATTTTGTGCCCATTGGTACAGTTATATACACTGTTCTTTGAACATTAAAGATTGAAGTGTTTTCTTTCAGTGAAAAGATCTTTAATTTTTTTTTTTTTTGGTTTTTGTTGTCTTTTTGTTCATATGTGCAGGAGGAGTACCGGGCATAGGTAAAACACAGCTGGGGTAAGGTTTCCTGTCCTTCAAGCTTTCTTCTAGTGTTTAAATTTTCCGGTTGTTTTTGATATTGCCATATTTATATTTACAGGATCCAGCTTGCAGTCAATGTGCAAATACCAGTAGAATTTGGTGGGCTTGGAGGGAAGGCAATATATATAGGCAAGTATTGTTTACATCAATGTCAGTTCTCATGTTGTTTCTATTGATCTCCCCATTAAGCTGCAAGTCTGTGACAGTATGCTTTTGATATTTAGATACTGAAGGTAGCTTTATGATTGAGCGTGCTTTACAAATTGCTGAGGCATGCACAGACGACATGCTGGAATATACTGGTTTTCTGCGGAATGATTTACGACGTAATTTTCAACCTTCCCATGTTAAAATGCAACCGAGGGATATTTTGGAAAATATATTTTATTTTCGCATCTGCAGTTACACTGAGCAAATTGCGCTGATAAATTACCTTGACAAGTTCATTTCAGAGCATAAAGATGTAGGTATAACATTAATATGTTGCTTTAGAATATACACCAGCAATCGTCTTACTAATGAATTATGTTTATTTGATTCCCTATCAATTTTCCTATTCTTGGCAAGAATATGCCTTTCAGTGGTTTTCTTGTTAAACCGCTGGTTGATTAAACAAGCATACATGGAAGGTCTACTTTAATTGTTTGAATTGCTGAACTGGGAGGTTACCTGTTTCTTTGTAAGTGCGCCAAGTGCATGTTGTGCTCTTACTGGGTTTATGATAAACAAAAATGCTCACCAGTTTATTCTTTACTGCCACGTTTTATACTTAAGCTAAAGGCTCTCTGGCTAATTTCTTGTTATATGTATAGCATATATTTTCCTGGCAGATTGACTATTTGTTGTCATAACAGGTCAAGGTTGTTATTATCGATAGTATTACATTTCATTTCCGCCAGGATTTTGATGACATGGCCCTCAGAACTCGAGTGCTTAGTGGAATAGCTTTAAAATTGATGAGCCTAGCCAAAAAGTTCAGTTTAGCGGTAAGAACAACCTAGATATCTTCATTAAGTTATTTTGAATTTGTAATAGCCTATCTATGGTTGTTCTTTTAAGTGTAATGTTATTCCTTGGAGAGCAAAAGTATGACCTTGTTTAGTTTTCTTGCAATCGTCTCTTTCCTTATAGTTTCTTCTGTTGGAACCAGACAGATTTTTTTTTCCTCCAAATTTATCCCCATTAATTCAGTTCTTATACTACCATGGTAGATTTCTAGTTTTGGGGCCATCCTTTGGTTTACTTGTGTTAATGTTTTTCCTGCATACATTGTATTTTGCAGGTTGTTTTGTTGAACCAGGTGACCACCAAGTACACAGAAGGTTCCTTCCAATTAAGTCTTGCACTAGGTACGTTCATTCAGCTCCAATCTCCCACTTTATTATCAAATTTACTTGCTTATTTTTTAGTCCCTGATGGTAGACGCATAAGTGTACTTGCATTTGGCCGGTCACATTGCTTGACAATGTTTTTGTTTCAACATGCCGGCTAGGCGACAGCTGGTCACATTCTTGTACAAATCGGATCATTCTATACTGGAATGGCAATGAACGTTTTGCATACATTGACAAGTCGCCCTCTCTTCGATCAGCATCAGCACCATATTCAGTGACCAGCAGAGGAATCCGGAATTCCACTTCAAACAGTAAACGGATCAAAATGATGTAAGATTTAGATTGGATTACAAAGAAGCTACAATTTTCACTGGTGTTGTTTTGATAGAAACAAAGTAAAAATATGATTTCTTTTGTTGCTTCTATGATGCAAAGATATTCACAAAGAAATGGAGCCCATTATAATAGATTATTGCAAACAACGATAACAACGACAGAAAGCTCAGCGCAATAATCAGTTCATCCTCTGGGAAATGCTGGTAAGTTCACAATTGCGTTTCCAGTTTGAAATTAAAATTCTCCCACTGGCTCAAGGCGGTGGCTCATATTAGTATTTGGCCAACCAAGCAAATTCATGTCCTTTTTTATCCTTAGATTTGCTTTTACTACTCTCTTAACTGATGCCTGGCTGCTACGTGCGGGGTTTAGTCTCACAGGGGAAGGGTGTGTGATGCGGTTATATGATAATACTGTCGTCAGCTGCCCGCATGTTAACTAATTAATGGCCGAGCAGTAGTGAGGAAGGATCTGAATTTTGAATTGCAGATAACCTTTTTTTAAATTGAATATTGCAGTATGTTTATTACAAATCGTCTGCTTAAAGCAACTGAAAGTTTTAGACAACTCGTTTGACCACCGCCACCGAACATTTTCACCTATCTTCAACTTTCCAACAACCCACCAAATTGGTTGTTGCTACTACGTTGGAGCCTAATTGTATTAAGAAATTGAAGTGAATGATGCCCTTCTCTTTGGTGTGTTTAATTAATTAATTTTTTTAATCCTTTCTTGTAGCCGAGAAATGTGTCGAGTCCGAGATTTCCTGATTGACTTCAGTTTGGAGGAATTAGATGATGTTAAAACAAAAGAAAATTTAGAAATAAAAAACGACGACGTATGTTGTACGTAATTATTATTTTATTTGTTGAGTGACCTTGGCATTGGTGCCATCGTCCATATTATTGTTCCCAATCCATCCATAAGCAAAAAAAATGGAGGGGGACAATAATTTCAAGGTCCCTCATAGTTTACATTTGTACCGATTAAGATATTCTTTGTCCATTGTATCATATAGGTCCTCAATTCTGATGAAATGACTGAAACACTCTTTAAGAATTGAGTGACACACCCGATTAAAGATCAAAACCATGCCGGTAATTTGGTCATTTCATCATGAGTCAGGGCTTTATTTGATACAATTTTTTAAAAATAAGTCTAGTTTGTGAAAATTTAGAAAACAAGGCCTGGATATTATTACCCAAAAATAAAGAACTTGACCCATAAGAAAAAAATGACAGGTCACCGAAAAAGGAAAAATAGTTAATTGATAGAAAAATTAAAAAAATGGATGGCAGAGCATTTTCAAAATTCCTAGCCATAGTCAATGGTCAAGATGTCTCCTCCTCGAATCTAACGGTCAGCTCTCCTTACCTGTCCCTTTGTGTGGACGAGAAGATCAACAAAACAAAGAGTGGTTGGCCCTCGGCTGCTCTCTCTGTCGAAACTCTCAAACCTCCACGGACTGAGAGAGTCAATAATAACAAATCTCACCCCTTTCTCAACTCGACCACTCTCTCAACAATGGCTTCTTCTTCTTCTATGATTCTGTCTCAAGCTCTCCTCGTTCGAGCCGTTTCTTACCATGGCTCTACTCAATCCTCAGACAATCGTCTCTCTCTCTCTACTAACGCCCTCCCTTCTTTCTCCGGCCTCAAATCAACTCCTTCTTCCACCTCACGCTCTACATCCTCCCGACGTCTTCCCATGCGCCTTCACGAACACCGTCCTATCCGTGCTGCTGTAGAAACTCTTGACGCCACCACTGAGACCTCTCTGGTTGAGAAATCAATCAACACCATTAGATTTCTCGCTATCGATGCTGTCGAGAAGGCTAATTCCGGCCACCCCGGTTTGCCTATGGGTTGTGCTCCTATGGGTCATATTTTATACGACGAAGTCATGAGATATAACCCCAAAAACCCCTACTGGTTCAACCGTGATCGCTTCGTTTTGTCCGCCGGCCACGGCTGCATGCTGCAGTACGCTCTGCTTCACCTAGCTGGTTACGATAGTGTCCAGGTGGGCCTATCTGATTGGTCTATTATCTTTTCGATTTGTTTTGCGTTTGTTTATGAATAAAAAGTCGGATCTGTTTCTCTATTATGTCAGAAAGTATAACCAAACTGCTTAAAGTCTATCGTAATTGTCTGGTTAAATTTCATCGCTGATTTCTAACGCTGTGTAATATCATATAATAGGGAGAGGATTTGAAGGGTTTCCGACAATGGGGAAGCAAAACTCCTGGACACCCAGAAAACTTTGAGACTCCCGGTGTGGAAGTTACAACTGGTTAGTTCAAGTAATCTTTTTGTTTTTAATTTTTCTACCTACTTTTTTGCTACTCGATAATATCCCGACCGTTAAAGTTGCATGAATGTTTGGTGTAGGTCCTCTTGGTCAAGGTGTTGCGAATGCAGTTGGTTTGGCCCTCGCCGAGAAGCACTTGGCTGCTCGATTCAACAAGCCAGACAATGAAATTGTTGACCACTACACGTATAATTACTATCTAGATCTTTGTAAAAACAAACACCGTTTTTATTTTGTTGGGTTGATAATCATGCTATATATTTTCTTGTAGATATGTGATATTGGGCGATGGGTGTCAAATGGAAGGGATTGCAAACGAGGCTTGTTCCCTTGCTGGGCACTGGGGACTTGGGAAGCTTATTGCATTCTACGATGACAATCATATCTCCATTGATGGTGACACGGAGATAGCCTTTACAGAGAGTGTTGACAAGCGGTTTGAGGGTCTCGGGTGGCATGTTATCTGGGTGAAGAATGGAAACACTGGCTATGATGATATTCGCGCTGCCATTAAGGAAGCAAAGGCTGTCAAAGACAAACCCACTTTGATCAAGGTTAGATATTTCCTTCATGTTTAGATTTTTGAGGAAAACGATTTTTGAGTGTCTCATATCTTAATCCTGTACGATTTAACTGCAATATTATTTTACATATGTTTTTCCTTACAAATCTCTCTTTCTTTCTTCCTCTCATTGCTTGATTCATGAATTAAGAAGACATCAATTAACCGGATTGCTACTACAAGCATTCTAAGCAGTCGGTTTTGCAATGCTGTGAAATCTCGTTATAATTTTGTTCAATGTTCACTTTTTCACAGGTGACTACAACCATTGGCTATGGATCTCCAAACAAAGCAAACTCCTACAGTGTACACGGGAGTGCTCTAGGTGCCAAAGAAGTAGATGCTACAAGAAAGAATCTTGGATGGCCATTTGAGCCTTTCCACGTACCAGAAGATGTTAAGAAGTAATTAATTGCTGATAGCTTCTATACTGTTCATTGCAATAGCAAGGGTTGATTTGATATTTAGTAACTTGCTGGCTCTTTTGCAGGCACTGGAGTCGCCATGCCCCTGAGGGTGCTGCTCTTGAAGCTGAATGGAATGCCAAGTTTGCAGAGTATGAGAAAAAATACAAGGAAGAAGCTGCAGAGTTTAAGTCTATCATCACCGGTGAATTTCCTGGTGGCTGGGAGAAAGCACTTCCTGTGAGTAGAGCTTAGATGATCTTTTTTGCTCTTTAGTTCACCTACATGGACTTGTTTGATAATATTATAGTTGGGATCTGTGTACAATGATAAACATGTTTTTATAATTAGCATTTTGAATGACATTGGTTGACTGTCTCCATATACAATTTCTTTCACTTGAGACAGAAAATCACAATTACATACGGAATAAGGGTCATCTGTTAATGCATTCTTTTTGCAATTTTCCAGACATACACTCCAGAGAGCCCAGCTGATGCAACAAGAAATTTGTCCCAGCAATGTCTTAATGCCCTTGCGAAGGTTCTCCCCGGTCTTCTTGGTGGTAGTGCAGATCTTGCCTCTTCCAACATGACCTTGCTCAAAATGTTTGGGGACTTCCAAAAGGATACCCCAGAGGAACGAAATGTTAGGTTTGGTGTTAGAGAGCATGGAATGGGAGCCATCTGCAACGGCATTGCCCTTCACAGCCCTGGTCTAATTCCATACTGTGCTACTTTCTTTGTTTTCACTGACTACATGAGAGCTGCTATCAGGATCTCTGCTTTGTGTGAAGCCGGAGTTATCTATGTTATGACCCATGATTCTATTGGTCTTGGAGAAGATGGACCTACCCATCAGCCAATTGAACACTTGGCAAGTTTTCGTGCCATGCCCAACATATTGATGATCCGCCCAGCTGACGGAAACGAAACTGCTGGTGCATATAAGGTTGCTGTTGACAACAGAAAGAGACCCTCTATCCTTGCCCTCTCTCGTCAAAAGCTTCCCCAACTCCCTGGAACTTCCATTGAAGGTGTTCAAAAGGGTGGCTACATAATTTCAGACAATTCTTCTGGTAACAAACCTGATGTCATTTTGATTGGAACTGGTTCAGAATTGGAAATTGCTGCTAAAGCAGGTGAGGAACTGAGGAAGGAAGGTAAGGCTGTAAGAGTAGTATCTCTTGTTTCTTGGGAGCTTTTTAATGAGCAATCAGATGCCTACAAGGAAAGTGTGCTTCCAGCCTCAGTTTCAGCTAGAGTTAGCATTGAAGCTGGATCAACATTTGGTTGGGAAAAGATTATCGGAAGCAAAGGAAAGGCCATTGGAATTGACCGGTTTGGTGCCAGTGCACCAGCAGGCAGAATATACAAGGAGTTCGGTATCACTGCAGAAGCTGTTGTTGCTGCAGCTAAAGAACTCTGCTAGGCTTGGTTAGTGGTCCTGAAAAACTTGTTATTATCGTGTATGGGTTATGGGAATTGGTTTTTAAAGTGAAGAGGCCATTCTCAAGAGAGTTGCTTCACGCAGGGTCCCTTTTGTTTTAATAAAAGCAAGATTAACCTTCTTCTCTTGCTTATAATTAATTCTGCAGTACAGCAACATAGATTTGAAGAGCGAGAGGAAGAGACTGGAGCTTGTTTATGTTCATGAATTTGTAACAACTCTTGAGACCTATCTTGAGTTTTCTATTGTTTCCAGTCGATTTTAATGCTGCTTGCTATTTTCCACCCATCTCTATCTTCACGTTAAGCTACTATACAGGATTTTGGCGTAGGTTATACTTTTAACGTGAACGGAGTCTTATGATCTAAACCCAGGAGTATTCACTGCTCAATGAATACATATTCCCTTTTCCCCTTAACCAGCAGTGAGATATTTTCTCGTTTCGACAAATCATTTGACTTATAAAACCAAACTTAGCGCCACGTTGGTTGTTACATATATATATATATATATATATATATATATATATCTCTTACGTTTGGGTTTCTCGATTTGTCAAATGCATGGCTAGTTCTTTACCATCACCAGGGTATGAATGCAAAACTCAAATATGAAAGAAATGATGATAGAAAAGGGCTGCTGAACTGAATTGGATTGAGTACCGGTTTGAAGCCATTCAATAAGGGCATGGCAATCCACTTGGGATTATTAAAAGAAAGATAATTGACCTATTGATAAGTTTGTGGTTGCTGGAGCTTACGTTCTCTCCCATCAATCCATATTGTCTTCTACTGACAACAAGTTTCTTTTATTTTATGAATCTGTTATCGGGATGAAATTGACGATTATTTTTGTTATTGGCACTGGCAGTGGACCCACTTTTAGGAATTTCAGTATATATCCAGATTCTGGCTCATGCAATTTTTGTGTATGTTCTTTACCATTATGGTGGTGAAAAGCTATCTCCATGGTGGAGAACATTTTCCCTGTTGACTCAAATCTTTCTAATGCTAGATTAGACTTTAGCCATGCGAAAGCATGAATCGTGAGAAATTTCTTCTAGTTAATCAATACTGTATTCTCCACCACTAGATTTGTCAATTGTGAAGATTAAAGTTTGTGGCCATTTCTGAAAGTGGGAGTAGATGATTGGCATGGGCCTAGAACGGACCCAAATTGGGCTAACGTGCATGATTAGACTGTACGTAATCGAAACCTACCCCTCCCTCCAGAATTAACACATACCCAACACCACAAATCAGAAAAGAAGATCAGAGGTCACATTACCTTCGCCAAACCCATTTTAGCCATGCGACGATGCGAAATCATACCTACCCAAATCGTGTGAAAGTTTAACCAACCTACTTAGTGGGTCTCTCTAACCCCTCAATAAGGATAATGGTCCACGAATTATAATATTAATATTCCAGTCATCAAAATTTCTATTTTCATAATATGCCCCAAAAAAGAGAAATTATAAGGGTAATATGATAAGTTTATCAAAAATCTAGTTAGAATATTCACCAATTGAAACTTGCCGTGTCAGCGGAGTTCTCAGTTAGGTTGGTTAAGTAGATATCACCTTCTGTTAGCAACATTCTCCTCTAATGGAGTTGGTGGGAGACGAGACACTCTGCAATGGCAAGTTGTACGTACGCAGCCTCACCAACCGTGAGTTTGATAATTTCATTTTAGCCCACGAGGTACAAGCACTCGCAGCAGAACTGTTGACTTTTGGGGTATTAGAAAATTTTCCAGGCATCTTTTTGGATGTTCACCATCCCTTTCGAAGTGGGCATGGTTGGTGAAGCTCTTCACTGAATCAATACAACCACCACAAATACCAACACGCATTGCACCTAAATTGCTCTATTCATTTATCTTTCTCCTTTGAAGCCAGAAAATTAAAATAAAATAAATCGTCATTTTTGGGAGAGAGCGCGCGAGAGAAATGGCTCAAGTTAGTAAAATATGTAATGGAGCTCAAAATACTTATATTTTTTCTAATTATACGAAAACCCATAAGCCTAAATCTATGTTTTCAATTTCGTTAAGATCACAGAGCAAAGGCAGTTCTAGTTTTTGGGGTTTAAGATACAATGAGAGGCTGGGTAATAATACAGTTCCTCTTGTCAGGGTTTCAGCTTCGGTTGGCACGACAGAGAAGCCTTCGAACGTATCGGAAATTGTGTTGCAACCCATCAAAGAGATTTCCGGTACGGTGACGTTGCCTGGCTCTAAGTCGCTATCCAATCGGATTCTCCTTCTCGCTGCCCTCTCTGAGGTTTGTGGTTTTTAGTTTTTTTGTTTTATTATTTAGTTAATTCTGCTTGATTTGAGAGAATGTAGGAAAATGAAATGAATTTAGAATCAGAACTCTATTTTATTATTGCATTTTCAATGAGCGAGCCAACTTGACATCTATGAAACCTTATAATTTTAAGGTAATTGTTGTTATTTATTTGGGAACTCAATAGAATTGCTTGAATGCTCAGAAAATTGGAAGAGAAGAAAATTAGAGTGACAATTAAAAATGGTAGAGTTTGATATGTAGTTATAATTGCAAAGACAGATAATAGTTTGTCCATGTGGTTTTCTTGGTGCTTGCTACTTGTCAAAAGAAAGAGAATTATCTATGGTTTTTTTTTTTAATAAAATTTTCTTCAGTTTTAAATTTTAGTTTGTGATCTCAGGGAACAACGGTGGTAGACAACTTGTTGAGCAGTGATGATATCCACCACATGCTTGTTGCTTTGAACAAACTTGGACTAAATGTGGAAGAGGATGGTGCAGCAAAACGAGCAGTTGTGGAAGGTTGTGGTGGTCTGTTTCCAGTGGGTAAAGAATCAACAGGTGAAGTTGAACTTTTCCTTGGAAATGCAGGAACAGCTATGCGGCCACTGACCGCTGCAGTAACTGCTGCTGGTGGCAATTTGAGGTATGACCAATAGTTCTGAATCTTGCCCCTTGAAAATAAATGCTGTGATGTTCTGTACAAATGTAGAGCATATTCTCTTACCCATTGCCATATAAACAGGTGTCTTTTGTGCTAACAGATATTCGACATTTTTTATTTACATATAATCATGTTAATGACATAGGAATTTCAGGAAAATTTGTTTTTTTGGAGTGCGAGACATATTCCGGACTCCTAAATGATGCCATTCAGCCAGAATAGATCCTAGTTTCCAAATTTTGGCCATATCAGTTGTATTTTTCTCAGAGAAAACAAAAGCAAAAGTTTGTGAAATGCAAATGCTGTTTGGAGCAGTTAGCCACTCCTTTTTTATCTGCTATTGGTTACTGGTTAGGGGCATCTAACCAATCAGCACATTAGGTTTTATCTTACTTCTTTAAGCAGAGTGCAGAAGATCTCTATCTTTTCCTCAAAAAGTTTTAAAACAGTGACTAAAGCTGTTTCTTTTTCCTACTTATATCAGCTATGTACTTGATGGGGTGCCTCGAATGAGAGAGAGACCAATTGGAGACCTGGTTGTGGGTCTTAAGCAACTTGGCGCAGATGTCGATTGCATTCTTGGCACAAATTGCCCCCCTGTTCATATCAATGGAAAGGGAGGCCTCCCAGGGGGGAAGGTGAGGTTTGCATTATCCTTTTGCATTAGCTTCTTGTGGGTTGATATGGTTGGGGATCAGCTCTTTTTTAATGCACATTTCTTATTAGGTATTTTCTTGTTAACATGTACTGCCATGAGGCTCATAAATATGTGAAGAGATGACCTTGCACTTTGACTGATGTTTATAGTCTGTCTGGAGGAATGGGTTGAATCGGAATATGGGCTTTTATTGCAGGTTGTGTAGACGTATTGCCTATCATATTTGACCTTATTTCATCATTAATAATACACTTTTTGTCTCCATTTGCAGGTGAAGCTCTCTGGAAAAATTAGTAGTCAATACCTGACTGCTTTGCTCATGGCAGCTCCATTGGCCCTTGGGAATGTGGAAATTGAGATAATTGATAAACTTATTTCCATTCCTTATGTTGAGATGACTTTGAAGTTGATGGAACGTTTTGGGGTCACTGTGGAGCACACTGATAGCTGGGATCGGTTCTTCATCCAGGGAGGACAGAAGTACAAGTAGGTTGCTCTAATATATGTAGGTGTTCCTCTTATGGAATCTTATTGCATTGTAAATGCTAATAGCTATTGATATCAGGTCCCCTGGAAATGCTTTTGTAGAAGGGGATGCTTCAAGTGCTAGTTACTTTCTAGCTGGTGCTGCAGTGACTGGTGGGTCCATTACAGTTGAAGGTTGTGGGACAAATAGTTTACAGGTATTACTTATACCATTGTCTGGTGTATGCTATGACAGTTTGCAATTTTTTTTCTCTAGCATGCATTGCTCTCCCCAAATATATGATTAGTTTGTTCTAAACCTCTCAATGCTGTTTTGCAGATTAATTTCCTATTTTTTCAAGGAAAAATGTATTTCTAAATTTGAATCTATTTAATTGTCTGGGACTGGTTTAGACTGTGTATCCATATTATCTACTTACTCTGATGAACTCACATTTCTTTCTTTTGCCTTGTTTTTTCATTGATTAAGGGGGATGTCAAATTTGCTGAAGTTCTTGAGCGCATGGGTGCCAAAGTTTCCTGGACAGAGAACAGTGTAACTGTCACTGGCCCACCACGTGATCCTTATGGAAGGAAACACTTGCGTGCTATTGATGTCAACATGAACAAGATGCCAGATGTTGCCATGACTCTTGCTGTAGTTGCCCTATTTGCTGATGGTCCCACTGCCATTAGAGATGGTATGGTTTTGATCCTCTTGAAACATGGACATTATTTAGTCTTTCATTCACAAAACAGTAGTTGAGGAAATTATAGCTCTTAAAAAAATGCACTGGGCACATTTACAAATAATGTTTTCTATCCATTCATTCTAATTACTGAACAGAGGTATGGTTTAAATTGTTATGGGGGCATATAGTCATATTTTGTTTCCTAGCAAAACACTGTTGTGGAGAATGACTGTCAATGTGGAATTATTAATTCTTGGGCCTTGCACCTTGTGCGTGATTTAGCTTTTCTCCCCTCTTTTCAAATGTTAACGGATTGATCTCTTTGTTCATGGGAGACTTCGCCTAAAAAATTTAAATTTTCTGAGAAAAACATTTATAAGTATGAGCAATTCGTTTCATTGTTTATAAGCTGTCTACATGTGTAAATTCTGAAATTTGCTTCTGTCTTGTTTGCTCAGTAGATAATAGGCCAGTATCCGAGAATGGCTTGTGATCTATTTTTTCTTTTTATTTAAACTACCTTCTTTCCTTGTGTTTTATAGTGGCAAGTTGGAGAGTGAAAGAAACTGAACGGATGATTGCTATTTGCACAGAACTCAGAAAGGTAGATCTTAGTGCCTTTACGCTCATTTTAAAATTTTGATCATGTCTATTTTGGGCTTCATTTACATTTTGGCTTGACATTTCAGTTGGGAGCAGCAGTTGAAGAAGGACCAAACTATTGTGTGATCACTCCACCCGAGAAACTGAATGTGGCAAAGATTGACACGTATGATGACCACCGAATGGCCATGGCATTCTCTCTAGCCGCTTGTACAGATGTTCCTGTAACCATCAAGGATCCCGGTTGCACCCGGAAAACCTTCCCCGACTATTTTGATGTTCTTGAGAGGGTTACAAAACATTAAAACTGCTTTTCCACATTTGTTACGAGAGACTTTGCACCAATGTCAACCATAGAGTCGAAGCAAATCCACACGGTAATTCGTGTAGCCTTGTAGTTGTTAATGATTATGTGTAACCTGTGCTTGTTATTATTTCTTCGAAGACTAAGTATTTATGACTTAGTTGTTTGATGAATTCTTTCTTGTAAGAGTCAATGAATAGAAGTAGACCGGATTACCCTTTCTCTTTTCTTTTTGTTCTCTTGAAGATCAGCAGCACAAGATATGTTTGTCTCTATCTCTGAATGCAATTGCAATGAAATGGATCTACATACCTGTCTTGGATGGCTGATATTTATGAATATGTGTACTTTTATTGTAAAATTTCAAAAACTTCCAGGTCCAGCATAATCAGATTAACTAGCTGGGCATGGAACACGATGCCGTTTGTATAAAGAAAAGGACTAGCAAGCAAGACATGTTTCCCTCGTCTTTTTCATCAGATTGTCACATGGGCTGAATGGAAGCGGTGGGGAAACACCAATTAATTTATTTTCCTTTCCCCTCTAAAACATTGTCCTCGTTCATCTATTTTTGGCAGAAAACTGACGTTCACTAGTCAACTTAATAAGAAAAGAAACACGGCTATTACCACAAGGCAATAGATTATGAAATCTTCTAGGTGTCTAGTACTTGACAATTTTTACAGTAACACTTGATCTGCAGGGTAGGCTAAGTTTCAGGGAATGGAGGAGAATCGAGGGGAAAGTGTGTGTGCTTATTAAATTTGTTGGACAGAAATTTGGTAGAATTTTCTTCAACTTCACTCTTCTTACATTAAACTTTAGAGACAGAAAGAAGAAAGTCTGATGTGGGTGGTGTTGGTGAATATAACAGTTATTTTATAAATGCACCACTTCACTTCACATGATGCTAGCTAGGATAGGCTATCCTATCCTGTCATATGACTAATAAAATTGCAATCTAAGTTATCATTAAAATGGGTTGTTAGTAAAGATGGTTTTGCCTTCATTCCAAGCATGTTTCACCAAATGTCTTGTTTTACATGAGACTTGTCTCCCTCTGCTTTTAATTCATTTTTGGTTTATTTTCGAAATTAAAACTAGGTTTACATCAAATTGATGATGATTTCGTATGCAACCAACCATCACTCAATAAGCATTTTACCAATCCATGAGTTTAATATCACAGAAATCTGGTTTAAATCAACTGATATCACCATCATTCCACATAATCATATGCTCAATTACTCTCTACCCGAAATGATATTCAGACCCCACCATGCATAATTACTGCCACTTACCAAAATGAACCTTATTTCTGTTTAGATAAAATAAACAAATTAAAGGAAACCCCAGGCTGGAAAAGTAGGCATACACTTGTAATACCATAATTTCTAAGCACAGAGAAGTTCTTATAACAAATTCATTTTTGTTTACCTAAACTGAAATGAAAATTTTGAGGTAACCCAAGTAGCTAATCTTAATAAATGTGAGGGATTTCAAGAACCCAAATCCCCACAAATCTCTCGCAACTTTAAAATGGTGGAAAGTGTAAAACTAATTGGCAAGGATCATAGAATTAGAAACCAATCCTTCATAATTAGCCTCAGAAATGTCATCCACCAACAAGCTAACCTCACAATACTAAAGGAAAAATACCCAAAATTCAAGGCCTCCCAGCCAATCAAAATCATAAATAACAGATGAAAGTTTAGGTTAATTGGTTTTGTTAACTGCAATCACTTACATTTCTCAAATAAAACACAAGTAATAACAAAAGATCCTATTATTAAACAGGTTAAGTTATTGGTGTTAATGGTGTTATCTTTTTTTTTTTAATCATTAATTACAGTTTGACCTTTCCTGATCTCCATTACGGCAACTTCTAAAATTCTTCATCTTTAGTCTCTCTCTCCATGGCCATTTTCTTGAAAACAAAAACAAAAACTAAAAATGAAAATCAGATCTTTGTCCTTCCTTTACCTGTAGAGAGCTTATAATAAACCCATTACCAACCCATTCCTCAGAGAAACAAGAAGATTCCCATCTCTTATTTTACAACATGACATTGCACAAAAACAGGAGCATCAAATAGAAAGAAAGTTATTTACAGAACGCTTTTTCTCCTTCACTTTCTTATCTTCTTGAAACGCTACCATCAACAAAGCAAGCAAGCAAGCGAGAATCTGTTCCAAACCCTAACCCTAATCCAGAAATCTCGTGAGAAAATTGGGAAATGTTGCAGCTCAAACAAATGTCCCATCTTGATAATATACCTTCGACTCCGGGGAAATTCAAGATGGACAAATCTCCGTATTTTAACAGACTTAGGTTTCATTCTTCTTTAGCTAAGCTCACATTTTGGTCCTTCATTTTCTTGGCCATAATCTTGATTTTCTTCTTTAGATCTCCATCTTCAAATCCTTTACCGTCTGATCCATCACGTCGTTCTCTTCGGACCTACAACTGGGGAGGCCCCGCATTTGAAAAACGGGTCAAGTCGTCGGCCAAAGTCAGGGTGCGGA
The DNA here is from genome assembly GCA_032401905.1 of Swietenia macrophylla. NCBI lineage: Eukaryota > Viridiplantae > Streptophyta > Magnoliopsida > Sapindales > Meliaceae > Swietenia > Swietenia macrophylla. The sequence goes on along the minus strand of CP135559.1, from coordinate 8,819,616 downwards.
ACGGCATCTCCGTTTTGGTGACCGGTGCGGCTGGTTTTGTTGGTACCCACGTGTCAGTGGCCCTTAAAAGACGCGGTGATGGGGTTCTGGGTCTGGATAATTTCAATGACTATTATGACCCTTCTTTGAAAAGAGCAAGGCAGGCACTTTTGGAGAGAAGTGGAATTTTCGTTGTTGAAGGTGATATCAACGACATGGCTCTTCTGAAGAAGTTGTTTGATGTGGTATCGTTTACGCACGTGATGCATTTGGCTGCACAAGCTGGGGTGAGGTATGCAATGCAGAATCCAAGCTCTTATGTGCATAGCAATATTGCTGGTCTTGTTAGTTTGCTTGAGGTTTGTAAAAATGCTAATCCGCAGCCCGCTATTGTGTGGGCGAGTTCGAGTTCTGTATATGGGCTTAATACCAAGGTACCATTTAGTGAGAAAGATAGAACTGATCAACCTGCTAGTTTATATGCCGCTACTAAGAAAGCTGGTGAAGAGATTGCACACACTTATAATCATATATATGGATTATCTTTGACTGGATTGAGGTTTTTCACTGTTTATGGGCCTTGGGGAAGACCAGATATGGCATACTTCTTTTTTACTAAGGATATTTTGAAGGGGAAATCGATACCAATCTTCGAGGCAGCTAATCATGGCACGGTTGCCCGGGATTTCACCTACATTGATGATATTGTGAAGGGTTGTTTAGCGGCATTGGATACTGCAGAGAAGAGTACTGGTAGTGGGGGGAAGAAGAAGGGACCAGCACAATTGAGGGTTTTCAATTTGGGGAATACTTCTCCTGTGCGGGTTACAGATCTTGTGAGTATTTTGGAGAGGCTTTTGAAGGTTAAAGCTAAGAGAAATATCATGAAGTTGCCGAGAAATGGGGATGTTCCATTTACTCATGCCAACATTAGCTCAGCTCAGAGAGAGCTTGGATATAAGCCAATAACTGATCTGCAGACAGGGTTGAAGAAGTTTGTGCGGTGGTACCTTAGTTACTACTCTGGTGGAAAGAAGGCTTCTGGGTGATACATTCTTTTGATTGTCTGGTAGGATCCTTTGAATTCTTGTTCATTATGATTCTTCATGGTTGTTTTTATCATTTCTCCATTCATTGCTCGATTATTGTTCATGTTTTCATATATTTCTGATGATGCCAAATACGAGGAAGATCATGATCTAGTACGTGGGAGAAGTTTTGTGATTGGTGGACATTGTTTGTTGGGCAAACCTGAACTATATTAAAAGAAAGCCAGAACCTTCTCTTTTTTAAAATTTTTTTTCTTTTTCCTTTTGGAATGTAATTGTTGTAGTTCCAGCATTGTAGAATTGATGACTGATAGAACATATGCTGATTGTTGCACATGTATCATTGCCTTTCAATTCAATAAAATAGCACACGTACTAGGTGAATTCATTTAAGTTTATTTTTTTCTTTAACCACATATATATATATATATATATATTTGGTTATGAAAAAATGATGGGTTTATTGACAATGTTAGATGCCAATTTCTTGACTGATGATGTACAGTGACTGTTTGCCATGAACTCTTGGAATATTTGTAATTAAGGAAGTACTGACTTTGCCTAATTAATATATGATGTCTTTCCTTGTACATAACTAGCTTGCAAGTTGCAATTTTTAAAGAACTCCAATGAATAGATTTAGATGTTAGATTCTAAGGTCATTATATTTTGTTAGAAATCATCTTGTTTTAATATCTCCGAGGGAATGATTGATTTGGAGTGGTCCATAAGAACTTAGTGATTGAAGAGTTGAAGAGTTGATTCCTCTGTTATGTGTTGTCTGCTCTTCTTATGAGGAATGGCTGTCATGTATTGTTTTATGAAGTAAAAGGTCAACTTAGTTTTTTCAGTCCTATGCAGACTGGGCCTTGTGCTTATTAAAGGTCAATTTCAACAGAAATTTAAGTTGCATATGCCCTTTAAGTTTCTCATTTTGGTTTGTCCATTTTAGGTTATTTTTTTCGTAATTTATTAAGATACTTTAGAGGGAAATTTTTTTCTGTACTATAATTAGATTATTATGAGTTTCCATGTCTAAATCAGTAAGATTTCTGTAGCCAAATCGTAAATTTTCTGTGTGCAAAAATGATGCTAGCTTTGATGTTTTCTTCTGTATGATTATCATTGTAATGGTGACCTGCTAGAAAGGTTTTACGTTTACCAGAATTGCATGGATTTGTCACTCATCTGCTCATGCAAGGTCTTTACGAGTGCAATCACTGCTAAAACATACCTGGCTCTGGCGGGTGTTAGATGATATTCCTGATATTGATCATTTTGAGTGAACAAATTACTATTGTGAAGTTTGTGGGATTTGTCCTCTCCATCTATTTGTGGCTTCAGAAATCTTTCTTTGTAAAGATGGTCTATAGTATATGTTCAATTGCTTTCAACTGGACTTGTGAAGAGATTATGCATGTGGTTTGATGTATCTTGTTATCTGCACTTGTATTTGTAGGTTCATTTGCTATTCTATTCTACGTCTTTTGAGTTTGGGTAATTTGCTTTACTTCCCATTGCCTTTGATCAAAATCATTGAAAACTCGGTAGGCATGTGGTGTAGGTGGGGGTACGTCTTATTTGTCCTTGGGTTGTATGATTCCATTTTGCAGTTTTGTCACTCGTTCAGTAGCACAGATATCAGAAACAGAACACAAAAGACATGGCTCGATCTCTGTCACATAGAGATAGGGTTTTCATGTTTATGACATAAAATTTCATATCACTTGCAGTTAAGTTTCGTTGTTTCTGTCTCTGATTTTCCCCGCAAAGAATTTAAGGGACTAGCTAACCTATAGTCTCTAGCTCCATTTGATCAACGATTAAAAATGTGAGATTAATTGGACACGTCTCGCAAAAAGTCATATTTGCTTAGCTTTTCCGTTGTTTTCTCGGAAACCAAACAAAACCAAATTCATTGCACCAAGTTTTCCGCTTTCTACATAACAGACCCATAAAAAGCGCCCATACATTCTACATTGTATCCAAATTGCATGAGTATGCAGAGCAAGCGGGAGGCTGAGAGTTGTGACAAACTTGACGCTTTCCTACTTTCTCGAGAGCACGCACATACAGCAACCAGCACAAACTGTTATGAACTAATGGATTTTAGCGTACTTGATTTTCTGCATTTTCAAAGGAACTCCTGTTTTTTTCTCTTATTATGTAGAAGCCCCAAGTTCTTTTCACTCTGTTACATGCATTCCTTGTTTGAAGACCATTGCAAATGAGCCCCCAACCGTCGGTGATTTTTTCCCTGTCCTCTGCGTGCCTTTCCCTTTGCTTAATGCTTATGACAATAATCCCCAAACTCGTAATGATTAGTTAGCAACACAAAACTCTCCACAGTAGTGTTTCTTCATCTTTAAGTTAGTTAACAGAGCCAACAATATGGCATAAAACTAAGTAAGCAATGGGCGTATTACAATCAACATGTGCAATAAAATTTCACCAACTACCAAATGTTGGTTATAACTGATACAGAAACAGTCAAATAAGCAAAATTAATAAGCCAAGTGCCAATTTACAAGTTTAATGAAAAGATTAACCAATTTATCAACCCTCATGGATCATACAAAAAATCCCAGTTTAAAATGGAATAGGTCGTTTATCTGGCCATGATTCAATCTTCTCAAAGTACTTGACTGGTACCACACCATCAAAACCTTCTGTTAAGATGACCCTGTTGTCTGATATGTAGAGCTTCATTCCACCTGATTTTTACATCCGGAAAACACAAACCAAAACAAAAGGATGCATCGGTTTTCTCTATTAAAAGATCATCTTATGTTTAAAGCAGATATCAGAAATGTAATACCTTCTAGTGCTTTTCTGACATCAAGAAAGATCAAAGCATTAACATCTTGTCTCATACCTGAAAAATAAAAAACATGAATATAAATTCATATGTACTGTTTAATTTTGCGTGTGGTCTGGATGAATTATCAATCATTGAACATTCTAACATCTTTCGACTTTGCTACACAAGGGAGGGCATTTTAGTAACTGAGACCACATGCACAAGTCCAAGATATCCCTTCTAATCACTTTAGTGGTTGGCACTCAACTTTTTTGCTCTGCCTGTGCTTGCATCAAATTCAAAGACTCGCCCAACAGAAAACTTGCCTCTGTATTTCTATGCATGGCCTCTCCAACTAAAAGGTAAAATATGTTCATAGAATTTTACCAAAGGTTGCAGGGAACTGAATGAGAACACATCATAAACACATAATGCATACTCTCTATAGCATCCCTACCTGGTACTTCTTTTGGTAGCCACTTGTATTGAGCAGGCATAACAATTAAAACAACCAAGTTTCATCATTTGCAATGAAATTTTATTTATCAAAGAGATCAAAAATAACGAATAAAATAATGAATGGTAAACCCGCCATTGCCAAAGAGATTTCTTAGGATGTCTTACCACTGATTACTTCACCATCAGTTGGCAAGCCACATGAGAAGTGGACATGTAATCTTTTCATGCGCTTTAAACCAGACTCCAAAATTGAATCCAGATTCTTCTTATAGGTTCCATGTACACACACTGGCACCGCAGCATATGAAATTCAGTGAAATGAAGAAAAATAGAATATAACATACTCATCAAGGAAGTACAAAGTCGGAAGGACAGAAATAGTGCACCTGGAACTTCTTCAGCTGAAAGAATTGGTTTTAATAAACTCTCAGATTCAACTGTCTGCCAAGGACACACAAGGAACCCATTTCATTTGTGCAGAAAAGAGATTTCATTAAATCCAACAGCATACATCATAAATCAATAATTAAGATATGTAAAAAGGAAAATGTTTGGCAATGCAAATATGTGAAAATATATCACCGTTACTGTGTGGCCTTGGTTCGCACGTAATAAAAGCTCCCCATTTTCCTCAAGAAGACTAAATCTTTGCTTATTGTCCTTTCTGACAGCCTGGAATTAAGCATTAGACATCAGAAATAAAAATGATTAGAAAAGAATATGCACTTCCAAAGCACCAAAAATAAAGATTAGAAACAATAGCAGACAGAAAAAGTAATTCATTGAACCAACCTCCTTGATGTCGTCAACTGTGTGTGATCTTAATGGAATTTGGGCAAATGTTTTCACATTCAGCTTCAGTAAATCTTGCACTTTGACGAATCCATCACTCCGCATATTCAGATTTAACTCACAAGCCATATGACGCAAAATGCGAGTCCTGAACATATTACACGAATGGATCAACATATGCATGTAATGTAATAAAATGAATAAATATAAGATCTCGGAAGTCTATAGGAAGATTCTTCTTTGGGACCAAACAGAAAACAAATTTCCACCAAGCTCAGACTTAAACCGCCATTGGCTAAGCAAGATGGGTTTATCAATATTCTTTCTGTGTTTTTTTACTTCACTAAACTTGCCGAAATTCCTATTTTCTCTTCTTTTCTTGTTGATGTCTCAACAACCAAACACAGAACGAACTTCCAAAATAACGTATAACTCATATGCCCAATTTGTTTCACAACAAAAGACTTTATCCGGGAAGAATGAATAAGAATATGATAAGCTAACCCTCATAAATTGACTTACAAGAGTCTGCCAAGAGCGTCAATTTTATCTTTGCCTCCACTCCCGCCACCGCCACTACCGCGACGGCCTCTCCATCTTTCGCCATCATTTCTCATGTCAGAACCTCTACCTCTGCCACCGCCACTGTCCACAAATACAAAATTGCTTTTTTAAATACCCCAGGCTTTTCAATTAAACCTTTGAGACCAAATAAAGAAATTAAGTCAACCTCTTCGTCACATTGAAACAAAACTAAAGCAGAAGAACAGGAAAAAAATCATTTCATTTCCCTGGTTTCCCGCGGCATGTTTTCAGTTACGGAAACAAATGAATAATAACTTGGAAAAATATTACCTTCTACTGGATTGAGCCAAAGAAGCGAACGATGAACTCTGATTAAAGCGGTTTGTATTCTCCATGAAACCTCGGGAAAGAGAACTGAAAAGCAGGGAGGACGAGAAGGCACTGACAGAGACAGGTGGAAGATAAACGCGGCAGTAGCGTAGAATTCTGATGCTGATGATGTTGCTGCTCACACAACCCCACATGGATCAATCTCGCTACGGTGACTACTGCCGGCTGGTTGGCAATGGTGATAGATTGTTTCCTACGCTGGACGAGGCCATTCTCCTCACAACGCTCCGTTTTAACGAATTATTCAAAACGCAAGCCGTCAGCAACGTTTTGGTAAAAAGCCCGTGATTATTTACTTGCCGAGTCCAGTAAATTTTGTCTTATATTTTGAAATTAAATACTATAATTTGTAATTTGCATGTAGGGTTGAATGGTAAATTGCTTGAAGGATAGTGGTAAATTACTGATATTGTTGTTTCCTTCTAATCACTTGGCTGAAGGGTATCAATTGTCCTTGTAATTACCAACTTGAAATCCGATCACTTTGGTTTATGCAACAGGGAATCGTATCTCATCTTCAATTCTTCACATCGAACATGTTATGAATTTGATCAATTTTCTGGTCACCAAGCACACCTTGGGTATAATACGTTCTGCTGAATGCCCAATTCTCCCTTGGTTTCTTATTTACCGTAAATTTTACGCATTCATGTCTCATTATTCTGAGACATACGATCATACTTTCAGCTCAATGCCGAATTCTCCCTTGGTTTCTTTAAATTTATGCATTCATGTGCCATTATTATTCCGAGACATACGATCAAAATATTACCTTCAGGTATTGGAAAGTGCAGAAGGAGCTGCTACAATAGTTCTCTCAATTTTGGTAATCAGAGATCCAGTGTAAATAACCGGGATGCTTGGCTACACTATCACACTTTTTGGTGCATCCTCCACAATGATCTACACTCGCTGTATTTGATTTGTACATCTCCCGTCATAAAGGAGGAATAAAAGAAAGCATATTACGGCGTGAGCTTTGCATCACGGATTTCCAAGACCATAAAAACAATTATTTCAATGTTAAGCTTAGCCCTTGCAAATTGATAACAATTGCCCCACCATCCTGAAAAATCTAAAAAGGGTGCAGGAAGATTTTCCGAATCGCATTGAAAAAAGCAGTGCAAACCAGCATTCTGTTTAAACCACAGCCATAAAATTTTCTAAAGGGAAAACTATGCATCTAAGAATCATCATTAACATAATTTAAATAAAGATGTTGAAGAGACTGTAATGAATTAGTCCAATACTCAATTATTTTTTCCTCCCTAATTAATTAGTTCAAATCATTCTTCAAGCATTAAGTCCTTATAAAAGGAAAAAGAACATTTAAAATGAAAAAAAAAAAAAAAAAACCTCTAGTCCCGCTTGTCCAAGGGTACAACCCTGGAAGTGCCCATTGCTGGAAACCAAACATGTCTTTACCTAAGCCACTTGACTGCTGGCAGTGGTTAATTCGCTGCAGAAAGAAAAGCCATTTATAATTACGCGCCTAGAAGCACAGAAGATGATTATTAAACATTTCACTTCTTGGTGTAGGTATTAGAGATTTCAATTATATAACGATAAGTCGGGTCCTCAGAACACAATTTGAATTAGAAAAAAAATCACGGAGGAAGCTCTTTGGTGGTGACTGCTCTACCCCAGACCAAAGAACAATGCCATGTGACCACAATAATCTAATGAACATATAGTTTCAGTAGATTACATCAAACATCACGTATAGACTAACTTAAGCTATATTCTTTCAAATGTGAGAATCATGTGAAATTAGAAGATGGAGACACTCACTATTTCCATACAGAGGGAAGCTTCCTTGTCTTCTTGTAGTAGCAAGCACGTCGGTGAATTCTGCTCTCAACCAAGCTCAACCTAAACTTGGAATCTTTATCCTTTCTGTTCCTCTCCAGATGCTTCCTAATGGCAACTGCTTTCTTGATCAGGTGATACAAGTTCTCAGGAATTTCAGGAGCAACCCTAACCAAATAATATAGATCAAGGAAGGAAAAGCCAAAAATCAGTTGATGATTTCTCCACAAATTGTAAGAAAAGAGAAATAAATGGGAAAAGCAAAGCCACAGATAAAATGTACCAAGGGCCTTAAGTATCCTCAAAATTTTGCTCCCAGTAACACACTTCACCTGAGCAATACAAATGAGAATCACAAAGAATAACACCAATTTGAGATGGTGTCAGATCCACCCTTGTTTGCAAACTTGCAGATGTTATCATCAACCTGAAAGATTCAAAATAAAAATCAGAATTCAAACACTAAAAGAACTTAGGCTTCAAATCAGTGACCAGTAGAAAGCCCCAGTAGCAGAGCAAAATTCACAAAGCCCGCAATTTTTCATTGGGCCATGTGCTTAGTATTCAACATTAAGAACATTGTTACTCTCCAAGTAAAACACTTTCTACCTGCTGGGCCAAGAACTAAAAATGTTTTCTAAAAGTTGACTAAACAGATGTTTATCATGTGAATCATCCACAGTATAATAGATAGAAAACGATACCAAAACAAACAAGGAGGGATTTAAACCAAACACGATATATGAATTCAAACATTTACACACTTTATGTCTAACGAGAGGATTGCCTGAACAATTCAAGTCAAAATATAACTATCTAAATCAGTCAGAGAACATAAAAACTAATATGCTAGAACTGAACACAGCAACGGATTACATTATCTAACAATAACAAATAAGGACACAAAAGAACGAGATTCATAATTTTCTACGTCTTCGTTCTTAAATACTTCTAAAATTTTACCAGAAGCCAAAATAAGGAAAACAGAAAAAAAAAAAAAATTGATATTTAAGGTTGGAGTTTCTCACATCCTGAGGAGAGATCTTAAGCCAACTCGGCGGCGTCCTCTTGTAAGGCAGAGCTGATGCCGAAATACCCTTTCTGCAAAACAAAACAAACAATTGATAAATCAGAGAAATCGACTGCTTTGTAAATTAAACAGGTTTCGCATCGAACATTGTAAGATAGTTATCGTAGGTCAACAAATTAGCAGAGTAGTAACAAACCCTCTACTGTGCTACGACCTATGGCGTAGTATAGAATTCGCTGCCTCTCGACGTCACTCCATTGCTGCCTGCTCCTCTCTTCACTTGGTCGAAACAAAACCCGACATCAAGAGAGAGCGCAAGAGGCCGACACTACCATGGTTTTTCCCGTTTTGACCCATAAAATGATCTATTTCGTTGTATAGGTCCAAGCTAGTTGGCCCAATAACTAGTCCAGGGAATCTAATTGGGCCATATGGGCCCAAATACCACAGATCCATATTATGGGCCTAGTCCATTAATTTCTTTTACAAGCTGTAAAGGTATGGAAACGTTGCAAGAAGAAAGCAGAATCAGTCGAGAAAGAGGAACTGAAAAATATAAAATGAATCGTAGGAAGCAGGAATGATGAATCGTTTCCACATCTTCAATGCCCTTAACTCTTTCAACTTTCAAGGGGATGTAAATACAATGGTCTTCTTTTTACAGTGCACGAATGGCTGCTTAACCTAAATTGATAGAATGAACGAAAGATGGGTTTTGTGCATCAAGAAGAAGAGTCCTCAGTCTTGTTATTTTTGTTTCCCTAATGATTCAAGCAAGGAAGTGAAATGATTGTTTGCGGTTTTGCCCTAATTTGAAGTGAAGATAAAGACTGGTGCAGTCACTGTTATTTGCTTCAACCTAGGTTGTTGATGCATGAGTTATAGATCCCAGAGTACATTGCAAACTTTAAAGTGTAAATTGTCTGTAATGTATGGTTGGTTTGTGAAGAGAACCAAAAGTTCAAAACCCATTTGAAGAGTTGTTATCAAATGGGCAGATTTTAACAAAAATGTTGTGGAGAAAGGAGCTGGCGAGGTAAAAGAGACTGTCAAAGCTGAAAAAGATGAAGAGGAAAAAGCCTGAATCAAGAGGGCAGATGAGCAATCCAGCAAGGATGTGGTATTAACAGAATTTCTTCGGACAAAAGGCTGCATAAATTCAAATGCCCATTACCTCGTGCAAAGATTTTGAATCAGTAACAGTTCAGGAGATGATTGGCACGTGTTCTTGTTTTCTCCATTGTGTGCGAGGAGAAAATCCATATGAAAATTGGAGCAGATGAACAATTTTTACCATAAATAGGAAAATGGAAACAATTTTTGCCATACACAATAATGCAGCGGATGAACCCACCCAGAAAAGTTGGTCCCTTTCTTCTTTCAGGATTAATGGTTTCACAAGCTCCAATAACAAGTACAACATGGAGGTTACGCATAAAATTAAAGTTCCCACTCAGATTGAGACCTGAAAACTCATTTACCACCAATTATAAGCACTGCCGAGTGAAATTCTTTCAGCTTTGCTTCATTAGGCAAATATGCGGACTGCTGCCAATTTTCAACAATCAATCAATCATTGATTATTTGGGGAAGAGAATAAAGAAGGCTCACATGTTTTCAAACTAATAACAGAAGTAGGGCACCGTGTTGTGTGCCAGAAGAAGTGAAATTTCTGATCTTCCATATCTCACTGGCATCCAATAATTCTTTCCAAGAATTCGTGTTGGAAAGATCATCGTTTTTCATTTGAAAATGACCATCTCCCAACCCTTTTTTTTTTTTATATAAAAGAAAGAAAATTCCAACCATTCTATGACAGAAAACAATCGTTGGTAACAGTAAATTCCAGCACTCAAAAAGTAAGATCTCTTATTGTTCTTAGACAGAATTTACGAAGGCTTGATGTCAGCAGTTAAAAATTACGAAGAAGAAAGAATTAAAATTGTGAATGAAGGTGTTGGCGATGGGAATGTACCGTTTGATTTTATTTATTGCAGGGTTTGTTTTCAAAACAGTGAAGATCTGTCGGGCAGTCATTGGAGATCCATCATCGACAAGTTAGGGCCACACTCAAGTGGGACCCTCCGTTCATTGCCTTTTAAAGGAGAGAGAGAGAGAGAGAGAGAGAGAGAGAGAGAGAGAGGGGATGTTATTATATTAGTATTATTATTAATATAATATAATAAAATTATATAATAAATAAAAAAATTATAAATTTTATTTATTATATTAATTAAATAATAAAATTTTTATTATTTTTATATTTATTATATTAATAATATTAATATAATAAAATTATTTAACTTAAAATTATTTTTTTACATCCGGACCGGGACTTTCTTAAAAAATGCTTATCATAAGATAAATCGCACGGCACCGGAAACTTTTCACTGGAGAGAGAATAAAAAGAGGGCCAGAGAACACAGATTTTTGTGCTCTTGTTATACGTGTGAGGTGACCGTGTGCGGTAACTACTGAACTCAGTTTCGAATTCTTACACCAAATCTCTCTCAGCTCTACTTCAAAATCCAAACCCAAAAAAAGGAAAACTTCCGAACGCATACGTTTCCCACATTTTCTCTCGCCTTTTCCTTCACTTTCCCACAAACCAAACATGCCTTTTTTCATCTTCTTCCTCTCTCTTTTTCTCTCCATCACGCAGTCTCTCTCTTCATCTTTGGAACTCGACTTTCTCATGCAAATGAAAGACTCTTTGGACCCAGAAAACCGGTTGTTGACTTCATGGACGGCTAACGCTGACCCGTGTAGTAGTGACTCTTTTGAAGGTGTGGCCTGCAACCAGAATGGCCGCGTGGCGAAAATTTCTCTTCAGGGTCAAGGTCTCTCCGGCAAGATACCGGCAGCCGTAGGTGGCCTGAGGAGCTTGACTGGGTTGTACCTGCACTTCAACGCATTGTACGGGGAGATTCCAAAGGAGATTGCTAGCTTGAGCGAACTTAGTGACTTGTACCTCAATGTGAATAATCTCACTGGAGAGATTCCTCCGCAGATTGGAAACATGACTAATCTTCAAGGTTGGTTGTTACGTTCACCGATTCACCAAATTATTGCATATGGGTTTATTGCACTTGAGCTTTTATGGTTCGCATTTAACTCTAGAAATTTATTGCATTTGAAAATTCGATGTCGTGTTATGGCGGGGTTTTTTGTTTCCAAATTCTTACGCTGTGGCCTTTTATGTCATATTTCAACTCAACCGCTTTAGTTGGCACCTTAACACGTGTGGTATTTAGTATTCTGTTTAACTCAGCACTGAAGGTTCCGAATATGGGAAGTAAAAAAGCTTCGACCTTGAATATTAACTTCTTCTAATTCTGTTTGTGATTTATTATTTTCCATTGCTAATTACCTAGGGAAGTGAAGTTAAAAATGAAGCTTCGGTTATGAGTAGATTTTTTAACTCATCATTTCAGTTTAAAGTTTAGTTTGGCTGATCTTATCAGATTTCAAAATTAGTGGTGAAATTACATCGCGAGTTGTCAGCAACTGAGCTTCAAGCTGGATCTTTTTCTTTACAGTTCTACAGCTATGTTACAACAAATTGACTGGGAGCATACCCACACAGTTGGGATCTTTGAATAAGCTTAGCGTCCTCGCTTTGCAATACAATCAATTAACTGGTGCAATTCCTGCGAGTTTGGGAGATTTGGGGATGTTGACGAGGTTGGATTTGAGCTTCAATAGTCTGTTTGGTTCAGTTCCTGTGAAATTAGCTAATGCGCTGAAGCTAGAAGTTCTTGACGTTCGGAACAACTCTCTCTCCGGAAATGTACCTCCAGGTAATGTTGTCTATCCTGGTGTCAAGCTTTCCATTTTCATTTGTTGAATAATGTTAGAATGCAAAAGGTTTTAACTTTTTTTTTTTTTTTCGTTATGAATGGCAATGAAGCTCTGAAGAGGCTGAACAGTGGATTCCAATATGACAACAATGCTGCCTTATGTGGGGTTGGTTTTACTAACTTGAAAAATTGCACAGCATCTGATCACCCAAATCATAATAGACCCAAACCATTCAGACCTAATGGTCTTTCTACAAAGGATATTCCCGAGTCGGCCAATTTACCATCCAACCGTGGGCAAACTGGTTGCTCAAATCCATCCAAAAAGTCACATACTGGTGTCATTTTTGGGATTATTGCCGTTTTTATAGCTTTGACGACAGTCACTGGACTTTTCACATTCTCCTGGTGCCGTCGCCAAAAACAGAAAATTGGAAATGCTTTTGATATTTCAGAGAGTCATTTGACTCTTAGTATTGATCAGATGAAGGAGGTTTGCAAGAGAAGTGCTTCTCCTCTTATCAGCCTTGAGTATTCCAATGGGTGGGATCCATTGGCCAAAGGTCAGAGTGGAAACGGGTTTTCTCAGGAATTTCTTGAGAGTTTCATGTTTAACTTAGATGAGGTGGAGCGTGCAACTCAGTGCTTCTCAGAGGTGAATTTGTTAGGAAAAGGTAATTTTTCTGCCATCTACAAAGGGATCCTCAGAAATGGATCAATTGTTGTTATAAAGAGCATTGCCAAGACTAGTTGCAAATCTGACCAAGCTGAGTTTTTGAAGGGGCTGAAGATATTGACGTCACTGAAACATGAAAATATTGTGAGATTGAGAGGTATCTGCTGTTCACAAGGCAGAGGCGAGTGTTTTCTCATCTATGATTTTGTTCCCAGTGGAAATTTGTTGCAGTATCTTGATGCAAAGTCGGGCAGCAAGAAGGTTCTTGAATGGTCTACCAGAATTTCTATCATAAATGGCATTGCCAAAGGTTAGTTTATTATCCTTTTCTGAATTGAAGATCTATAGATTTGTTCATGTTGTTCCCATTGCGTTTATTTCATTTATGCTGAAGTATGTCTTTTTTACCAGGTATCAGGTATTTACATGGGAAGAGAACCAGTCTAGTTCACCAGAATTTATCAGCTGAGAAAGTGCTCATTGATAGACTATACAATCCCATGCTTTCAGATTCTGGCCTGCACAAACTTCTTGCAGATGATATTGTTTTCTCCATGCTCAAAGCCAGCGCTGCCATGGGATACCTGGCTCCTGAATACACCACAACTGGCCGGTTCACAGAAAAGAGTGATGTATATGCATTTGGAGTGCTTGTGTTTCAAATTCTCTGCGGAAAAAGTAAAATCACTCAGTTCACTCGCCAGGCAGCTGAGACATCCAAGATTGAAGATTTCCTTGATGCAAATCTTGAGGGAAAGTTTTCAGAATCCGAAGCAGCTAAACTCGGGAGAATTGCTCTACTTTGCACCCATGAATCTCCAAGCCATAGGCCGTCCATAGAAAAGGTGATGCAAGAATTGAATGGCATTACTAACAGTTCTTGCTCTTGAATGATGGAGTATTTTGCCTCAATTTTCAGCTGACTAGAGGCAAGATGGTTGAAGCACTAAGTACATGCTGAACTTATCTGTTACTAATGTTTACGCAATTGCAGTGTCCTTTCCTGAGGACTTAAGCTATGAATGTTGTGAACTGGTGTAATGTAATTTATTGATTGGGGTTCTTTAATATTAGCCCTTTAGTGGTAGTAATTGAATGTTAGCCATGTAATAAGTTTGCTTCTTGCCAACTTACTAGAACTTCTATGCAGTTTGAAGGTCTCTTAGATAACACTGACAGTGACTGAAGAATCTCTCTGCTAACAAAGTAACAATTTCATATTTCGTTTCAAGTCACGCGACCTATAAAACACACGACATATCCATTTTCTTTCTATTCAAATGATCGCCATAATCTTCTTTTGTGAGATGCCACAGCGAAACAAACCAAAGCTGGACTCTGTTTCAAACTCGCCATTAAATATTCCGTTCCAACTGGCATGCAAAATAAACAAAGAACTCTATACTGTCACTTCCAACATATTCTATTATGTTGTGATGCGTGGAGACGAAAATGATTGACTTGCGTATGCAATTATAAATAGGCAATCAAGGTAAAAGCACAGATCTTTACAGAAGTAAGTTTGGCTTTATTGGTTTTTTCTTCTGGTGCCTGTGAACATTACTTGTCCTCTTCATCTACTAGCCTTTTGGTTTCCCTTGTCTGTTTCTTCTTATTCTTTATTGTTTTTACCCCGAGCAAAATGTTGTCAAAAAATTTAAATTTTATGGCTGACATGGCTGGTCTATGCACAAATAAACAAGAACAAATTTAAGCGCTTATGGGGAAAAGGAATTCTTCTGTAAAACAAATTCAACTTGCATTAACAAATTTATTTCTGATTTTGTACAGTTGAACAAGAGACTTCGAATTCAACCATAATGTCTACAAGAAGTTACCACCAAATTGGGTGTCGACATATTATCCAACATGGAATGAATCTCTGTAACTTGGAGATGGGGCTTGTCGTGCACAACGAATTCATGAACAATTCTATCCAGCTACAACCAGGAATTTTCTTCAAGTTTTTTACTCTCATCATTGATCTAACCCTTCTAGCATCATCCTGCATGCATAGACCCACAAACATATTGGACAGAAGCACATAAGAACTCGAATTACCAGAATCCATCACAAAGAGATGCTTAGTGCAGGCTCGCCAACATTTAAGTTTTCATGGTTTTTTACAAGCACTAAGCAAAGTCCTCCATATAACATCATTTGGCTCAATTGGCATGTCCCCGATAAATCTTCTAACTTCTTCTATGTGCCCTGCCCAGCAAAAAATGTCAACCGTGCATCCATAATGTGCAGCTTAGGTTCCACTTTGTGAATTCTGCTCATAAGTTCAAAACACAAGACACCTTCCTTCACCAAGCCAGCATGGCGGCAAGCATTCAACACTCCAATGAATGTGATATCATCAGGTTCTATGAAAAGCCTCTCAATCTCCATAAGCAAATCAAAAGCCAATCCACCCAAGCCATGAATGGCCATTCCATTGATCGTAGCATTCCAGTGGTCAACATTTTTTCTCTCTATCTGCTCAAAAACCTTTATAGCATTGTCTGTAGTGCCATATTTAGAATACATGTCAATGAGAACAATGCCATGTTTTCCATTCAAAGAAAACTTATTTTTTCTAGATGTTAATGCACCGCTATCCCTTTCTCAATATGACCTAATTGTGCAATTGCTGAAAGAACTACCAACAATTAGGCATCATTGGGGTACAAATCATTTTCACAGACCATATCATGAAAAATTTCTAAAGCTTCTAAACAGTAGCCAATTTTAACATAAGCACCCATCATAGTATTACAGACAATGACATCTCTGTCAGGCATTTCATCAAACAAGGCCCTAGCAATATCAACCCTATCTAATTTTGCATACCCATTGATCATATTTGCCCAAGTGACCAAATCCCTATTGGCATCTCATCAAACAAAGTCTGAGCATCGTCCATCTTCCCACACTGTACACACCCATCAATCATCAAGTTCCAAGAAATCAGGTCTCTTTCAGGCATTTTCTCAAATAGCTCCCAAGCAATATGGAACCTACCTTTCTGTCATGCATAACCACATATAACTGAATTCCAAGATATAAAATTTCTCTCCCTAATATCCATGGAGTCAAAAACTTCAGCGCTGACTCAATTTTGCTAAACTTAACGTACCCATCGATCTTGGAATTATACGAAACCGAATCTCTAATTGGCATTTTATCAAAAACTTGACGTGCAAATTCAAGACACCCGCATTTCACATACAGCGCAATCAAACAATTCTGCAAAAACAAATTCGACCCGAATTTATTTTCCTCAACAATCCATGAATCTGCATTCCTTCCTTAACCAAACCCACCCGAGAACAAGCTTTCAAAACCAAGTACAAGGAGAACTTCTCAACACAAAGCACACTTTCAAGCATCAAACAAAACACTTCCAAAGCTTGCTTTGGGTCGAGCCCATGAGAATACGTGCATTCCAAAGATAAGGGTCATCTCGTTTTGTACAAATTTGTGTAAAGAAAACAAGCAAATTCAATGAGAGGTTTGTATGATGAAGAAGAGAAATTGGCTATGATCTTGGTGGTGAGAGTAGTGTTTTTGATGAATCCAGTTTTTATCGTGACTTTGATCTATGTCGTTCAAGGTTTTGCATTTTTGTAGAAGAAGAAGAGTTGGGGTTGCATGGTTGATCATAATTCGCACAGACAATCATTAACTTCAATTTCCTGAATCAAAACTCTCTGGGTTAGATTCTGGGCTAGTGCTTGAACGACTAAGCCATGCATCATCCACTTAGCTCGAAGCACGTCGCAGGGGCAAAAACGACGACACATCGGTGCGTTTTGAGAAATGAAAGGCTGGATGATTGATCCGGTTTCATATCCAAGTCACTAACAGGTCGGTCCATATCAGCATAATGGGCCCGATAAAGAGTTCAATACCCCATCTTTGTTTTACAAAGCAATGCCCCGATTTATTACTAAATAAAGTTACAATTAACTTTTCATGTTCTATAAGGAGTATCAAAGTATATATAACTGGTCGAATTAGGCTTGTTAAGCAATTTATGATGCAGTACTAGCACCATCATGTTATGTTATGGTAGGTCCAGTATATAGATTATTAGATGTGAATGATCAAATCAGACCACAATCATAGTAAATTCTAATTGGATTTCAGAATCAAAGCAAGGCAATTGTAATGGTATTTAAATGGTGGGGTTTCAACTTTCAGCTTTTCTAGCTTGATGTCATGATTTTGATTTAGTGGCTATACAAATATACAGCAGACAAGGTAGATCGCTTGTTGAAAGAGTATGATGATGCTTGATAAGGTAAGCAATTAGCTTAGCAGATGCACGGACTATTGTTCTCGACAATATGTTTTGGCTTTTCTTGCTTCAATTGGTGCCATAACAGCTGTTTTATTCGTTTCAGCCATCGATCAAATATGAAGAACTTTTGTTGGACGCAGCATCATTGTATCTACACTACAAGTTTGTACCATATGACATGTCCAATAGAAACGATTTCATTTTACTTAAGATATAGAGGTTAAGGGTCCATCCAATAAACATTTTCTACAGCAAATTGAGGGTCATTGACTTGGGAGATGTCACAGTCGTGGTCTAAACAACATACAACCAACAGTACAAGTTGTTACCTTGAAAGCTTTGTTTATTGATAAGATAAAATTTTGGACAGAAAAATTGTCATGTTGTCTTTGTCATCAGCTACCGTATGTAGTTGGATTTGCTTAGTTAATTGAGGATTATATCACACTAAATATTTGAAACTGTTAGATATTTGACAGTACAGATTGATGGATTCAATGTACAGGGTAGGACTTTAAGATCTTGCAAGAGTTCTACATCATGGAGATGATAATTAATTAAGTTAATTAGCAGTACAAGTTAATTGTTTAATTTAGAAACCATGCAATATTATGACAAGATTCTCAATTACCAATAGTTATCCGCTTAATTAGTTTCTTTCCACGATAATCAAAGATCAAGAAAGAGATCAGAGCAAGCAAAACCTTACAGATGATAACGTTGACTTTCGTTGCCAATATTATTCTTATCTCAACTCTTCGGACCTTGAATTGCTAAACTAATAATTCAATCAAAACGAATCAGTAGAAGCCAAGTAGATTATCATGTCGTTTGCAGACCAACTAGCTGTTTGTTAATTAAACAATGGTTCTTGTGCAAATTAAGAATTAGGGTTAGGAGAAAAAGGCCAACGAGATAGTTGCTCCAACTTATCAAGAAGCACTTGTAAATCGTTGACAACAGTTAGAGAAGTTCTGTCCTCTTCTTGCAACTTGCTTCACAAGAATTCTTAATGTTCCGAGTACTTCATTCATCATGCATTGAAATTTTAAATGACATGTATTCGTGCGTTGTGTAGGTATGATATTGTCATCTGCTTTAACGATGATAGATATGAATAAGTACACATGGGCTGACATGTGCTATGCAACATCAATAGCTGGGCATGTACAATGCAACCTTTTATCTTTTTTCCTAAGAAAAACGAAGGAAAAAGTAAGAACAAGACAAGAACACCAACAAATGCCCATAAGCTGTGCTTAAATTAGTTTTGGTCGGAAGCAGGAATGACAAACTGTTGATCATTTCACAACAGGATCTAACTGAAATGACAACACTACTCACAGGAAGAAAACCCAGCATGAAAATCTACTATATATTTTCAACCACTTCAAAATTCAAGATTTTATTGAGAAGGAAAATAATTATATTTCAGCGTGCGAAGAATTCATAGAGATAAATAATTGTATTTCAGTTTTAGCTATACAAGTAATGAAGGTAAAAATCTGAAAAGAGTGGTCGGTGGTAGTCAACTGTCGCACGTTCTAATTGTGCAAGCAATAAGCAAATGTCAAAGTTGTACAAATGCAATTGTTCGCTTATATCACGTCCTTTTAAAAAGGCTAAACCTCCCCATTAACATTCATCTCACCTGTCTCACAAAATTCTCTCCCTTCTATGCAATTTTCAAAACGATTTCGCAAGTTTTAGAATTTAGACAGAAAAGAAGACATGAAGCTCGTTTGGTCTCCAGAAACAGCTTCAAAAGCTTACATAGATACTGTTAAATCAGTAAGCAGCTCAATCTCAATTTCATTTTCAAGCTTTTTTACTTCTGTCTATGTAAAATTTTCATTTTTCTTTGTTGTTAAGTTATAGTATATATATGCTAAAGAATTTGATTCATGTGCTTGCAGTGTCAGAATATCAAAGAATCAGGCGTAGCCGAGCTTCTCTCAGCAATGGCAGCTGGCTGGAACGCAAAACTGATCGTGGAAGCTTGGACATACGGCGGCCCTATAACAACCAGCATCGGTCTAGCTGTAGCAGCTCGTCACACTTGCGGACGACACGTGTGCCTGGTTCCAGATGAACGTTCAAGATTAGCCTACGTTAAAGCCATGTACGACTCCGGCATATCAGCGATGGAGGTGATAGTGAGAGAAGCGGAAGAGGTTATGGCGGAATTGGCGGGCGTTGATTTCTTAGTCGTGGATTGTAAGCGTAAAGATTTTGGTAGGGTTTTGAGGTTTGCTAGATTTAGTACTAAAGGAGCTGTTCTAGCATGCAAAAATGCATGTCAGGTAACTTCTGGGTTTAGATGGCAAGGAGTGCTGGAGATGGGGACACGTGTGGTGAGATCGGTGTTCTTGCCGGTCGGAAAAGGGTTGGATATAGCTCATGTAGGGAGTAGTAACTGGGGAGAGAACTCGAAGAAAAATCACAGCCGTTGGATTAAACATATTGATCGACGATCGGGGGAGGAGCATGTGTTTAGAGGTAATTTTTGAGGGGAATAAGTTAGAATTTTGAGAAGAAACAAAAGTTTCTGGTACATACCAATAGTGTAAATGTTCGCCAATTAATAAACTTCCAGGCAAACTTGGCTTTCGATTCTTGAGTTTACGATATAAGAACAAGAAATCGCAATTGTAGGGGATACGGTTGCATTTGGGATTTCATGTCTGTGGGCCTCACTGACTCCAGGCTCCCACGGAACATCTAAATTTAGGGAATCTGGGGTTGGGACACGTAGCCCTAGACGTTAGGATTGGTCCAATGGGCTAGATATCAGTTGCAAGGTTGGCTCAATAACATCCCTTAATTAAAAAGATTAAGCTAAGTGGGCATACATAGTAACAGTCGTATGAGATTCTGTAACACAATTTAAATAATTTTCAGCAAGCTTTATCTGATATGAACACAGGCGGTCCGAACTCGATACCATAAATCGAAGGTAGAGGAAAAAGAGATGAATTCATGAAGCATGACAATTAACAAGAACAGTCCAACGTAAGATCACAAAGAAAATTTTTATGGCAAATCCATAAAACTTGGCCTATAAATATTGCAAACTTTACCTCACATATTTTTCTGTTGGGATTCTGAGCTAGTTGCCCATTTCATTTTTCTTTAATGCATATCATATATCACGACTTTTGCTCTTGCCTGAAGGTTGGCTTTGTTTCTCGTCACAGTTATATATCACTTTCTGGAATAACAGTACCATTCATAAACACTAATGTATTGCAAATAGTTTATTGCTAAATAAATAAAAGACTCACCGTGTATAACAGTACTTAGATTTTATTAATCAACAAAAAATCAAATCACGATGCTAGATTTCTTGATTTCAATTGCATGCTTCAACGAGTCATGGTCGTACATATTTATTCTACATAAGTAACTGCAGAGGCAACCGGAAGTGAGATATCTTCGTTTAGTTTAATGGGCACTTAAAACTTGCGGGCCTTATTTAAGTTGGACCATAGTCACTTGATCGCTATCAGATCTGTGTTTTCCGTTTTACAGTATCTTTAAGGAGCGCAATTACACACCAAAGGATTTTGCCGCCTAATAAAGTTACAGTTTCATAACATGGTTGAATTTCAGGCCCAAATGCAACCGGACTTTGGAGGAAAGTGAGGCATTTGGTCTAGAGCAGTTAGTAGACAGTGCTGGCTGTGCTGAAGGTGATTCACAATCAGAAGTTTGGCAAGTAGCAGGGTTGGTTGCTAAGAGAAAAAAGAGAAAACAAAGGAGAGGACGAGAGCTGCAGCAGCAGCAGAAAAAGAATTGGAGCTCGTGTTTGAAATTGTTAGTTTTGCTGTGTTGTAAATTGTTAACTTGTGATATGAATTGGTGAAGCTGATGGTATTTATAGTGTGGAAATGCAGTGACAATGCCAGCCATTATACACCAATTCTCTGATGCGTGCAATGGTACTCCACTTACTGGCAAGAGGCTAATATATTTGTTGTTCCGGTTTAATTTATGAAATATCTGGTAACGTAAGTTCGTTCTTACAATCTCATAACCCAATCAAATGGGTATTCCTTAATATTAAGGATATTGTCAAATTAAATGTTGCAACTTCAGTTTTATACTAAAGTCTGTAGAGTTCATGTTTTACAAGTAAATTTCGTTTTGTTGCTGTAGCTTCTCCTTTTGTTATCGGCTGTTTAGTGTTAAAAGTGAATAGGCCCTTTCCCCTTTCATCCACCAAATGTGTAATAAATTAAAGACAAATAGAGAAAGCTTGTTCATTTTTTCCCACTTTAACGTTGTATAACCTTTTCTTAATTTATCTGATTGTATGTAGGCTCATGATTCACGACTATTCACATATTTGATCGAGCAATCCTTTCTGAGTTAGCTCATGCTTGCTTGCATGGAAATAAACTCTTACAGTGCAACTGTTACAAGTCACAGCCAACCCAACTGGAGAGCTCTTATACTGAAATCAGGCCTGTGAATTTGTTTCTGCAATTTAGTTTAAGAGGAGTTAGGTGCACTAGTTTTGTTTTATACTTTAAATAGAGTTTAACCATAAAATAATACACGTGTAATGTAATTTTCGTATAAAGTAGAAGAAGAATTACGATATGGGGTATTTGATGCAGACAATTTTGTTTTCCTTAATCTCTTTGAAACCCGATTGGTTTATGCTTTTATATTTCACCGTCCTTTAATGCCATGATAATCGAGCGGGGTTGTTGACAAAGCATTAATCATACTTCAATGGTTGGACTCCACTTCTTCACAAACATATATTATTCATTCTCTTCAAACGAATCTAAGAAGTTTTTAATAGCACATACAGAACATCTAACTTCTTTGAAAATGTAGAGCCAGATGATTGTAACGTGTCAGTTCTTATATACAGCTTCTGTTCTAAGTCAGTAACAACAAGTACTAAAACTGGTCCGAAATTTCTAGAGCCTCAAGTTCAGATTAGGGCATGCACTTTTAAGCTTCAACAGTCACAACCCAACGACTCTTTTTTCTTCCTCCGCATTCACCGTCAGCATTTCCTTTTCCACGTCTCCCAATTCTAGTCACCAGCAGTCCTCCTCCAATGGGTAAGAAATGTGTCTTGAATTCACTCCACGATCCCTTGTGTAGGGCATTGTACCCTACAATAAGTCCTTCTGATCCTTGCTTTACACTCTCTTTCGCGGCTCTAAATACATTTTTGTGACCCCTGATATTGCACTCAATAAGCACAAAATCCGCACCTTTATACTCTTTCATCGGTAGGGTTTTGGGTATCACCTGTTACGAGTTCAATGCAATTCGCATACGGTCCTAGTGCATTTTTGCACGCAGGGATGTTGTCATTTCCACCTAAAATGCACACAACGCGGCCGCCAGTTTGATGTACTGCCGCGATCATTGCCAGCGTGGTGGATACGGCAAGTCTAGGACATGCGATCACCATGAGTTGTGCATTGTTACCAGCTGCAAGGGCGGAAATGAACTCGGCAACATCAGGCTCTTTGCCACTTTTACCCTATAAATAATGAAATAAAACAGAAAAGTCATTAGAACTAAGCAGAAAAAAAACTTATAGAACAGAAAGCTACAGATCTGAAGTAGAGATCGCTTACCATTTTAAGAGCTTGGAGATAAGCATTGGTAGCATTTTCAGAAGACCAACAAGCCATTTCTCTTTTACTTGGCGGGTTTCAATTTTCTGTGTTTATAATTTTATTGGTAGCAAGTAAGACGTTGTTTCAGGGCCGGGGGAGAAGAAGCTTAATAGATAACAACCTAGGCCTCTTGTCATTAAAATAATATGCATGTAAGCAACTAAGGGAGGTTTCAATTGAAAAGATTCTGCAATGTACAACTGGCAAGTTTCAATAATATGTTTAAAAATACGTTTTGACATAAACAGATTAACGATCTTCTAATTAAAATGTTAATTATGTTTAGTGAATTATTATTATTATTTTTCATTTGATGGTCCCTTTGGCTATGGATTAGAATATGGGGTTGAATATGAATCCATGGAATCCCCATACTTGCATGCACGTGTGGCCGCCCATGCCGACCAAATAATGCTCCCATAAAGGGTTCACGTGATTGATTGCTATCCAGTTCTGACCAAATAGAATTGCAGTATTCCATCTCCATGATCTTATTATCACTTTAATTAATTGTCAATTGGCTGTTAACATGCTATCTAGACTAGCACTGGAATTTCATGGACTGCAGAAGCTCAAGTGTGTTTGAGATTTTAGAAGCCATAGCGTGGATGATTATACTGCGAATACCCACTTGCACAACATTCTCATAAGAAAATGTTTTGTAAAAACATATATTTAACCAGCAAAATAAACAGAACCATATTGCAACAGCTTGGAAGCAGCGATATCGAACATGTTGCAGAACTAGTGCTACGCGGAGTCCCGCACAAATCGAGAGCCTGCCCTGATGATAATTTAGGTATTTGCTCTCTTGCCTAACCTAAGCCTCCATGAAGTATTTGTTTAGTGGGCTCTATTTTCTATCACAAACTCCGAAAAGTTCACAGATATTAGCTGTCATGTCCTCGACCAGGTGACCAAATTCGTGTATTAAAATGAATTAACGTATAAGAGTGTAGAGACCTTCGCAGCATTTCTCAGAAAGAAGCAAAGTGTTGCCCACGTTCGTCCAGCCACAAGAACAACAGTATGTAATGATTCAATAAAACCACTCTACAGCGACCAAGGTTTTGATCACATATTCAAAATGACAGAACAAGATAAACCCTAGTACAAGTACTCCATTTACCTTTTACAACTAGACCAAAAACCAGAGTGCGCGCGCGCGCAGAAAACATGCATGATTGTTCGCATGCTCGAACAACAAACACAGATCTAAGTCGGATCACGTTGCATACATTGACAAACACAGAGATCTAAGTCGGAACACGTTGCATACGTTGACAATAGCATCCTACTCTTAATAACTAAAATATTTTTTTAGCTTCTCTTGATTCTTGGGAACAACTTTCCCATGTCCGGTAATAGGGTGTGCAGAGTACACCATTGAAAAAAGGAGGAATATTATACCAAACACACATTTAAAACCGGTTCATAAAATTGGAAATCTACTAACTAATGGTTGATGTGTTTCAATCAGACTCGGACCGACCAAAATGTTATTATTCTTCGCAGACCAATGTTAATTTGTTCTCTCAGCTGGCAACCTCGTAAAAGCAATTCCACTACCGCAGTCGACTGAGATGTAAAGAAATTATCAATAGGATTTGACTATCTGATTATAATTGATAAAGAGAAAGAAAACAACTAACACCAACAACCACTTCTTATCCAAAGGTAAACCAACATACATTAGAAAATGATAACTAAAAGAGAATTTGACCCACCAAATCCAATCACAACTGGTAGACAATAGGGGATAGAGACCAACAAATGACAACTACAGTACGACAAACAATACAGGATTGATCAATCTATATTAATTCTGACAACTTTTTTTGTTCTTCCTCCAGAAGCACTGGTAGTTCCAGCTTCATTATCTCGTATAATTGCCTTTCGGGTTTGCAAAGTGGATGGAAGTGCCCAGCCACCCTGACTTGCCCTCTCCTTTTGTTCATCTCTGCTAGAACCTACATTGGCATTGCATGTAGAAGTTTCAACTAAAATAATATGTGTTGAATCCAGATCGAATAAAGAACTTTTAACTTTTATAGACATAGCACATCAAAATATGGAAGGGTAGAAATATGTCGTCAGTAATTGGTTTCACCAATTACAACTACATAATAGCATCCACATAGCTCAACACAAATGATGATTGGGTCAAGCTAATTATTTTCCAACACAAGTGAATGGACCTTGCTCTAGAAACAAAACTAAAGCCCCAAGAAAAGCCTAATTGATGGAACTGTAGTATTTAACCAGGATCATAGACTCATAGTGTTCGTAGAATGAACTCAAAAGTTCCTGATTTTCATATCAATGATGGCAGAGGAAAACGGCTGACCAAACATCCCAATAAGGTAAAAGACTTGCTTACCTGCATTGCGGTGCAAATCAAATCCATCATTCCAACCAGGCAACTGTTTATTGGCATTCCCTTTCCATGCTTCCTCAAAACCAACAAGCTCATCTGGGAATATATTCAAATATAAGTTATCTTATTGATACATGCATTCAACATAATGCTTCCAAAAGATTATAATGACAGTAACAACTAACCTTCGTCCAAATTGTGTAGAGTTCGCAGTGTATCCACTTTGCCATCTGAATTAAGTTTCCTTGTAAATGAATGACCCTGTACCAGCAAAAAGATTCCATCTCAGCCCTCATAGAAATACACAACCAATTTTCCGAAGGAATAATTAAATGCTTCTCTCAAAATGTTTTTTCTCCTGGATCTCTGTTTGAGTATTCTTAGGTCAGCAAGTGGTGGCAACACATAGAATCATTAGACTGCATTGACCAGCAGTAATGAATAGGCCTAAGCAAAATTTAATGGACACCTAATAAGCATGAATCAGTTGGTTTCCATTTGCGCCAGACTTAGAACTGAGCAAATGAATCTCTCAACAATTCCCTGAGGGGGTCTCACTTAAAAAATTCAAACTACTGCAAACAGCTGTGCTGTAGATGCTAGAAAAACAATGCTGTGCTCTGTAACTGCACCCACCTTATCATGAATTCCTCTAGAAATCCTATGCGTTGCTTGACCTGATGTTTTATCTGCTTCCTTGCTCTCCTCAAGCAACACCTAATACACAGATAATACAACATCAGAACAAGAAAAACTCCAATAACACATCAGTTCTCCTTGGCAAAAGTTACTTACACCATCATTGCCAGTCCTTCGTGTTCTTGTAGAAGTATAGTAAGCTCCATCAACACCTCCATATGTCACTTTGCAAGTCTGAATACTGATACTGCGAGCCTGTGGTTCTGTGCCTTCCGATTTGCTATGTTGACTTTTATAATTCACATCCTTGTTCTTCCAATCTATTGAATCAACCAAAGCAATCATTATAAGCATTTATACCAACATGGAGAAATTAAGACCAGGCATCACACCGGTTACTAGAAACAATAAAATTCATTACCATCAACATCATCATCTGGATGCTCAACAGAAGGTTCTTTGCTTGACCTGGAATGCGTTCCACTGTCCCCAGGAACTTTATCTTCTTTTTCTCCCTCGTGATCAGAATTTAGTTCTTCTATTACTATTCCATTCGATTTACTGTTCTGCACTTTATTGCTGGATGAAGTAATTTGATTAAACATGCTAGGTTCTGACATGCCCCCAAATGGACGAGTGAAAAATGGATAATCAAATGGATCGCTGCCCCCAAATGGACGAGTGAAAAATGGATCATCAAATGGATCTCTACCCCCAAATAGACTAGGTGTCATACTCCTACCAGAACCTAAGCCACCAAAACCTTTGAAAACACTAAAGGGGTCATCCATACCAAATAAATCCCTAACACCTTCTCTTTCTCTCTGCATTTCGTATAAGCTATTCCTTCTTTAAAACCAAAACTGCACTAAGAGAACATTTCACTTGAAAATGACAATAAATCCAACAGCATAAACTTCAAATATTAAAAAAAAAAAAATGTCAGGGACTTATTTAAAGAGGGAAAGGAAAATGAACTGTATAAATGATAGAATGGAAAATTCATTATTATTAATTACAACTTAGACATTCGATGATTCTCCTATGTCGGATCATTCGCTATTATAAATCAAAATTTATGTCGTCTCCAGAGAAAATGATACAGCCATCTCCCTGCCATGTTTTACAGCTATCTCCATGCCATGTTTGTTTGCTTATCGATTAATCGTTCTTCAATTAGGAACTTAAAATAATTATAGAGAAACACCCTAACTAAAAGCTATCATCAAAATAAATGAACAAAATATCTAAAAAGACTTAATAAATTTTCAAGAAATTTAACATTGTTTTCAATGATCTGCTTGAACGAGGAGACAAGAAAATGGGAAATCCGATTACCAAAAGCATATTTCTAAATGGAGAATGCAATCCATCATCATATACTACAGATTCCCTGGAAAACCGCCGTGATATGCCAACATATCAAGACAATTTGGCTGCAGAAAACATGAATTAGAAAGTGCTAAGTAAGAATCACCTGATTAACTACGCGAATTACAAAATCAATTTCCGAGAAGACAGAACTTCGCGATAGCTGGAAAAGGAACTAGACAACCGCCTCTTCTTTTCCTCGCTCTGAATCAAATTTAAATAGCTCGTCTACCCTTAGGAATTAAGCAAATAGATAGAAGATGCAAGAGAACGTGACACGTGTACCCAAAACAGATTTCTTCCATGAACTAGAAAGTTCCTTCCCTCTACTGTTCCTTTTTATTTTTTTAAGGAAAATTCCGGCCACGAGGCAAGGCGGGCTTTCATCGAAATTTTAATAAAAATACTCTAATTTTTAAATTTATTTATATTTATAATTTAAATCTTAAATTTTTTTATATTTAATATTAAAATTTTAATTTTTAAATAAAATTATTTTTAATTTTTAAATTAATAAATAATACTCTTCAACAAATTATCAAAAAATATTAATATAAAAATAATTTTTTAAATATATCATATGATTTTTTAATAATTTTTATTTAAAAAATTATGTTTATATTAATTTTTTGTTTTTACAAAATTTATTAAAAATTAAGTCAAAAATTAAAAATAATTCCCTTTAAATACTTAATGTTTAATCTCAATTACGGTAATTTTATGTTAAATTAAATTTAAAAATAGTCAAAATCCGACTTTTTATGTCAGCAAGTTCCCCGGCGAAATGGCAGGTGGTTATGTGACTAGAAAGTCAGAAGCACGGGAATTAAAAGAGCTTTCTTCGGCCATATAATTTTCACCTCTTATCTTTAATAAATATTTGCAATAACTAATTTTATAAATATAAAATTTAAAAACAGAAATTATTCTCAACTATTTTGATCCCGATATACGGATTAGAATTATGATTGCAGACAATTTCTGATGGGCATACAAGCATTGTACACAAGATTGGACAACTCCATTTCCAATCAACCTTACAGCAGAACTACGAAAACATCATGCATTTCACCAACAAAATTATTAAAAAAAAAAAAAAAAAAAAGGAGTTGCATTCTAATCTTACGGTTCCCACATTTCTAAAACTTTAGACAAATCAAGAATAAATAAACATCAGCCCGTAGAATCCTTACTTCGGCAAGCAACTCGCAGGTTGCTTTCCCTGATTTGCTCCTCCATACAAATGGTCCACCTAATCTCGTCATTTCATCTTTCATCTTCCGTGTTTATTTCTTTCTACAGGAACTCCGTGGGAACGAATGGTTAGGATCCCAAATAGGATGAAAGCTGTTGAAGTTAGGATGTTGAGGAACCTTCGCGGGCCTCTGTCTCTATGTTACATTGAAAAGTTCTCAGTTTCTTGGCATCATGCAAGGATTTCTTAGAACTCTTGAGAATCAAGGTCGGGCTTGCTTGGATATTCAAGACCCTGAAGGGCTGGCATCCGCCTTATATCTTCATCTGAATAAGCTGGAATGAACCAATAACGCTTGTCTGTCCCAAACACCTAATCAGTAGAAACAAAATCAAAATTAAAATTTTAGTTGAGAACAAGTAACCCCACATTGTCCAACACAGCCCGCATCAAAGGATTATCCATTCGTGTGCCAATAGACAATTTGCAAAATGTTTTTCACACTCACAAAGTCATTTGTATGATGATGTAGATTCTATTATTTAATTGGTGCAGTTTGAAATGTTATAAAATGAAATACAGAACTGTTTTCAATGATTTTCCATCTTGCATGATGCTCGCACATTCATTTGTCTGAAATGTAGAACCAGTGTTTCAGGCGAAAAAACTTCAAAAGTGTTCAGAGATTAACGTTGCTGATAAATGCAAAATCTCCATAATTCATACCTCTCATCATAACCATCACCTTATTTTCTCCCCACACCACCCACAAGAAAATCAACCAAAGAAAAAAATGAACTCCCTGCACCCCATACTATGTAACGATGCTTGGGTCATCTTTGCCACTTTTAGTCTCAATTTACCTACTACTAAATTTCTGATATTTGCACGAAAAATTTGTCTAGATGATGTTCATTAGGTAGATATCCCCCATGCATATTAAAAACAGAGTGCTCTGATTCTTGACTAGATTATAATGAAATTGTTTGCATGACCTAATGTGGAATTGCACACAAATGAAGCAAGCAAATAAATAAGGCAACGGAGCAACATAGTGCAAAATGCAACAACCTGTTCAAAATTCTTCTTCTGGCCCAGGTCATAACGCCATTTTGGAGTGGTGATCTTCTCATATGCCTAGTAACAAGACATTAATAGATTCATTAGTAAATGAATCTGTATCTGCTGCACCTTCAAACACCACCACCAACTTTCTGACATAAAATAAATGGAAGAAAACAGTAATACCTCAATAGTTGTTGTATTAGCAGACACCAATGACATGTGCATGATCAAAAACCCCAACACACTCAATGCAAATGCCAGATTCAAAACTGTGACAGGGAAACACTAATCATAACATAACAGTAGTGATGTAATCAAATGAATAGGTCAGAAAGTTTAAAGACACCATACCAAAGGCAAGAAAAGTGGTTGCAAGGGTTCCTGGTGTTCCAGGAATTTCTCCTTCACTAAAGAATGATATAAATTGTGGCAAGAGTGACAGTGTCACAAGACTTGTCTCAAGAAACGTGTAGAACTGTATTCAGAAATTAAAGACCACAATTAATAGTCGACAAGGTAATCCACTCACCCAACATAAAATACCTAAGCAAACAGCATGACACCAACATAGCCACAACCAACGAAAACAAATAACAGGGGCCAGGATTGAATTACAAGTTTAGCAGCTCTTTGTTCATAGAACTTCTATTCAACTATATATTCTCATGCTCAAACAATGTTTGAAGAGACATTCTCCATACTACATTCTCATCAAAATTAAAATTTATCTCATGAAGGACATTAGCTTAAAGGCGTGTGTTTCTGGATCAAGCGACATCAAAATGAACTTGGTGTTCTATTTATGTTTATCTCTTTTGCTTTCAATATGGATGCTATTCTGTATGGTCAAAAGTAAGAAGACAATTTGAGAAAACAATCATTATTTACCAAACCGCCGAAAAAACCATCCCCTCTCAGAGAGAAGAGATGAGAACAGAAAGCAATGAGTTTTCAAAAGTACAAAACACTGATGCTAAAAATAATTTAGAGGGTTACCAAGTCAAGCAACATACCAAAAAGAGAAGAAAATACTTGTAATTCAATGCCCCAACACAATTAACAACCCAAACACAGTGATGGTCCATCTTCAGTATGCACCGTCCACCTGAAACAAGGAAATTAATGCAACTTATCTGTATGTTATGATTAAGTAACAAAAGAAAACTTTGGAAAAATGTGTATAACCACTCACAAACAGAGCAATGATGGCAACGAGGTGGCTTCAGCTGGTTGCACTTCCGACAGTATCTGATTCTTTGATTTGACGGGTCAGATTGCACACCACCGAATTCTGAACCATTCAGTGGATCAGCCTCCCCTCTCTCTTCATCTATAGCAGGCCTCCAATTAGGAGGTACACTACCCGGATCGGTCAAAACAACAGAAAAGTAACTCCAAAGCAGCATCACCAACTGCATAGTGATGAACAAACTTTCTATATTCAGCACCATTCCGTTCATTTGCTTGATCAGCCGGTGTTTCTTATACTTTCTAGAGCTGAAAGTTAAGACTACCAATACTTCTATTTATGTTAATATTTGTCCGATTAGTCCCGGCAAAGCCTAATTTTATTAAAAACGCAGTGCAACGGACACTCCAAGAATTTCCAGACTCATCGATATTGAAATTTATAAAAGTTATCAAATTTAAAAGAAAACATAAAATTTCTCATCAACCTCGTAGTAAAGTCTGGAGGACCTGAATTACCAAAAAATTACCGAACAAGATCTCCAAATACTTCCAAAGTAGCCTAAAGATAGTCAAACCAAATCCAAAAACCTTGAATCCACATAAAAATAAAACCCAAAAACAACGTGAAAAGTGATGAACGTTGGAAGCTTACCAAAAAATGAAACAAGATCAAGACGGTAACAGCTGTGGCAGAATCAAGTCCACCAGCGTACAAAGCGGTGCCGTAACTGGTCAAAACGACGGCGTAATAGGTGACACCCACGACCCCAAGAACCAGTAAGATCATGATCGAGCCAAGACCCCGCAAGGCTGTACAAAACTTGAACACATTCCAGGCCATCGCAGCTCCAGATCTATGCATGCTAAGATACCCTAAACACAAATTTTAATTCTAAAAAACAATTTAACCGTGTTTTCTATGTTTTCTTGTAGCAGGAAAATTGAGAATAACTTAGGGTTTAAAAATTAGCCGGGCCGCTGAATGAGTCGGGCATGTAGACTCAGAAAACAAGAAAACACAATAACGATTTCAATGGGATGTTTTGTTTCGTTTTGTTTCGTGTTTGTGTTTTTTTTTTTTTTTCTTGGTTTTTGTCGAGAAGCGAGTTCTTCAATCTTGGGTTTTATGAGAATTGAGATTCCAGGTGGGCCGTGGAATCCAGGTCGTTAGAGAGAGTGCACTGTCTGAAAGAAAGAAGTAGAAGCGTTAGTGGCAGGCACGGCGGGCTAGTCATGAAATGGGGGAATATTAATTAAAAAGTAATTGGGATTAGTTGTTGTGATGTGTAATTAACATATATTAAGTATGGTTTGGTCGGGTTGGGTTAGAATTTTGAGGATTAGTGAATCTAGAAGGTGTGTACTTCTGTAACACAGAAAGATTTAGGTGGATGCTAGTACTGTAAACGAAAATTAACGGAATAAAATTATTTAATTAATAAAATAAATAAAAATTATTTATTAATTATAAATAAAAAATTAAAAAATTATATTATAATTTTTTATTATATTAATTAAATAATAAAATTATTTTTAAAATTTTTATTATTAATTTTTATATTAATTATATTAACTTAATAATAATACTATTAATGTAATAATACTATTTTATTTACAATTTATTTTATATAATATATATTTATTTATATTTATTTGTAAATGTAAATTTTTATCGTAAATAAAAAATAAAAAATTATAATAATAAATTTATTTTTTTAATATATATAAATTAAAATTTTATCATAATTTTTTATTTTTAAATTTTAAAATTTTAATAATATATAAATATAAAAAATTAAAAGAGTATTCATATTCCGCATGTATTATATCCTCGGGAGGGATGGTTGAATCATTGAATTGAAGCAATTTATAAAAGATAAAAAAGGAAAATAAATGTAGCCCAATTGGCCACACAAAAAAGCACGGGTATACTTTTGAAGAATTCTTTCAATTACACGATTGTTGCATACAGGTTTATTGACCGGCTCGCGTTTTCTACTAATTTCCCGTGAAAAATTTCCAAGTAAACTCTGGAAATTAAAATGAATGTTCCATCATAGAGAAAATAATACACGATTATTACAAGACTAATGAGAATTGTCTGACTGGATATTATACGCGTCCAGAACGCAGAAACGTAAAGAAGAAAGAAGCTTCGTAGTTTCAACGCAGGTTTGGACAAACGAGAATACAGTTTGAACGAAGCTATACTTCTGCAGGCGAGAAGGATGTATAAGATTATGCATGAACTCTGAAGGACAGCTCTGGATTTGGGCCGGATGCTGCGACCTTGTTCTGTCTTTACCCGCTCGCCCATTTATTTGTTCGCGCTCTCTCTCTTTCTTCGTACCTGGCAGCCATTGTCTTCTGAAAAATTTTTTTAAAAAAAGATCAGACACCAATGATGGAATCAGTTCATTATTTTTGTTTCTCGTCAATCAAGTTCTTGAATTCTGGATTCGATGGAGCAATTCCTTCTTGCAAACGAAAAAGGTTATCTCTAAACCAAATATTTATTTTGCCCAATTTTGGACCATGCAATTTCTGACCACGCCTCCTCCACTTTCTTAATTGTTTCACAACCACCACCACCACCACCACCACCACACCCCCAACACCCCCCCTCCGGTTGCGTGCATATGTGATTTTTCTGTTTAGAAATTGGTATAAATCTAATGCTGAAGCACGTGGACATAGACAAAGGAGAATCATAATTGCTAGCTTGGCTTTTGTCAACAATTTGGTTTCTGTTGTATCCATGAATAAATATAATATGAATCGGAATTATGACAATTCTATCTGAGTAAAGAAGCAAATAGATAGACAGTACACAAAAGCAAACCCCATTTCCTTCAGCTTTGGGCTCGAACTAGAAATCTTCACAGACAGCTCTGCTTTGATACCTTGTCCTGATTTAGACGGAACCCAAACATAACAAGTAGAATCCAGCTGTCTCTGAAATCAAAATATATACTCTATCCGGCTTATGAGAACCATGCAAACACTGAGCTTTCTTGAGGGGGGAAAATAAAAAAAAATAAAAAAACAGGTTCAGCTTAGATGTTGCTGGCCAATGTCGTGTGAATGACGTGGCCAGGCGCCCGAGATTTGGCAGAACATGGGTTGAGTTCACCAAACCTACGTTAATTATACCCTATTATCACTTGCTTAGTTATGGCTTTCACTTTAAAGTCTAAACCAGAGAACTAGAATTCAAGCGAGTGCCAGCCAGGCCAGCTAGAATGGGCTCAATTGACACACCTAGTGCAAATAATGCAATGGGGACTAGGATATTGCAGTACGTCAACTAGTTCATTATTAATTTGAACGTGAAAACAACGGCTTATATAAAATTAAAGAAGGGTACGTCACGCAAGGTTATATTATAATTCTATGTATTACATGTATCGTTTTCTCGCGAACTGCCTCGTTGGTTTATCATTATTTGCTGAAAGGAACAATTATAAAAACCTAAACGTGGTCGTGTTTGAGATCTATAAGATTACTCCATGTTAATTTTAGAAAGATATTCGTTTAAAATAATGAAAAGCCGTATGTTATGCAATTGTAATTAATGGCATATTTAATGAGCTGCCATTACACAACCCTTAACTTGCGGCCAGAAGATTATTGCAACATTAACAGAGAGATGTGAAACGGGTGGATCATAGACGATACGAAACAGCATAGAATATTTTATATTAAAGAAATTGCTGAAATTGCATGACTCTTAACCAATGCGAAATTGTGCTTATTTAAGAAAGACAAGTTTGTAATAACAACGCAAGCAAACAGAGAGAGAGAGAGAGATGGATCAAGAGGAAGATAAAGGTACTGTGTGTGTGACTGGCGGAACCAGATACGTTGCGTCGTGGCTGATAATGAAGCTTCTTCAGCATGGTTACTCAGTTCATGCCACCGTTAGATCATCAGACTCTTCAGGCATGTTTAATTTTTCTTCCCTTTTCTCCGCTCTTTTTCCAAGTCAACTATCTGAGTAATTGATGCTCGGCAAATAATCGTTCTTCATCCCATTTCGGGATATGTTTATGTCCATTTTCTGCTCATGCATCCATCTTTTTTCATGCTTCGAAGTAAAAAAAAAGGGCTATAGCCTTAGAGGATCTGTGAATTTTCTCTTCTTATTCAGAACACGAATGATATGATATGTCGTTCAGAACTCCATAATCTCAACGACGAGTGAGTTACAAGTGGTCAATGCAGCCCATGCAAATGCAAATTATAATACCGTTCTCTTTAAGCAATACAGTTGGCCCTCTGAGGCCCACGTACCTTATATGTGTCGTTCGTTTACTCACCTCGCCATATTTTATTGTTACAGCTTACAGGATTATAGTTTGAATAATTTCAGGACGCAAGAAAGACATCAGCTATATCTCAAACCTACCGCGAGCATCAGAGAAGTTAAAAATTTACAACGCAGATCTCAACCAGCCGGAGAGTTTCAACGCAGCCATTGACGGTTGCATGGGAGTATTTCATTTGGCTCACCCCATGGAATGCTGCGAAGAGCTCGAAGAAGTAGTGACAAAACGCGCCGTTGAAGGACTGTTAGGCATTTTAAAGGCAAGCTTGAATTCAAAGACGGTGAAACGAGTTGTTTACACTTCTAGTTTGGTCACAATAGCTTATAGTAATAATGATGAAAAGAGCCAAAACAAGTTGGACGAAACAATGTGGAGCGATCTTGAAACGTGTAGAAGCATGAAGGATTTATGTCCGCAGTACATGATCTCGAAGATTATAACAGAAAAGACAGCCTTGGAATGCACAGAAAAACATGGAATTGAGCTTGTGTCTTTGGTTCTTCCTTTGGTAGTTGGACCTTTCATTTGCCCTACCTTGCCTTCGTCTGTGTACATCTTTCTCACCATGATTCTGGGTACGTTCTTATTCCTTGAACGACAACGTTTATGTTTTTTATTTTATTTTATTTGTAAATGTGAAAGATCTACATTTACTTGTATTGTTCTATGCAGGGCAACAGGATCAATATAAGTATCTTTTATATTCATACAGCATGGTGCATATTGATGATGTGGCATCCGCGGGAATCTTCCTTCTTGAAAATCCTAATTCAAAGGGGAGGTACATTTGTTTATTGGTCGAATTGACAATTGATGAAATGGTTGAGTATTTCTCTACAAATTACCCAGAATTTGAACTACCCACAGTAGAGTGAGTTTCTAGTCTTAGTAATTTTCCTTTCGTATTTTATCTATTTGACGGCAAATTAGATATTGACAGTTCACGATCCCTTCAATGTGCAGACGTTTGAATGAAATTAAGGTTCATGAAACACCTAGAATCTTATCAAAGAAGCTCTTAGATCGTGGTTTCAAGTTCAAGTACGGGGTGGAAGAGATGTTTCATGGAGCTGTGCAATGTTGTAAAGACAAAGGCTTATTATAGTTATTTTTGTTTTAAAATAATTTCTTATAATGTACACAGAATTCATGCTTTGTCAGCCGTGATATAATTATAGTGTTGTTCTTCCTTAATCCTAGCAAATTAACCTTATGATTTTTGCATGACAACTAACATCATCTATAAGGAAAAATGCTGTCGATGTTTGCTAAAAATAACGCTTAATCATAAAGAAATGCCTGAAATCTAAGGCAGTGAAGCTAGTTTTTGATCTACACTGCATTCATTGTTTTGCATAGGAAGAACAAGGACGTAATTTGACAGAGATTTCGGATGAGAAAAATTTCCCGATATATATTTCGCAAATTCTACAAAGGGTTAGGACCTTCATATTTTAAGCTACTGTAAGAATAAATAATAATCAAGACTTCCTTTAATATCGAGGTACATGGTCACTTTTAAGTCACAGGACTTTTAAAGTAATGTGAAATCACTGAATAACAAACGAAGTAAGATTGAACAAGTTAAAAGCTGTAGCTGTTGGAAATGATGTGGATTCCCAATGTTTCGAGTGTTGATAGCGTTCCTGCTTAATCTGCAATTGTATGAATTTTGTATCTCTAAGTTGCCAACTTGTTTTGCACCATAATAAAGTAAAATAAAATAACATAAAGTGGGCGACCAGTCCAGCTCTACACCTACTTTATCCATAGGTAGCGATCTTTTTGTAAGCAATTTAATGCTGCAAAAAGAGAGGCTGTCTCGATCAAGTAAAAATTCTAGGAAGAGGAACTGCATATTTTAGGCATGGCTGCTGCAGGATTAAGGACCTATCCGTTCTCCCAATAAAAATATTTAAATTTATGTCAGGCTTTTGCTGAATTAATAACGCACGCTTAAACCATTTTTTTTTTTATACTGAAAGCTACAGCAAAGAATTTAAGACATACTTTTCTTATATTAAGAGGTTAAGAATGGTCGCAACCCATGTCAAAGTTCAGAAATCGAAGAAGATAAATAGCAATATAAACAACTTAGGTGATTCTCTTGGGAACTAGAGACATGGAAGGAGATAAAGGTGTCGTCTGTGTAACTGATGCTATAAGTTTCCTTTCATCATGGCTGATCGCGAGGCTCCTTGAACATGGTTATTCCGTCCGAGCCCTAATTGCTAGACCCAACCCAGGTAAGCTTTCGAGGGGCTGGCTCCTTGGATTGCTCTGTGTGTGTGCGTGCGTGTGTGTGTGTTCCACGAAAACAATCTTTTTTTATTAATTTTGTTTCCTGAGATTCTAACAATTTTTCGTGTGACCTTGGCTGATCAGACGGCACGAAAGACCCTGGCTTCCTCAGAAATCTACCAGGAGCATCTAAGAGGCTTGAAATTTTTCATGTGGATATCGACGACCCGGATAGTTTTGAGCCAGCAATTGCTGGGTGCACTGGTGTATTTCATGTTGGCGCACCAGAGGATCTTAGGGAATCTCAGGAAATTATGGCCCGAATGGAAATGAATGGAACAATGGGTATCTTAAAATTATGCTTGAAATATAAAAGTTCAGTGAAGCGAGTTGTCCTCACGTCAGGTGCATCGTCTGTTGCGTTCAATAATAAGAATGCTGAAACAGTGGATGAAACATTTTTCAGTGAAGAAGAAAAGTTTAGAGAATTGAATTCCCAAGGGCTCTCTGCAAAGAATCATAAGTTATTAACTGAAAAGGCTGCTTTAAAATTTGCGGAAGAACATGGATTAGATCTGGTGTTGGTAATTCGTTCTTTCCTTGTTGGTCCCTTCACTTGTCCTTACTTTCCTCCATCAAATCGCTCCTTTCTGGCTTTGATCTTGGGTTCGTGCCTGCCTATCTAGCCATTAAATGAGTCAATGTCCTGACTAATTACACATGTTTAACTCAATCGCCCTAATTTCTGCTCAGGTAATCGAGAGGAGTATGGTGCTTTTGAAAGCATACCACTGGTGCACGTGGATGATTTGGCGAGAGCTAATATCTTCTTGTTTGAGTATCCAGAAGCAAAAGGGAGATACATTTGTTCTTCACACTCAATAACAAATCTAGAAATGGCTGAATTTCTTTCTGCAAACTACCCTGAATATCCAATACCATCTATTGAGTAAGTTCGATTAGTTCTGGCCCTCGGCCATATTCTTCAAAACTATGAAAATTAAGCTAATTGTTTCACCTTCCTTTGCAGTTCTTTGGCACAGATTAAAGCTTACAAACTACCTAGATTGTCTACAAAGAAACTCTTGGATACAGGTTTCCAGTACAGGCATGGGATCGACGAAATGTTAAACGAAACTATTCAGTGCTGCAAGCAGAAAGGCTATATCTAATGTACCAATTCTTACAAATTGCTAGGAACTCCGTATCTTAAGCTACCAGAAGAAATAAGTAATAATTAAGTACGATTCAATAAGTACTTGTGTGTGCACGTTTTATCCATGGGAAGCAGTCGAGATTGTCATTTCATAATAAAATCTTTTGTGAGATCCTTTATTTATTAAGATTAAAGTGCTCGATAACAAGAAAATATACCATTGCGAACGTGAACACGGGTTGTATTTTTGAGACTCATTTATAAGAATGCCCGAGAAAAGAAGTGGGCAAGGCAAATTAATCTAAGATTCAAATTTTGTGCTTAGAAATAAATAACCTGATAGTGATATTGATTTATCATAGACTCTATCAGGTTTCCAACAAACTAAAATTACTAAACAAACTAAAAAAATTTTTTTTTTTAAAAAAAAAAAAGAAGAACAAAAAGAAGACGATGAATTTTGAAAGAAAATTTTTTTTTTTTTAAATTTTATTGATCATTTACATTTTAATCTTACTTTTCGTATAAATTATAAGCTGTTTAAAAGTAAATTAATAATAAATTATAATTATCTCTGACAATCTCAACAATATTTATTTCAAAAATTAATATAACCTCGTGATTTAAAAAATTAACTAATTTTTCATTCGACTCAAATACGAGCAAATAAATAAATAAATAATAAAATATAAGAATTAAATTAAGATTTGGATTACATTTACAGTGTGAATTACTGGATGGAGCTACCAAGCAATTCAATGCCTGCAAACGGTGAGGCTATCGCGATCAATTACAAATTCGACTTAGAGAAAGCTACCTATTTTAAGCATGCATTGCTGCTACCGGATTATCAGACGCATGTAGCTTATACATACGAAGAAGTGATGAACATACATGCATACGTAATCAAGTAAGATTCAACATTAATCAATCATGCATTTGTTGGATATGACATCAAGTGGATTCCATGTCTTGTGTTCGTATCTCCTTAATTTGCAATGTAAGATTTCTGGTTGTTTGGTGTTTTGTTGTTTCCTGTCACGCTTTGAAAAATGTAAAACTTGTAAGACCCAAAATTTAACTTTAAGGCATGACGGTGAATGTAATTTCATACATATTGTAAATTATTCATATTTTTTATCATTAATGAGAAGTTGCGTAGTTAGTTTGTCGGGTTAATAATAGTAATGACATATTTTCTATACATAATATTTAGTAGTTAGTTTGTCGGGTTAATATCTAGTTGATAAGGAGGGTTTTATTTGATTTTATTTCAACTCTATTAATTTAAATTAATTATTATTTATTATATATGTTATTTAAATATAAAATTGTTATTTTAAGAATTTTAGAAAGAAAGTATTTTGAGAATTTTTAATTGAATTTTTTTAGTTGGAAGGCCTAAATGTAGAAAAGAATAAAGGTTGAGAATTTTGTGTAATTAAAAGATGAGGGCTTGAATGAAATTTTCCATTTACCACATATACACCCATCTCCTTCGTGCCCAAAGCCAACCTCCCATTCCCATTTTTCTTCTCCCGTTTCTCCTTCTTCCTTCCCTCTAAAATTTCACCAATTCCAACCATTTTCTTGCAAAAGCAACTCAACAAGTTAAACCTTAGAGAAATTGAAGGAAACCTTTGGTTTTGCTAGAAATATTCAAGTCAAATTACATGAGTTTCAAGCACTCAATGTTCCAATAATGAATTTTCATCATCAAACTTCATTTTCCTCACTTGCATGAAGCTTGGGTATGTGTTTTCTAACTTTTAGTTTCATCAATTTTAACTTTAATCTAAGTATCAAGATTATGGTTTTAATTGATTGAAAAATTAATAAAATTTATGCATGCTTAAGAATTGGAAATTTTTATTTAATTGTGATGTATGTTTTATTTTATGAATTATATGAAAAATTCAAAGTTGGGGCTTCTAATTGAAAATTAATAAGATTTATGTTAAATCAAGAATTTATGATAGTAATGTTTAATTGAGAAGTTCTACTATGTTTGAGTAAAATTTATATTTAAGAAAAATGATTATATTTCGACAAAATATATTACATTGAGTCAAGCCTCTATAACTTGTTAACTAAGTATGTCAAGCATTCATTTTGAAGTGATAATTGATACGAATATGTTATGTTTACTATTTATATTAAATTTTTAAAATTTAAATCTATTTATTTGTTTCAATTTTGTATATTATCGCGACTCTTATTGTTACCCCTAATTTTAAATAAAGATTTAATTTTTTAACTTAAAAGTTACTAACTCTCGTTTTGAGGCGTAATATTTTCAACTGTTCTCCAATCATATTAAATTTTGTTAAAATAAGTTTTGAGTTTTCAACCTCTACAGTAAATTAAAAGAAAAAATTACATGAGATTAATAATAAAAATACAAACTCTTGTAAAAATTTATTTATTATATAAATTAACGTGTAAAAATTATATTGCTGTGATTGTCATATATAATTTATTTTTTTTATTCTTGTGTATTTTTATTTATTTACGTAAAAAAATATAAAATATAAAACAGTAAAACATTATTTTATATGAATAAGTCTGTGTCTATAGTAACTACAGCGCGATCGATATATTTATTATGCTAGTTGAATAAAATTTTGCTACCATTTTGACTAATAATAGTAATAATATAAAAGAATTAATACTTGAGTCTTGATTTTGATCGAAGGATCCTAGAACAGTTCTGCGTAAAATTTAATAACATTTTGAAAATAATTATGAAAAATTTATGGCGTACGTTTGTTGAATTTAAGAAAGTTCGATTAAGTTGTTATAAATTTAAAATTTATGACATCCTTTTGTTGAATAACGATGTGCTCCTTGAACCTTTTTCTACAGTCAAAGCTACTGCAAGGTCAGGATAAATAACAATATGAACCTGCGAGACTCACTCACAGCAGTGGCTTATCTTAGGTTAGGAGAATCTAGCTAGTAGAGATGGAAGAAGAAAAAGGTATCGTGTGTGTAACCGGTGCTACAGGTTTCCTAGCATCATGGCTGATCATGAGGCTCCTTGAACAGGGACGTTATTACGTCCGAGCCACTGTCAGAGGTCACCCAGGTAAGCTTTCAGTTCAGTGGTTTTTTATTTTTTGTTTTTAATTTTTATCACTTGTTTAATTAATTAATTTGGTCTGATCCTGAGCTTCTAATAAGAACATTGGGAAATGATCGATCAGGAGGGAAAAGAGACCTTAGCTTCCTTACAAATCTTCCAGGAGCATCTGAGAGGCTTCAAATATTTCATGCGGATCTTGACGACCCAGACAGTTTTGAGCCAGCAATTGCTGGGTGCACTGGGGTTTTCCATGTTGCCTCATCTAATGATCTTACAGAATCCCGGAAAGCTATGACCCATAGAGAACTGAATGGAACAATGTGCATCTTGAAATTATGCTTGAAATATAAAAGTACAGTGAAGCGAATGATCTACACTTCAGGTGCATCAGCCGTTGTGTTCAATGATAAGGGTGCTGAAGTAGTGGATGAAACATTTTGGAGTGAACAAGAAACATTCAAAAAAATGAACGCCCGAGGGATGCCTACCTTGGATGCTAAGTCAGCGACTGAAAAAGCATGTTTTAAATTTGCAGAAGAACATGGAATAGATCTGGTGTCAATAATTCCTCCTGTTATTGCTGGTCCCTTCATTTGTCCTAATTTACCTCCCTCAAATAGCGCCTTATTGTCTTTGATATTGGGTAATTGCGTTGCATGACTAGCTAGCTATATACTAAATGTATCAATCATGCCAATGTCAACGCATCTATTAAACTTGATCGCCCAGGCTAATTGTTCTGCTCTGCTCAGGTAATGGAGAGTTGTATGGTGCTTTTGGAAGCATGTCACTGGTGCACGTGGATGATATGGCCAGAGCTGAGATGTTCTTGCTTGAATATCCGGAGGCAAAAGGGAGGTACATTTGTTGTTCACACACATTAACAACTTTAGAAATGGCCGAATATCTTTCTGCAAAATACCCTGAATATCCAATACCATCTGTTGAGTAAGTTCAATTCCTTCCAGCCCTTAATTAGCCAGCCTCATTCTTAAATTAAGCTTATTGCATGTTTCACTTTCATTTGCAGTTCTTTGGCACAGATTGAGTCTTACAAAATACCTAGATTGTCCACAAAGAAACTCTTGGACACAGGTTTCAAGTACAAGCATGGGGTCGATGATATGTTCGGTGAAGCAATTCAATGCTGCAAGCAGAAAGGCTACCTCTAAATCCCCGATTCTACAAAGAGCTATGAACTTCATGTTTTAATTTAAGCTAATAATAATAGACAACAACTAAGATTGATTGAGTTAGTAGTAGCAGTGGGAACTGATGTGGCTTCCATTGCTTTCGATCATCTCGTGTGTTCGTATTCTGCAGTTGTAGTGTTCGTATGATGTGTCTGGAAATTGCCAACTTGTTTTACTGTAATAAAACAAAACGGGGCATGCACGTGCAGTGCAGCTTTCCGTGTGTGCGCGTTTTATCCATGCAAGGAAAGAAGCAGTTAAATTTTATGGAAATTAAGTTGAAGGGTAAGAATGTCCAGGAAAAGAAATGGTCAAGGATATAAATGTAAATTCATTACCTTCAAAATTGCAGATCCGAGTGAGGGCGAGCGGAAGTCCGCGTAATTTACAAGTCGTTCCCACGCATTCTAACGGCCCTTCCCGGACCGCGCCTAATTTCTCTCCTCTCACAGACGACACAGTTCTCTCTCTTTCTTGTCTGAAATTGATTTTTGATTCTTCTTTATTGTGTTTAGTAATCTATCCATCGCCAATTGCGTTTGATTATGTCGTTTTCCAATTCTGAATCGTCTTCCAATGGCGGAGAGTACAAATTTTTCCGTCAATTCAGCCATGATGGTAAGCACTTTCTTTTTCCGGGGTTAACGTGTTATTTCTTTTTTATGTTTAGTTCCAAAGGAAATGTGGC
Organism: Swietenia macrophylla; assembly: GCA_032401905.1. Lineage (NCBI taxonomy): Eukaryota > Viridiplantae > Streptophyta > Magnoliopsida > Sapindales > Meliaceae > Swietenia > Swietenia macrophylla. Next base: position 8,775,839 of record CP135559.1, on the reverse strand, counting down.
CACGCCAATGCAAATCAATCGAAGAGTTAAATTTTGTGCTTAGAAATTTAAATTTGATAGGGATTTTGATTTATCATAGACGACTCTGCTAGGTTCCCAAGAATTTTGTCTTTTGTTGAATCATGAGAAAGCAATTTCGGGCAGAGACCGGATATTCTAAGATTTCGTTCCGTGCTAGGAAAGTAATCTGAACTGACGGTCAGGGCATTTTATTTAAAGCGTCCGTTTGAAAGATGAAAGAAAATTAAAGAATCAAATTCGATAAATACGTTAAACTCATTTGGTTTTATTTCTCTAGGTCTGGCTTTTTTTCCAGAAATTTGATATGTACATTTTCTTCTTTCTTGCCATCTCTTTTACTCCATTTTTTATGGGTTTGCATAATTCACGGTTATTGCATGAAATGCTGGGATCTACCAATTCAGATTCAAAATCGTGGAAGGTGTGTTTGATGTCAAGTCGTTATCTAATTTATATTCTTAATTTATTATTGAGACTCGCTGTCTTGTTAACATTGACTTTGTTTGATTTAGTGGCAGAGGACACTATTTTCTGTTTTTATATACGAAATTTGCTTTATTACATGGAATTGGTCTGATTAATTATCTTGTCGCTATATCCCCTAGAAACACATCTTTGTGGCAGAATGCTGTTAGATTATGTTATATATGTATCAATTGTATGATGAGCTAAGCCACTACCACAATCTGCCCATTTAATTGCTGTGAGCCTGCAAGTAGAGATTTTGTTGTGAAATCACAATGAATGGAGAGACAATAGCACAGCTTCTTCTTGTTCTAGCTTCTTCTAGTTCCTAACATGTATACACTTTTGTTGCATTTCACCTGATATTTTTACTTTTTGTTCTATTTTTTCTTTGAAGACAATAGTCTTAATCAGCCTAATTGTTTACTGACAGGTACTCATCATGGATAAAGTTACTGTGAAAGTCATGTCTCATTCATGTAAAATGGCAGATATCACAGACCCAGGAATTTCCTGTAAGTATTAGATAGTAAATATTGCTATGAATTTTAATAAGATTAACTGCAAGTCAATATCTCTTCTGGGCTATAAGATACATTGACTTAATCACTAAGGATAATTAAACTCTATTCTCTAGGCCTCAAATTTTTGGTTGTGATTTAAGCTCATGCAGTTAGTCATCTTCATTCAATTTATATCTTGGTTACAGAAATTGATTTAATGCTAGCGTTTCTTGAGCAAATATCAGTTGATTAAGACTTTATTTAACTAGCAATTTATGTTCTTGCTTACTTCTTTTAGAACTTACAGTTATATTTCTTCACTTCGGTGGTGGAAGACCTCTTCAGGAGAAGAGAGCCATTACCCTTAATGGATGCTGTATATTTTATCCAGCCATCAAAAGAAAAGTACTTCCTTTTTTCCCGTTTTCAATTTTTTTCGTTGTTTAGCTTATTGATATCGTTCTCGCAGAGATAAATTGACATTATGAGTCCCCGCATCCACGGTCATTAATGTTTTCCTCTTAGTTATTTATTATCTTCGTTGTAGTGTGCATTTATCATAAAGTGGTGAGTTGCAGCAACTGGTTTGTAGTTTTGTAAGCTACAGACTTGCAACTCTTAAAATATGACCATGATACTTACAAGGAGTTAATTTCATTTGGGCCAATTGCAGCTCCAGCTTGGCCCCAAATCTATTATTTCTTGGTCACAATCTTTTTTGTGCACAATTACTAATATTTTGCCCTGGTCTATGGCTAAGTGACATGAGTAAGGGGCACAATTGTTTCATGTTTTAAGGTTATTAGTGAAAATTAGGAAGCACTTTATTCTCTTCAGCTGTTTTTTAGACATCTTTCAAAATTCCTGAAGATATATTTTTCCTTTTTTCTATTCATTTCCAGTATTTTATGTTTTTCTTTTTGTTTCTCTACATCTACTATTTTACTTCAATTCATCCTCAGCACCAGCTTGCCTTGCAAGTTCTTTCAGATATTTTTCCCACTCCTTAGAAAACCTGGAACCATTTTAACCTTTTCTGTTGCTAGCATGCAGTGTGGTCATGCTCTTATCTGACATGTCTGGGAGGGAACCGCTATACAGGAAGTATGTGAAGAATTCTTCATTTCATTAAATAAATCTTATACAGATTTTAACATCCCATTATTTCTCATTTTGTAAATGTGTTTCTTTTTCTTTTTCCCCAGGGCATATGTATTTTTCAGCACACCAATTCCAAAGGACCTGGTCAATCACGTCAAGAGTGATACAATTGTGTTGCCTTGCATAGGAGCACTGAGAGAGGTTAAGATTTTCACTGGGCTTCAATGTTGATACTTCATACACATATCGGTTTTTCTATCTTTCCTTTTTTTTTCTTTTTTGTTTTTGGGCAGGCTTCTATTTGTTATCTCATTTTTTTGGCTTGCTAATATGCAGATGAAATTGGAGTATTTTCCTATAGACAATCAGGTATCCATAACTGTTGATGCTTGTTCGAGTGTTGTGACTTCTATTAATCTTTAGGGTCATCCATTATATATCTACTTATAGATCTCCATGTGCTGCAAGCAAAATTATCTTCGAATTTCTGATAAGTTACATTGATGGATCAACTATTACATGAGAGAGAGAGAATTATATCCATCTATTATGCAATAAATTAATGGAATGAAATTTGGACCCCTAAGCAAACTTCTTTGCTCTGTTATTTTGTCCACTGACATCCCTCAAATGCAGGCTTTTGTTACTGATCATGAAAGTGCACTGGACGATCTCTTTAGCGAAAATGTTGAGAATTCTCGTAAATTTGATGCTTGTTTAAACACAATGGCAAAACGACTTGCTACAGTTTTTGCTTCAATGAAGGTATGAATGTTGTAGTGCAGTTTATTAGATTAGCATACTTGGAATATTCATATTGTATATTATGTGTCCTCCGTTCCTCCGTTAATTTTTATCACATGTAACTTCAACTTAGCAACATGCTTTACTGTTTTAAATTCTCCATTTGTGCCCTAAAGCTTTGAAGAATTAATTTGTAATGCTATTTTCTTCTGGTTGGTTTGCTAGAGAGATTAGCTCTAATTAGCACGTTGATATTCACCAAGTGTGCTCTTTGTGATGTAGCTTAGGGTTGAAAGTTAGTGAGTCGACAAAGGATTTGACTGGTTGAAACTATCTGACCAAATTAGCTACTAAATTTTATTTCTTGAACAGGAATAATTTTCTGTTAGCGGATAAAAGTTTTCCATTGGAAGTTGTTCTATAAATTTATGCCTGTCAACATTCTAGGACTACCCTCATTTTGGTACAGCCACTTCAAGTATTAAGGCGATAAAGCAACAAATTCTAGTTTTCCTTGTGGCAGCTTTCACATGAAGTTGAAAGTTTGGATTACATCATATCATTTTTACATGGAAATAGCAAGTTTCTTGGAATTAGATCGGTGTTCCCCATTGGTTTCAGGAGTTTCCATGTGTGCGGTACCGTGCTGCCAAGGGTTTTAATGCATCTGCAACAACATTTCGTGATTTAATACCTTCAAAGCTTGCTAATGCTGTTTGGAACTGTCTTGAGAAATATAAATCTATCCCCACTTTCCACAGAGAGAAACATGCGATCTTCTCATCTTAGATAGATCCATTGACCCGGTTAGCATTATTTTTAACTATCATGATTTGACCTGTTTATTATACTCCAGGTATCTTTGTTTGTAAATGTGATGACTTCAATGTTTAGATTGCTCCTGTCGTACACGAATGGACTTACGATGCTATGTGCCATGATTTACTGGATATGGATGGAAATAAATATGTGCTTGAGGTACAACATTTGTTGGTTTGTTTTTTAAAGGAAATTTTCCTTTTGTTCCTTCCCTTTCCTTTCCATTTGTTGTGTTGTATAGAAGAATGACCTATATTGTTTTTTAGGTTCCCAGCAAAACAGGTGGTCAGCCTGAGGAGAAAGAGGTTCTTCTAGAAGATAATGATCCAGTGTGGCTTGAGCTTTGCCACACACATATAGCTGATGTATGTCTCATGCGTTATAAACCTTCTATCCGTTGGATAAATTTCAAATGTGAATGCTCTGTTCCACTAACTGGCATATCAGGCTAGTGAACGCTTGCATGACAAGATGACGAACTTCGTATCAAAGAACAAAGCTGCACAAATTCAACAAAGCAGGTTAGTGCTGAAGCCCATTTTTCATTCTTTAAAAACAATTTTCTACCAGATGCTGAACTTTCCATGTTATAAGGTTTTAGACTGAAAAATAAAACTGTTTCCAGATAATGTAACACTGTTCTTACACTTAAATTTCACATGCTTACGTTTGATTTCATGTAGAGGTGGTGGTGAACTATCTACATGAGACATGCAGAAAAATTGTTCAAGCTTTGCCACTATACAGTGAACAAGTTGAGAAGTTCTCCCTCCATGTCGATGTTTGTTCTTCTTCTAGAAGTGCAATTTTCTGATTCAATGGCATAGCTTTACATATAATTCTTCTAGAAACATGATGCATTTAGCCATCTACGATGAAAACCGTTAAAGTTAATTTACTATTCCGGTTTTTTGCATACTTATGATTGTAAGTTGCAACTCCTAAAGGAGAATCAATAAATACAGGAAAATAAACCTGCAATCAATATTTCCTAACTGTTTAGACATTCCTTTTTTGGTTTTAAGGAACTTTAAGTGGACCATTTCGATATTGAGAACTGTTGCACTCACAGGAAACAGTTCTCAATATCGAAATGGTCCACTTAAAGTTCCTTAAAACCGAAAAAGGAATGTCTAAAGAGGAAACAGTTCAAAAATCTTTTTATAAGGTTTACATAATCAAAAGCGTAAAACGATGTAGTTTCTTGTGCCCTGGACACAAAAAAACTGAAATATGGGATTTGAAATATATTCAATGGCAGGTAAATGATTGTTTGAGCATTAGAAACATTATGCCAAATGGATAAAATGAGTACTGTCGTTTTTATGATGATTTCTTCTATGGATTATTCCACTACAGATAGCCGGAAAAAATTAACCGCATAATTAGAGACACTGGGCTTCGAGAACTTGGGCAACTGGAGCAGGATCTTGTATTTGGAGATTCAGGAGCAAAGGATGTTGTCAACTTTTTAAGGATGAAGCAGGTGATGTGGCGTGGAGTTGTGGTTATACATCATTCTTTTCTTGTGCTACCAGACAATGTTTTTGGTTTTTCATCATTCTTTCTCCTTACAGGATGTACACCACGAAAATAAGTTACGTTTGTTGATGATTTATGCATCTGTTTATCCTGAGAAGTTTGAGGGTGACAAGGCTTCAAAGCTTATGCAGGTACCTATGGAATTCCTTTCATAGATTTTCTGAAACCACAAGTAACATACCTGTGTATCTTTTTTTAAAAAGACACACATAGCTAGTGCACATTGATAAAATGATGCATGAGCTGGAAACTTGGAATGTTTTGTTATTAATAATGCAGAAGTAGAATAAAAGGATCAATAGTGCTGCAATAATTAAAAACAAATGAAATTAGTAACATGAATTCTGTAACTTTTCTTTTATTAATCAGTTGGCTAGATAATCGTCTGAGGACATGAAGGTTGTGAATAACTTGTGGATGCTTGCTGGGTCATCAAATTCCAATAAGACATCAATTGATGGTTTCTCTCTTAGGTTCAATGGCCAGAAGGTAAAAGAGATAAACTTTTGAAATTGATTGTGTAGCCATCACAAAAAAACTTTAGTTGAAGCAATTGATACTTTCTCCTTTTGATTATTAGACAAAGCAAGCCACAAGGAAAGATCGGATTGGTGAGGAAGAAATGTGGCAACCGTTTAAATTTTATCCCATTGTAGAGGTATGATATAAACAGTGAAAACCTTTTCACCTACGCCTTAACTTTAGATGCCTTGTGGTGCTTAATCTGTACGATTGATTTTGGAAAAATGGTAGTGAATGCCTTCAACCAAATGTTGTTTAAGTTCTATGTATGTTAGTCATCTGATATAAGTTGTCAGATGTTTGGGCTTTGCATGCCTTTATTCTCTTTTTACGCCTGTTTTTGAGCTGAGCATGACTCCTAAGAAATTTGCATGTATTGCTATGTTGAATCTTTCATTGATGGTATCAGATGAAAACATTTCTGTCTCAGGAGCTTGTTGAAAATCTTTATAAAGGTGAATTACCAAACAATGAATATTCATGCATGAATTATCCAAGTTTGGCTGCCCAGGAAGCCAGCCATTTTTCAGTTGGGAAAAAGGCAGCAGCTGCAACTCCTGCTCCTACTGAAAAGAAAACTCCTGCTCATTCCATGAGATCAAGACGAACTCCATCCTGGGCAAAACCTAATAATTCTGATGACAGAAGTTCAAGGTATTCTTACAGCCTTTATCTGTCATTTACTGAGTTCTTCTTTCTCCGCCTAGTATTGAATTTGCAGCCTAGCCATAGCAATTGACTTCCTGGATATCTTGTGATCTTATTACTGTTGACAGAAGCTTAGTTGTCTCTGCTTCAAAGTAGTAATTTTTGTAATTTAAACTCCATAATATTGGAAGTTCCAGTTCTTATTGCTCTTCTGCTTCCTTTTGCAGGGGTTCAAGTTTGAAGCATGCATCTGCTGATCTCGTAAAATGGGAAAGCGTATATTTGTATTTATCATTGGTGGGGCAACACGTTCTGAGGTAAAATCTCTTTGTGATTTTGAAGGTAGATTCCCTGTTGCATGTTCAATTGCTTAAAAGACTTGAAACATTTTGTTGATACTATTTGCCAAGCTTCGAGCTTGTTACAAGCTTACCACCAAACTGAGGAGGGAAGTTGTTCTGGGCTCAACTTGCTTTGATGATCCCCCACAATATATTACGGTAATAAGCAAATACTTGCATTTCAAATCTTTAATAGATTCTCTTTCTTCATTTTGGAGTTGCTGCTGATTCCTTTTCCTGATCTTGTAGAAGCTGAAGCTGCTCTCAGTCGGAGAAATGTAACAAACATGTTATTGAATGCCAGCAGGTTGGCTTCATCTCCAGTTGAGATTTATTTATTTGTTTATTTTTGTTTTTAATGTATATGAAAATGGACTAAGCTAAGCAAGCAGCTTCCATGTCCAGGGGCTAAACATAATTAAAGAGTCAAATATAAAATCCTAACCCCATCCTGCACCTAGCAAGTATGCGATTCCTGTCTCAGAAGCGAACATACCAATTTGCTTCCAGATTTTGTTAGGATGATGTCCAAACGGAGTATATTAGTTTCATCGCGTACAAAACGACACTACTGTACTTGGAATTCTTGTAACATTTTACATATTCCTTCCTGTCTGTGCTTTTGTTTCCAGTTAGTTCAAATAAACCTAATAATCATACGATATAATTTATAGGGCCAAAATGAAAACAGATACTCAGCATTCCAATTCCAAATGGTTTCAAAAAATCATAATCATTCTGGCCGTCCCTTCTACTCAGACTGATTGCCGATGCCTGCCACCGCATTAATACGCCACATCAAGATTATATATTTGGATTTAATTTGTATTAGGAAATAAAAACAATAAAAAAAAAATTAAAGGGAAACACTCAATACAATGAGTAAGGTTTTGATATTTATGTATTAATTGATAGAAATATTTTATTAAAAAATTAAAAATTAAATTAATTAATTATCCCTCATTACAATAGACATTGCGTCCCTTTTACTGGCACTTCGATATTCAATCCCTTTCGATGTAATTATTCCTCTTCCGGCCTATTAACTATTTTTGTCTTCCTCTACGAATCCCAAAAGTCTTATCTCCGCTTACGAAAATGGATCCGGTTCTTTCAATTACCGGGGTCTCCGTTGTACTCGGAGCTCTGATCGCTCTCGTCTTCTTCAAAAGTTACTTTGCTAAGAGAAGATCTGAGGTTCAATCCATCGTCAAACCGGACCTCCAGCCCGATCATAGAAAGCCTTCCAAATCTTCTCACTCTGTCTCCAAGAAATCTCACGTAAAGCCTCACTCTCACTCCGCCGACAAGGTTACGAATGGAATGTTACAGTTAAGTCATGAATTTGGGGAAAAGATTGTTGTTCTGGTCAATAATTTTTGTTTAACTTTTCAATTAATTAGGATCAAAGCAAGAGGCATCACCCGTTGGATGTGAATACTTTGAAAGGTCATGGTGATTCGGTCACGGCATTGTGTTTCTCCACCGATGGAAGGAGTTTGGCTACAGGTAATTGGTAGCAAAGCTATTTAGAATTTATTTTTTGATTTGTTTGTCTTGGCTGATTATGAATTATGAAAGATTTTAACCGGTTTATGTGTCTTATGTGAAAATTGGTATGAATGAACGAATCGGATTGGATCTTATTGGATCTTTGAAACTTTGTTGCCTGCTAATTTGTTTATCAGGAGCCCGTTGAATTACAAGATAATCATAGTTAATTTCATCAGGGTTTTGTGGCGAAATAATTGTGATATTTGATTCGGAGGATAACTTTTTTGAGTGTAATTTACTAAAACAGGCAGAAAGCTAAGGAAGACAATTGGGTAGATACTTCCCTTGAGTTTGTTCATATATTTGCTTTTCTTAATAAGCATTTACTCTTTTGATATATTGTAGGGTTAACAAATTCTTCAAATGATTGCTGACTTGGTTCGGTTTTTAACTGATTTGATACATTATGTGTGGGAGTTTGCAGTTGTACTTATTCATGAGTTTTTATTTTTGCAAACAGCTTGTGGCGATGGAGTGGTCAGGGTATTTAAATTGGACGATGCTTTGAGTAAAAGTTTCAAGTACGAATCTGAAGTTTCTGTCACATGTTTTAGATATAATCTTAATTTAAATAATTCTTGCAGTTTACATGTTCTTTCTAGTCCTCAAGTTTTTTTCTGCTTCTGCAGGTTCTTGAGATTTAATTTGCCAGCTGGTGGTCCTCCGACAGCTATCACATTTGCTGACAATGCAAATTCTGTAGTTGTTGCAACAAATAATCTGACTGGTAGTTCTTTGTACATGTATGGAGAAGAGAAAACGAAGCCTGCTAATGAAGCTAAGCAACAACCCAAGCTTCCTGTTCCAGAGATCAAATGGCAACATCACAAAGCTCATGAGAAAAGAGCTATCTTGACGCTTTGTGGAGCTACTGCCAGTTATGGTACTGCTGATGGGAGTACAGTCATTGCCTCTTGTTCAGAAGGTATAAGGGTGTTCATTTATCCTGCTTTGACTCCTGTGGCCCTTGTGCATTGTTTTATACATTTGTATTTTTTTTCAAAAAAAAATTTATGTTCCATTGCAATATAGAAAATGAGGCTACCCTGATGATATAAACAATTTCAAACTTTTTGCTTATCTGGATTCCTTCATCTTGCACCATTTGGTATTTCTAGAAGTAGATTCAATTCATAACTGAGTGGAAGTGTGATCATTTGTTTGATTTGTCACATCTTGGTATCCTGTCAAATCTACCTCAATTCATGACTATGGAAATTGCAGTCTGTGCATCTGATAGTTTCACTCCTGCACTACGCATATTGTGGATTTTTATCTGTTCAACCTTACTTGGGGCAATTATGTGTCTGAGATGATGAATACTTTCATATATTGGTCTGGCCTTTACAGGCTCTCCCCTGGTAAGTGGATACCGCATCACACAAAAAGTTTTTGTTATTGTTTTTTGAGCATAAACCCATTGGAGTTGTGTAAACCCACGTTTTTGAGATTGATTTGGCCCTTGGGTTTGGTGGAGTAATTTTTCATTACTTCTGATCATTTTGTTGTTCTTCAGGGACTGACATCATCATTTGGCATGCAAAAACGGGAAAACTTTTGGGGAATGTTGACACAAATCAGTTGAAAAACCATATGGCCGCTATATCTCCAAACGGGCGTTTTATGGCTGCCGCAGCTTTCACAGCAGATGTGAAGGTGAACATTGTTGATGTTACTGTGTTTGGCAATGACAATATACAACTAATGGGATTTTTCTAGACTTTGTATATTATCTTTTATAGTTTCTACTTTATATTATGCCATAATGAGCTTGTAATTTGCACCATTGCAAAGCGTGCATTATATAGTTTGATTTCTAGCAAAATGTGTACATGTTTGCAAGGTTATATGCTTAGTTACTATAATATACTAGAGTCTCTCCTTGCCAATTGTAACAACAATGGGTGACTCATGGATGACTTAATTACAAAATATTTTGGTGTATGTATGGGTGCCTCATTTCCTTTTTCTATTCGGACAAATATGTTGCTTTATGTTGTAACTCACTATTTCCATGTATAATTGAACATCTTCAACCTCACCAACTTTATAAGAATCTAATCTCCTATGTGCTTGGGCATTTGAACTGGAACTCTACTTGGATTATTGTGCTTAAAGCATTGCTAACTTCATTTGTTGTTTTCTTCTGAAGGTGTGGGAAATTGTGTACTCAAAGGATGGTTCAGTCAAGGAGGTTGTAAAGGTTATGCAGCTTAAAGGGCACAAGGTTATGTGATTTGATCAACTTTTGCATTTATTGATGTCAGCCATGTTTTGACAGTGCTTGTTTATGTTTTTCCTTTCCTTTCTGTATTCTCTTTTTTCCATTTTTCCTGCTTCAAAATTTTCTCTCGTTGGAGTCAGTTGTAGCAAAATATGTTGTAAGAAAGCTTGATGGTCTAATTTTTTCTATCCACTTTGGAAAATGCAGAGTGCTGTTACTTGGTTATGCTTTGCACCAAACTCAGAGCAAATTATTACTGCTTCAAAGGATGGTTCAATACGAATTTGGAACATCAATGGTTTGCATTTTTGCCAAGTTTTTGTCTTATATCAGAACTAATATTAATATATTTGATCCATAACCTCGCCCGCACACCCTCGTGTAACACACAATGCACCTACTTATTAATACAAATGGATGCTGACAAAAACACATGCATCTGTAATCTATTTTTAACAGAAGCAATTCACATTGTACGTGTTAGTTGAATGTTGGTATCACTGGAAGTGAGACTATGGTTGTTGTATTTGATAGTCCATCTGGTGCGTATTCGTGAATCACATGAAGAACATTAAAGCTTGTTATAATCACAACTATTGATATGTGGCATGTTTTACCATATGAACTTGACTTTACTTTTCGCATTTTTGTTCTTGATCATTACTTCATATCTCTACTTACCCCCAACCGTGAAGAATGTGAATAAATGTCATGCACAAAGTTTTATGAAATTGAGATTGAATATTCTTGCTTGAATGAAAAAGATATCTGCTTATGCTTAAGTTAGGTCTGTGAGTACTTTAATTTTGTTTATGCTGACCTTTTACATCCATTTCCTGTAGTTCGATATCATCTTGATGAGGATCCGAAGACTCTGAAGGTGTTTCCAATACCACTACATGATGGTAATGGTGCTACTGTGCATTATGATCGTCTTAGTCTATCCTCTGATGGAAAGATATTGGCTGCTACCCATGGTTCAACATTGCAGTGGCTAAGTGTTGAAACTGGAAAGGTTTTCGATATGGCTGAGAAAGCCCATGAGAGTATGTCCCGGCATTAAGTATTTATGCTTTATGTGAAAAGTTTGCTTTTACTTTATTTTCTGTTGTAAGCGTCATCATAACTTAATCTGAAGTCACGAGTTGTAACTGCCATATGTAACAGTTGATGGTATATATGAATCCTTTGAATCTTGACTACCCAATCAATATGATGCCGCCTTATCAATTATTTTCAATATCTGCACCTTGATAGTTATATGTACCAACTTACTAGATGATTTGCGAGTTTTTGAGTTTCACCCCTTAGAATTAATGGCTGGTTTTATTTGAGTTTTATATCTCATATGGATTCACTCTTTGGATATTTTGTCTTGATCACATATCCATGAAATATAGTCTGCTGGACTTCAGTGCTAATACTAAGAGTCTTATCTTGCAGGTGAGATCACGTGCATTGCTTGGTCACCGAAGACAATTCCAATGGGTAAATAACTTTCCTTGTTTAGACTTATCCTATATTCCTTTGTTCTTTGGTATCTAAATCTATCGAAATGTTCTCTTATAGAGACCCCCCTTTCTAGAAGAAAACCTGCCACTTCAATGACAACCATGGCACATGGAAAGCATCATAGAATAAATACTTCTTAAGAAAACCCCTAGCCCAGGCCCACGTCATGGACAGTTTTTATTGACAAAATCTTTTATGTTGATGTATTTTGATATGTCATACGTGCAGCCCTTGAAACCTTGATGTGATTTGTTGGCTTTGCCTTTGTTTGATCCCCTGCTGATTTCTTCTTCAAATTTCATTCATATTGTTTTTGGATTGAATGTCTATATGCAAGTGAAACTCACGAAACCTTTATCATCTAATACAGGAAATGTACAAGCCTTTGTTTTAGCAACGGCCAGTGTTGACAAGAAAGTGAAGTTGTGGGTGGCGCCATCACTTGAATCATCATAAGGAAATCCTTTTAGTTTTCACTGATATCAAGCTCTGGTACGAAGGAGCTTCTGATCTGAGAGTAGTTTATATGTGCTGTGTTTGGATTCACTGGAAGTTTTGAGCACTAAATCCTTTCAGGTTCAATACTTAAGTTGCTTATTTCTTACGAGTTACATGGTACAGACCTTTCACCTGGTAGAGTTGGATCTTATCAAAATTTTGGAGTTTACACAGAACTAGACACAGTTTTCTCCGAGCACTAGTTTGTCATCTACATTGTTGCTTGCTTGTCTTGACATGTTAAGATGCCTCCTTAACAGAAGCGAAGAAACCATTCTATTCTAGCTTTGGCCAAAATTTAACGTTAGTAGACGCCCACCACGGGGCTCGAACTCGCGACCACGAGGATAAGAGCCTTGCACTCTACCGAGTGAGGTAGACGTGCTTGACTGGCTACTTCCGTTTCCTAGGTTTTGTCCCGATCTTCCTTTTCTTCCCAAACAGAAGGAGAAGGACTTACTGTTGAACACTACAGATTTCTCCTTCTTCCTTCGCTTTTCGAAAGATGGGATAAGGGGAGTGTATACAAATATTAACTACTAGACTATCCCATAGCAGTGTATACAAATTTTATATTTTCTAGTAAATATAACACGATATTTATAACCTTTTTATTTTATGTGTAGTTATTTTATTTATATATTTTATTATTATTATTATTAAAGTGATTACTTGCACGTGCATGTGTTTTATTCATGTGAAAGATTATATAAAAGAATTTCACTAATCTTGGACATCAAAGTTTACTTTCAATTGATGTACTACCACTACTATACACTCAATGAGTTGTCCCAAAGTTGTTTTCCCGATTAAAAAATTAGCACTAATCTTATGTGGTACTACAAATTGTCAATTACAATTTACGACACTGAAAAATATAAGTGAACAGCGATGCAAAGTTGCTTTGATTATTACCCCGCGACAAATTCAAAACGTTTAACTCTCTTTTTTTATCTTTTATTTTCGTGGCAGCCATGGTTATGTTTTGAGTCAGACACTGAATGATTGACCTTTGGACTAATCTTGTCGGTTCCATATATGAATGAAATCACAGTATGTGAATACTGGTGCAAAGTTACGCTGGCTGTGTTCCCCTAACGTAACGACGATAATCATGGAATTCTGCTTCGCAGTAAAATGCAATGTATTTCGGGGGGTGTTTCCATGGAAACTCGTATCTGCACTTTCAACACACAATATAACAGTTTTCCAGCTGTAAAATACAGTGGTTCAACAGTGACAGTGATAGCTGATGCCTCATCTGTGCGTTTCAATGGACGGCATTTGTCTCAATGTGAACCATAACTTGTACGTAGAGATGTGGCTAGGAACCAATGCTGGCCCAAGAAATGATAGCATTCCCAGGATCACAGCGTCGGCCCAATGAATATATGGCGGGGCAAATCCTATTGCAGCTATATATTCACGGTGTACGCGGTAGTTTTTCTGGTCGACCAATTTTGTATGAAGCCAATAGTTCAAATAGTCATGTACGATAAAGTACACGAAGAATTGCCAAATTATATCCCACTCGGAAGGCAGTGACAAACTAGTCCGAATCCCAATCCATTGCCACAAAATCCAACAAATTGGATAAAATTTCGAAAACTGAACTTAGACAAATAAAATTTGAGGGTAGACTGCTTATTGATCCTGTGTGTTTGGATTTGACCTGGGAAAGATAGCAGTCGTTTAGACAGAAAAATTAGGGGAAAAGATACCCCGGCAGAAGGATAGGAGAAGATTTGCATAGGGCCGGCAACAAGTAGAAAAATTTGCATGACATCTTTGTAGCAACTCAAAATTTCTGAGAATTATCCCAGGACTTTGGATTGAATCTTGTATTTATATTTGATTATTTTCTTGGAGCGACTAAACTCGACAAACGTGCAAGGCAGAGGAACTATAGCAAGAGGAGGACGGAGTGATGGTGAAGAATGTCATCTTGTTTCTTGGCAGAATAGTTGAACCATAGTTTCTACGCAAGAGTTAGCTCTCAGCCAAGATCTGTCTCTGCATCTAGCAGGTTAACGAAAGGCAACATTGTTCAGAGAAAACCAGGAAAGACAAACCCAAAATGTGAAAGAATCTTATAATAGGAGTGATGAAAGTTGAAAGACAGTGAGATTGCGTAAGACATTGATGGAGTAAGACGAGCTTGGATTTCTGGGCACATAAGATATTCTGGAACTCGAGTTAGTACTATATCAAGTGCATTCAATAAACAAATCATGGCGCTAATAAATAGTTACTAACTAAGACAGGCCATTCCTATCTTTCTTGATTCAGAGAATACCTGCTTTCTCGATCGTCTATATATAGAAATTACAAAGTGACTGCTTGAGAGTCACTCTTGAATAATATACAGCTCAACAAGATTAGCATAGGTCCGTCGTGGACTCCACGAACTCCTTTTTTTTTTTAATTAATTTATTAATATAAATCTTTTTATTAAAAATTAAAATCTAACCACTAACAAAATTAAAAAAAAAATTATCGAATTAATTCAAAAATTAAAAATAAAAATAAAAATCAATTTAAAAAAAATTTTCTTTTTATTTATTACATTAATTTCTTAAACTTTCAGTGTTATTTTTAGTATAAAATAAAATTTATTAAAAATATTTTAATAACCAATCATAATTAAAAGTAATAATTTTAAATATATTTTAATCAAAAAAATATATAACTTAATTAATTAAATTACTTGTTCAAATAATTTATTTTTTGTTAATTTTTCTTAATTCAATTCAAATAATAAAATTAATCAAATTTATTTAATAATTTAAATTTTATTCATAATTTCATTAGTAGTGACAGATATCCAACGCAAAGAAAAAGAGTAGGACATAGAAATTAATCATCAAAAGATAGTTCTAAAAGAATCGGTAAACTGTTAAGAGGATTTACAAGAGGCCACCATGTACACATCTTCTCCTGTGGCATATTTGCTATCAAAGTCTTTTAGCAGTTTCTCTCTAAGAGCTGAGAACTAATATCGGTACCACAAAGAGAGCAAGCTTCAGTAGTCTGATGTAAAAGGCAATGTGATCTCTTAAGAAGAGACGTGTTGCTGGGGGGAAAGGGAGGTGGAGAGAGAGTGAGAGAATATCTTACATAAAAACAAAAAAAAAAACCCTTATTTCTATGATCGACTGGGCCGATTGAAGTCTCGATTGTGGACCAATATTTTCCTCAACATATTTCTACAGAAAAGAATAGGATTGAAGGAGAGAGAGAGAGAGAGAGAGACGGGGAAGTGACATATTTGATGAAATCTACAACTATACAGTCAACATTAATCATACAGAAACAGTATGTGACAGCTTTGAAGAGGCTGTATGCTAGAGCTGACTATACTGGCAGTCTGCAATTTGGCAAAAAAATAACACATGGGACATACACAGAATGACTTAACGCAGATTCCATGTTGAACCAACATAACTTATCACCTTCTCCCAACCAGAAAGAAAAAATATGTCAGAAAATTCATCCATCTGAAACAAACTTTGATATCAAGGCAAGATTCTCAGCATAAAGCAAAGCATCCGAGAACTTGGTAGCATCCAAATTGAATGGTTCTATCGGTTCCAACACGTTTTTTTTTTTTCCCCTCTTCCGTGAAGTTAAATGTCAGGTTAGTCCATATAAATTGGAAACTAACAACGTGTTAGATATCACCGCAGTTTCTGCACGACCATGAACTATGGTATTTTTATTTCGTTCTTGAATTGCTGATGTTGCTAATTGACTGGGCACCGCACACAGGATGAATCCTTGGACAATGCAACAATATTCTGTGACTGCAAACTCAATTTCAAGCTTATGAATTCTAGGCAACAAACTCCATCAAGTACCCAATAGAGACTTCAATTGACAGCAAGAGAAAACAATGGTTATCCCTGTATTTTGCAAGCAACAATTATGATCTCTGTCCGAATCCAGGATGACTATTCTCCAAAAGAAACTAAATTTCCACAGAATCTCACTTAAGAATCCAATCATTTTAGTTTTTCATCTTTTTTAATATCTTAAGTTCAGTGTATACAGATATTTTGACGCCATATCAAGCATGATCCCTTAAAAAGAAATCGCATATTTTATGAATTATCCTTCAATGATTGTAGTATCAATAACAATGAATATAGAAAATAAAAAATTTTACAAACAAAAAAACAAATATAGGCACAGTGTGACAGTGAGAATAGTGAATAAACAGTATGTTATTGCCAAACTCTCATAGCCAAGATCGTCCAAGTATAGCCGTAGTGATTTAACACCATCCAGATCAGCCCCGGCTTACTCGGTTGGCATGGCAACAAAAGTGTCACATGAGAATCCTAAAACATGATATATATATATATATATCATACAGCAGCCAATTTCGTCAGGGATCTGTCCATAAAAACCCAGCCGCAACTGAGGCAAATTCTAAAATGTAAACTTCATATGCATATAAATTTCCACATTCAACAAAAGATGGATGTATATACATCATGGGATTTGTCAAAAAGTTCACATTTCCCATATATACAAAGCTAACAATCTACTGGAATTTGGGCATGCAATTTGACAACTTCAATCCTCGTGTTTGGGCTCTCTTTTAACAAGGAAGCTTCCCGCTTCATCATCTGCAACATCACTGCAATGAAAACATGAAATTAAATGGTTGCTTAAAGAAATGAAAACTTAACTGGACATTACTTAGCCATAGAAGAAATTAAGAATATCAAACCTGTCAACGGCTTCTGACTTGGAGATCAATGAGAGTTCTTTGGATGCAAGGAACTCGCAGAAATTGTTGAGACATTTCTCCTGGCAGAATTTGCAAATATGGCGCAGGAAATCATTGAACTCTTTTGGTTCCTGCATAGAAGAACTTTCTAAAGTTAAAAAACAATTTGTGGATATAGTTTCAGTACCCTGGCAAGGTTGGCCAAAAAGCAAGAGATAACAAGTTCACAATAATGCATCTTGTAGAATGTTGAACAATAAACTAGGAGTTAAATAGGATTTCTAGCCAAAAAGAAAATGTCATTATAGAATGGAAAAGTAGTTGTAACTACAAACGACATATATAAAAGCAAATATTATCAATTTGCAAAGAAGCCAAGGGGGAGAGTCAGTAGATATATACTTGCTCAAGGATGCACCCCTTACGTAGGGCAACTAAAAGTTCCGCTGCTTTAGGATAATTATCCCCTTCATGCGAGTTTTCCACTAGGTCAAAGATTTTATTTTCCATATCCTTCATTGCTTTACCAACCCAATCGGGACTATCTCTTCTGGACATCATAGCTTCAAAATCTTGGATGGGGGTCAAATCTCCAATTTTCTCAACTTTGACTCCAAATTTGCTTTCAATGGAATTGACTACTTGAGCATCAGATACATTAACATCAATATCTCCCTCACCCGAGCCAGGTGGTTTCTTATGTCCTAATGGCCTAGTTGATTTCTTCAGCTGCAAGCCACATCATTTTAATACCACAATGGATAAGATAAGATAGAAAGCGAAAGGAATTGTTAGTTTACAAAATGACCTTAGGATTCTCCTTTAGTTCAAATTGTCTACGAAATGCATCAATAACAGACTTGTTTTCAGCAAGAAGTGCAGGATCAGGCTTAGTAATCTTCTTAAGAGTCTCATCAAGTGGAGGAACAGCTGCATCTGGGCAGTTTGATTTCAACTCAAGATGACGATAGAAACGCTGACAACATACAACATCTGCTATAAGTTTTAGCCAAATTTTAAAAGGCATATAGCATGGAAAAACAACTTTCCAAAAAACATTCTAAAACACCACCTACAATGTTGTTGTTAATGGAGGTAGTTCCCCCTGATGTTTGTTCAGGAACCAAGCATCATTTCTAGCAATGCAAGCTCTACAAAGCATGTTTCTGTCATGAGACATAATGTTTAAATACACATTGTGCAACTGTGTTTTACTCCTGTACTTATCTGCTCTGCAGGACAAAATAATAACAGCCCTATAGAGTGACAGTATTTAAATAAATAACTAGTAATGGGTGTCAACTAGCCCAGCTGCTAAAGTTTCTAGATATTAACAGCCTAACACCAAATCCTGCCAGCAGCTAAGGAAGGACTAGCGATGGAAGAGAAGAACCTCCGATTCTGCAGCCTAAAGGCATATTAGTGATCTAAAGCACGGCAAGTAGATTTCCTGTATTGCATATATAATATCCAATCATAGCATCAATTGAATGAGAAAACACCTCCCTTCACCCAAATGCACATGAAAGATTTGAACAGTCAAATGTATTCGCAAGAGAATACAAGCACAGTAAACAGCAAGTGCAGATGGTAGCATACAGATAAAAAAAACAAAAATTACTGTAAAAGGAACCATCAGAAAACACTCATCTAAAACCATATGTCCTTACATGATCACTTTCCTCTCGTTATTTCAAAGAAGCACATAAAAGATATAAAGACCCATCTCAAACAGATAACAGGATTTTAAACTGAACCAAACTAAGAAAAACTCTTTCAAGGATAACAGTATCAGTTCATAAGTCTAACTGATAAATAAAGCAAGCTAGTATAATACAGATGCAATAACTGCATTGTAAAGTACCTCCAGAATGGGGTTCGGGGTAAATTCAGGAGGCAAAATCTCTCGTTTGCCTGATGGTGCAAGGTCAAGCATCATAACCAGGTTATCTGCTGCCTCCTGCTGTTGCTCATTCGGCTGCCATGACACAGGAAAATTGCTGAAAGAGGGGAATTGAAATTCCCGAACATCCTCAGCAAAAGGAAGTACATTGAAGTAGAACGAATCAGGCTGCCAGGCACAAACAGAAAAAGTGGAAATTTTCACCAAGGAAACTAAATCCAAGAATAGAAATAGAAGCAAGGATGCAGAATCAAAAAATTCAGGGGAATGACAGAATGAAACTACATATTGAGACCTACTATGTTATCATTTTCAGAAACATTGGGAGTCAAGACCCCAACAACAACATTCTGCTGTCCTTGTTTCCATACACAGCGCAAAATTGCAACCTTACTCATTTCCTTCATTGCTCTTGCTAAGGCTGAAACTGCAAGAATTGCCCTTGTATTCCCCGGTTCAGCAATAAAAAGGTTGACATCTTTCATGTAATAGTGTCTTTTGTCAATCAAGATATCAGAAAAAGGAAAAAAAATTGTAAGACAAAGATACATTTTCAAACAATATTAACCAAAAAGCAAATAATGCTTATCCAAGTAAAAGCTACTTCTACCGCAATATGTTTGTAGCATCAGTAAATCCAAGAAGCTTCACACTCTTTACTGGTTTGAACTTGACAGCCCCCCATTGATCAGATGATATAGGAACCACTTGAGGTCCATAGCGGTAACCTTTAATTCTTTGCTCTGGGGGTACAACTGTACTAGGATCTTCAATGCTTTTGTACTCATAATCAACCTTGACTTCGTGTGTGGCAAATTTATCATTTGAAGGTGCTTTATCAGAGTATTTCTTCAGAGTGGGAAACTTCTCTTCTGCTGTCTTTTTATAAACCCATACCTACTCAAAATTTACCATAAATGAATTCCAGAGTTTAAAGTGAAAAACAAATGTAAAATTAGTAACATCAACTTCAGAGAGTTTAATACAGTATAAGAAAAGTTTAAGTGTGGACTTAGTAACTGATCCATCCCACAAAACATTATCAAGAGTTCTACAACTACCTAGACACCAGCCTAAATTGTAGGCACCAAACTAATTGCTTTTGCAACTCGAAATATAAAAAAGAAAATTAATAAATAAATAAATAAACACTAGCACACACGCTTATAGAGACATAGCCGTAATTCTTCAAAACAACAGCATGCAGCAAGTAACCGTGAGCAAACAGATGCTAGAAAAATTTTCGGTAACATACCAAAACTCTCACCTGAATTTTCATTATAGGGCCGAGTTCAAGATAACCTCTGAATATTGTGACTGGAGATATATTTCGAGTTTTCAACACACCACGTAATGAAATTGGACTATCAACATACAATGTCTTTGAGCTTGATTTCTTTGAAAATAGATTCAATAGATGATCATTTTCATCCACAATTTGTTTACTCACTTCTCCACTTAAACTCACTCTCACAACAATATTTTCCATTCTCAAGCCATATGCAACCATTTGTGTGGCAATGGTGCTGACTTGATCTTCTTTGGTACCTACATCTGGACCTTTAACAGGACATAGTGCATCAGTTATAAGACACAGACGTTTCCTTCCTTTATATGTATCTGCATATTTCTTTATCAGCATGTCCACCCCAACAACAATTGCATCAAGAACTACTAAAGTTAAGGCACTAAATATATGAGAATAAGCGGAACATGATTAAGCAAGCATCACACTGGAGTGGTCACTTGATAGATACAAATGAAAACCATAAACAAAAAGGTTAATAATTACCATCAAAAGAGACAAAACCGGACATAATATAACATAACATCTTCACCAATGCTAAAAATACAAATTTAAAGAAGAAATATCATTGCATGCAAAAGGTCCACTGCAGTATTTGAACATGAGGATCAAATTTGTTTACATAATATATACGTGTCGATAGGCAAATATTTCCAAAAAAGAGAATAACATAATTAGGCAACATATCCATACCCAAAAATATGGCCAAAAGAGGGACTAAAGCAAATTTTCTAGAGGCCAATAAATTTCTACCAAGAAAGTCTATTTTTGAGCCCAAGGAAAATATGTATTAAATATTGCAAAAGAAGACGATGACAATTGCAGGAACAATGTTTTTATAGTAGAATGCAGGACATAAACTTGTAAAAGGAAAAAAAATCCTGAATAAGAGTGGATACAATCACCAGAAAAAGTTCCTCCAGGGAGATGCTTTAAAGATTCGAGAAAGTCTCCATCAACAACTTTGATATCTTGGAAAACCATAACATGTTCATATCCACCCACTTCCTTTGTCAGGTCATTCTTAGTGTCTGTGGAATCCAAGAGAAGATAATTAATTAATGCTTCCTGAATAAGTTATTAGAAAATTTTTCAAGAAAATGAAGATGAGTGTAACATATTGATGCCATAACTGGTAACCAATTGGATGGGATTTAACATAATCCAATAGCAACAGATGGTCAAAATTTTTAGTAAAAAGGCTCGGGCCTACCTTCAGTTCCAAATAAAACAACTCCAACTTCATCAGCTTTTCCATGAATGAGCTGCATATGCATAAATGGAAGAGAGTTAGAGCAATCCTTCAAATATAGTCCACAACTCACTAATGTATTCTTTCTTCCACTCAAAGAACAGTAACAAAATACCTCAAGAGGAAACATTTAAAACACAAAGATTTACCTTCTTTTCTACAAGCATGGTGCAAAGTTTTTCAACATCTGGAAGAACACTGTGCATTGAAGGACTGACATCGAGTAACAATAACAATATTTCCTGTTCTTAGATGTGTACCCAAAGAAAGATCACATAAAATTTGTAGTCAATAAAGAATTTCAACAATATGACAACAAAAAGGCGAAGAAGAAGATAAATTGTTTGACCTCTTTAATTACACTTTCATAATGAGTAGCTCAAATTTACATAACCTAATGTCCGAAAATTCCTCCCACAGTTTCTTTTTCTGTCAATTCAGTGGGTAACGAACAATAAATTTGACCATTCAACCATTCAAGAAACATAATAACACAAAAATAAAGTAAAGTGAATATAAACTGTAAATATGCATTTCTCCAACGAAATAATGTAACGTACGAGAAGCTAAGCAACACGGTATAACCACTGGGTTTTAACAGTTCAATCAATTTACAGTAAAACCCTAGAAACTAGCATATATGAGTAACAACATTTTGAGAGTTAATTCAAGATCGAAGTGAAATTCAAAGACAATATCAGCGAGAAATTTTTACCCTGTTTCGAGCCATTAGAGGGCAGAGCGAGTGGTGAAAGAAAGCTTGTCTCCGAAGCTGTGAAAGGAATGGAAATGGGATTTTATTTTAAAAAGTAGCGAAATTCCCACTTATTCTTCCCGCCTCGGGTTGGGAAGTTCGTTAAATTACAAAACTACCACCAAACTTTAAATATTTGCACATTACACCGTAACATTTTCGCACACCATTTCGGCAATTAATTGAAAACATGAGGGTGAAAAGGAGGAAAAAAAAAATTGACACCGTCCTCGCTTCTTTAACGTTTTATGATCAGTCAAAACGCGGCGTCGTATAGAAAATACGCGCTGCGGTTTCTGTAGATAAGCCATTAAAAAGCTTGGGAGACGGAAAAAAGTTGAGCTTCCAAAAATGGCTTCAATGGCGAGTTCTAGCGTGTACTACCACTGTAAAAAGTACAACAAGCGCTACAATGCTTCCTCTCTTCCCCGACGTATTATCGTTTCTCAATCTCAGGAGCCCACCAGCAGACCCACCGATCAAACTAGTCGAAGGTACTCTCTTTTTTCCACTGTCCATACAATTTCGATGTCTTATATGTAAAGCCAATTATATTTCTTACGTAACATAATTTTGTTAATTCGAAGGGAAATAATACTGAGGAGCAGCGAATTAGCGGTGGTTGGAGCCATTTTCAACTTGAGGTCCATCTCTTCTTTCTTTCATATCCTTCTCTCTTTTTAATTCATTGGGTTTACTTCTTGTTTTCCAAATTCAGAAGTCGAATTAATTTATGTTTTTGCTCGTGATGCAGTGGGAAAAAACCGGATTACTTAGGAGTGCAGAAGAATCAACCAGCACTAGCTCTGTGTCCTGCTACGAAGAACTGTGTTTCTACTTCGGAAAATATGAGCGATCTCAATCACTACGCACCTCCTTGGTAAAGCAAAGCCCTTTCTTCCTTTTTTTTTTTTTTGTTGCTATTTTTGGAACTTACTGTGGGATTTGGTGGTTGGAGATGGGCAATTATCAACTTCTAAATCACATGTAAAAAGTGTGCACCGACAAGAATTGTTCACTGATGGATCAATATGAATGTGGTGCACGTTGTTGGGTATTTTATTTTACAGGAACTACAATCATGGTAGGAAGAAGCAAGTTAGCAGAGAAGTGGCCATGGAGGAGCTTCTTCAAGTGGTAAATGACTTCACTTTTAGTTACGAAGCATTCACAAGCAATCCATTGAAGTGAATTACTTAATTCCAATTATTCATGCTGCAGATAAAATCTACAAAACCTGACAAATTTACCCCGCGAATTGTGGAAAAGAAAGATGATTATGTGCACGTGGAATACGAAAGTCCAATTTTGGGGGTAGGTTTTGCAGATCATAGATAAGGATATTCTCAATTACTTGTAGCACAGTTGGCTGAATTTCTGTTGTATATAGTTGGTAGATGATGTTGAGTTCTGGTTTCCTCCGGGGAAGGATTCCGTTGTCGAATATAGATCTGCTTCACGTCTAGGAAACTTTGATTTTGATGCCAATAGGAAGAGAGTCAAGGTAAAGTTTGTCAATAATCTCACAATGCTGTCTTTGTAGTTTGAAACAATTATATGATCAAGCAAGTGATTCATTGCAGGCATTGCGGTTAGAGCTGGAGAAGAAAGGATGGGCTTCAGTTGACAGCTTTTGAGGGGCAGTTTCAACCAAATTTCTGAATATTAGAACAAACGGAAACCATTTCAACCAAGATTGCTCAATGCTCAAGCTTTTTGAAGAGATACAGATGTTTTACTTCTACCGGTGCTCACATGGAAACGTGCACGATCTGATACCAATGAATCATGACGGTAGTTTTACTAACATGGGACGGTTGTAAACGATGATATTATTCTCATGGCTCCTGTTATCAGGAAGAGTTTACACGAGATTTAACTTTTCGGAAACAGTGAAACGTGCGTGCCTTCAACTCCACGTGTGATTTCGAAACCAAAGATGAAATAATGAACTTTAATGACACTGTTTAGCAAATCTACTATTCCAACATCATCCGAGTACAAAGAAGCTCATGTTTATTACATCATTGCAACATATCCACCAGGAAGGAAATACATATCAAACTGGATTAATAAAGAAAAGTGAGACCTTGTTAACAAAAACCACTGAAAATCTAATGCTAATGCAGATCCACGCAATTCCAGTATTCCACTTCAGTTTGACTAGCAGCATGGTTCCAAAGATTAATCTTTCCTCAGTTCCATGTATTCGCGACGAATACCATCTGCATTTAGGATAACAATTTCGAGCTTGTCTCCCTGTTAAGCATTCAAGGATATGTTAGAAAAAGACACAAGTACCTTAATATGCAAAAGAATTTCGCTCAATATTTTACAACTGCAGACAAATAAGAAATCCACAAGCCCACAATGAGACAAAACTGTTAATCCTATTTTTCTTAATACAGAATGTTGTGTGCATATATTGTAGCACATGTATGAACATGTGTGCGCGGCTGTGCGTGCCTGTGTGTGTAGAGTGAAAACTCCAAAGCATTTTTCCTGACTCCACACTGGAAAGTAAATAAATTGACATTCCGTAATTCCTTTTCAATCTTAAGGCAGTATCAATAGGCTTTAACAAGTCCAGTAAGTAGGACTACCCCAACCCAAAGGGTTGGTTGAATGCTAAAGAACCATTGGATTTTACAATCAAGGCACAAAAAAGTAATCCTGAGAAAACACTACATTCCAATTTATTGACGTTCCAGATATCTAAATCTAAAGTTTCACTCAACTGTCACCCACTTCTAAGTTCCCCACAAATAGGGGTAGACTGCCAAGGAAGATAAACTTACAGTGTATATATCTCTCTCAGTTGCTGATGCAAAACAAGTTTTGACTAAATCAACTGCTTCGGCTTCTGAAAGAGGAGTTACAGCATCCTGCAGAGAGCACGTATTTTGAAGCAGAAGGATGTAAGAATAAAAGCACTGAAGAATATGTGATGCTAAATATTCAAATCAAAAGCATACCTGGGCTGGCAATAAGAGAGGACTGGGAGACTTCAGTTGATTATCCAGAAAAGGCATGATAAGTGTGGATCCAGAACCTTGGGAGCTATATCCTACCCTCTCATAGGAACCAACAGCATCATATGTGTAGACACAACCTTTTCCTGAAATAAGGAATGGGGCAACCATTTCACAACTAATGAGAATGAAAGGAACTTAAATGAGCACTGAAAGCTGGTAATAATTTTACCTTCAATGTCAAGGCCACCCACTACATTAAATGAATAATAAGGGAAAAAACGTTTGTAGTATAGGGTGTTGGAAAGTAGTTGAGCCATTGCAGGGCAGCACATTTGCTTGTTGTGCTGATGCTGATAAATCTGTTTTAAAGTAATCCCAGGAAAAGGAAAAAAAAAAGGCGGTATCACGCCAGTTTATATCAGCAAATAGAGAATGATGGGAAGAATAAAATTCAAAATATAAATGCCCCGTAAACAACACAAGCATTCCCTTAGTTTCAAAGATGGCATATTTAAGAGATTTTAACTGCTGAAAATATACTTGTCACAACTTCGTATACAAGATGATCTTTCAATATTAATTGCATGTTATATAAAATTTGGTTAATTTGTCTTTACATCAAATTGTCCCCAAGGGCTGTAATACATCAGAAAGTTTAAAGTAAGCAAATGCAGAACCGACAAGAAACATAAACAACTACTATCTTGGTAAAACATAATTAATGGAAGTTATTAATAGATATATGAAATGTGAAGCAGAAAATTGGAAAGCCTTCATATTTACTCACAACAATAGCTAATCAGAAAGTGATAAATGTAGTCTAGAAATTAAAGTCGTGAAGTATTAGATTGCGGCCCACCCTTGCATATTAGATTTCAAGCATGCATCTACAGAAGAAAATTTAAAGAAAATAA
The DNA here is from genome assembly GCA_032401905.1 of Swietenia macrophylla. Classification (NCBI taxonomy): domain Eukaryota; kingdom Viridiplantae; phylum Streptophyta; class Magnoliopsida; order Sapindales; family Meliaceae; genus Swietenia; species Swietenia macrophylla. The sequence continues at coordinate 8,749,506 of CP135559.1, read as the reverse complement.
ACACCATTCAGTAAGATCTGTTGGAAACCTTACCAAGTGCCTTGCTGCCAGATGTTTTTGTAAGGCTTTCACATCAGCTTGAAAACCAGAAGAGGCCATAACACATTTGTCAGCCCTGCAAGAGGTTAAATAACAAAAAGAAAGAACGCATTATTGAGGAACTCTGATAAAAAAATTTTAACAGCACAGTCGGACCTCTCAAAATATAAGAACCAAAAGAATAAAAGATCCTAAATGCAAATCAACTAAAAGAGTAAAGCACAAGAGATAGACATTAGAAGAAAAAAAGTTAACAAATATGAAATAAATTTATCCATTATAGATCCAAATTACCAGCTTCAGAGTTATTAATTCACTACTTGATTCTTTAATTTTTTAAATGAAGTCACAGATATAAATCGATAGAGTTAAAAAAGAGACATTCCCAAATTTTTGGCCAGATTACAGATTTATACAGAGAACGTCGTTATCAGTAAGCACACCTACATCCAATATTGAACCATTATAGTGTAGAACCCATGAAACCCGACCTACGCAAACATCCAAATAATCCAAATAACTGAAGCCCGGAACCGAATTTTACCAAACGTCTTTTCTAACCACGGATGAACTCAAAACTTACAGCATCGAAAACAAAATGAGATGGATAAAAACGAAGAGATATCTGAGGAGAGGGCATACAGTTTACAGATTTTGGAGTAATCGCGAGTGAGGATGCTATAACCGGTTGACATTCGGGTATCGGCTGCGATGACGCAGTAATCGGCTCCGGCAACTGCAACACAAGTACTGCAAAAAACAAACGTATGGCATAAACAACACAATCAGAAAAGCCCAAAACCCAATAATATACAGAAACCAATGAAGAAAGAAACAGTACCCTCCATTGTTGTCATAGGGAGACCAGTTAGGATGCTGCTTCGCCATAGTGAATTGAACGATTTATAGAGAAAGTAACTAGGTTGAGAAATTTGGCTAGAATAAATTTGGGTTCCATTTTGAGGGTTCAAGATCTGAAACTGTCTTTGGCAACAAGAAAGCGTAGCTTGAAACCGACGCCGTTTCTGTCAGTCACTGTAAATTTATTATTTATATGTCGTAATACAATTAAAAATGTTTATGAACAAATAATTATTTAATTTTAATTTATAAAAAATTTAGAGAGAGAATCGAGACGTGACAAAAGTTATAAATTATTCATAAACGGGTCAGGACCGAGAAATAATTAACAGCGACAGTTTGGATTATCTTTTTGTATTTATATTAAATTATAAATAAATTTATTTAATATTTATTTATTTGTTTATAAATAAATATTTATTAATTTTAATTTAAATATAATTAAATAATTTTAAAAATATAAAATAAAATTATTAAATTATTAATAAATTAATATATTATAATTATTTAAATAATTAAATTTATTATAAATAAATTTTTAGAACGAATTGCCTCACTCGTCACCTGAAATAATGCAGAGCAAGAGTGTGATGGACCGCAATTAAATGTGAAAGTTATTCTCAGAGGGCAGAATATAACAGATACGATGTCGTGCAGCAAAACGATGCACATGGTAGCGTATAAATTTGTTGATTAGAAACAACACCGGGGCAAAAGGTAGCCGAAGCAGAGATTAGAGCGAGGGAGAGAGACAGACACACAGGTGACGGAGGAGGAGGTCATGGAAGACCTGCTTGGGTGGTTCTTGGTCTTCATCTTCATTATTTCTTTGCTTGGCATTCTCAGTCACCAGGTCATGTCCCTAACTATGTCAATCTCATCCTTCTTTTTATTTTTTTTCCTCAATTATTTTATGTAATTCTTTTGTTAGATTTTCTAAAGTTTCCGGATTATTAATAGAACTGCAATGTAAACTCAAGGAAGCAAATAAATCAGTAGCACGCTATGTAAACTCAAGGAAGCGTATGAATCAGTAACACGCTTTGTAAACTCAAGAAAGCGTATAAATCAGTAACAAAACCTAGCTATAGGAAACAATTTTACAGTTATTGACTGTAAAAAATGGCCGCCGATATCTGTTTTTCCTCTTTACAATTCACTCAAAATTGAAACCTTTTCGAGCAATGGCAGCAGTTGCGTCGCGTTAGGTGGTCCCGCGAACTGTGCTGTCGATCGCTCGTTTTTGGCCCCTAAAATCTCTGCTCAATTTTGTCATCGTGGACCACAAGAGGAGTTTAACACTTATGGATTAACACAGCCAGCGTCGTTATCTTTCCAAATCTGCTGCCTGGCGTGCTGCAGAAAAATATCTTGTTTTTCTGATTTCTTCATAATTTAGTAAACATGAGACCATGTAAAGATTATGTTAATTAACCACTAAAGGAGCAGGACTACGTGTCAATTTGTTAAGTTATAGGGATTCGACTGCAATATACCATTTCATTTATATAAACTGCTTTGTAAATTCGGTTGTCTGCTGAAAATATTGATATATGCATTTTTCTCATGCTCATTGTTGACAATTTTTACGAAACAACCTTTAGTTTAATTATGTTTATAGTGATTCTTCGTTGGAGACATTTAATGTATTAAATTTTTGCGCTTTTGCATTGACTTGTTGGCAATTCTAATTTTATTAAGTAGAAAGCATCTTAAAGAGCAGTTATTAATTGCAGTGTTCTCATATTTGGATGATTTAGTTGCAGCTGACGTGCTTGACTGAGCTTGAGGATAATTATATTAACCCCTATGATTCGGCAGCTCGGATAAAAATGCTAGTTTTGCCAGAGTTTGTTACTCAGGGAATCTTAAGCACCATCTTTCTTATAACAGGGCATTGGTTTCTGTTTCTGTTGTGTCTACCATACCTATACTACAATGTGAGATTGTAAGTATCTTTTGCACCCATAATTAGCAACAATATTTTTGGTTGACATAGTTGTTACTGTTGCTGGCTCATGCTTGCAGGGACCACCTCAGTTAAAAATAACATTTTTATCATATCCATAATGCAAATCGCATCTAGTTGATCAGCTGTTTGCCTTCTATATTATCCCATAATGGTGATGTGCATCCATTTTCATCCAAGTTTAACCACAGTTGTAGGTGATCATAACTACTGTAGCATTTAATCCATATAACACTGCATTCACAATTTCCAAATTGGTTGGAAAAGGGACTTGTTCTGGGTTCTGTGCTTCACCTTCAGTAGCTGAACAAATATTAAGAAACATGAATCTTGACGACAATGTAAAGAATAGCATAGCATAAATAAACAAAAGAAATGAAGAATTTGCTTTATACTGGTGTAAGAAAAGAATCTGCTGAACACATTTAAACCAGGGTCATATTTCTACGATTTCATTGGTTTTAAGCTTGTTAATAGTTCGAGACATTGAGGTAGTATGCATGTGTTTCATGTTGCTGTTCTGTTGAATGCAAAATTAAATTTAGAAAATGACCACACGGTGCTAGCGAGCATGCAAACAAGAAGTTATGGTGTACTTAAAAACACACTAACTTATAGTGCACTTCTAATATGATTAAGGGAGGATCTTCTTCAGATAAAAGGATATGACTTGAATGGATTAGCATATTTCTCACCTCTCCAAAGTGCCAGGTTTTTAACTTGATGTGCATGTCTAATATGGTTTGGAATTCCAACATCCAGGTATAGGAGGAGACGGCACTTAGTGGATGTAAACGAGATCTACAGCCAGCTGAACTGGGAAAAGAAGCAACGGCTTTATAAGCTTGGCTATCTAATAATCCTGCTAGTTCTTAGTATATTCTGGTATTGTGATGACAGATATTTTGACACCTCGGTGAATCACTCTTTGGACTCTATGAATCAAACTTACAAATGTTTTTGCTGTTTCAAAATGTGTTATAGGTTACTTTGGACAGCTGGAAAGAATCATCGTTAGCCAGGCATTAGTGCTCCTTCAAGTTTGCCCACAGTAAGTTTAGATTGCTATTTAAGATTGAGGGTGTTTTCAGGCTACAGTGGAGATGTATCCTCTGTTATTTGTCTCTTTTCCTTTTTGTTAGCGTGTACAAACCAGTCCATCCTTTGGCTTGGAATTACTAAAGAACAGAAAATATTATTATCTATCATTATATAATAACAAAAGTAACAATAATTTCAAGAATTAGGATGAACAAAATTGAATGAATCACTATGTTCGTTGTTAATGGGAAAGGCATTGATGCATCACTATGTATGCTAGGGGAATTGGACAGAGGTTAATTTGAGTTGGTGAATTGTATGGATGAGTATATTGAATCTTGGTGGATTGTTTTGGTGACTCTATGGTGATACTGGCAATGAAGTTGAAGTGGCAGCAGCACTATACAATAATGGTATTCAGTGAGGATGAGCAATATCAGGAAGTGGATTTGTAAGCGTCTGCGGTTCATGACAGTTTGGAGGGATCTGAGATGCTCACAAGAATATATAGGACAGTAAAATCTGTCCCATGAAGTTTATAGGATTAGTGTTGTGGACAGATAACTATCATACACTTTACATGTTCTTGGACAAATAAACAGTGTTGGTGGTTGCAGTTAGGATGGTAATGCTGGTTGGCTCAGCAGCAGATCTTTGATAAGTTGTTTAATGCCAGTTTCCTTGTTAATTGAAATCAACTTGTGTGAATCTGGCCAGCAAGGACACAGAAATTGCACTTTGCACTTAAAATGTTGCCTATTGCTTGTTATGTTATTGAGTCCCATCACTTTCGTGTACCTTTTTTTTTTCAAATTTAATTCTGAATTAAATTTGAAAAAAAAAAAGGTACAATTTGAATTAAATGTAAACTAGATTTTACTGGTACACTAATCCAGCATCATCTTTTAATTGTGTGCAAGGCTATTTATACAGAATGGTGAATGACTCCCTCTATAATCTATGATACTAGAAACTAACCCTCTATAATCTATAATACTAGAAACTAACGGAAATTTGCTGGAGAATATTGTAGTCCTTGCAAACTTGATCGTGTTGGCTTTAGAAACAGACAAGTTGATGCTACCGAATTCTCTTAATTTATGTATTAAAAAAAAATTAGATAGTACCATACTTAAGCTCTTCTTGGTTCATTCAATCTCGTGGTAGTGTAAGTTATTGCCCCCTTTCTTTCTATTGCTGATTGCCGTTATGTACAGGTTTTTCTTGTGGGAGTGCCGACAGAGAGACTAACTGTTGGTGACTGGAATTTGGGGATTTTGCAAATCGAATCAGGAGTCAAAACCTGTTGCAGATTCAGTTGTATGTATTATTATATTATAGTGTTTTTGGTATAATCATTGATATTCTTCCTTGTCTCTGTGTATAGATGGAGTCACTTCTTCTTCATGTTAATATTTGTCTGTCAATCGCGATGTGTAGTCTAGTTGTAGACAGTATTCAAAATCTAATGGAGCTTGGTCCGGCGGAGGAATACATACATAATTGCAATTCGCAAGCGGTATCTATCTATCTATCTATGGAAAATAATAACAAAAGCACAAAGAAGAAATATGCCTTATCTTGCCGACCATCGAAAGCAGAAATATAAAATTAGGAGATAAACAAACGTTTTTCCCCATGGTGATGGTAGTCTCCTTAGAAAGTCGGGTCCCATTCAACTTAACCGACCAAATGAGGTTCACGTTGAGTGAGGTATGCCCAAATGTGAACTTGGAGTTTAGAGTTCGAGTAAGTCAATTTGGACACTGAATATGGGCAACATTTTAGGTGAAATGGCTATATCAGACAAATTACGACCGAAGTGTTATTTGGGTTTCTCTATCTTGGACTGAATTCTAGTCACGCATGTGTTATTAGAAAGACAACTCACGCGTTCACACACAATAATTTACTTAATTGTTGTTACATCAATCATTATACTAATATGATATGTTTGGAGTTAGACTACAGTATTTTTTTAAAAAAAATATTTAAAATTCTTTTTTATACATATTTCAAATATTATACATTATATATTTTAAATTTTTTTATTATATTTTAAATTTTTATTATATATTTTAAGTATTATTTGATTCTTGTACGATATATTTTGAAATATTTTTTTATTTATTTTATTTTTATAAATAATGTTTCAAATTTCATATGCATAAATAAAAAATGATACCTAAGAATATGGAAGCCAAGTCCACATATTTGCAGTTGTTTACCTCTTCCCAATTCAATTTGTGTGCTGAGATACGGATATTGCATAATCATTTTGTTTTTATTTGTCATAAATGTTCCTTTACAGTGGCAGGGTAACTAAATTCAAAAGGTTTGATGATCAACTTTACAATAATTTTCAGCCGTTGAGATAGACTACCAATAAATGCAATGGTGTAGAAAGACTTTCGTTTACTTGGGAAGTCTCCTAGGAACAATTGTATCATCTTTCTTTCCTCATATTAAACTTGCCATTAATCAAGGGTTCCTTTTCTTTTTTCGGTAGCTTTGGGAAATTTGTTCATGATGACATAAACATGGATACGTCAACATGTGTCAACTAAGATGTTCTATACAATTTTATTTATTTATTTATTTATTAAAGAAATTCAATCAGCCATTTTGCCAAATAATAAAGTATTGCCCGACAGCTTGAAACCTTTTCGGAATTGATTAATATTAACAATGAAACAGGATACTTCCACGATCATTAATAAACTTAAAGCTTTACTTTGACCCACATCAAATTAATACATGGTTAGTTGGGAATTTGTCCGAAATTATGTCTGCTTGTGGGATCTGAATTCGCATTTAATTTTGGGATACCAGAAGAACATCAAGTTAGTGTTGAATTGCTCTTTGGTCTTTAACAATGTTAAAATTGTTGTTCTGATTTATGTCTCTTGTATGTTGATAAGAATCAAGGTAATTCAGTGAGAAGATAAAATCACAAACAATAAATATATTACAGATGTTATCAGGCAAACCCTGGTTCTCCCATGGAGATATTTACAACATATACAGTACACGTCTACATATATATATTACGCATGCATGTCGTTTTATGCACAGAGATTTGATTTCTGAAGCTCGGCTGTAGAGCTAATTAACTCGGTGTCTCAAGGCAAAGAAACCTTTCAGCTACTAATTCCTCACTCCATTTCTTGTAGACAGTTGCTATGAACTCCTCCGTTCTCTTCTCCAAATCAATACTAGTTTTCTCATCATCTCCACTATCAACGTCTTCTGTATCAAGATCATCGTCATTATCTTCATCATAACCATCATATCCATGATAATCATCGTCATCCTGGTCCTCGTAGCTATCATAATCTTCATTATTTTCCTTCTCCTTTTCACTATATACTTCAGAAACTCCAGGAGAAGGAAGAAAGAACCCATCGTCAAAACATGCCGCCGATGGTGGCTTAGAACTACTCCTGAGATACAACGTGATAACGATAACGTTAAACGTGGCAAATACAGCAACCCTACTCGATTTGGTCACAATGCTTAATAATTCATACGTAGAGGAAAAAAGTTTGCGAATCTCTTGGTGCTTGGAAACCAAGTTTGATAAGAAGAAAAATATGATTAGGATCGTAGGGATGCATAAAATTTTTGGCTTCATGACCAACTGTTTCTGCTGGTGAGTTTCTTCTGTTGTCGTGTATGAAGGATCTCCTTTTGTGGGCGTATTGCATATAGCCTAAGTTGATGAACTCACTCATTAAAAAAATAATAATAATAATAAACAGAATGTTTTATTCTGACTGATGTGGGCATTTTGTGTCACAAAGCTGAGCTTTGTGGTTGAAAATACTTGGAAATTTCTCCGCTTTTGACAGATTGGCTGGTGACCTGCAGATGCAGGCAGGCTCAGCTCAATGAGTCCTTGTCACACGACAGATTGGAAACCGAAATTTCAGAGAAGGAAAATATATATGTGAGAATTTTAAATTGTTGACTCGCTCCACGTGGTCTTTGTTTTTGCGGCTTGTCACGCTAGGTGGCTTTCGTTTCGTCGTACTAGAAAGCCCATTAGATGCTCCCGAGGCAAAATGCTCATCGGTAAAAATATTCTGGCCGCTTTTTAGGTCTTCACATAATTATTAATAAAATATTAATTATTTATTATAAATTACATTAAAATAATTTTTTAATTAAAAATGATAAGAATATTTTTATATTAATTAAAAATATAAATAGTAATTATTTAAAATAAGTAAAATTTTCACAATATATTTTTAAATATAATATAAAAATTGATTTTTATTTTAGTTAAATTTAAAAATATATTATTAATTTTAAAAATTAATCTAATAATATGAAATTAAATGTTTTGCCCCTTTTTTTTTTTTTCAAACGAAAAGCAATTTCCACAAACGCAAGGAGCCATCCAACATTTAATCTTCCCTCGATTACAAAGCGCAGTACGGTAAGGAATAATTTGAAATTGGCCTAATCCCGGTGATCATTTCTTGATTAATTAATCGTTAAACCATGCTTTTGCTGAATGAATATTTTAAAGATTTGATAAAATTGTCACCAATAAAATTGATCAGCCATGAAAGACAGACAAACAAGCTGTGTCTTTGCACTAGGCATAACAGCCGTTAATTAATTAGCCTACAGATCAGCTATAACCTGTAATTGCCGTCTGAATCCATGTCCATGTCTTGATCAAGAAGAAGAGGTTAAAAAGTTGGGAGTCCTGCCTCGTCCTATAAATATTTATTCAGGGAAATACGCATACAAAATACATAAATAATAACAAATCTCAACTCTTCCAGTGGTAGCAAGATGGGGGATCAATGCAGTCTGCTCAGAGCAACGGGATCTTGATTTGGCCTTCAACTTGCTGGTAAAGATATGTTGATGTCGGTTGATGAATTTATGGGTTCTTGCATGGTGGCCCAGTTTTCTCTCCGAAATGGAGAAGCGGCAGCCTTGTTTGGACTAGAATTTTGTTGGCCGTGTCCATCCATGCTCTCCTTTTCCGCATTATTGACAGGCATGACCCCGCCAATGCTAGGAGCTGGTGTAACGAGAGCTGGAATGGACTCAGTCTTGTGTTTCTTAGGTTTCTGCTCATTCTGGTTGCCTGGAAGAAAACTGCCGACCACAACCTGATAACTCAACAAAAATTTATGAAATTAATTCCAAGCTATGATTTCTGGAGAGAATCACTTTCAGCAAGTACTTGCAAACCAATAAATTATTAGTTCTTTGAGGTCTTGAGATATGAGCACGGGCATGTCCACACGCTGATGCAAATCATGTAAGTCAAGTCCAACATCTAAATTTCATAGTCTGAATAGAGGTTCTGTTCATATTGTATTAGGTAGAAGAAGCCATTCATTGTGAAGAAAATGTGGTAAGGCTAGGTGGCAAAGGCACCAAGAAATAAGTAACAGGAGTAGACGCCAACCTTTCTATTCATCCTCCTAAAACAAAGAGAACAAAAGCAGAAACCAAAAGGTTTACCTGTACAGGACTAGCAGCTACCAGAAGTCCAGCAACTCCCCCACCGACAACACGACCATCTGGGCTGGACAAAGAGACACTCATCCCACCTGACCTGCTCCTTGTCCCTTGACTCTCAGTGGGGATAAATGATCCTGACAAGGAAAGTATTTCAAACCGGCCCTGCAAAATAATCGAAAATAACAAAGAAGAATTTTGTTAAAAATGTAATTAGAGAACTTGAAGTGTATCAGAACCTTATGCAGCCAAGAAGTAATTAACTTTACAACTATTCTGAAGGACTGAGATTTGAAGAAATATGATTGCTTCTATCACTTATTTGATAATAAGGCTTGAGAAAAAAAATATTTGGTGCTACACAAACAAAGAGAGCTACTTTCCCTTACATGGGAATAGACAAGCAATGTCAGAGTGATCATTGGTCAAACAAAGCAACGATAGATGCTCTTCCTTTTTCATATTGTTTCAGAAATCAAACCAGCGTTATATTCTGGATAATAATATAGATATTCAAATTTCATCAAGTTTTCCATACATAATTATCCCAAAAATGCTGGTCAATAGTCCTCACGAAAAAGACCACAAGTGATTGTCTTTTTTTGTACGCTAAACCTAGTTCAAATTCATGCCGGCGGAAGTTTGTAATTGTACTTACAGAAGCAAATAGACAATTCACTGACTTTGAACCGCAGCCTAATTTTCTTTAATGGAATGCCATATGTATGTATATGCATGCTTAAACAATTTTCCATGCTAGCATGTCATTAGCATTTTATAAATGTCACATGTTCATGCAACAAAACTTACTTCATATTCTAAAATTAGAGAATCTATTTAGAGTTAAAACACAGAGCATACAACTAAAATATCAGTAAAATTTTATTATAGCACTATATCTATTTATTAAAAAGTAGGGATATTTTCACATGCTTCCCCTAAGATTTGTGGAAACACACAGAGATAGGAAATATGAGGAAACTCACACAGACCTCGTTTGCTACAGTATTTTCATTTTTTTTGACCGTATGTTGACCATCTAAAAATGAATAAAATAACCTCATTTTAACCTTTTTTTAATTGATAACAATATGCTAACATCGTTGAACCTATATAATAGCTTACTTCTCAAAAATTTAGATTTTTGCTATTGGAAAGGAAAAACTAGCTAGTGCTTACAAAGAACACTTGTTTTGTTAAACCTTTATAAAATACATTGACATCATAATATTTTCTTGATCAAAATAATTTTTGATTTCTCAAGGATAAAATAGTATTTAACACATGGCAAGTGTGTTCTTGTAAGTTTTAGCTGGTTTTTCCTTTCTGACAACAAAAATATAAATATTTGATAAGAAAAGCTATTTATTTTATACTAACACACAAGTTTAATGATGTTCGCATGTTGTTATCAATTAAAAAAGAAGTAAATATAAGGTTATTATGGTCATTTTCAGATGGTAAACTTACAGTTAAATGGATGGAAATACAGTAGCAATGGAGGAATGTGCGAATTTGCACATACTTCTATCCACAAACCTCCCAGAAGCATGTGAAAATACCCCTTAGAAAGTATATTTCAATAATTATGCAAAGAATATAAGTTTACATATTTAGAAAGAGAATTATAGAATGCCACACCTCATATGTCAAAGTGCCCCCAGAAGAATCAGGCTGACGAAGTGTAATGTTTGAAATTACTCCATTAGCAGATAGGATGCATATAGCTCGAGGTCCTTGTTGAGAGAATGATATAACCTTCATTGTAACATCCTTAAACAACCAAAGAACACCTCCAATGAATTCAAATAAAATATAAAGTTATCAATAACGAAATATTTTTTTGTCAACACTGAAAATATGGAAGGAAAAGTTGAAAACAAAGTTGAACTTCAAGATCTAAAACTAGGGCTATCAAGATCTAGTCATTTCATTGGAATATACTGCAGACTGGAAGTCTCAGGCATAATCATAAAGAACTAGGAATCTAGCAAAGAATAAAGAATGCAAAAAATCTTTTGTTGGTTAGCAGCAGTATATCCTTTCAAAAACTAACTTCAGTGCCAATTACATGAGAATGGGAGAATTTTAATGGAACCAATACTGAGTTTTATATGTATATGTTATTGGAACTGCCCCTGTAATTAGTGCAATTAACTTTCTCTTCCTTTGACTATACATACCTCACCGGGATTGACAGTGATGACATGGGGCGTAAAACTTCTACCAACAGAACAACCATGCAACTCACCTACAACATAGAAATCAAGGAATGAAATTTGACTGGATTGATATACAACAATGATTATCCATTCCATCCAAAACACTATTATATCTGCCTGCAGCTCATGAGTTGTCCAAAATCACCTCAAATAATAAACATCAGTAGAGTTACATCATCTAGAACAGCTACAACATATGATTCCACTTTCATTCTTACAATTACACGAGCAATACCATAGATTTGTGTTCCCCATGACAAACTAGCCCAACAATTACTGTCAGAAGATTCATCCAATATGTAAGTTGTACTATTTGCTATTCAAATTGACGGTTCTGCTTCAAACTTTGACTAATAAATAAGGCCTGGAGAGACCAAACCGGTATTACAGCCATAGCCCTGAAGTTGTATTAAGCTCATTGATTTTAAATAGAGCCAAGACTGCTAGATAACACCACTGGGATAGAAAGATCAAATTAAATTATACATCTAGAACATTAAAATATGACCTGTAGTCAACATGGGCCTTTCATTTCTTTAAAAGTTCTTGAGGAGGAGGAAAACAAATATGCAAAAAAACATTTAACAACTTAAAGAAAACAGAAAGGCAATAAGCCAACAGCTTCATATTGGATCATGAACACGCTGTGAAAGTCAGGAATAGAAACATTATATTTTTTTCCCTAATTTTAGACGAATCATCTGTAACCAAAAAAGGTAGAAGGCAATAAGGTATCAAATTAGCCAACTGATAGATATCCTTCACCCTCAAACCAATAGTAGAATAGCCCCACTTTTAAATTTAAATTAGCCTTATACATAAATTTGAATAATAGCTTCTCATAACAATGTCCTACATAAACTTTAACAAGCATTATCAATGACTATACAAGGAATCTTTTAAAGGGAATTTTCGATTCTTCAAATCAGGCTGAAGAATAGTTGGTAATTTGTTCCACTATCAAATGCAGAAACAAATTATATATGTGTGTGTGTGTGTGTGTGTGTGTGTGTCTAAGAAATGAAACAATTCCGTTGTATATACGTAGCTTGTTCAAATTATATAATAAGTATAACAAATACAATAAATTCAGAGCATGCTAAAACAAAAGAACATGCAACAAATTGAAGTAGATAACAATTTAAAATTACTTTTACCTAAATTGTCCATTCCCATTTTCTTGTGGTGCTTACTCTCATAGCCACTAACCCGCCCTTTTCCTTTCTTCCCAGAAGAGAAGTCGCCTGAAGGAGGAACTGAAGACGAAATAGGCATTGGTGACAATGCCATAGTCCCGTCAGGTCCATATTTCCTTGGTCTACCTCTCTTCTTCTTTTCTGTGGTACCAGTCAATCCTACACTTACTGGGGACGTGACCCCTGCCAGAGATCCAGGAATTTGGCCTGCATTTTCGTTTCGTGGAGCTACATGATATGCTGATGGAGCTGCTGCTCCTATCACAGTAACTGCTGAGCTCATGCCTTCTCTTGGTTCCATGCATAGACTGAATATTCTTCAAAATCCAGTTTTCACCGCGTGTAACTACTCATAAAAGCATTTGCAACACAGACCTGCATCAAAAATCAGAAGAATAAAGTAAATTTAACTTGTAATTGACTAAATTATTTCAGAAAAGAAAAATTGCAACTAGCATTTTCTTCAATCTTTAAAACGTGGAACTCAAGCTAGGTTTCTCCCAGAATCACTCAAAACTCAGAAGATAAATTTTTAAAGACTAAATAAACAAATAAATAGAAACCTCACTTAAATTTATATCAAACTGAACATTTTCTTTAAGCATAAAAATCAAAACCTCTAACCTGCAAGTCAAACTATAAAATTACATCAAACTTGGTATGTTTTAAAGATCGGATTTCATTAGACATCCATGAACAAAGCAAGCTCAAACTCACCATTTGCTTAACATTACAAAACAAAATCTGCGACTCGAACAATCACCAACTTTAAAAAAAAAGAGAGAGAGCAGAGAAAATTAAAACATAGCAAGTAGATCAAATCATAAGTCAGAAAAATTGGAAAAAAAAAAAGTTAAACTTGCTCATAATATGAAGATCACGACCTGTAAGCGTCAGTCTGACACTCCAAAAGAGCTCTTCTTTAACTGAAGCGGTCTGTCTCAGACCTTTCCACATTTGCAGAGCTCAAACAGTGTTTTAGAAGCTTCGATGAAGTGAAATTTCAAAAAATCACCGTAAGGTGAAAATAGAAACGAAAAGAAATAAACTTTTTGTTTGTTCACTGAGAAAACGAAAACCGGAATTTTCCTAGTCGAGAAAAACCACTGGCCGATTTTTCCTTTGCCTTGTCTTAGCAGATACTGGAATGAAAAATAAAGAAATAAATATAAAACCAAAAATAATATATATATATATATGTATATATTTAAAATTTTGAAAAATATTTATTAATTATTGCTAAACCCGAAAAATGAAATATGGTTAAGAGAAATTTCACGTCCGGGAGTGAAATTGAAAATTGAATAAATGGTTAAGTTGGTAATTTGATTAAAAAGGTTATGGGAAATAAGGGAAAAAGAGTATGGTGCCTTCCTTTTAATTGTGTGTCCCGTTTTTCCATTTAAAGCTGCAAAGGAGTTGTAGCTGGGGCAACCTTTTTGTTGCCGCTGACCTGCGCATTTTTCCTCTTTTTGTCTTTTTCCTGCATATAAAAGATTGAACGTTAATTAATGCCCTTGATATATTCTTAAATTACGAAATTCTGCCACGGTAGAATGTAAAATGTAATTGGGCATGCTGATGGCGAGGGTCAAGTATCAGATGATAAGAACATAATTGGGCCCACTGAAAATGCATTCGTCCAGTCATATTCTGTCGTGTGTGTATTTATGTCTAACTTGTGACATTAATTCGTTAATTATTAGTACCTCAATTTCCCTAATTATCAAATTCCGGGTAGAAATGGAGAATAATTGTTTGATTGATGGGTAAAATTATGTATTTATTTTAATTTTGTTTTAATTTTTGGTCGGTCATATTGCAATGTACGTGCAGACAGAATAGCAGCCTTGCTCACAGCGGGAAATCCAATCAGTCAAAAATCCGTTCTGGTATCCTCATACGTGGAATATTCTGGCAGGCAGAGAGAAGCGAGGTGAGGTCCAACAGGTCATTAACTCACCATATCTTCAACAAATTCTGACTTGGCTTGGTGGACGGTGGTTACACTTGTCCGAGGTTGCTTGTCACTCCGGTCAGTCTCCTTACGTTAATTGTGTTCCACACTCGGGAATTATTTTGCCCACCAGATAATCAAATATTCAAATATTTTATTTGGGCCGTGCCTTTTCTTCCCGATAATATTTAAATATCAGCTGTTCCCGATAATCCAGTCAATCAAAAGCAACTTTTTACTCAAAAGCACTTAACTAAAACGTTATAATATATAGCAGATAAGCCTCTGGTTCACGCGGGAGTGGAACCCCTTGGCCGCAACGAACAAGAAGAAAATTATATGGAATGCACATGGCACGCTAATTACTATGTTCTTCCTGACCCTTCTTTTATATACTCCAAAAATTTAAGACTATCCACAAAAAGATTATCATATAAACTAACATTAAATTGGTAATCAATCAGCTATGAGACAAATTGACTAAATCCTCCAATCAAACCATTCCAAGTTTTACCATAGAGATGTGCCCATACCATTACGTCGAGGATTAGGTGCTTAATTGTGGAGTTAAAATAAGAAGCCAATAAGAATTGAATTCGTGGCAGCAGAAACGAACAACTGAAAAGAAAGCAACAGCAAGAACAATTTGAATGAAGTTTATAAATGGAATTTAGGACACATAAAATCGGACTCTTACCTCTTCAAACGAGTATCAACCTCTTTCTACTTTCTTTTCAACTGCCTTAGCACCAAGAGAAACACGAGGGATGGCTGGAGTCATGGCGATCAGCTTGGGAATAGTCGCTGTTGAAGGCATAGTTGGCACCGAAATTGGCATCGTCCTTGGCGTTTTTGGCACCGCAATTGGCATTGTCTTTGGCGTTTCTTGTTCTTCCTTGCCTGCGAGAATAAAAATTGGAAGGAGTCACAACCTCTGTCCTTTGCCAGGCATTGCTTTTTGTGGTGTCACATTTTGTGTTCTTTTCTAATCTTCCAAGAAATTTACAATGTTGGCCTTGAAGTAAATTGCCACAGCAACAGGAGAGAGCGGCTTTCGAACCATTGCAACGGAGGGGCGTTGTTGATTATTCTGCCAGGAATCTCTGAATTTCTCCTACCTACTATAAAAGCTTTAGGATTAGGCGGACGAGATGAGACCAAAATTGTCAAATGAGTATTATTTGAAATGATAATGAAATAGGGGTAAGATCAAATATATGTCCTACCAGAACAAGCTGCAAAACTACCAGAATGTTGGATATTTGCGGGACTTTTCCATACAAGCTGTCAACCTTATTGTCATGCACACGCAGAGCATTTTTTTTCAGGCATTAAGTTTTGAAGCATTGCTCCACCAAGGCAGAGTTTGCTATTACTTGCAATTCCTGTTGAAGTTCCAGAAGCCTTCTTTCCACTCTTTGAAGGACTAACTGATCCATAAACTGCTTCCTGCTCTGCTATTAGCTTTACCTGATGTTTTCGTTGATCCCAATAAACAAAAAACAAATAAGGCTCATGGCCATAAACATTTTCATGAATGAAGCTTTCAGTTCTCAATCTACCTTTCTTGTTCCTTCTCTTGCCCGAGGCTGCTGTAGGCTTCATTCAAGCTTAGAAAGAAGTCCCTGGATAACACAATTATACATAAATCAAAAGCATGAAGAATAAATGAAGATTACATCCAGCTCGAATAAATGTAATGTCTAGCGAAGTGCTTACACCATCATATAAGAATTCAGTTCCTCTTTCTTTCTCCCAAGCTATGACTTTTACAAGTCAATGCCTCCACCATTGTTGCTCCAATGCCAACCAAAACAACAGACCAGTGACAGGTGTCAAGAAATTATTTAGGCCATTTTAACTGAAACGTGATTTGTTGACCATTCAATATCAAAACGATCAATTTGAGCAACTTTAGTAAGCAATAACGATGGTGATGCTTCATTTGTGCAAATTGAAATTTAATCACAAATCAGATTTGTCATCTCAAATGGAGCCATCTAAAACCTATCTTATTGGTTATCAATTAAGAGTAAAAGCAATATCATTACCAGGAATTTTGTTAACCAGTTTACGGGCCATCTCAGCACGTTTCAAAGCAAGATGTGAATCTCTTCCAGCCCTAAAACAATTATCACCCTATAATTCCAACAACATATTAATAGATTGAAACAAAAGGTGAAAACTTCAAATTTTTTAGTAAAACAACAAAATCATTTACCTGTTGTACTCATCCAGCCAGCATTCTTCCACGCATGCCCCGAACGGACTTCTCCACTTTCTCTAGTATTTCTCTACTGTTAAGAGCTTCCACTTTCGCGTTTGGCAATTTGAAGGTCAGTTTGTTCCTAGATCTACATGGGGTCCACGGAGCCTGCAAAAATAAATGACAAATATATGATGCAGAATCTTCCAGAATAACTCAAGTCCTCTTTGAGCATTACAACGATTATCACCCTATAATTCCAACAATATATGAATTGATGGAAACAGAATTTCTCTACTGCTAAAAGCTTCCACTTTTGCGTTGGCAATTTGAAGGTCAGTTTGTTCCTATATGTACACGGGGTCCACGGAGCCTGCAAAAATAAATGACAAATATATGATGCAGGTTTTTCCAGAATAACTCAAGTCCTCTTTGAGCATTATAACAATTATCATCCTATAATTACAATAATATATGAATAGATTGAAACAGAAGGAGAGAACTTCAAATTATTCAGAGAAACAATAAAATCATTTACCCTGTTGTACTTGTCCAGCCAGCACTCTTCCACACGTGCAGCAAACCACTTCTCCACTTTCTCTAGCATTTCTCTCCTGCAAAAAGCTTCCTCTTTAGCGTTGGCAATTTGAAGGTCAGTTTGTTCCAATATGAATATATGACAAATATATGATGCAGTTTTTCCAGAATAGCTCAAGTTAAATGGAAGATCAAAGCAAAAATATACCCCTCACACAAAAGGATTGGAGTTTTAAGAGAGTTGAGCACCACCCTAGTTCAACATTGCTGCTTGACATTTAATTCATGAAGAATTAAGTAGTATTTGAAGCATGAAAGCAATTTTTGGTTTACACTGGAATTGACATTAACTGAGATGGTTTCCTTAGATCAATGACTTGGTGCAGGTTTTTACCAGACTCTATAGCTTCAATTGAATATTCCTCAGGTGTTTCTGTAACCATGTGCATCTTCCTGCATATCTCTTCTAGTTCCAAATTCTTCTTCAGAACAATCTCTCTCATTTTATTTGATTTGAACTATTCTGGACTTGACACTTCCCCTTCAACCAACAGGAGAAACTTCCAGTCTGATATTTATATAACCACATTAATTTCTCACATGAACCAGAGAATATACCACAAAAAATCACCTACTATTTTTCAGTCACACATATAATATTGTTCATGGAAAGCAAGTTAAGCCCAGTAAATTCAGCTTCTAAAGCAGCTATTTTACTGGTAACATTATGAAACATGCACTGCTCCTCCAATGGTGTGTCCATCAAGTTCCATAACTCCAACTAGCAAGTGGCAAGATGTTCAAGCTGGTACAAAAACAGATAAAGTAGTCAAAAGACCAAGAGAGAATTTGCAACTGGATGGAAACAAGAACTATGGTTAGAGAAGTACAAACCTTCTGCATTCTCTAAATCTTGACCTTGTGCAAACTTTGTATTGTTGTAGCCAACTTCTCAGTTGTATCGTTACTAACAGCTTTAGTTGCTTTGGGAACATCCACAGTGGGGTGGATTTTACAAATTGTCTTTGAAATCCACACAAAATACCAAGCACAGGGAGTTTAGATTGCTGAGGTGGTCCATTACCTGCCTCAGAAAGTTGTTCTGCAGGTGATGTTAAAAAAAAGAGGTCAAAGAAAACTGTTGTTCTGATTAAACAGTTCAAATTTACAGGATAAAACAAAATCCTGAAGTATACACCATTTCTCATCAACCTCCCCTCAAAATTTGACAAACAATTGGCTGATGCAGCATTGACTTCCAAATGTGACAGTAAAATATCGTTTTTTGTAACATGGAAGGGAGAGACATCAAGCCTTATCATTTTGAAGATCAGCCAATTGGCTATGAAATACTTCGAGCCTCTCACGCACAAATGAATCGTCTCATCCTCAACCATCTTATACATATTATCATCTGTACAAAATTTCATTTGATATTTTCTGTAACTTATTTAACACCATCAAATTGATATGTATACTCTGTCTACCTTCGTCGTGCATCTTCTAATTGTGGGATGATGGTTTTTTCCTTCAAGTTTCCACCAGCCATCCAACAAATTGAGTCATACAACCAACAGTTGAAAGTCATCACCAACTTAAAAATGGCTCCATATTAACAAAAGTCAAGTTGGAATAACAAAACTTGCAGATTTGGTTCATCAATTCTCAATGCACTTACATGCACTGCATGCTTACCCCGTGAAGAACATATGTCAGCAATTTCCTCTTCAGATAGAGCAATTTCCCGTTGAAGTTGAGCTCTGGCCATTTTTGCATCAGATACATTTTTTTTTCCGATATACTGAATAATGCACTCCTGTTCAATTTCCAGAACCATCTTATCCCTTTCAACATCAGGCTCTCCAGCTGCATCCCATATTTTCTCATTTCACACGTAATCAAGGCAAAATGACAACGAACATTACCATCCCAAATATGTTAATTACTTGAAACAAGTGGTAATCCCGTAAAGTAGAGAAAAACAATATAAATAAGACATATCTAAATAATACACCTTGAAAAGAGATTTTGAGAACAACCTGTAGTTCATATAGTAGAGATGCGCATGTTCTCCCTATACGTGCAAACTGATCAGTATGAAGATTCGACATGGTGAAGCAACTATCACTGGAGTGGCAACAATTCCAACAGCTCTGTCGCAAATTTATTCAATTCAAGAAAAAAAAATAATGATAACAAAAACAAATATGAACAACCATCGGGCACAACCGAAATTCTGATCTTCCTAATTCTATGATGATCGCCAAAACCCCAGATTATGTTCTTTCTGTTAAAAACTTCAAAATCTTGTCAAGCAAAAACAAAAAACCCCCTTCCTTCAAACTTTCTTGCTCCACACGTAATTACAGTTGAAAGAAAATGAACTCAATCAACACAATTGAAACGATTACTCGGTACAAGACGGATAATCGTGCGCGTAGTTAAACGTAATCACAGTTACAAATTTCAATTGTATTCCCAATACTGGGAACCAATCTGATTACTGCATAATTCTGGTGCGAAAAATGTTTGTGATCACCGGAGAACGGAAGAAATCTGACAAAGAAATTACGTTCTTGACGCCGGAAAATGATTTCTGGTCGATAAACCGGATAATTTTTTTGAAATGCGATGGTGTATGGCGGAGCCCTATGAAAGCAACGCTTGAATTTGAGGAGGTGAAGGAAGCGAAAGGTGAGCCGCTATATATAGCGGGAAAGCAATTGAGGTAGCCTGATCTTGACGCGAGCGAGGTATACAGCTGTTGTGTACTGATGACGTGGCCAAATCAGAACCGTTATTTTTTTCCATCGCGGGGTGATCGGATAAGTCGGTGACTTTGTCAAAAAGAAATTCAATTTTCAAAGGAGGGTGGATTTTAATTGAAAAATAAATATATAAATAATACCATTACCATGGGCAAATTATGCATTTGTTTTGTATTCTAAAACCAACAATGGATTAAAATTAAATTGTTATCAATTTATTTATAACAAATAAATTTATTTTAAAAAATAATAAATTACATATTAATACATGACATTCGAAAATCATGTAGCAAAATTAAATATTTGGTCGCCAATCCACCGTTGGATTTGAATAAAGATTGATGAGTCCACCCGAACACAACAAATCCCACGCTTCATCGTTGATGAAAAGCGATGTTTACGAACATCACCCATAAAATCAAATCAAATTAAGCACCTAATCAGCAATGACTGGGCACAAATGACAAGTCAAATCATAAATTCACATTTGACTGCACATGTTTTCATAAATTTCTATGTTTTTTTTTTTTTAAAAAAATTAGAAAACTTGCTTTTGCAATACCGTTTTAATCATAGGTTGTCACGTGATATGATGCAAGCTTCTACTTCTTCCTCATTTGTTTTTTTATTTTATTTTATTTTAATTTTTGTTATTAGACAAATTTAAATGAAAATTGATTTTAATGCATTTAAAAATTAATTGTTAATGTTATATAACTGATAAGGATGAGAATCATGCCAACGGTACGATCTAATGACCCTGTGATTCCAATTAGCCGCACGATGAAAATACATGTAATCAGGGCCGTATATTAAAAATAAAATAAAAATGAAAAGAAGTAAACTTCACTTTCAGACCGAACATGCCAAGGCAAATAAATTAAAAAAAAAAAAAAAGTGTATAGAGTTCAGGAAACACTGAGAAACTGTTCTCTTTTCATCATCTTCTCTGATTCGATAGTTCGTTCTCTCATGAATCCGCACAAAACAGAAGACGATCTCTTCCATAACCACCACCATCATCATCATCATATGGTCCCGCCTCCTTTGATCATCAACCACCAAACCGAATCTCAGCCGTCCGTTCATAACCCCAATCATGATGACCCTCCTTTCTCGTCTCTATCTGAAATCGTGCTGTTCCGTACCTCCTCCGAGGACTCCCCCAGTCATTCCTCCGACGAAAATGACGACGCTGCGACTAATAATCCAAACAATGACCTTATTAACAAGGTACAGAATCAACCCCAGGCGTATATTAGCCCCGAGCCTCATATTTCCTCTCAATTCTACACTTTCAACGCCGACTCGCACGCTTTGATGATCCGCTGCATTTTAGAGCAACGGCTCGCCACTCCAGCTGAGATTCGCGCCGCCACGCCGAGAGCCGTCCTGAAATCGTGGCGCTCCGTCTGGAAGGACCGCAACGAGGATACGGCGTACCTAACCGCGTGGAAGCGCATACAGGACAAGCTAACGGCCCACGTGGACCCCACTACCGGTAACGAATACCTCTGTTTCAAGAACAATTCACAGCAATTTGTTTCTCACTTTAATCAATGGCAAGATATAGTCATGAGTTTTCACGGTGATGCGGATTTAAAACACTTTGGGCTTAAGGAAACCATAGAGCGAATTAAGCAAATGTGGACTGTAGGTGCTAAATTTTATGGTATACCTGAGAGTTACATCAGGGTTTGTGTGGCCGCGTGCCCTGTATGCTCAGCCTCATCGGGGTCCGGTTCAAGGAGTAAACGGCGTAGGTTTGAGTATACAGAGTCATTTGATGTTCCTGCTAAAGAGGTGCCCCATAGATTACAACAATTAGCTGCCAAACATAAAGTTGTGCTATGTATTAGGCAAAAGTACATTAGGTATAAGCCGTTTATGGCTGAAGTAAAAGATTATGCTTGTCATCGCGCTGGGGAGCCGGTGGCAAAGAAGTCAAGGATGTTGAAGAGGGAACCCTATGCCTCAAAAAGGTGCGGTTGTGGGTTTAGGATTAGGGCTATAGTACCAATTGCGAATTATAATGAGAAGGATAAGACATTTGTTTATCAAGAGGAGGGGATGGCTGTATTTAAGTTGTATGCAGTACATTCAGGGCATGAGCCAGGGCCACTTGATGGGAATGCAAGGATTATTCATCGAGTAGTTGGGACTAAAGGTGGGTATCTGATGGATCAAGATACTGTGTATGGGGTGAGGGATGAAAATGATGGATTTGGGCTCGTAGGAAAGGAGGAGAGCAATTTGCAGCTTTCAGTTTTTCAGCAAATGCAGGAATTGCGAGCTGAAGTAGGATTGTTAGAAGGGAGAATTGGGAAAATCCCGCATGAGTTATTGGGTTCAGTGTCCCGTGAACTGTTTGATGTATTGAATAAGGTTAGAAGTATAGGGGAAGAGGGGTTGAAGTCGGTTGGGTTGATTAGTGACAAGCCGCATTCAGATGCTGTGCTAGTGGGAGAAAGTGATTTGGAACATTGGAGAACACTTGGAGATGGCAAGGAGACAGAATTAATTGAGGACGATGAAGACAGTTTTGGACGAACCCTGGGGGATGTTGTTCCTTGGGACCAGATGAGAACAGAATGTAGAAGTGAAAAGGATCTGATGAGTGAGCCTTGTAAGCCTGATAAGTGGTTGAAGTGCAGTGATTTTGATGATAAGAGCATTCTTGACTGTGAAGATACCAAACTAACAAAGCCAATGAGACATGATGAGTCAATAGTGGGAGATGTAAGTCTGGTTGGCATACCAGTTGACAGTTTCTACCAAGAAAATGCTAAATGGTATGATTCTCCTTGTGGATTGGACTCCAGTGCAGATTGCGGAGACAGTGGATTTAGACACGGGGAGATTGTGTAGAGTACTGAAGAGCCAGGTTGACCCTTTCTAACTTAGCATTAACCTTATTTGTGCCCTTTCATCTCTTCTTGTAGCTGGAATTGGGTTGTATATTTATGTATACTGAAGATTGGATCCTCACAGCTTGTAGGTTTGCTCTGTGTAATTCTGTAAAGTATAGCCAATTGGGCTTCTCTGCACATACCTTTTATATAGCTATTTGTTAACCATTATCTGGACCTTCATGATTTTTGTTGGGGTTCTTCCTATAATGCACATCAGTCTTTTTTCTGTTTGTCATTTGAAATTGTTGTATGTACAAGTTATTAAAGATGTGCAGTTTTACCCTAACTTATTCTTGGTGATTTGTATATATTTTGCCTTTACTTCTCGTATGCATTCTGATTATGCTCGGCAGCAATTTACTTAGATTCTTCACTCGTGTATCTTTACTGCCTATAAAAAGGCTTAACTTATTTACTGTTATTTTTTTTTTTCATGTGTTAGAACATTATAAATATCATGCCAATGTGGTGCCTTTGGATCATAGCATCTGAAGATACATAACTGGTACCCTTTTTATAGTTACAACGTAGGCATTTCAAATGCTATCTTTAAATCATATGCGTGTTTGTGGTGTTATTGTGTGAGTTTCACACGTTCTCCTGGATTGCTCTGGATTACATTGCACAATCCGCTTAATAGCTCCATCTGAGCTCAAGTGCTTTTTTTGGGAGCCAGTATATTTTTGTAGGTTTCAGGCATGTTGCAGTCTACCATGCATGCTGTAAAAAATGCTAGTTAACAGGTGCAATACCCTGGTCATCTTGCTCTGCTCTCATTATTCCTGTAAGACAAGTTTAAGCACTGTGCAGATTTTGATGCAGGTCTTGTTTCATTGGGCTTAGGTGTAACAATTGCAATAGCAAGTCCCATATGTGTTTACCTATGTTTTGTTTGGCTTCAATGAGGTAGGGTTTTAAACTCGCACTTATGATTTTGGTTGCTCAGTTTCTATTACTTTTCTGTTGGTATTTAAATGGTTACCGCTCTTAACATGACCTTCTGAGCTTCTCTAAGCTTTTGAAAGATGGTCAAAATCTTTGCAATAGTTGCATCCATTCTTGTTTTGTTTTATTCTGATGTTTATGCTTTATTATTTTTAGTCTTGTCCTCTTTAGCTGGTTTCTTTTGTGTTGGTTCAGATGACATACTATTGTGAAGCTTGGTGAGGTGAGTTTTTTTTTTTTTTTTTTGAAATATCTTATTTACTGTGCATTTTAGGACCAAGTATTAATGACCTTCCTTCTTTGTTACATATCCCTAAAAATTTTACATGCTTGATGAATTGATAAGTTCTTGATTCCTTTTTCATCTCATCTAGTACGTGCTTTTTCTTTTGATGGCTAGAAACTTTTGGAAACCTGCAAGTATAGATACATGGTTTTGGTTATCCATTGACTATTGTTTTTATCGACAAATTTTGATTTTATAATATGCCCTAAAGAAAGTATACCAACTTGGCCCTTGGCAATAGCTGTTTAGCTTCAAATTAAAGCGGGGTTACAAGTTTGTTTTTTCCTGTTTTAGTTAGGCAATCTGTTTTCAGTTGACATGGAACTCCATCAATATATGCATATTTTTCTAAATCTGATTTGGTTTTTCTATTATTAGATCCTTTTGTCTTTAGTGCAAACTCCGAAGCAAATCTCAAGGAAGCCCTTAGAAGCTTCATATCAAAGATTTACCAGTTAGGTCTGTTTTTCTGTTTGTTCTCTGCTTAGCAGCTCTTAAATGTACTCTAGGCTAGTGAGATACTTGGATGTGAACTCAAGCCATGTACTTAAAATCAGATTCTCTCCTAGTTCCGTACTTCAACCGACTAACCCAAAAGCAAAAGATGTTTTAGGAATATGCTTTTGGGATATAGGATTTACCATATCTCTCGGTTCATTCCCTGTGACTTCTTGGTATGTGTTAGCTTAGGTTTTGAGGGTAAATGATGAATCGATGATAAACTGGGAGTAGATCGAGGATGCGTGATAAGTAATAAGACTGTGTAGCGTAGGCGTGGCATTATCTGTTTTGTTCCAAAGCAAGAATTTCCTGGAATTGAAGCCTGAACTTTTAGTCTTAGTTTTAGAGCAGCGAGGAAACGCTGAGAGCATGTGACGTCTGACTTGACGCTCCGATTAACGGGTCCATTGAAATCGACATCATCGTCATTGTTGGTGTATTTCTCATCAGTTTAAAGAGACAGAGATGCAAACGTCGGTTACTATTGCTGCCAATAAGCTAAGCCTGCTGTTGATTTTGCCCAGGTCAGCCTCTCAATTTGGCCTCAAGTAATCAAAGTCCACATATAAAATGGGTAAAAGGTGTCTGGGTCATTTCAATTGCGGTTAGGGATCTTATTTAATATAAGTGAATAAATCATACAATTATTTGTAAAACTGCAGAATTCTGGGAACCTTAATGTTACGACCACTTCAATTGTTACGGAGATTTTGTCATATCTTCGATGGGCATGGGCGGAAGGGCCTAAGTCCTAGGCCATACGGTGTTGCAAACTGCAGTTGTCCGCGGAAGAGCAAGAGTTCTGTTTTCAAACAGCAAGGACGTAATCACATGGAGAATTAAACATTAGATAGATGATTAAAGGAATCAACACAAGCGTGAGACAGTCGTACAGCCAGCAAAACATATTCAAGAACATGCAACGTCAAATGTTTGTTAACAACCGGAACCAGTAACATCTTCAATCAGAAGTTGAAGGTTGGATTTTTACTCCCGGCAAGTATTTAGACACAAATTATAGAGCCAAAGCTTGGAGATCTCCACCATTGAACTCTTGATCTAACAGATTAAAACAACTAGTCAAATCTGCTGATGTCTGTTGTTGAGGTAGTAGAAGATCAAAATGCATAGCTATATTATAACTAGACAACATCTCCGCAGTTGATGCCATTTCTGCCGATGACTGAATACTTAGCGGTGAATTGCTTTGAGCTTGAGACGAAGACGTAGGCAGAGGAAGCCGCTGCAATGTAGCAAGACGTGCCTGAGTGTAAGCTAACTCTGCCTGCAAATTTACTACCTGTGCAATTATTAGATCAGCGTTTCAGTTATATTATCATTCTTCTCACAAGTTAGAAACATATAATCAAAATATTATATCCATCTTAATCATATCATGCAGCTATAAACTATGATTACACAGCTGCTTTAGTCATAATCAATACTTAATTAATCTTATCAAAGTCTAACTAACTTTATATTCCTTCCAAGTAGTCGGTCTATATATAAACTAAGATTGTAGTGCCTTTCTACCTAATTTGCAAGGCAGAACAATACTGGTGTTTAATTACCTAACTAAACCTAATGGTTCTTGAAATCCCAGAAGACCAGAACGTGCAGGATAATGAAGGAAATGATCCTTCCAAGCTCATCTGATTGCATGATGATTAAGAAGATTTTAGGACTAGTGAAGCTATCAAGAACCAACACGTGGTAGGGAGCCCTAAATGCAAAGAAAAATTGATCTATGGTTATTAATTTACTGAGATTTTATATAGGACTCTGAAAGTCAAAACAAAAAATATTTAAAGATTTCTCGAGCTGATAATTTGATTGGTAGTTCCGGCAAGCAATGAACATGACTCCTCAGGCAACCCACCACTACATGAGACTTGACAGTCGCCGGCTCGATCAATTGCCTCTGCCTTCTCTATTGATTTTTATCTCTTTCCAAAGAGTACTGTAGATTGGGTTTCAATGATATTTATTTTATGGGAAAACGAGACATAGCTAAGATAGTCATACCTAAACACTACTAAATAATTAAAACCGTAGTAATAATAATAGTCTCTAAAGTGAAAGTTAACATGGGTTTCACGCAATTTCAATTGAAAACCCATCATTGGTTTTACCCAGGAAGAGAAACCCTACATACAGACCAAGGGGCTATTAAATTAAGGGGAAAAATTGACGCTCGCCACAATTATATGTGCTGCTGCTTGGACCTAGAAACAAGGAATTAACCATTCACCAGCTGCGAGCTAGCATGGTTATCATAAACAAAGTGTAAACTACGACTTGGAAAACTTATAAAAAGCAGTCTTACAAATGTGAAAACCTTGACTAAGCGATGTTGCGTCCGCAATACTACTTGTCAAAAGACTAAAGAATAGCAACGGTGTTGCATTCCAACGCGCTTATTGTTGGTATGATTACGTTCATATTTCACAACAATTAAACTTTCTTCTTGGATAAATATAGCTAGCAAACCTAGCGATAAGATTCAAATGAAGCGAAAAAGTTAAATCATATCGAAATACTTCTACACTTGTACTGAAGAAACTAGCGAGGCAAAAACAATATACACCGCTTCATTCAAGCATGGAATACAGTGTTTGATCAGGAAATTGAAAAATTCTGGCTTTGATTCAATTTTGCTGACTCAAAAATTCGACCAAACTTCGGATTCTTCTATAGTTCTTCTTACTTTAATCATCGCAGCATAAGTGAATACCACTTTGGTATCCCTTTGGACAGGAAAACCAGAGTGCATTCAATCTAAATCTCATAGAAGAAAATATTTGATTACCTCAAATATCCTTCAATGGCAAGCTACTACCTTCAACCTCTGTACTCTACTTGTGGCTGCCTGTTTTTGCTAATCTATACAACGGAGCACTGGTGCTTCTTTGAAAAATGTTATTTTTAAAGAAAAAAGAATTGAAGTAAACCCTAATGGAGGGAGCAACCAAAAATCTTCGAATGAAGAATTTTATCTACGACGAGCCAATCTAAAGTTTTGTCCTTATGAACAAGAACAATTGAACAATCCTCGGTGAAAGTCAACATGATCATTGAAGAAAACTAAGAAGTAAATATTAAGCTCACTAACCTGTTGCTGAAGGGCAAAGATGTGGCCAACGCAACCGTAAACCGGATCTCTAGCCCTAGCCGTAGCCTCATAACAAAGAGTAACAACCGCATCAAGGCGCTTGTGAACCGGTATTCGCGTGAGAAGCTTAGAAGCATTGCTAGCACCAAACACCTTGTGCACTGCTGCAAAATGAGCCGCGCCTTGATCTGCATCAAAATATGGTGCAAATACGCACCCTTTTAGACACTTTCGCCGCAGAAACTTGCAGGCACCACAAGGCCCACCTCCATGATTTGCATTCATCTGATCTCTCTATTTTCCTCTTAATACTAGCTACTAACGTTATCTTCTTCTCAAGATTTTGCCTTTCCGTGGGGTCTAGAAAGAGAAGAGAGAGATAACACAGAGATGGGTATTAATATATGAAATTGGGTTCGTTCGTTACTTTGGTTTTGAAAATTAAATTTGGAAGCTTTGGTGGTTGGTCATTTGAAAGTAGTACTGCTTGCTTTTATTTTTATTTTGTTATAAATAATAATTAATTCCTTAAATATTTATATATTAAAAAATTATGGTATTGAATTTAGAAAAGGAGAGTGTGTGTGGGGAATGTACTTGGTTCAGTCTTTAAAGCCACGGCAAGTAGAAGCAGTGGAACAGATTGCGTGAAGCAAACATGCATGCGGTGAGTGACAGTATCAACTTCCAACCGCCGTAGTTGTATCCAAGTGCGAATCCCACGTCGGACGAACATCCTATCTAATCAGTTCTTTCTATTGTCACTTCCATTGCATCTCTTTTCTCAGAATATCGAGCGCCAGAGCTTCGACATGGACAGAATACTGCTGCTGACTGGCCGATAAATCTGCTTATTTCACTGTGGGAAAATCAAGAAGTTAATAATTACTCCGCGTAAATTTAAAAGTGCGCTTCCCAGCCGATGTTTTCAGCAACGATACTTGCTTTTTCTCTGTTGGGTCCCATCCCATTGGCCAAAAAGCAAGAAATGAAATGGTAACCTATTTCACTTTGCTGTACTATCTCCATATATATATATATATATATCGCTAGAATTAAATGCATACATGAGAGAAGTCGTGTAATTCTGTTCCACTTGATTATTACAATCACTATTCTCTTTATGCAATGGAAGCAATTCGGTGGTAGATTTATATTTGTATGTTTATTGAATAGCTTTGCTTGTTAGTTGCTACGTACCAAGTTTATGTTCCACATATGTCAAGGAAGTGAAACAATATGCTTAACTGGGTCCCATACTGAGAAGCACGAAAAACCATGGGGAGTTTGATGTAAAATTAGCTCGCGTACATCAGATCAGAACAAGCGGCACTTCGGAGGAGTGGCCCTCTTATCGTCTATCTTAGGCAAAGATTAGGTCAGCATAACTCATGAAACAGTCCACGGCCCTGCAATTCAAGGGAAAGATAAAGCTATCTTTCCCGCCCGGCCGCTTGTCCCTTCGAAGCACTTTCTCACGATGGACTGAAGAGAGAGCGCAAGTATGCCTAGGGAAATGGAATCATCACCTCATTTATTTACACTTTCTTAAAGCTTTGATGATTGATCTTGTGATAAACGTACAATAGTGATCCATGTAAGACTTATAGTAACAAGATACACGCATAGACAGTACCGAGAATTAGAACCGCGCCGTTCGCCTCTTGTCTGGTCCGTGCAAGAGACGACGTTGCAGTGTCAGTTGTCATCAATATACGACAAAACAAAGAGCTCCCTTTCAATTAATTTATTCTGCTTTTGACCGTCCTTCCCGGCGCTCATGGACCGCACGGCCGGGCTGGCTGATCCGTCCAAGACTGGGTTAAAACTTTACGGTCAACCTGGCCGAACCAGGTCCATGCTGGTTCGGCCCAAACGATTGAGGATATGTGTTCATCATCTGTTGCGTGGTCGAGAATTCCGCCTAGCCTATGTCGAGTCAGAATTACTCACGCAAATGATTGATACCTGTATTTGTATATACATATTATATGTAATTGTACAAGCCTATCAAATCAAATCAGCAGCAACTTTTCACCAAAAGACGGTCGAGATTATCTACAGGTTTCTAGATCGTTTGACCAACTGCTGTCAAGGCTTCCTCTTCACAGCACACGAATTGTATAAAAGTTGAACGGCGCGATCCGCCGTTACGAACGGTTACAGGGTTTCAGATTCTGAAATTTTTTCCTTCAAAAATTATTTTTATTACATCAGAAAACTAATAATTCATTTTAAATACGATTTAAAAATTGGGAATTATAGAGGGAGCATGAACGTACGTTACTTTCTTTTCAAATGAACGGCGCGTGAGTTCCGTTTGTGAATGAGGTCATCTTTTGCTGAGCCGTTACGGTAGTAGTCACCGACTAATACGTGGCACTCTTAAGCTGGCGTTACGCTGGCACGTCTCCGCTGTTGCTTTGAACACCGAAATTTTGCTTTGACTGTTGGATTCAATCGTTAATCCCTGTTGATAACAGTCGGAATAGAAATATTATTGGGTCAAGATGACTAAATGAAATGACAAAATTGCCAACTGCTTCTTTCTTACGAAGGATTTTCATCAAATTTGTTAATATTAGTGAATAACGATATCAGGGTAATTGATTTCACATATCTACGTGATGTTAGTGCTGCTGTCGCATTTAACAGAACCCACAGCCTACAGGTTTGGAGTAATCAAATGATCGCATTGCGAAGCTTACCTCAAGACTCTAGTACAAGAACAATCATTACGGCAATGACAGATATCATCGTCAAAATCATCGCTATCATAAACTCAACCCATTTGAAAGCTTGAACACTTCTCTGTTTATAGACATGGATATGTTTCTGTAATTCCTTGCATTGCATAATCTAGCCACATCACCACTGATATGATAATGGCTTGGGCATCTCTGTCTCTCTCTTTTGTCTCTAATCTCTAAATTGCGGGTAGATTAAGTGTTTACTTACAATGTTAAAAGCTGTGAATTTTTAGACATACTAAATATAGTAAAGACAAATTAAAAGAAAACCTGTGGTCTGTGAAGATATTCTCACAAAAACCCAGGGGCTTTGTTTTGGTTTATTATATTGTAAAAGGAAAGGAAAATGCTGAGTCATTTTCAATTCAATGTCGAGATAGAAGGAGAGAGATAGCGTCTTTTGTTCTCTACGCAGCTTAATACACGCAGTGGCAAATACAGACAGAAGGTATTGACACGTTTCTACTTGTAAAATTCAATATTCTTCCGTTTGCAAGGCAAATTCGGATATTGGGAAAGCAAAGTTGTAAAGATTTATTCAAATTAAATTTATATATGACCACTTAGAAAGAAAGAAAGAGAGAAAAAGGAAAAAAAAAAAGAAAAGAAAAGAGTTTTGTCAGAAAAATTCACGAGATGAAGGAAGATGAATGAAAAAGGGCAGTTGAGAAAGCTAGGCTTATCGCATGTTTGCTTCACGCAAGCAGCTAAATGGGGGTTTGCTCTCTCGCGTGGCTTTAAAGACTTCATCTGGCGTTTTAAATCTCCATTAATTTTTTTTCTTTTTAAAAGGCTCAACATCAAAAAATAACACCAGACCCACCAACCAGACTCTTAAGAAAACTCTTTGATATTCTTCTTCTTCTTCTTCTTCTTCTCTTCACCTGTTATTCACCCCTCAAAACCCTAATCGGGTGATGATGGTTATATAAATTAAAAGAAAGAGAACAGTACTGTAATAATAATAATAAACTAATCATGAGTGCAAACCCTAGCAGCAGCGGCAGTGTTGGTGGTGGCAGTGGAAGTAGCAGCAGTGGCGGTGGTAGTTGTGGACCATGTGGCGCGTGCAAGTTTTTGAGAAGGAAATGTGTGCCAGGTTGCATATTTGCTCCTTATTTCGACTCAGAACAAGGCGCTGCTCATTTTGCGGCTGTGCATAAAGTTTTTGGGGCAAGTAATGTGTCAAAACTTCTGCAACATATTCCCGTCCACAAACGGCTTGATGCGGTGGTTACTATTTGTTATGAAGCTCAGGCTCGTCTTAGAGATCCTGTGTACGGCTGCGTTGCTCACATCTTTGCTCTTCAGCAACAGGTAATTCTCTTATATTCATCCCCATAGGGTTGTCATCATCTTTGCTTTTATGCTAGAAAGACAATCTATTTTTCTCTCTTGTTTTCATTGTCTCTTTTACTTTCTCCCTTATCATCCAAGTTCCTTTTTCTCTTCGAAAATTTCCATTTTCCCAGCCATCATTTTCAAAAAGCCTTTTTTTCAAAACGGTAGTGGATACTTGTACGTGTTCCAATATTGTAGAATTTGCATTTGAGCCATCACCAAATTTTGATGATTACTTGATCAAATTTGGTTGATGAGATTATTCTTACCATTCATCTATAATAAAGTTGTTTCAGTTTCTCTGTGAAAATAAAGTTTAGCTGTGGCTGTCTAAGATACAAGAGAATTATTGAGGAAAAGAATGGAACATGCCGTGGCTGTTAGTGGATGGTGGTGTTGTGATTTACTGAAACCTAGAATGAAATTTGATTAAGAAATCATATGGTCGGCGGTTACCAAATGGTCTAGGCTACAGTATTTGCCATCCTTCTGTGCGACTCGGAGATTTTGCTCGTTTCAGGGAGATGGTCGGTTTGTTTCTTCTTCTTGGACCTCGGTGGTGGACTCTTATTTGTGAAAAAGGGCCAGACACGCTTCTTGTTCCCCACTATTGTATCTGTTGGGTCCCCATCACAGCACAGTATCTATGGGTACTTCATATTCACAGTAAATCGATGGAAACAATTGCCCAACTCATTATTAGCTTTCCTTGATTTGATGGACAGACACCTTATCCCCTTTTTTTAATTATTTTTAGCCTCAAAATTTATAAAATCGAGAGCTGTAAATCGAATTTTTATGAGTCAAATTATGCACTGATTAGTTTGATAATAATACATGAACTCATCCGAGGATTAAATTTTCCCCTCTCATCGTCTGAAGCAACCCATAATGCAAGTGAAAGAATTTATTTTGTTTTCCCTTTTCCCCACTTTCTTCTAGTTTACTGTCCTTACGGATTTCAAACAATTCTGGAGCGGCCAGTACATGCATTTACGTAAGATTGTAAAGACTTGTACACATATTTTATATTCCTAGTAAATATTCATTGCATAATGTAACACCATGTTCTCCATACATATATACATATATATATATATATATATATATACATACTTATTGTACAAATTATGCTTCCCCACGAGCAATTATTTGTGTTTATTTCTCTATGTTAGCCATACGAAACCTTCATCTGTCCGCAACTCCATGTTCTGTTGCACAAATTTCAAGCATCCCCTAGAGTTTATTAATGACTAGAAGAAGGCTCAAACTTGCCTCGCTGTAATTTCTTTCCTTTTATTGCTTGATTGATGGGGGGAAAAAAGTTGATCTTTCTTCAACAATTGCGAATTGTTTGTTGCATGTTACCTTCACAGATCTGCAGAAAACTAAAATACACATAGCTGTACATGTACAACCGTGTGCATTATTACATAATGACTTGAAAAAAATCCAAATAAACCCTAGGATTATATTTGTTTTCTTTTGGGTTTATATCTAAAATTGATCCCCCCTCCTCTTGTTTGGTTATTTCTTGGCAAATTGCTTACGCAGGTGGTGAACTTACAAGCTGAGCTTTCATACTTACATGCACATTTAGCAACTCTGGAGCTTCCATCACCGCCGCATCCGCCTCCTCCGCCGCAAATCCTAATGACACCACCTCCTCTATCAATATCTGACCTTCCATTGGCTTCCTCCATGCCTGCAACCTATGAGTTATCGACACTTTTTGATCCGATGGTGCAACCTCCGTGGGCCATGCAGCAGCGGCACATGGATCCGCGTCAATTTGGAGGTGCTTGCTCATCGTCAACAGGTGGTGGTGGTGGTGATCTTCAAGCCTTTGCACGAGAACTCCTTCACAGACAAGGTTCTCGTTCGCCTGGCTCTTTGCCGAGTACTGATGCTTCTTCATCACCGTCTCTCTCTAAATGAGACTGACATTACCTATTGACAAAGTACTTGCTGCGGAATTTATGTCGATCAAACATAGCCAGGAAATTCAATTTTCATGTTGTTTCAATGAGCAAGTAATCTTAATAACAGATGTTTCAGTTAATTTTTTTTTCCCTTTTCAAATTTAGTTAATACAAAGTGATCTTGCTAGTTGCATCATGTTAAACTTTACATCGTGGGAGAATAACATTTAAGTTGACTGGGGACTAACAATTACAAGCATGGTTTAAATTTTTCCAAGCATAGAAAATGTTGCCAACTTAATTTCTATATTAAAGAAAATTTTACTGCAATAAACCTTCCGGAATTTCGGATAGTTTGCCAATGTAAGATAAGACATCGTTTGAGATAGGATATGCTAACCAGTAACCCCTCCAAGTCTCTAGCAAACACAAAATCTACGATTGAATATGGCATACCAAACGCCCATATTACACGTTAAATTTGCGAAACCATTCAGATTTCAGCTACCGGTAGCTCTCAAAATCTACGATTGGGCCTGGTCGGACTGTTTGGGGATTACAAAGAGTCCACACAACCGGCAGGTACTTTAGAAGACTTGAGACGATAGAAGGCTTTTCGTTTTCCAGTCGCGCTTTTTAAGAATACGGAAAATTCATTTCATAAGATGATTTCAAAATTTGGGTGTATGAATGTTTAAATTCAGGTACTGGAATGCATTGACCAATTTCTAGCAGTCACCTCTTCAGGATCATCACAACAATGGATGTGTGTGGCTGATCAGGAAAGTATATATCCTTCGGGCATGTTACTAATCGACGATCTGGAACCAAGTTTTAGGTGCCCCCTACGTGAAAAAGCCCAGGCATTGAAAGTCAGAGTTAAATACCCACAACCATGTTCTTTCATTTTCCAACCCCAATTGGCAAAAGTAACCCGAGCATTAGCTGAATTGTTCAGTACAAAATGAGTAAGTGCAAGGGAAAGGAAGCGTAATGGTTCAAAAAGTTGTGATTTCATTACTGTATCATATCAACAAAGGGCTTTTGGTTCCATTAATTGCTCAGAAACCCGAGCATTAACTGAATTGTTCCGTAAAAAGACTCGGTACAAAGCACTAAATCCTATCTTACACGCAAAGGATTTGTGTTTGGAAGTACTTTCAGCGATCAAACCAATACTTTGCAATTGGGTTTGGCTTCTCTAATGGCATAGTCTCTCAAGACATGTTCCACTTCTTCCACCACTCCCAGTCTTCTAAACCACCCAGCTAATGTACTCGATGCTTCTCGTCCAATCATGAATCCATCCTTCTCCAAATCTATCAGAAAATCCAAGGCCTGGTTAAGCTTGTTCTCTTTTTCATATGCAGATAATACTAAAGCTACACATTTGTCACTAGGTTCAAGTCCAGCTTTCCTCATATTCTCAAATGCAATATATGCTTTTTGACTTTGACCAGCCATTTGATAGGCGTTTATAAGGAGTGCACACATTCTAGCGTCCGGTGTAATAGCTGCAAGCTGAATTGCATCAAACACCCTTTGAGCTCCTTCGGAATTGCCAATCATGGAATATGCTCTTAACAATGCCTTGTAAATTTCACTTCCTGCATAAATTTCTTGGGCGTCCATTTCTCCAAGGAGAACCTCTCCTTGGTCAGGCATTCCAGCTCTGATGTAGGCCATGATCATCGAGCCATATGATCTTTTATCCAAAGGTTCACCAAGCAACTTGATCTCTTCAAAAGTTTCTTCTGCCAACTTAAGATTGCCAGCTTTGCTATACATGTGAACCATGGTCGTTAAGGTCACCTGATCACAAATTAAACCTCTACTCTTTATTGCTAAGAGAGTATTTTCAGCATTTTGAAGCTGGTTTTGCTTCCCATAACCGTGAATTAGCTTGGTATAGTCACGGATATTGGCCTCAAAAGATTCTTCTTTTAAAGCAAGTTCTGCTGCCTACAAAGATTGCAGCAAGTCAAAAACGAAGTTCAGGTTTGATAGAGCATTTCAAGGCCAGTTAGGACATTGTCATTTCAAATTAAAAAAAACACATGTATGCTCCAGGGAAGAAGCCATCACACAGCAAGATATCAACTTCTCATCTCATCCCGAAAGAATAGTTTAGACAATCAGAAATAAGCCTCTCAAAACAGGGGTATCTGCATTCTTTCCATTAAGCAGCTGTAACAAAAATGAGGATTAAAAAAAAACCTGAATGACTTTGATTAGGTAGAGATAATGCGATCTCCCCAGAACTTATGCATGAACATCAATTGCAGTCTAAGTAATTGATATAGTTGTGTTCAACGGATGGCAGTAATAAGTGAACTCAGAATGCAGCAGAACATAGGTTAAAACTAAGGAAAATAGTTCAACAATTCCTATCAAACACAATGTTATCAAGGATGAGGTTGGGGGACCGACAAACTCTCACAACATACCACTGTAACAGTTATTAATAAGTCACTATAGCAAGGATATTGAGAACTATGTTGATAACTTGTACTTGCTATTGTTGTGAATGAAATACATAGCTACAGAAATAATTTATCCAGGTTCACAGGAACTGATACAGAGACTTTAGTGGTCATGCCCCCATGACTCACAGACAAGACCGAAAACAAAGGTTGAAGGGAAGCGAGTAAAAAAATTACAAAATTTTGTGCACAACTGTCATAGACCAAGGCTACCAGCCACATCTTAAAGATTGAATTCGATACAGAATCAAAATTAAATAAATTTTGATCAAATGATCCATGCTTACCCGTGCCACATTGAATTCCATATGACACAGGTTAATTAATCAAACAACTGTCAGTTTGTCAAAAACCAATAACGTGGTGCATATAAGTTCAAAACAACACAAGCCAAAATATTCTCCGCAAATCAAACTTCATAAAAAAAAAGGGAGAATCAATGAGAAATCACATCCATTTTAAAAGCCAAATACAAGCACTAGAGTGTGTTAGATTCAATCGCCATCACCTAATGTAGACTCTGGTTGTTTGATGTAGGCAAAAGATTAATATAATCATGTTGGAATGTAGTAGATAAATGATGATGGAATGAAGTTCTTTACCAGTTCTCTTCAATGCCAAGAATTTCCATACATTTCTCCGGTTAACAATGCAAAACGATAGGTTTATGAAAATCAACCATCTGACTGCCAAAATTTGTAACTTCTATCAATTACATGGATGTTTAAAAGAACTGCGAAAATGAAAAATTCATACCTCGAGATACAGCGGATGTTCCATTATCTTCAATTGTTTAAGAACCGCCAGCCAATCAGCCCTCCAAGGCTTCATAATCCTCACCCAAGCAGCCAACAACTCCGATAAACTGCCTTTTTCAGGAGAAAGACAGATAATCTGCTTCATCAGTGCCTTGCATCTCTTCGTCATTTTAGGTGGTAGTTGAGATATTGCCTGTTTATGCTCTTCTACAACATTCGGATCAATTTCAATCCACTTAAACCGTCGCTTTTCTTCTTTCACTTCTGTCGTTCCCGTCTCTTCTGCGTTGATTACTGCTAATACCGGCCTAAAATGATAGCTCCGAGAACCCCATTTCACTGGTTTTTGATAAAACAAGTTCCCCCAGAATTGGCAAAAACTGGGTTTTATAACTGTAATTTCGTTGAACACTCGGTAGGTTGAGTGTGAACAGAAAAACGTGTTACTGTAACAGGCAGCCATGGCCAAAGCAAAATATCAAAACATCAACTTGCTCTTACACAGCATCCATGACTGCTTCATCCACGATTGATGAAACAAATCCTACTGATGTAAGTTGCCAAACGGACCTTAAACATTTATTGGGCCCTAAATGCCGTAGCTTTGGATTGTCCAATCCGCTCGATTCGTCGTTTGACTCCCAAGCCCAACCCATTCGAAAGGAATAACAAGACAAAGCTCCCCTGCTCCGCGTTACAGGCTTGTAACCATGAAAGACACCAGGGAATAATAGCGAATCATTAATTTCAATTTTTTTTAAGTCATGTGAATATTAATAACCATTCATGATCAAATTGACTGGAAAAATAAATGGACGTAATCTTAGTACTGGATAATTTTTAAAATAGTTATAAACTTTTTTTCGGTAATTATCAAGATCATTGAAAATTTTCAAATTATGACAATTACATCCCAACTTCATGAAAGATTATGACATGCTCAAGATCTGAATTTATAAAATGGTTAACAGTATCAAGTTTTAAATACCTAAAACACCCTTATCCTCAGCACGGTATTACAGTTCCCTTGTGGAGATATCAGAACCTTTTATTTTGTCAATGTACCAGCTTAACGCCCAAGCAGATCGAGGGTGTTTAGGTCATAAAAGATTCAAACTTGGACTTTCTGAGAAAAAGTAAAATTAAAAATGCGACCTAAATCTCAACCCTTCCCTCTGCATCGAGAGTTCACTCACTCTCTGGGTCCTGTCTACGCGATCCTCCTTTTCTCTCGAACTCTTGCACTCTGTGATTTTGGTGCGATCGGAAGCTGCACAGCCACGTCGACTCGCCGAGTTAACTTGTCATCATTACTCGATTAAAAGTAAACCAAAACATCGTCATTTCTTTCTGATTCCCTTCATTTTTCCGTTTCAGATCTGACTCACTGAGTGGCAGCTAGTTCCAACTCGGGAATGGCTTCTTCGGAAGCCGATTCCCGCTTGAGCCAAGTTGTAGCTCCGGCACTCGAAAAGATCATAAAGAACGCGTCGTGGCGAAAACACTCGAAACTTGCTCATGAATGCAAATCCGTTATCGAGAAACTCAATTCTTCGCAGAAACAGCCTCCTTCTTCGCCGACAGATTCGGAGCCCGACGGCTCCATCCTTGGCCCGCTCCATGATGGCGGGCCTACGGAATACTCCCTTTCCGAATCAGAGTCCATCCTCAGCCCTCTGATCAATGCATGCAGCACTGGCTTCCTTAAGATCGTCGATCCGGCTGTTGATTGTATTCAAAAATTGATCGCTCTTGGTTACCTTCGCGGGGAGGCGGATACCAGCGGTGGTACCGAAGGAAAACTTCTGTCTAAACTAATCGAATCCGTTTGTAAATGCCACGATTTGGGTGACGATGGGATTGAGTTGTTGGTTCTAAAAATGCTTTTATCGGCTGTTACGTCGATGTCGTTGAGGATTCATGGAGATTGTTTGTTGCAAATTGTGAGAACATGTTATGATATTTATCTAGGAAGTAAAAATGTGGTTAATCAGACGACAGCGAAAGCGTCACTGATCCAAATGCTGGTGATTGTTTTCAGAAGAATGGAGGCAGATTCGTCGACGGTCCCTATTCAACCGATTGTGGTAGCTGAATTAATGGAACCAGTTGAAAAATCTGATGCGGACGGATCAATGACAACGTTCGTACAAGGGTTTATAACCAAAATTATGCAAGATATTGATGGAATGATGAATCCAGAGAATAAGATTTCATTAGCTGCGCATGATGGTGCATTTGAAACCACAACTGTCGAGACTACGAATCCGGCGGATTTATTGGATTCAACGGACAAGGACATGCTGGACGCCAAGTATTGGGAGATTAGTATGTATAAGACGGCATTGGAGGGGAGGAAAGGTGAGTTGGTGGACGGAGAAGGGGAGAGAGACGATGATTTGGAGGTTCAGATTGGGAATAAGTTGAGACGGGATGCGTTTTTGGTGTTTAGAGCGCTTTGTAAGTTGTCTATGAAAACCCCTCCAAAGGAGGCGTTGGCAGATCCCCAATTGATGAGAGGAAAGATTGTGGCTCTTGAGTTGTTAAAGATTTTATTGGAGAATGCAGGGGCTGTGTTTAGGACCAGTGAGAGGTATACACGTTGTACATCTTTGACTGCTATATTTGTTGCTACATATTGTTTTTTTTTTCCTTTTATCGCCTTTAATTTGGTGTTCTAAATAGCTGTTTCAATAATTGTTCAATACAAGAATTTATTTGCTGGAGAACAAATGTGTGGTTATGATTCAGGTTCTTTGGAAATATGATCATAGGTTTTTGTGTTAGATTAAGTGCTTAGTGATGAAATAATATTCTCAAGTGTATGCCAAGTACAGCAGAATTGATGTGGGAAATTAGAACCTTTGTGAGAGTGAAGATGACTTGCGGTGATCACTTACAACTTGTGGGAAGTAGAGGTGCATGTTTTTGGGTAATGATGTGAGGTCAAATATAGATCCTGGTTGATGGAAATTCTTTAGCAAATGTAAAAATTATCTTGGTGGAGTGAACTTCGAGATGAATGGCATGCTTCTGATGTTTTTGAATATCACTAGGAGGTTCTAATCTATTCGAACTATGATTATTGCCTGTAGAATGGAGCAGGCAACAATTATTCCAGCCTGTACTTACCTAATTGTGGATAATAATCCTCATAACAAACTCTTTTTGGAGGAGACTGTTTCTTGTTTGCTGATGGCTTTTTGGCTTTGTACAAGTATGCCACTTATTCAAAGTCTAAAGTTGATTTCTATTTAGTTGATCACTTTTGGAAAATATTTTAGGTAAATTTATCATTCAGGCTCACTACATCAGGTGTTATTTAATCATCAAGTTTGGTTAATACATCATAAACTCCTCTGAATGAGGGAGTTTAGGCTCTGTGTGCTGGCTGCTGGTGAATATAACTTAAAATGTCAATGAGGTCTTGGGAGGAGAGTTCAGAAGTCTCTTGCTCCTTGTGTTTGCAATTTTTTCAAAGAAAGCAAGAAGATCACCTTTGTTTCATTGCCCAGCCACTTATGGTACTTTGTAGGTCATTAATCTGGAATAAACTCATGATCTGTCTTAGATGTGGATCTCTCGTCCCAGGGAGATATTTCTTATGGATCATAGGGGGAGCTTGGTAATCTACTCAGTAATTGTATAATTTTAGCATGAAAGTGGATGATTTAAGTTCAAGGACACACTTGAAAGGTTGAAGACATATTTGGAAAATAGGAACCATATGCAACTAGCTTTAACATATCAAGCGTCTGCTAAAAGCTCTTTTTATTGGGAGTCATTTGCTTGTAAATGGAGAAGGGCCTATGAAGGATCAGAGAAAGCTGTTTTACATCTTTTGGGATAGGCTCAAATTTTGGACTTTATTATTTTGAGCTTTTCTAAAACAATGAATTATATAAAACCCTTATTCTGTTTTAGAAATTTTATGTCATATTCTCTTAATCTAACCTTGAAAAACTTGTCTATTAAGGTCATTATAGAATTTTTGCTAAAAACTTGGAATGACAACCCAACAACTAATAACTTTTTGTTAAAAATATCTATCAGTATAAGATCTATTGGAGAAAACAAAGCAAAACTGAACTTTTAATATCATGGATCTTTGTGTTCATCAGTGTATACTTATTTCTCTTGCATGGATGGTCAGGGAAAGTGTTTCTTTGATGGGAACTGGTCCTTTGTTGGGAAAATGTGGTCTGTTTGAGGCTGGTTACATTTTGTTTTCATATTTTATCTCTTTTTGGGAGGAAAATTGGCGGTCTCTTATACATTTTATTCTCATACATTGTGATGTATGTGCTATTTTATGTTAAAGAAATACTCAAGTTGGAATTTGCTGCATGGTGAAACAGGTTTTTGGGTGCCATTAAGCAATACTTGTGTCTGTCATTGTTGAAGAACAGCGCTTCGACTCTTATGATTGTTTTCCAGCTTTCTTGCTCCATTTTCATTAGTCTAGTGTCAAGATTTAGAGCTGGACTAAAAGCAGAGATTGGGGTGTTCTTTCCGATGATTGTGCTCCGAGTTTTGGAAAATGTTGCTCAACCAAATTTTCAACAGAAGATGATAGTGCTTCGGTTTCTAGAGAAGCTCTGCATTGATTCACAGATCTTGGTTGATATCTTTATTAACTATGACTGCGATGTAAACTCATCAAACATATTTGAGAGGTACTGTTTCATCCTTTAGAATTCGTACTATTCTTTGCAATCGAACAAAAGCTTTGAGGATAATGTGATTTCTAAATTTCAATTAGATTTCATTATTGATTTGCATTTAAGTCATCTTCATAATTTTAGTGATATTGACTTGGTTTTTGAGGTGTCGCTCTTTTATTGTAGAATGGTCAATGGACTTCTTAAAACTGCTCAAGGTGCCCCTCCTGGTACAACCA
The DNA here is from genome assembly GCA_032401905.1 of Swietenia macrophylla. Lineage (NCBI taxonomy): Eukaryota > Viridiplantae > Streptophyta > Magnoliopsida > Sapindales > Meliaceae > Swietenia > Swietenia macrophylla. Next base: position 8,707,313 of record CP135559.1, on the reverse strand, counting down.
CCACACTATTGCCACCTCAAGAGGCAACTATGAAACTTGAAGCTATGAAGTGCTTAGTGGCTATTTTGAAATCGATGGGAGACTGGATGAACAAACAGTTGCGTATTCCAGATCCTCATTCTACTGGGAAATTTGAGTCAGTGGAGAACAGTTCCAGCTGTCCTGAGACTGTAACTGTTCCCATGGCAAATGGGAATGTGGACGAGCCTGTGGAGGGATCCAATTCTCATTCTGAAGCTTCCAGTGAAGTTTCTGATGTTTCGTCAATTGAACAGCGCCGGGCTTACAAGCTTGAACTTCAGGTAAGCAATATATATAATTTTTCTTTTGATACAAGTGGATCAAGTTCCGACTCTTCTTTTATCTTATTGTTGCCAGTGGAAGCTAATGTAAAATATGTGGCAGGAAGGTATATCTCTTTTTAATCGCAAACCCAAGAAAGGAATTGAATTTCTTATTAATGCAAATAAGGTGGGCAACACCCCAGAGGAGATAGCAGTTTTTCTTAAAAATGCCTCTGATTTGAATAAGACTTTGATTGGTGATTATCTTGGAGAAAGGGAAGAGCTATCACTCAAAGTAATGCATGCCTATGTCGATTCTTTTGAGTTTCAAGGCATGGAGTTTGATGAGGCAATTAGAGTTTTTCTACAAGGCTTTAGGTTGCCTGGTGAAGCTCAAAAGATTGACCGAATAATGGAGAAGTTTGCTGAACGTTACTGTAAATGTAATCCAAAGGCTTTTACTAGTGCTGACACAGCTTATGTCCTAGCGTATTCTGTAATAATGCTCAACACTGATGCTCATAATCCTATGGTGAAGAACAAGGTGAGTTTACATTTTTCATTTGAATCAATTATACAATGAGTGGGAATGTTGACAAGATTTTTGTCCCCATCTCTCATTGAAATATGCAGATGTCAGCTGATGATTTTATAAGAAACAATCGTGGCATAGATGACGGTAAAGATTTACCTGAGGAGTATCTGAGGTCTTTGTTTGAACGAATATCAAGAAATGAGATCAAAATGAAAGGAGATGATTTTGCTCTTCAACAGAAGCAGTCTATGAACACAAATAAAATACTGGGCTTGGATAGTATCTTGAATATTGTGATCCGCAAACGTGGAGACGAGAAGTACATGGAGACTAGTGATGATCTTATCAGACACATGCAAGAACAATTTAAGGAAAAGGCTCGCAAATCTGAGTAAGACTGACTCACTTTTCCTGTTCTTTTATTCTGATGCTATACCATCAGCACTTCTTTGTCTAGAAAAATGTAAATGATCCAACATATATAACAACCATAATTGTCATGTTAGCTATTTTTTTCCCTGGATCAAAATCTGGACTAGAGTGTGAAAAGTGTTGCATCTAGTAGAAAACCTTATTTTTTTATTTTCTTCTTGATTGTGTACTGTCTGGAATTTGCAGATCTGCTTATTATGCAGCAACTGATGTGGTGATTCTAAGATTCATGATTGAAGTGTGCTGGGCTCCTATGTTGGCTGCGTTCAGTGTGCCGCTTGACCAAAGTGATGATGAAGTTATAATAGCTCTGTGTCTTGAAGGTTTTCGTTCTGCTATACGTGTTACTGCTGCAATGTCCATGAAGACTCATAGGGATGCTTTTGTAACTTCATTAGCAAAGTTCACTTCTCTCCATTCTCCTGCTGATATCAAACAGAAAAATATAGATGCTATCAAGGTTGGTATTATGCTCCACTCTTTTGTAGTTCTACAAGATGAGAATGAAATAGAAATGGTCTTGGTTCACGATTCTACTCTGTTCTTTAATATTTGTATAAGAACTTTTCTCTATGAATAACTTGACTTGGGTTTTAATATTTTTCTGTCACTAGAACTAAATTGAACTTGTTTCTGAACTAGTTTTTGCACTTTATGTTCTTTTAATAGCTTGCTTTATTGTGTGATTTTGTATCAATCTGATTGTTGTCTCCATTTTCAAACTTGGCATGCATGCTACTGAAGCCGGGGGGATTTTTGGTGATCAAATATGTGTTGGGTTTTAATATTTTTCTGTCACTAGAACTAAAATGAACTTGTTTCTTAACTAGTTTTTGCACTTTATGTTCTTTTACTAGCGTGCTTTATGGTGTGATTTTGTATCAATCTGATTGTTGTCTCCATTTTCAAACTTGGCATGCATGCTACTGAAGCCGGGGGGATTTTTGGTTATCAAATATGTGTGTGTGTGTGTGTGTGTGTGAAATTCTTCTACTGATGTTGGATTTGATTTTTATATTGTGCGCAGGCAATAGTCACAATAGCAGACGAAGATGGAAATTATTTACAGGAAGCCTGGGAGCATATTTTGACGTGTGTGTCCAGGTTTGAGCATCTACATCTCTTGGGAGAAGGTGCTCCTCCAGATGCCACTTTCTTTGCCTTTCCTCAAGGTGGTGAATCAGAAAAATCAAAACAAGCTAAGTCAACAATACTTCCAGTTCTAAAAAAGAAAGGACCTGGGAGGATGCAATATGCAGCTGCTACTGTGATGAGGGGTGCGTATGATAGTGCTGGCATTGGCAGCCCTGCTTCTGGGGCAGTCACATCTGAACAGATGAACAATTTAGTCTCCAATTTAAACATGTTAGAACAAGTTGGCAGCTCTGAAATGAATCGTATATTCACACGGAGCCAGAAGTTGAACAGTGAGGCAATAATAGACTTTGTTAAGGCTCTATGCAAGGTATCCATGGAGGAACTTCGATCTGCATCTGATCCAAGGGTTTTCAGCCTCACAAAGATTGTTGAGATTGCGTATTTCTCGTCCCTTTTAGCATATCTTCTTTTCATCTTGATTTATTGCTATTTATCTGCTGCTATAACAAAATGGTAAGGCTAATATGATTTGTTTTGTTATGACAGGCACTATAACATGAACCGCATCAGGCTTGTGTGGTCAAGCATTTGGCATGTCCTCTCTGATTTCTTTGTAACCATTGGCTGTTCCGAGAACCTTTCAATTGCTATATTTGCAATGGATTCTTTACGCCAGTTGTCAATGAAATTCTTGGAGCGAGAGGAGTTGGCTAATTATAACTTCCAAAATGAATTTATGAAGCCTTTTGTCATTGTAATGCGCAAGAGTAGTGCTGTTGAAATCAGAGAACTAATCATCAGATGTGTCTCGCAGATGGTTTTATCACGCGTCAATAACGTCAAATCGGGGTGGAAAAGCATGTTCATGGTATTTTGCGTTTGTAAATTCTCCATCTTTTATTTTTGAAAAATTTGTCCTAGATATCGCTATTTTGTAACCGTATGACTTTCTTTTCAGGTTTTCACAACTGCAGCATATGATGACCACAAAAACATTGTACTTTTAGCCTTTGAAATAATTGAGAAGATTATACGAGACTACTTCCCATACATTACTGAGACTGAAACAACTACCTTTACAGATTGTGTGAATTGTCTAATAGCATTCACAAATAGTAGATTCAACAAAGACATTAGCCTTAATGCTATTGCATTTCTTCGGTTTTGTGCCACTAAACTTGCAGAAGGAGATATTGGTGCCTCATCAAGGAATAAAGAAAAGGAAGTCTCAGGAAAGATTTCTCCAGCCTCTCCTCAACCAGTGAAGGAAAGAAAATTAGAAAATGGAGAGATGATTGATAAAGATGATCATCTATATTTCTGGTTCCCTTTATTGGCTGGTAAGGGAAACTGCTTACATTGGTGGTTTCCATGTTGCAGAGCATTTGGTTTTGCTAAAGTTTTTAAAGATCAGTACCTTTATGAACACATCATTCTGAATTCAAAATAGAACTGTGTAACATTCAATTATTTGTCTTGTATATGTGCAGGTTTATCAGAACTTAGCTTTGACCCTAGGCCAGACATCAGGAAGAGTGCCTTGCAAGTTCTGTTTGAAACTTTGCGCAACCATGGTCACCTTTTCTCACTGACTTTGTGGGAAAGGGTGTTTGAGTCAGTCTTGTTTCCAATATTTGACTATGTACGACATGCTATCGATCCTTCAGGGGAGAGCTCTCCTGGGCAAGGGATCGATAATGGTATGGGAGATCTTGATCAAGATGCATGGCTCTATGAGACATGCACTTTGGCCCTGCAACTAGTTGTGGATCTTTTTGTCAAATTTTACAACACTGTCAATCCACTTTTGAGGAAGGTGCTGATGCTTTTGGTAAGTTTTATCAAACGTCCTCACCAGAGCCTAGCGGGTATCGGTATTGCTGCATTTGTCCGTTTGATGAGCAATGCTGGGGAGCTATTTTCTGATGAAAAGTGGCTAGAAGTGGTTAAGTCTCTAAAAGAAGCAGCTAATGCTACGCTTCCTGATTTTACTTGCGTTATCAGTGAAGATGGTATTTTTAGGAGCCCTGAAAATGCATTGAATGGACAAACTGATGGGGAGTCTTCTGGTTCTGGCATGCCTGATGATGATTCAGAGAGCCGGAGGCCGCACCATCTATATGCTTCTATAACCGATGCGAAGTGCAGAGCTGCTGTTCAACTCTTATTGATTCAGGTATTGTCTTTTCCGTTTAATATGATTTGATTGTCATAAAACTGTTAAAGACCTTTATAGGTATTGATGACATAAACTTGAGTATCTTTGTGTTAGAATCTTTAACTTATGGTGCATTTAGAATTTTTGTACTTGTTTTATATGATGCAGCCACTGCACCTAATAAGAAAATATGACTGCTGCTTTTATGTGCTGAATTTAAATATCAATTAATTGTGCTGTTGACAAAATCAGAATTAATTATATCATTTGCTCAAGTTTGAATATTGGATGTGATCATTCTTTGATTAATCTGGCAGGCGGTCATGGAGATTTACAACATGTATCGGCCACGTCTTTCGGCTAAAAACACCCTAGTTCTCTTCGAGGCTTTGCATGACATTGCATCCCACGCTCACAGGATCAATAGTGACCACATCTTACGTACAAAGCTCCAAGAATTTGGTTCTGTGACCCAAATGCAAGATCCTCCGTTACTACGCCTGGAGAACGAGTCTTTTCAGATTTGTCTTACATTTCTACAGAATCTTATACTGGACAGCCCTCCAACTTATGAAGAGACCAAAGTGGAGTCCCATCTTGTTGACCTGTGCGAGGAAGTTTTACAGTTATATATTGATATTTCTCACTCTGGACAGATAGCTGAATCATCTGCTGGTGGGCAATTGCAATGGCTAATACCTCTAGGTTCTGGGAAACGGAGGGAGTTGGCTGCACGAACACCCCTTATTGTGGCAATCCTCCAGGCTATCTGTACTTTAGGAGAGACTTCCTTCGAGAAGAACCTAGCTCGTTTCTTTCCTCTTATTGCTGGCTTGGTAAGTTGTGAACACGGGTCAAATGAGGTTCAGGTAGCGCTCAGTGATATGCTAAGTTCATCAGTGGGTCCTGTTTTGCTTCGTGCGTCCTAATCTTGGTGAGGCTGCACACCATATTTTGTGATGTATGATATTCTTTCAATTAAAGTCTTCTTGTTTCCATTTTCTTCTCCTTTGCTTTTATAATTTGTAATTGTTACCGGAAAAATAGTTTTATAGTGTATGAAGAGTTAGTGGTGGTTTTGGATTGGCTAGTATTGATAAAGCTTGAGCAGCAGCTTATCAGGAGCTTGGATCCTTCTTGTCCAGAATTTATACCTGTCATCCGGAGTTTCGATGTTGTATGCTGGTCGGATATTTTTCCCACACGAATTTCAGAGCCATAATTTACTGTAGAAAAATAAAACTGTTATTAAACTTGCATGTAGAGATTTTCTTTGGTCATGTTCAGATTTAACCGGCCAGTGGAACTGATCCACGGTAAAAATGTATACCACTCGGACATTGTCTCTCAGAAGGGTTCAAGGTTTTTGTTTAATTAAAATATGCTTATACAAAATTTTATTGATTAATTTATTTTTGGAAACCATGTTTACCAAAGTTTGGTTGTTTCAGACTTTCAACCGTAGAGAAAACCTAGAAGGACGGCATCATCAGAATTCATAGCTATGGAAGTCTGAATTCAATGGCCGAATTTGACCGGAAAGTACAAGGCATTGAAACAATTCTATCCAATAACTCTTGATGCGGTGCGGAGACAGCGAAGTTGAAAATGAAATTGTGCCGGCTCTCTTAAGCATCCGCAAAACTGGACTTATTACTCAACTCTGAAGTTGCGGACTCAGTCAAGAGTCTCTAGATGCATAAACTAGACTTCGTCATGAAAATGGTTTTCAGACTCATCCATTGGAATGAAGTGAACACCAATACCTTGTGCCCATAAAATTATTGCAATGTGACTCGGGTTCTCCAAAAGGGCCACAGCGAAAGCACTGCACATGCAAATATCATATTCACTACTACTGGCCATCCAACATTTGTCATACTCCCCTCGTCTGTTTTCCCACAATGTCAGGTTCTTTCAAAAGCTGTTGGTTCTCTCTGCTCCGGAAAATTAAACTCTTTCTTCAACAACGGTTCAAGAGAAGAAGTACACACAACAGATTGCTGTCCAATTTTGATTTCTTGACCTCATCTTTTGCGACTATGGAATTGTCCAGCCAGTTTCGACAAATTTTCAAGGTGCTCGACGCAAATGGGGATGGGAAGATATCTTCATTGGAGCTGAGTGAGGCCCTTGTGTGCTTAGGACATGACAAGTCAAAAGCCACCGAAGAAGCTGAAGTAATGCTTAAGCAAATGGACTGTAACGGAGACGGGTTCGTTGATTTAGATGAATTTATGGATGCAGTTCACGATAGTCATAGCAATGAAGATTATCTGATGGATGCTTTTCTCATTTTTGATACCGATAAAAATGGATTAATCTCGGCTACGGAATTGAGAAGAGTTCTGACCAATCTTGGATGCGATAAATGCAGCGTTGAAGAATGCAGGCATATGATAAAAGGAGTGGATAAGGATGGAGATGGCTTTGTTGATTTTGAAGAATTTCGATCGATGATGATCGCAAATAAATCACCTCAGCATTCCATTTAACTCCAAAAAATTATGTTCAGGTATGCAATTTTTCCCAGTTCGCGCAATTTAAGTCTTGTTCACTGTTCAGTTTTTGTAATTAAAATGAAGAAGAAAAAGTTTCACGATTGTATTTGGTTATTAGGAAGAAGAAAAAGAAAAAGAAAAAGAAAAAAAAAGATTTGAATGTGAAGTGGGATCTCCTCGGCATCAAATGAAAACAGTAACAAAGTGCAGAATAGCCGCCCGTAGAGGCTCTAGGCCCCCTATTTTCGTTGCTTTTTGGCAAATTGTTTTCCCTTTCTCACTATCCAACACAAAACATGGGTCCTCCATATTTTGTCGAATACTTAGAACTGCGATGATGTCGATAGAATAACTACACCCACCATAAATATCGGTTACCTATCGGCAAGAAGCTTTGTATTCTAATTATGCCAAGAGCAAATGTAACGTCATGAGAGTCCTGACAGTTCTAACTACAGACATTCAACTTGCAAACAAACGTACATGAGTTTGACGTGTTCATATTTTCCTTTTATTCCAGCCCAGCATTTCGCATTGTTATCCATAGCCGCTTTTTCTTATGTTAATCCCTAAAATTATTTCTGAGTGAAAATGGTTGTGCCACCATTTTATGTATTATTTTAAAAAAAAAAAAACCGTAAAAGAAAAGGTGAACCCACCAAATAAAACCAATTTGAAGACAATAACGAGAGATTATGAAATAAAATAGAGATTACCCATTTCTCGTGCCCGAAAATTGTCTGGAAAGTTTTTGCCGATTAGCCTGATTGGAAGGCACTATTATGGGGTCCTAATCCAACTTTATGCTGTGATGCAAATCGAACAGGCCTCTGTATGTGTACATATTTTATGCATCGATGAACTGGGCCAACTTTCGCGGGCTGGTTTCCTCTTGGGTTTACAACCTGATAATGAAATTGCTACATTCACCTGGGAGAGTAAAAATTGTAAGATTTATAACACACACAGAGACACATGTCAAGGTTCCGAAGCAGTCCTCGGATCGAAAATTGAAACACAGGGCAATGAACCCAATTCAAGATTAATTACAGCTCGACCAAGGCATGGGAAAATCTACTAATTTTAGACATTTCAAGTTCGATTTCCCTAGAAAATTATATGAACTCAAGTAGTATTCGTACGAGGACGTAAAGGCTTGAAGCTTAAAAGATACACGGGCTCGACATGGACTCTGAAATCTGCAATCTAGAAACAAATTAAATAATGTTTCAAGATCTGCCAGTTTCGTTTAAATTTATATCTTATTACAATTATATTGAGACAAATTCTCCTGGGCTTAGATTTGCCAAGTTTTCCGTACAAATAAGATATTCAGGGAGTCATATAAAGACATTCAAGTTGCTTAATATGATGTAGAACAAGCAATTAGCATATTTATCCATTAGGGATAATTTAAATGCTTTCTTTATTATGTTTTGTGCGTTACAAATTGTCTTAGTTGCATATAATGAGCTGCTCGATGCATATTTCAATGAGTTATTTAAATAAGATACTCTAGGATGTCACACTTTTTCCAATATTCAAGCAAATGGGCACTTGGGGGTGTAATCATTTTGCTTTTCTTTGCTTGCGTTAGAATATTAAATTTCCATCGTCTATCATGCTTTTGAAATTCAGAAGAAACTATGTACACAAATTGGTGTATCAAAGTAATAATCATAACTGGGCGGTTTGCCTTTGGAGAGTACAGTTTCTCATGATGAGAATCACAGCAGCTCATGTTAGCTACTTTTAATTTGCATTAAATTTGTAATTAACAATTACTTTTCTGAAGTCCCAACTGAATGATTTTCAAATTACTTCCAAAACCAAACCATATTAAATATTTTTCTCAGGATTCCGAGCAATAACTAGTCCTTCCAAATATGCTGGAACTGAGGTCTATAACTATTAGAAACCACTTTATGCATAAATATTTGCTAATTCATTGTACTTTTATAGAAGAATAATGTAATTCTTCTCAATATAAAAATAAAGGGTTCCAAGGAATTAGTCTTAGAGGCAAGCCTGCTGCTTTGAGGTACAAACTAAATATTATTCTTGTTGAATGTTCTAGTTTCAAATACATAATTACCGCTAGGTATTGCTTTGATGTTGATTATGACTGAATTAGTAATTGGTTTCGGGAAATTATGTCAAAGGGGTTTAAAATTTGGCCCTCCATTGATAAAGAAAAGTTAACACAACTTGAAAGTGGCAAGGGTAAGGGAATTCAGCCTTAGAGTTTACAAAAAGATTTGCAAACATAGCATCAATCAATGTGAAAAGAAGTAGTTGACATTAGACTGCAAATTGCACAAGTGTTTGATTTGAAAGAGGTCATATGAGCAGGTGAAAGGATGACTAAAATTATTCCAATTCGATCACTATCAATCACATGGCAACATCAGTTTGGTCGGCTGTTTAGCACTAAAATATTCTCGGTGCTCGATGTGGGTTTGATTAATTAACTTAAAAAAAAATGAAAGCTTTAGATTGGCCTTCCATGGAGGAGAAGAACTGGATTCAACAATCTCAAGCCACTTTGAGAGAAAAGCGGCTACTGAGAGTGTGAGAACATGCGACATTTATGCTAGATTCGAAACAATTGGTGCTCTACACATGGAAAATAGTTATTTTTTTTCTTCTTTGATGTGGTCCATTCTCTTTCATGGATTAGCTTTAAACACCTTTAATTAAATTATTGTTAATATGGGCAACGTATTGCGTTTGATTTGTTTAACAAGAGAGTTGATTAAGATAAGCATTACAATATTATTGTTGCATAAGACCAAAGTTACCACATTTTTCCATGCTTTTGATTCATTTCTTTCACTTGCCATGGGGAAGACTATGTTCTTCCCAAAAAAAATCAACTTCTTTCTATTCACAAGATTTAACACGTTGATCCTTTCCAAAAGGTTTTGAATCGATGAACCCCTTGAACTCTGCGCTGTTTGAACTTGGTTATTAGCTAGCTAGAGACCAGTGAACCCATGGAGAAATGGCCTGGAACCAAGTTTCAATGATTTCAATCCTTCAAGAATACGTTGGGAAATTATATGCGTAATATACTGAAGCAGAGAGTGATTTTAAATCAACTCCTTTTCTCTTCCAAACATGCAATAGTAAGAAAAATGAACAGATGAGTCAGTGTAAATCCTTTGATCTGAAGAAGCCGTTGAAAGGTTTATCCAGTTACAGACTCTGCATGGTAATTTAAACTCATTGACATTATATGTATACTGAATCTTGTTTCATATCAAATGTTAGAAATTGATCAATATTGCTAGATTACCTCTAATCAATTATTGCAAGCTGTCGGGAATTTCGCAAACCATAATTTGAATACTCGAACTTAAGAGAAGGAATTGCTTTCTTTTTCTTTTTAATCAACTTCCGGGAATTCAGTGAATGGATTATGAAAGAAAATTTAATGAACCAAATACATAATAATGGGCAAGAAATCATGACTAAATAAATGGTGAAAACTGGTGACGAGGGCGGCTTGGATTTCAGTACCTAGGAGGAGGGAGAGTTGTTGGAAACCGTTGACTTCTGCTCAAGAAAAACGATGGTTTGTTGTATTACAACCATGCATTTCCATTAATTTCTTTTGTTTGCTAGCTTGCTTGAAGAGAGAGAGAGAGAGAGAGATGGGTTTGTTACGCTAATCACTACATAATTTATAATTAATTGGTGGTTCATCAATTTCCTTGTTTGCTTGTTTGCAGGAAAGACAAATTAAGTTGGCTTAATCGACTAAGAGAGACGAAAGTAACGTGAAAAGGAGGAGAATACGGAACGTCTGTCCCGGAGGACAGTCTATCGATCTCATCCAATTCCCGGCTTGTGTTCTATTTTTCTTTATTTTTTGTTCTCTCTATCTGATAAGCTAAAGAAGGAGGCTAAAGTAACAGCCTGGTTTATGCATATTTTGTCAATTTCATGCATAAAATATATATGGTTGATTCAATAACATATAGGAAAGAAATATTCTTGTTCTTCCTTCTTTACAAGCTTTAAAATTTATCGTCGATGAGAGTTCAAATACAAATTTTGTTTACGATTTTTCTGTTGGCCGCAAAGTGCGGCATCCATAAACATAATTCGAATCGTGAAATTATAAACTTTAAGGATGACATGACAGCTGCATATATTATCAAACAGAACATATCAGAAGCATACAGGTCGATGAACCAAGAATTATGCCCTAGAAAATTAATGGTATAATTGCAAATGGAGGAGAAGTTGTGGGTTGTGTCGAAAAATGAAAAGAATAAAACGTCCGACATGGAGCATCAAATAGGTTCATAGAATTCAGGGCCAGGGTGGTGTGATGGTGATGGCATATGCAGTGCAGGTAGAAAGAAATAAAGATTAGTATAGGATTGTCTTCCCTCAATGAGTAGTGGACATATGACTAGCTAGCTACTGGATCAGAATTCAGAAGAGAGAGAGAGAAAGAGAGAGACCTCATTTATTCTCTCTAATTAATAATAATCAGAGCAGATAGATAACTGCAGCCATTGGTTCACTTAATTTCTTATTCATTCATTCGACCTCTTGTTTTCTTTGGACGCATTACATATTACAGCAATTACATAGAAACACAATGGCCGGCCGCTCATGCTACAGTTTTCTCTGTGATTGTTGTTTGCTTCAACGGATCAACATCAAATTGTCTGTGGGTACTACATTGGTATCTTTTGCAATGTTACTCTGTCAGCGCCACCCACGCTTCTGCCTCTACTCATTCACGCCCACACGCCTTGGTTTCTCTTCCAGCATACAACTCCATCAAACGATGCACTCAGTCAAACCCATTTTGTCTTCTCTTTCAGAAACTACTATTAGTAGGTTAATTTCCTCCTCCCACTAACCATCCCACCCTTCAGTAGCTATAACTGCAAACAAATTAACTGGCTTGCTTTATTTAATTATTTTCTCAAATATTTAATTCTTACTTCCGTTCTATTCTTGTCGTAAAGTCAAATTCTGGGTACTGCAAATTAATAGCTAGCAGAGGAAAAGAAATAACGTTGGCGATGGGACATGGACATGACTTATGTTTGAGGGCTCGGGTTGCGGTTGCGGTTGGAGGCCGGCAATTATCTGGAACTTCAAATGAAAGCAAGCAGAGAAACGACACCACAAACAAAAGCATATCATCAATCACTCACCGGAGAGCGAAGATTCCGTTGTCTGAGGCGCCCCGTGATTGTGCGCGTATGCGGATGCACGTGCGCATGAGTTGGCAGCTTACGTGAAATTATCGCAATATATATACATGGGGACAAAATCCAACGGTGCCTGACGTCTTGTTATAAATTTTGCTGACCCGAAAACTTTGACTTGATCCCATCCTTCTGACCAACTCTGTTTAATTGAGCCCTCTCATCCTTCAATTGTATTGCAGAAATTGCTAACTCTAAGATCATGCACTAATAGACATCTCTCTTTTGTCTTTAATTCATTATCATTAATTAGTAGTTGTGGTCTCTATTTAATTAATAAAATAAATTTATATATTGACGATAAAAAATATAAAAAATTTATAATATTTTTATTATATTAATTAAATAATTAATTTTTTATAAATAATTTTTTTTATTTTATTAATTGAATAATTTTATCGTATTAATTATATTAACGTAATAAAATTATTTCACACAAATTTTATTTAAATAAATATATGTATATATTTATATATTACAGGCCAATTTTGAATATTTAATTGGTGGGAAAAAATAATTGGAGGCGGTGAATTAGAGTAGGAAATTGGGGCTGGCCGTTGGACTATACTTGGGGGTAAGATATAAATAAATGGAAGCGCGGGAAACTGGGGGAAGGAACACGTTTCATGATCAAACAACTGGTGGGACGCGCAACATAAACATAAACACATCGATGTAATAGCAATAGACAAGAGTTTAAGAAATTTGAGGGACGGGATGTGTTGTTTACTAGAATCGAGAGTCGCCCTTAAGACACGCTCTGACTCTCCTGTCGTGACCCACTTTGTTCGGGTGGGTCCACTCCAATTTCCCATGACCCGCCACACGCACATGCACCACCTTCTCCCCTTAAATGCCCCCCACTTCTTCTTTCAAATTAGCATCGTTTGCCACTCCATGTCCATTACATCATCGCCGACTGTAAACTAAATATGCAACAGAACGATAAGTAACAGCCTAAATTAAACTCAGTAAGTTTCAATCCAATTCGTCGTCGTCGTCGTTTAATTGTAAGTTGTAGCCCTCTTCATTTCAAAGAACCTCCAGCACCACCTTCTGATATCCGGTTTTTAATTTATCTTGTCATTACCCAACGAAAATAACGTCTTTTTACTGATTCATCTTGTCATTTTATACTGTTTGGTGCGTGAAACCCGGAGTAAAAAGAATCTCAAACTCTTTTACATCGATCTTATTTTATAGAGCAAAAGAGGGAATCCGATGAAGCATCTTGCAGGCCAGGTTCATCTTCATTTGTAACATTAGACAGGGATCATATAAGTATCAGTTCAATTCTTCCGCTAATGTTATGCTTTAGTTAGGATGATGAAATATAGGAAACAAGACAGACCCAACAATGGAGAAATTTTGATGCCATCTTTGTGTCTTCCCTTTCAGAGAGTTGCAGGCGTGCATCTTGCAGGAACCAGAAGCAGAAATTAAGGAGGAAGAAGGGAGAAAGGAGGGGATAAAAGGTTAGAAAGCAATGAGTTTTCATCGAGTCAATGAAGGAGAGAATATATGGCGATGTTCAAATACTACGGAGGCTTTTTAATGTTGTTGGCTACATAGATAGAGATCAGAGAGAGAGAGAGAGAGAGAGAGAGAACATGGAGTTGAGGTGACGGGGTGAGAGACAACAGAGAGAGAAAGTGAGGCCCCACTGCACCGCCCATGCGCACGCTCTTTTACCAAAACTAAACCCATCATCTATCCGATTCCTTGACCTAACCCTAACCCAACACGCTAAAGTTAAAAACCAAAACCCAAAAAAAAAACCACCCAGACATAGCCTCCCTCTCTGCCTTTTATTCTTTCTTACCCTTTGCTTCTTCATGTTCATCCAAACCTTTACCCAACAACTTCTCTTCACAGAAGATAGATAGATGGACCTGAAACAACCTAAGAAAAACGAACTCTCACTCACACCTGAGGTTAGGGAGAAGAAAGATTGGCTTGATTCAGCTATTTCAGCTGAAAATTCGGTAGGTGATGTTTAAAAGCCCTTCCTTTTTTCTTTTCTAGGAAAGGTTGTCGCATTTGATCCATCAAATTTCCGAAAAAAGCAAGGCAAAAAAACACAAGAGGAGGCAAAGGCAGCAAAACCCAACTCAATCTGTCTTCTCTCTGATCAATTCTCACGGCTGGTTTTTTGTTTGCATGAGCTAAGCTAAGCTGGCCAATTAGGGTTTCAATATGAATCCAGTTACAGCTCATGGACGTCCTCTTCCACCTCCTTTCCACGCGAGAGATATTCATCTGCAGCCACATCATCAATTTCAACAACAGCAACACCACCAGCAAAATTCTGAAGAAGAACAAAGTGGTAACGGTGGCTTTCTAAATCGTGGCCAAAAACGAGATCGCGATGAAAACAACATCACCACCACTGCAACAATAACAACAACCACTGCTCCCAACACTACTGAAGACAACGAACTGGCCATCGTTCCCGGAGAAGGAGAAATCTCAAGAAGACCACGAGGCAGACCAGCCGGGTCCAAAAACAAGCCTAAGCCGCCGATCATCATAACCCGTGATAGCGCTAATGCCCTCCGATCTCATGTCATGGAAATCGCTAACGGTTGTGATATAATGGACAGTGTATCAACTTTTGCAAGGCGAAGACAAAGAGGGATTTGCATTTTGAGTGGTACTGGCACTGTAACTAATGTAACTCTAAGACAACCGGCTGCACCCGGCGCTGTAGTGTCCTTACACGGCAGATTCGAGATTTTATCGCTTGCGGGATCCTTTTTACCGCCTCCTGCGCCACCGGCTGCATCAGGATTGACAATTTATTTAGCCGGTGGTCAGGGTCAGGTAGTTGGTGGAAGTGTGGTGGGTCCGCTTGTTGCTTTGGGTCCGGTGGTGATTATGGCAGCTTCTTTTGGTAATGCGGCATATGAGAGGCTTCCGTTAGAGGAGGAAGAGGCACCGGTGGCATCGATTCCTGGAAGCATGCCCCTAGAGTCGTCGCCGGAAATTGTTGGACAGCCGCAACAACAACAGCAGCAGCAACTATTGCAAGATCCTAATACTCCTTTCATCCATGGGTTGCCACCAAATCTTCTAAATTCAGTGCAATTACCGACTGAAGCATATTGGGGCACTGGTCGCCCTCCTTATTAACAGAAAATAAACTTGTGTTGCTTCCTTGTTCTTTTTCTTAAAATTTGCCCTCTCTTCGTTTGACCTTTCCAATCACCTTTCATTCTTCTTCTTGTGTAAGTTAGTTTATGTTTCAGATGTTTATCTTGGAATTCATCTACCTTTGATTGAAGAAGGATGTACAAATTATGAATTTTTCCCGTTTCCTTTTTTTTTTTTGGCTTTCATCATATCAGAATAGCTTTCTGCATCCACCCAATTCATAACATCTTGAGGATGCAGTAGCTGGCAAAGACAGTAGTCCAACTCCAATCTCTTTTCTTTTTCTTTCTAGCAGTTCTGATAACTTGTCTGATAATTTTTCATCCACTCTTTGCCGAAAAGGACGCAAAACAATAATAAAGCCACCTATTTTTCATGTTCTTTCTTTGTGCTTAAGGTTGCAGGTTTCTCATCTCTTGCACGATTCTAATGCAACATCTTTTTTTATTTCTTTAAAAAGTTTTCATTCACCAAGTTTCTTTATATTTTCCTTAAACAAATATATCGTTTTGAAGCTTCTTACAAATTTAGCTTCTTGTCATTAGATAAAACCCATAATAATAACCAGAAATTTAGCCTCTTCAGTACTCACATTTATATCTTTGTATTTGAAATTATATATGCTTTGTCACATTTACTTGAGTTATTAGCGACTGTGAGTTTGGTGGGTGGGTGGATGGCGAATCATCGCTTGAAGAAAGGAGGGTGATGATCGGTGAAAGGTATGGGCTTAGGGTTTTCTTGTCCGTCTGTTTTATTTTTTGACTGGTTAGGGTTTTTTTAGAATCAGAGAAAGATGAGCATTGAATACTGGGTTACACGTGCGCTGCTCTGTAAAAGCTCCTTTCCGAGGCAGCTACACTTCCACATAAAGGCAATCAACAACCAGGACAAGTAGACATCAAGCGTTAAAATTTCTCTTCCTCTCTCCCTGAAACTGTCACTGCAACCAGAGAAATAAATGGTGCAGTGGCAGTGAATCAAGCAGTGAGGTAAGTAATGGTAAAATAAATTGTTTGTCTTGATTCTAAAATTGGATTCTCTTCGAAATCCTAGCTTTGGTTTTCTCTGCAATGAAAATTCCACCACTACACGACATTTCCTTCCTGCTTGGGCATTATTTCTTCGAAATTTTTTACTTATATGTCAACTTGACCATTTCTTCTCTTAATCACGGTTTCCGATCATCTATTTTCTGGACAGTTTAATAGTTTCCATTGGATCCTTATTCAGTATAGTCATATCCTTTTAGTTTTAAGCCACCATTGTTGCCCGTGTTTATTATATCAACGTTATCTTCTTCTTCCTCTTCATCATCTCCTTCCCAATCTTCAACAAATATGGATAATATATGCGGAGGAAAAGGTTGCTTCTTTATCTCATATTGTAGCTTCATAAGGCTCATATTTAAGTCTTCCGCATGCTAAAAAATATAAATTGACATTTTTATGCTGATCAATTTCCCTCCCTGTAAAATCCTTATATCTTACCATTTTTTCGCTAAATACTTGGTGTTTTTTGGAGCTTCATCTCTGCCTATCCCTTCGTGCGTGCTAAAATATAAAGAAATATTTATAATTTTTTTTCTGGGACTAGTACAACTTGGAAGTGATAAGTGAGTGGACCGTGTTTAATGTGCTTTGAGAAGATAACATGATCTGGTTCCTCATGATTAACACCTCTAGGTTCTTTGAACCACACTTTAATGATTATCAGTACATGTTAAAGATACTATCCCTTATTATTTATGCCTTTTTACATTCCCTTATTGATAGCAGCCTAAACTACCATCTCGTGAAAGAGCCATCAAAGACAACTCTATAGCTTGAAATCCCCACTTTTGCAGTTTTGATGCATAATTGTAGATGATGCTTCAGTAGAATCCTGTCCGAAAACTTATCCTTTCCGTAATGCAGTGCTTCAAGGTGGACCCTTTTGTGCCTTCGTGACCTGTCATTCTGTTACCCTTGCATGATTATTGTCTCGACAACATCATTAACTTGAAGCATAAGAAGTCTCCTTTTCCTGTCCTGCCAAACCATCTAGATATGCCTCATAAAGCTAGCTCCTCATGGAACCTCAGGAGTTGCGAATATATGCCCCAAGGAAAAACAATTGTTGATTTCTTGACTCCATCTTTCCGGTGTACTGCTTGTCATAAATAGATTTAATCTGCTTTATGTAAAGGGCACAGAAACTCTTAATGTGTTCATGTTGGTGGGTGAAGTTTCGTATACATTGAAAAATCATTGCAACGGATTGTAGAGTGCTTATAATATATGGAGGTCTGATTTTCTGCATACTATCTGGTATTGATTGGCAAGTTGGATCAGAATGGAAAAATTACCGGAAGGTAAGATACAAGGGGTTTCGTATAATTCATGAATAAAAATACGACAAATTTATGTATTTAAAGTTGGTAATTAATTTACCAATTAATAAATAATAACCCCGCAGGAGAAGTTTTGTTCCATAAATTACATAAATTCGGTAATGTTTTTATCTTAATTGTATCATCTCGTTACCCTGAAGCACCCAACACCTGCTTGCATCACTGTCAAATTCTCCCAAAAGTACAAACCTCTAATAACTTTACTCAAAGTACATTGATGACCACAACTTCTTACGACTGCGACGAGGCTTCGCTTAATTACCATGCAGAAGATAGACACCTTAATCTCTCTACGTAAGCTCGCCAGCGAGGATTGTTTGAATTCTACATGATTGCAACAGGCTAATATTAACTCGAAGAATTTGGGAAAAATTTTAAGCACAGGGACCGGAATGACATGTTGATGATTGCCATTTAAAATTTGAACGGGGTTTTATGAAAACTATAAGAATGATGATTTTCTTTGGGGATGTTAAATCAATTTTGTACAAAGATTGAAACACGAAGAGGGTATTTTGATTTTGCGTACACTAAAGATGGATTACAACCAACCCAAGACTCGCTTTCCTTCTAAACAAAAATTGCGAGAGGATTTCGGCTACAAGAACGGAGAATCCTTGGCCGAAGTCTATGCAGCCGACTGAAGTGGATAGCAAATGAACAATCGAAAGGAGTCAGCCTGCCTGCCTGCCTACTAGTGCTGTAATTAGAATTCTATCCGCAGTTGCCGAGTTTTGGAGCGGAAGGTGGGGCTGGAACTCAAGGTTCGATGGGCAAGACTCCTTATGTCCTCTCGAGAACAGTCCCGCGAGATACGAACTAGCTCCCAAAGAGCACCTCCATTGATCATTTGCTTTGCATTTACTTCTGTAATTTGAAATTTCTAGTCTTTCAAGAACGAGTCTCCAAGAACATAAATTTCTCCAAAAAACAAAAGAAATCCTTTTAACATGCTGTGCGAGATGGCAGAGTGCAAGCTCCATGTGTCGCCTGATTGGTGCAGCTCCGTTGTTTGCATTTTGTACAATCCATGGAAGTGCTCCATCCTCTATGAGAAGAGATCTGCCACTTTTCATACCTGTGGCAGCAGTGTAGCTTATAAATCAGACTACAGAAAACAAGACCAAGAAAAAACCTAATTTTAACTTCAAAATTATCATCTCTCTTATTTTCTGAGCAACTACAACCCCAAAAAAATAAAAAAGGTTGCAACCATGAAATCAAGCCCAAATGTAAGAACTAAGATCGTATTATAGTATTGTCCAAGCTGCAATGTCAGGAATGATGATTAATGCCACATAGGATGCCAAAAAAATCCTTTTCTAACTTGGCACAGGAGGATTCTTTGATAAAGTAGATGTTTTTCAAAATTGTTTCCAATATGATGAATCAGCATCTTTAGTTTACTTACATGAGATAAGGCCAATATACTGTTCATTTGGAAAGAATTATCAAACACTGCTATCATCCACATGCAGTTGGTAAAATCAACAGCTTCTTCAACAGTTAATACTAAATAATTACGCAAAAAATGTTAACCTTCAGTACATGCTGGGGACTCGCATTTTGCAAAGTTAGCAATTCCTCGCGCAACTTGAGATAGAACATCAGGACGTCCACATCTTACAATTGCTAGCAAGGCCCTAATTCCACCTTCAGACCTCAGCTTCATTTGTAGCTTATCTGGAGACAAAAAAGAAATAAACATATAAAAAATTCCAAGGCATATGTTAGACCAGCTTAAGGACTGACTGAAGCAACAATTACTTCATGAAGCTAAACATCACGGCCCAAAAAAGACATATTATGCATCTCTACATGCCATTATATTAATATTTACAAATATAAAATAAGGAAAAAAATATTTTGATCACATAATGTGTCAAAATTTTCTCTTTCTCTGCTGAAAATTCTTGTGAATGTGTTCATTTTACACAAACTACAAAAAATTCTTAAGAATTCCTCTATTTTGTTTGACACCCAAACAGACAATCTCATAAATCCAGTAGCATGAATGACAAAGAACATAAGATGAGATGCCAGATAAAATTATAGAAGAGAGAATATTATACCATTTCCACATAAATTAGCAATAGCTCCAGCAACCAAGCGTAGAGTCTGAGGATCCTCAGCATCAGCTGCTGTTCAGATAACAAACTGATTCCTCCTTGTGTCATTATAAGATATTGATTGGCTTCTGCCATGCAAAAGGTAACAACAATAGCAACCAATATATTAACAGATGAATGAGATATTAATCCTCAAGTGACGATCTCGAATAAAAAAGAAACACCAAGCACTCCAAAAGATAAGAAGTATTGAATGATCCATTACCATTCATTGCAAATTGGCAATTGCGCCTGCTGCTACTCTGCAAACAGTTTCATCCCCAAAGCTTCTAAGAAGCATTAGCAAGGAAGAAAGGCCACCAGCTTCAACAATTCTTTCCTGATTAGCTTCTGCTTAGAACACAGTGAGCACGCATCATTTCTAGCAAGTTAGTTGACAGTTTCATCTTCATACTCCCAACTTATTAACAAAATAAAGGAGAAAAAATATTTTCAAGAAAAAAGGGGGATGGCAAATTAATTTGGTTCACACAGGTGAACCGATGCCTTTGCTTAACAGGAAAGAAGCAATAGTAAACAGGACTATAAGAATTCCCGAATGGTATGAACTAAACCCACTAGGTTTACCATCCCAAAGAACTATAAAATAGTTTCTCAGCAAAAGGCAAAAACTGCAACAAACAGAATTTTCAAAGCAAGAGAAATGAGCGAGCATGTAAATACAAGATCCTGAAAAAAAGAGGATAACCCACCTTCAGCTGCTAAGTTGGCCACCACCTTTACAGCATGAATTCGTACATTAGCATCTTCTGACTCGAGCAATGACAATACCTTTTGCAATCCAACTGACAAATTGATTGATAGAAAGATTATAAAAACCACGTATTCTAAACATGGTTTAAACAGTTTCCACATTAGTCCAAGATTCATGATCTTGTTCAAAAAGTATGGTAATTGGTGCCTTCTGTCCATTCCAAGAGTCTCTAGATTGAGAATGCCTGTCCACACCAGCAAAAGCATTTCCGCACTCACATCTGCCAAGACATCTGTGCATCTGTAATTGCAAAAATCAAGGCAAGAGAGTTTAAACTTTACATGTGTGCTCATGTGCTTAAGGACTAAGAGAGGCATTACACTAGCGCTTAAAATTTAAAATCTTAACTTTTAGTGAGATACTAGCTTGTGCTCAAAGAGTTTTATCTCACACAGAAAGGAAAATCTTGGGAGCACTTTCTTGATTAATTCCTACCCGTTAATGTTTCAGCTACAACTTCCAATAGCAGGAAACCCATGGAGATTTAACCCTATGAAATCTTGGTTGGAATCCAAGAACCATACTAGTCAACCGAAATCTCGTGGTTTATACTCAAATCATGTGAAAAGCAATAATATCATCATAGCATCATCTTCAGTTATATTAAAAAAAGAGCTGCTCATTCAAGCATAAAGAGCGTGCTTAACTCACAAGTTGAATACCTGATCAGCTTCAAAAGTCAATTGCAATAATTGGCGTCGTCTTATCACTAGTTCTTCTTCAAGTTTCTTTTTTTGACAAGTCTCATCCTCCAAGATTTTGTGAAGGTTTGAAATTTCTGTATCTTTGCATGACTAAAACAGCCAAGAATAATCCCAGATATATCACCATTTTCACATTTAGAGATCAAGAGAAGCCAAAAAACTTAATACTTGCACTCTTTGTAGCTCAGAATAAGAAACCAGACCCCTGATGGTGTATATTGTCCTCGTTGACTCTTGAACTTGTTGAGCTCCTCTTCAGCTGCCTTTCGCATATGAATCTCATTTTGAAGCAATTTTCTGATCTCTGCAACTTCCCCTCCAACAGAAACCCCAGGCCCCTGCAAAGTATGATAAATGAAATAACACGATCTGAACATAATTGGAACACTAAAGTCAATGGTCAAAAAATAGTATAATTATAACAGATAATGTATGTAGTGCCAACTGAGTCACAGCAATGTAAAAGCCATCATAAAGCAATTATAGTATAACAAGCCAAGCCATGCATTCACTTAAGCAATGCAATATGCCCATGATTAAAAGGATTAACAGAGTTGATATTGAACAAATTCTTCAAATAAATTAACATTGAAGAGCATAAATTCAAACTTATTTTCATGAAAAACTGCTTTCAACATAATTGGCAGTGTCAGACAATATTTCTCTGTGAAGAACAAGTTACTGCTTTGAACAATATTCTTCCCATATTTCAAAAGTAAAATATCTGCAATAGAGTTTGAAGAATTATGCATTGGTGTTAACTATATCACATGTCTCCATCAAATGGTCCCTGGCTAAACACAATTTTGACAAAACTCGTTCAAATAACAGGAAGAAAGCAGAAGAAATGAATCTCCATAGTGCATACCTCTCCAGGACATATATTATCATTGATGAAGCCATTACTTTCTTGCTTCAGCTAATTTAACATCTTCTCCTCCAGCTTCTTAATTGATTCCATATACTCCAACTGACACTGTAGTTTCTCCTTCTACATGTAGAAAATGTGAAACTTTAAAGTGTGTGAATGGCAAAATACACACCAAGACACAAATTTAATCAATGAAACACAACGGTCTTGTTTCAATCTCGAAAAGTATCTGGGATAAAGAAAAAGGGAAAAAATTACAGAAGGCTTCTCAAGCAATTGTTGTTGTTGTTGTTGTTGTTGTTATTATTATTATTATTTCTCTTCTGACTGTTTTGTCAGAGATCAAAACAGAGGATAAACATAGAATTCCAAAAAGGATCCATTAAGAAGAAGAAAGAAAGAAAAAGGCAAAATTCACATTCTTGTCCTCATTCCTTGGCTTTTACCATAGTTGATGCGTGGACAAGTGATATTTGGTAGGCTATAAAATCAATAAACTGACCTCCAAGGCATCCGCGAAATTTGTTTCAACCTCAGCAATATGATTTTGTGCTTCTAAATTTACTCTTTCAACTTCATCATCAAATGCTTTCTGTTGCCCTTCATTTTCTGCAATGAACTTATTCAGTTGCATTTCAAGCCTCCTAGATAAACTTTTGTAATCAAACTCCCCCTTTATTTTCAACATATTCTCCACCTTCATAGCCTGTGATAGATGAAGAACGCATCCATCAATAACTGAAAAGGTGGGACACATATTTCCGGATAGATTTTAATGATGCCGGTTACACATTCAAAGCCAAATGACAACACAGATACAAAGGAGAAACAAAGAAAATCTGGCCAATCAAAGAAAATGTAAAAAGCAACTCCCAGCAGCAGTCTGCCGTCAATATTTTCCATCAAGTGTAATTAAATACTCATAGAAAACATATTACTAGCTTGATTGCAGGCAGTATACATCGTAAAAACAATAAACTCACCCTCTGTCCAAACAATATGGTACTGGCAGTCTCTCCTCGATGAAGTGGAGAAGGTCCAATGGTCACAATTAATGAGGTTCTTGCTGTTCCTGCAACACAATGACAGTTGCAAGCTGGAATATTAAAAAGACACCTCATAATTACTGCAGCAATAGCTTCAGTGTCCTGAAAACGAAATGCTACAAAGACAGAGAATAAAACAAAAACAGGTATCAGTGGTACAAAATGTACACCAAGGCAGAAAGTTTGCACATTAACATCTCAACAGGAACACTTTTGGATTGCATAGACCATCTCATGAACTGTTTTATTCTGATCATGCGGAAGCTTGAGCGACTTAACACATATGAAAGGCGTCTCACCTCCAAATGAAACTCTAAGCAACCTCGTAAGTTTTGAATCAGGGGGTGGCACATGAGCACTATTCTCTGCCAGGGCATTTATGCACTTCCCTAGCGCACTAAGTGAGAGATTAATAGACTTAGCTTCCTCCAACATGTACCCCTCACTTCCTGCCAATATAAGAAGAGAGAAAAACTTCATGCATACTCAGCTCTGACTCCCAAAGTGCAATGATGAAATTTAAGATATTAAAGAAAACATCAACATTTAAATGATTTGACCCAAAAAAAAAAGAAATAATCAGATGCCCACAGGTACAAGTTGTAATATGTACCTGACTTGTGAACACGTTCTGAACCGGCCAGGTCTACTATAACTAGCTTGCTTTTCCGTACAAGCAGCTTTGAAGGTTTTACCAAGTGAGAGCCATTATTGATTTCACTTGAAAGATCTACTTCCCTCCCTATGACTGACCTCTTAACATGTATCTGTATGGATTTATATATTACTTAAGTAGGACAGAAGACAATGAAACCACAACAACAGGTAAACAGAAAACATTGATACGTGAGCATTGAAAAATAATCAGAAGGAAAAGAACACAATAATTATCACCATCAGAATAGCATGACTGCGGGAAGATTCAGTGTTCAATTTTGTATTAGCAGCAATTCGATGAGCTTCCACCAATCTTAGCAACTCCATAAAACTTTGTTGGTCCCTGATCTCAAAAAGAGTTGCCCCGGGTAGTGAAACATCACCGGTTCTTGGATCTTCCAGAGTGTAAATATTATCATTTGCTGGATCAAGAAGATCCTGCATGGTCTCGATATAAAGCTACATATATTTGTTTAACAGAAAACCATTAAAAATTCTGAACCACAAACCAGGTGACTGTGCACAAATTTTTGAAATGGTCAAAACAAACAAAATGGAATGAATAACTCAACATCGATAAACTAGCACTTGAAAATCACAAAAATGAAAAGTTGTTTTATGAGGTTTAAATTCAATAAACAACCAAAATGGTGCATTTACATGATAAGATGCTAAAAACCTGCAAATATGAGACACAGATAGAATCTGTCTCCAGAGAAACATTTGCTAAAATATCCTCCATGGACCGGACCATGATTCCACGAGAAGAGGTATCTTCATTACCCAATCTTCCAAGCGTAAAAGTTTTCCCTGTGCCAGTCTGACCATAAGCCACGACAGGCCCATTGTAACCATCCAGCACACTCTTCAAGATCAAAAGGCACAAATCAGTGATTGTTGCATAAGGCATGATGTACCATGGAATATGGCATGATTTTAAAGCTGAAAAAAATAAAAGCAATCACTCATTGGCAAAATGGTAATGAGAATGATGGAAGGTAACATAAACATGACCCAAGGATAAAACCAACTCTGGCAAATGTTGCAGGATTCAGCTGTTTATGGGAAAAAAAGTAATAAAGCATAAGTAGCTTGAAGAAAAAATGCTGTTAAATACTAAGAAATATATGAAACATAACAGAACTCCACAACTGGCTTGGCAACAACTTCATAAATATACTTTTGTGATGCAAATTCTGTAAGAACCTCATCAAATTCATAAGTGTCTGAATCCCAATTGTTCTTTCGAAGTTTCAACCCCTTAAGCTGAGGTAGAGCAAAAACCCAAAATGATTAATGGCAGCAGAACCAAGCTATAACCTAGCACGGAACTAAAAACACCAACTATAAGAAACAAAGTGAAATTATAACTGTTACGAAGTAAGAGTAGCTAAAACGAGAATGAGACCACCTCTGGTTGTAACTCGACACAATCAGCAAAATCTGCATCTGCTTCAAGTTCTTCAGCATTTCGAGATCGCAATCTTACTTCCACTCTAACTCTACCAGGTACTATCAGAACCACAAAAACGGCAGTCTCAGAACTTAAATACTATCGGTAGACATGTGCCTGTCTACCCAAACTTTTGGAACTAATAGTTACTGCACACCATTCGCTCTATATTATAGCTAAACCAATCGACCGAATGAACAAATGACTATCAATTTTTTCTTCTCTAATACCTCCTCCTTACTAATTTATTCGTATACAAAATCATAATAGGAGTCATTCAACTTCAAAGCAAACCAAAATAGAATAATAGAGTCAACTCACGTGCCTGTGAAAAAAGCATATGACCAAAAGTCGAGAACTAACAAAACAAGCTTATATATTGCTTTATTAACTCAATTGATCATAAAAAATAATTATCAACCATACCAAGATTTTTGAATCGTTGTCAAAATAAAGCGTAAAAGAAAAACAAATGATATTTACGTATGTAACTTGCTTTCAGAAAGTGGAATGTGGCTGACCTCCGTCACTTCCAACAGCGGCACCGAAAGATGCAGGACTGCTGCGGCGAACACCCGATCCCGGCGATGGCTGAAGCCTTGATTTAAAAGAAGATGATTTCAAATTTGAAGTGGTTGCAGAGATTGGCTTGGCTGTTCCTTTTTGTGCAGTACCATTTCTATATGCAATCGAAGCCATCGCTTCACAAATTCACTTACTTTCTACTTCTTGTTTCAAATTACTCTCGCCATTCAAAAAGGAACGCAAAAGAGATTCAAAGACCGCAAGATTTGGGGGTTGTCGTTGGACTCGAAGTTCAAATAAAGTCATGATAGAGAAAGGGACAGAGACGGTGTTAGATGAGTTGAGAAGAGACAGAGATGGTCGCAGGCTAGTTGGACCCGAATGACTGATTGTAAAATTACTAAAATATTCTCCTCTTTGTCGTTATTTATTTTGTTTCAGAAACTCCGTCACTGGCTTGTGCCTGCATCAGAATCGGTCTCGTATTCGGGTCGTTGGTCTCTCAAATGGCGCCGGTCTCTTGCGTTTGCAGCGCGCTAGGGCGGCGTGTTTATATGAAATGTCAGAGATTATCCCAATTCCTCTGCACACGATTGAGACCGTTAGAAACACAATCTTCGTAGTCCCCGCTCGGGCGACGTGGAAGATGAATTACGATTTATAGCTAAGTTCCGTTTCTCCCGCTCCAAGTAATAAACTCGTCGATTTCACTTGCAATTTTAGTAATTAAATAATAATAAAATTAATTTTGTCTTATTATCAGACTAAAGTGGAAAGGCCAAACGGGCCCGGAATAATTGGGCCTAACTCGTGAAGCCCGCAAGACGTAAACAAGGGCAAACGGGCTGTTACTAATTGGAGGCCTTGTCGTTTTTGCAACTGATGGGCTTCTTATGTTGTCTCAGTCATCTTCGATCATGCTCAGGGAATATCAAAATCACCTCAGTGGAAATTTACATGAACACAAGAATATATATATATATATATATATATATATAGAGGGAGAAAGAGAGAGAGAGAGAGATCTTGGGCATATGTTCATTCATTGAACTAACACTAATAGCTAGCGCATGCTTAACAAATATCAGTTCAATAATCAGGTATTTCAAATGAAATTCCTAACTAAGGACAACTTCTACTCACAAACTCTGTAGATGATGAACTTTATAGAACAACACAAGGAAAGACCATGCTTATATATCCTATATCCCATTTCCATGCAAACATATGAATTAAGACTTAATAACTTCACTTATTCCCACCCCAAATTTATTGAAATATGTATGAGCTACAGCTAGTTATTATCTAAGAAAATTGAAGAAGATATGTAGTCTCGGTGCAGTGATTCCTCGGTATTCACTCATAATCGGAGTGAGCCAAGTGGTTATGGGAATTATGAGGGAACTTCTTCTGTAATTGAGATAACAAAGCTTGGTTCTCTTGCTGGAGAAGAAGAGCTTTTCTTCTCAGCTTTTCATTCTCTTCTATGATGATTCGGTTCTCCCTGTACAGCCTCAGGTTCTCTAACTCCATCTTTGCCCTTAGATATTCCTTCTTCTTTCTTTTTTCTTCTTTCGATGACCTTCTCCTCCTGTTACGTTCGATGTATATAATCAACTTTCCTGTTAGTCCTAAACATATCGTGGTAGATATAGACGACGAGACCGAAGGGTTGTGGAAAAACTAACCTGTTCAGCCGGCGAACCCGTAGATTCTGGCGCTCCGATGGTCGTCTGTGCCTAAAAACGTGATAAAATCTGGCGCATGGAGTCAAGTCTTCAGAGTTCGTGCACATTTTTGTTTCCTCGAAAATATAGGTAGCTTCCTAATGTAAGAGATGAAATGTTTCTTTGTTCTTTTTGTTTTGTATTTTCTGTGGTAAGACGTAAAAGCTAGGGAAAAGAAGAGAGCTATGGAAGAAGGGTTTTCATGGGCTGCAGATATAGGAGAGAGATAGATGAGAAAATAGTACGAAAAATGTGAGATACATAGCAGGGAGAAGAAAGTGATATGATCAGAGGGAGAGAGAAAGATATCAGTGATAGAGTCTTTTCACTGTAATGATAGCACGAGGACTCATTGTTACAAAAGTGCGGCAAGAATGAGAAATCCAGAAACAATTGACACGACGAAGAGAAAAAGGTTTCCTCTTCTTTCTTTGCCTTTTTTCTTTGTAATTACTTTTCTT
The DNA here is from genome assembly GCA_032401905.1 of Swietenia macrophylla. NCBI lineage: Eukaryota > Viridiplantae > Streptophyta > Magnoliopsida > Sapindales > Meliaceae > Swietenia > Swietenia macrophylla. The sequence continues at coordinate 8,679,196 of CP135559.1, read as the reverse complement.
AGGCTGTCCAAAGGGAGGGAGGGAGGGAGGGAGGGGCTGGCTCGGCCTTTGAAATGGGCACACAGAAAACGATTTATCGTAGTTCATATTTTGAATTCATTAATTCTCCCTCAGTTTCAACATCGCTTAGCTCTTTCTGTGACCCCCAAAATGGAACATCGCATGTGCAAGTTCTTTTTATTCCAAACGACCCTTGTAATTATAAAGAATATATATAAACATGGGATTCAATGCAGCAAGCATGGCTAGCATCTTTATTTGTTGTAATATTTGGAAAAAGGAAATGCATTCTCGTGATTTCATATCACTGTTTAAACATGTAAACCTTCTTTTGGAATGACAATGGCAGATATATTTGAAAAGAATGAATGGCCACCAAAGGGTCAAAGCTGAAGGCCGAGACTCATCCACACATAATTAACTAACGGGCGAACTAAGACGAATTCCTTAATTGCATGTCCTTGGTAAATCATCAACATTGAGCATCATTAGATCCGCCATTGATTAGAATTGCTAATGATCAAAAAGTATATTTTTGTAGTTAATATAAACAAGAGATTATGCAAATAAGTTGATCATTTGGGAGCATTAAACACATGGCGTGCGGTCAAAAGCCTTGTCCATTTAAAAAGAAAGTCATAGATACACATGGTGTGTGTTTAGAAAGAAGAGTTTCAAAAGGAAGCACAACCTTTTCTAATTGGTCTGCTTTTTCAAGAAAATGCTTACGTCTTTGGCCCCTTCTAGCGCAATATAGCGTAAACAAGAATCTTGTACTTGCTTCTTTGCCTAATTATGCGTAATCATTTGCACTTAGGGAAGAGTATTAACAAATCTGAGTATCATATTGTCAAAGATGCCGCCAACATTGCCATACTTCAGACATATTCTCTACGTGGTTCACAAGCACAATGGAAGTAGATCTTCCGCACTTAATTTTTTTTTTTTCGGGTATTTTTCAACTAATCAAGTCAAAGATAAGAAATAAAAAGAACAAAAAAATGATGAAGTCACATGGGATTTCACGTGCAAAGCACATGGTGGGTTACAAGTTGGAGAGAGAGAAGAAGAAGAAGCCAAGATAAAATGAGTGGAAAATTGGAAGAGAGGAGGGGGGGCGCGCAGTGAAGGTGGGTTAGGTTATATAGGGTTTGTCCATATTTTCTACTGAGTAATTGAGTAGAGTGGCAATAGCCATCTACACGCTCATTTATTTAGAAAATTGAGCCCCAATTTGGCTTCTATCGTCTTTCTTCTCCCTCGCCATCATAATATCACTTGTACATTTATCATAATTATGAATTGTGTAGGCCGTTTTTATCTCAGCCACTTCGCATGGTCCCTAAATTGGCCAGTTGGACTCACACTATTTCCCTTCCCTTTCCTTCGCTTACCTCGGCCGCCCACTGTGGTGTGGGGAGCACTGTTCTGCATGTAATGTGATTGTATTTAGTAGATAATGGTTCAAGCAACTAAGTATGAGTCGGTTTGAGTATATATCACAAACATTCAAAAGACTGTAGGAATAATATGTTCCAAGTATTTATGCCGTCCGGTGGAGTGGAGTGGAGATAGTCAACCAAGGAATGAAGTATCCTTTTAATTTCAAACGCATTGCCCGCCCTATATTTTGGATTATTCCTCCCCATTGATAGCTAGGAACAGATAAATAGCCCAAATTGATAGAATAAATAGGAAACAAAATATAAAAAAAAAAATAGTGATGGTGATGATGACGACAACGACGACCGTCGTGGCATTCTCTGGCCTCAACAACGTGGTCCAAGTCCCATCACTGGCCCTCTAAATTCAAGGTAGAAATAACTACATGCAAAACTGTCAGCTCTCAGCGTCAACTTCGCCGTTATTGTTTTGTTAACAAAATTTTAGGTGATAAGATATTAATAATATAATAAAAATATTTAATTAATAAAAAATATATTTATTAATTAACAAATAAAAATATTAATAATAATAAATTTTATAAATATTTTTTTATTACGTTAATTAAAAATAAAATTTATTAATATTACTTTAGAGACAAGTAATGTCAATATATTTATTAAAAGAGTGTAAAGTAGAAGATAAATTTTATTTTTTCTCGATGAAATTTGTCAAAATTTTTAACAATTATTGAAAGTTCTATAATAATTAGTTGAGATTCTCGACAATGGACTAATCTTCAACGATATTTGTTGAGAGTCTAAACCAATTTCAATCATATTTGTCGAAGGCTCATGACTTATTAGGTTGGACATGGGTTATCAACAAATAAAGAAGATTATGCCAAATTTTTTTTTTTCAAATTTGACTAATTAATTATTATTTTTTAAATATAAATTTACGAAATTATCCTTATTTATCAAAAAAAGTATGGTCCGAAGATAAATAACCAGTTTCCTCATATATTACAGTAGACTACAATAAAGAATATTAGACACAAGAAAATCAACAATAATATATTTAAAATAGACAACATAAGAATTAATTTATTTTTAATTAGATAAATTATTAGTGTGATAATTTTTAAGTAATATTTATACTAACAAATAGTTGTTAATATAACCTATTCCCCGGCGTGAGCTAACTCTTATATATGCTAAAATCTTATTACCATACATGTAGCAATTGCATGTCCACAAGATAGCTCAAGGATATTATGAGGGAGATATTTTACTTTTTCTTACTGCACATACACAGAATTCGTCTATACCTATTGATAAGGTATAATCCTTAACTATACCGTTATTATTTATAATTTATTATTAACTATATATATATATATATATATATATATATATTTTAACAAATATTACATGGTTTGCAATCACAACCACCACAGTCACCTCATGTTAAGGATATTACCCATTTTATACCACCACATACACCTTATGTCAAAGAGACTATCCATTTTATGCCACCACATGCACCTCATGTTGAGGATACTATCCATTTAATACCTCCGATGCTTGTTAACGATAATACATTGTCTGTATCCCTTCTAGCAAACAAGCCAGTGCAGACATCACGAAGTCATTGGTATGTACACATGAACGAGGTTCTCAAGGCGATTAAGGTCATGCGTGTAGATATGGAGGTATGATTTACTAGTCATGGGGAGTTATTTCGTGCAAAGATTACCTCCGTTAGGCAAGAAGTTGTACGTGAGGCGGTTGTTTTACGAACTGAAATATCTAATTGGTTCAAGTTACTCGTAATACATTCTCAACCTCAAGTATGACCTATGACTTAATCTAAAAGGTATATTTACATTCATAAATTATTTTTACTAATGTTATCATATTAAAATTGTAAGAGGATCTTTATGTGAAAGATGATAGCGTACTAGATATAGGCGTCCAGGAGATGGGCAATGTTGATACAATGAATACTCATACATATCCCTTAGACATTCAAAAGGTTATGTTTGAGACATTTACATCATTTGTACGCAATAAGTTTAAATATGTGTTAAAAAGAGTTAAACCACTCAACAGTCCATTTGTAAACCTTGTTGACCTGAAGAAATAGAAAATAGGTGTTGTTTCCTGCATTCAGGACTGACGGTCTGAGTTTGTTGCCTGAATGTGTGATGATCAGTCTAAACCAGTAAAGTTACCAAAGTACATTACAGATTCTGCATGGTACCTCACCATACTTGATGGTGAGAAGGGCATGTAGTTAAAGGATGATGTAAGTAAAACTAAATAAAATATTTTATTTTAAATATGGACATTGTTAGATAAACTAATTATTATATTATTGTTAAATGACCCATTAATGTATATGTGGACTTATTGTGAACTCAACAATACAAGTAGCTTACAGTTATATTGCAATGGTAAACATTAATTGATACATATGCACATGTAAGTATTTATTATTTATTTAATAATCGATTAAATCAATGTTAGTTTTACCTATCCATTTAAATTAATATTTTATAAATTAATATTTTACATACTTATTTTGATGAAATGTGGCAAAGAATGTAATAGGACAAGATATCTATAGACATTATCTCATGAGGTCAAGAGGTCACTCGATATGTGATGGATGAAATACTATTGTCAGGGATATAGTAGAGGGCCCAAAGAATTGATATGACGTAGATTTTACCTACATTCCAATTAATGTCGATTAAAGACATTGAATTATAATGGTAGTAGATCTTCTTAGGAGGAAGATAAATATATATGATTCATTTATTAAGTCAATCTAGGATGACTTCATGATATCCCTATGTAGAGTATATCTGAGTTCTTTCCATCTCCATTGCAAGAAATCAGATTTTATTCATGTAAGTTAGAGTTGCTCGATGATAGGTTATTGTTTCTTATTACTAGGCTACAAGAGGGTGTTCCATAGCAAAATTCATACTGAAGTGATTGTGATGTATTTATTTGTAAATTTGTAAAACATTTAGGGATTCAAAGAATTTTAAATTTTAGGTCATCTAATGCAAGATGATTAAGGAAGAAGATGGCTTTGAATTGATGATTTTAAGAGTACTTTTAGCCTGCACAATTACATTCTTATATATTTATTTACATTCTTGTCTATTTATTTATTTATATTTTTAAAAAAATTTATCATAAATTTTTTTTATCTCCAAATTCAACTATACTAGCACCAAATTAGCAAGTTAACATTAAAACTTTAATCACTTAGAGAATTTATTCAAAAATTAACAAAATAATATCATAATCCAATAATATAAAGAAAAATAATAAAAATGCATGCAATAATAAAATAACGAATACATTCAAAAATTTATTCAACAAATTATTAAAGTGTGATATATCTAATAATTGATACAAGTATACATCTTACAATTTTACGTTGAGTGAAAGAGCATAGAATTTTTGTAAGTTTGTTTGTAATGATCATATTGATGATGACATCAGAAACACCTTCTTTGTGTAACATCTGCTCTAGAAGAAGTCCTCTTTTGAATCTATTATCACCCTGACACAGGTAGCTAGATAGAAGGTAAAAGAATGATATCTTGCACATTGGTTAAAACAACCTAACCTGATTGATGACTAATTAGATAGATTGAATTTATATATGTAGTAAAAAGTGCATTCGTTATGTAACAACGAGAGTAAAGGTTGAGATACTGATAGCGCACATGCCTACATACTGCAAGTGAATGAGCACATGTAATTAGTTTAGATCAAATTTTCTACATGTACATCTCTTACCATTCAAGTCAATAGTTACATCTCTATCTCTATTTTTTACATGATACTCAAATCGATCAGCAGGTTAAACTATTATATTCCTTAACGCATCAATCCTTTTTTTATTTTTTTTTAGTCCACTTTGTCAGTTCAGTTTCTACCTCAACCATTTCATTTCTACTTTTATAAAACTACCTTTACAGTGGGCTTTTAAAAAACTTAGCCAATGATGTGATGAAAAGCATTCGCATATGCCATAGTATTGCATTAAAACATTCAATAATATTAATAGTCATAATATTATATCTCCTATTAATAAAATATGCCCGAGCCTATCTATGACATCCAACTTCTTCTTTTAGATATTTCACTATTTTTGGATTAATTTGTCTCAATTTTTCATTTGATCATTGAAGTCGTTGATACAATAAACTTTAGCAACAATAAAAAAAAATAAAAAGCTTTTATAAATTTATCCACATATGTTTTTTTTCATTCCACTAAACTTTGCGCGAACATTACCTAAAACATTATAAGTACAAATTTCATGTGTTGATTTGGAAAAAAAAAACAACGGATATTGCTTTCTCTATACTTATATGACGGTCAGAAATAAAAACCAAGTTTTGTACTTCTCTAACAATACCACGGAGCTTCTGCATGAACCACTGTCAAAAATCATCTTTTTTATTATCTTTAATCCTAAAAACCAACAGAAAAATTTGATCATTACTATTCTTATAGGCTGCCACAAAAAGTGTTCGACGATATTTTTGTTTCAAAAAACTCTTATCAATAGTAACTACTAATGTAATTGCTAAATGAAATCCCCTAGTAGAAGTACTAAGTACTATAAAAAAATATTTAAAATAATTATCTTCATCATTCTTAATATGTGTGATAGTTTCATTATTGATAAATTGTAATACATGATCATATTTCGGCAATAAGCTGTAAGATTCTACAAGATCTTCATAAACTAAGATGAGTACAGTTTCTTTTGCGCGCCAACCCTTAGCATATGATATTAATACTCTATACTCATTGTGGATGTCAACTTGATGTTACAGTCAATAGCTAAACCGTATGTCTTATTATCATTGTAAATTTCATTGTTATTTACCAATGTCTTTCATGACCCTTCAGACATAATCATCAAATAAATTATTAACATCTATGTCAAAAAAAAAAAGACATCATAAGCTTTGAATATCAAAACGATATTAATCTACTAAAATAACTTAAATATAATGTTAACATCAAAAAGATACTTAATCTCTCGACAAAATTTGTAGAGATGAACCCTCCCTTAATAATTTTTGTCTAGACAATTTCGTTTATTCGAAAAAAATTTGTTGAGATAGGGATTTATTTCGACGACAATTGTTAAGGGATACTATATTACAATGAATTTTGTCGAATGAAATTAGACCTCGACTTTTTTTGTCGAGAAAACAAAAATCTTGAAATTTTTAGTCAAGGAGAACGTAAATCTCGAGAGCATTTGTCATACATATCAAAATTTCAAAATATTTTTATTGAATACAGTACAATCTCAATAATTTTGTCGAGATTCTCAATATTTTCTCATAGAAATTTTTAAGATAGTCACTGTTAATTATTTCTTTCAAAGATATTGTCACAAAAATACAGCATAAAATTTGAATAATTGACATACTAATATTCTTAACAAATTTTTTAAACTTTTTACACTACATTAATAAATCAAACTCGAACGTATAATGCAAGATAGATTAAAACAATCTATATAGATTGAAAACACAAACCTTTACTTATTAGATCTACAATATAAAATATACTTATGTAAATCAATATAAATTGATAAAAATCTTGGTCAAACTCAATTGTCGTTATCTAGTGGTAGACTTAGTTGTGCAAAATCTTGCTCTTCTGTGTTGTGTTATGGCAAATTTTTTTTTTTTTTTGTACTAGTAAAATAGAAAAGAAAATCAAGAATGTGGAGTCAAGAGTATTGTTTATTATTTTAAAAATATAACCGAAATATTATCATCATATCTTTTATTTTTGACCTTAAGTGAGTTTTAGAATAGGCATAAATATAAAGTAGATAAAAAATTAAGCTATTTTTATAAATTTTTTTAAATTTATAGTTAATATATAAATATTTTTTTATTAATTAAATAATTTTACTGTACGATTTGTGGTGAGATGATTTCCATCGGAGATTTTTTTATTTTGGTCCGTCATATTCAACAGTTTTCAGACTTGCACAACACGTCATGGTGGCCAAAGAAATTGCCATTGTGAAGACATACAAGAAAAGCCATGCATAGCTTAATTTGACTGTATACACAATAAATAAACAAAGCAGAAATGGAAATTATGGATAAATCAAGCCTTCCATAATGTTGATTGCCATCAAGTGTTTACAACATGCCTGGCGGGTAGCTTCATCACTTCATCCATTGCGTCGTCTTCATTTTGATTCTCATCAACTTCATCACTACCTTCGGTACCTGCTCCCAAACATTTACCATTTACTCTTATCATTATCATCACTATCGCTATCAAGCACAGTTCAGAATCGGAGCTGGAGATAGAACTCTGTTTTCATTCCTCACACTGGTCAAGGTCATCATCCGTCGCACAACCACACTGCTCATTTAAATCAGGAGCTGCTATCAAAGCCTGATGTCCATGACTTCATTTAGTCGGAGCAGTCTTTGAAGACGGCATATTTTGACTCTCAGCCCCCTGGGCACCGTATCTTACAGAAAAACGGTTCCTTCCTAATCATTATCCCTACTTCTAGAAGAATCATTCTTTCCGTGGACTGAAGAAGCAGTACTGCAATCCCAACTCTCAGCAACTTCAGAAGCTAAAAGGTCTGCTGTCCTGATTGTGCCTCCAGTTTCTGTATCCTCTATGGCTTTTGACCCTCAAGAGGAGTATTTAATTGCGAGTGGTTGACAGTTTCCTCACAAACTGGGCTAACCTGCTTACCACTTTCATGTCCTTCATCCTCAAGTTGCATTGTCCCCCGCTAAAGTTCCAGATTTGTTCAAATCAAGATTCCTGTCACCGTCAATTCCAGGGTTTTCACTTTCAAAAACTTGCTGCGTTCCAATGGAGTCTCCCTCCAACATAGGTGCCCTGCCAACACCATCTATGTCAGAACCAAAGCCGCCTTTAAAAGTACGGGCAGCACTGGTAAATTCTGCCTCTTGGGTATTTTTGCCTTCTTCCTGACTTACTGATATAACAATCATGCTTCTCAGTGGTCCTTGCTTCAACACTGGATGTAACAATTTGAATTCTGTCAAAAGTCCGAGCAGAATTAGCAGAGCCAGCCTTCACAGCACTGTTGCTGGGATGCCCGGTCATTTGTTTTTCTCCAGTTATATGTGTCCACCGTTGTTAAATTGAGGTCAATATCAACTAATGTATTCTCATAATTTTCGTCGTCTACCAGTCTTCTCCATTGACTTTAGTTGTTCCTGCTGCTTTGCAAACAATACCGAGATCTCCACAGTTATGGAATAAAATGCCTGTAACTGTGTTTCCTTGACAGCCATCCATATGGTCAAAGGGATTAAACCATCAATACTTCCACTGTATCAATTTTAGGTAAGCTATATATGAAATCTTGAGTCTTCATAGCAATGAAATGCGTAAAATGACCAACCAAAATCTTAAGTCTTCGTTGGCAATGAAATGACCACCCAATGCAGTTGTGAGCTAATGACCTCAAAAATTGCAATATGGAGTATAATAAGGCAGGGGCATCTTTGGTCTGAGCCAAAGCCTACATTACTCAAGAGGGAAACAGAGGAAAAACCTCCAATCGATTTCTAAATCAGGCCTTAATTAACTTAACTGAAATGTTTTTTCCCCCTGAAAAAACGAGGGTAAGAGAAAAGGAAATCTTAAAAGTTGATCCCATAAATAATCAAAAGTAATAGCATCTTTTAAAACCAACTGTGGCCTAACATGCACAGATAAATACAGTGCAGAAAAGACAAAAATATAGACAGAATAAGCACAAACTGTCACGATCATTGCAGCTGATGAAGAAATTTCCATGTAAATCACAAATTCGGCAATTCAGTATGCTATAAATGTCCAAGCAGAATCAGGATGCTGCTCTTAACAAGTCTCGATAAAAATTTTATTGCTAAGGTGACAATAATAAGCGTAGACAAGGGGAAAGCAACCTAGTGACAAAAGAAACTTGTGTGCTCTAAATCAGTACTAAAATATATGTTTTATCAGTACAACTTGGAACAACTCAAGAAAGTTTCTGAATATTCATGGAATAAATTGCGTTTTCAACTCCGACACTTGAAAACAGGAATACTAGGATTTTAAGAAATTTAGGTTTATAGAGAAGGAAGATGAAAACAGCAATTTGAGGATCATCCTGATCTCAAATTTACTAATCAAGCAATTTTGAGTATTGAATACGCTTATAGCAAATATCACATTACACCAATGGCCTCAATATCCTTACCAAAGCATAATTCTTTCCCTGGCAGCTTTTAGCCTCCGTCTCTCAAAATCAAGATCAAGCATAGCAGCATTTGTCTCCAATCCAAGGGCAGAAACTTTAGCCCACGCAGCTACTCAGGCCGTCTGCTACCAACAACAAAAGAAACCACAGCTTAAAAATACAACTCCACTTAAGTGCCAACTTTATTATCAATTTGAGCTTCCACTTGTGAAGAGCGTTGTTTCTCTACTATCTGAATTCAAATGCGCACTATTTCATATTTTATTGAAACTCTGTTAAAATAAATGATGAGGCTCCACTTGTGAAGCTTGTTAATCACTTCTCGCTGCACTATTTCTGGTCTTGAAGCAGCATCTGAGTGTCGTTTTAATTCCACCTGAGAATCTAACAGGGCTTTCTGGACTGCTGCATTCAGATCAGCTTTGGCTTTCTCTCGTTCTACTCTTCTCAGGTCTCGCTTTTGTTCCAACTGTGCCTTGAGTTCAACTGTAGATATCTTCTGACTAAAAGCAAGAAAGTCGACTATTAGTCTTCACAAATGTTTTAACATCTGTGAAGACACATTACCTACCCCTCCCAAAGTTAAAGTCGTATGAGCAGAAATATCTAAAACAGGGGAGAAGTAACGAACATACTGAACATAGGTGCACCATTGAACAGAAAGAAACCAAAACAACCTTAAATACACAAGACAGAGGGAGAGATCTGATAAATAATGGAAACAAAATCGCATGTAATCCAATTGGCTAATGCATTGATCAAAGAAAGTTATTCTAGGCATCATAAAATAGACCTTGCCACAGCCCAGGGATTTATCTCCATATACAGGAATGCTGAAAATCATTTCTAAGAATGAGTCATCTCCCCTGCCTTTATGCATTTCACTAAAAGTTACCTTGTGCTTTGATAAAGAGCACTTGGAAAGGAAAAACAAATGATTAGCATCGAACGACCTGTAGATGACTACACGACGCATTCTAATAATGCTGCAGAAAACTTAATGTAACTTGGATAATGTTTCTATGTTTACGTGCAATGATAGAAACAGCGGAAAGGACACACCAGACGTCGGGGTCAGAGTTTTAAAGAGGTTGAGAACCGTAATTTGCAGCCACCGAAATGACGAAATCTTTTGTAGTGAGCAGCTTCTTTGGAGACGTGTCATTAGAGTTTTGTTGAGGGAGTGCCGAACTCGTCTGAGATACGTTCTCTATGGGGCTCGGATTTGTACTCGGTTTCGGAAATGTAAGGGTTTCTGGGTTGTCTTCTTTGATGCCCATCGAAGAGAACAGAAATTGAAAATGGCGGGGAATCTGTAAACTTAACTACAATTACCATATTTACGTTCCCTGAGGCTTGTCCGTACGCTTTACTGAAAAAAGTACTGTTACCGCTGAAGCGCTGGCAAGTAGCCTTTCAAGTTTGCCACGTCAATATGTAACGTCGGTTAGCAACTTTGAAAACGCACTTTCTATTTCTCAGTTATAAAAATTATTTTATATTAAGAAAAAACAAATAAGAAGAACAAAAACAAAAAACGAAGCAATGCCCAAAGATTCTGCGAAATAGAACTTCAGAACTCGATCCCCACACATACACAACGAGTGGAGAGCGTCTTCTCCAAGGAAATCAGCTGTAGGAAGATTAAAAACAATGTTATACCACCCATATAGTCTTCTACTGGAGATCATCTCAGTCGCACATTCTTTCAGCATTTTGCACACGAACGTTAACAAGATTACGATCATCGACATTTCTCATTGTAATAGTACAAAAGCTGAAATTTTCAAAGTTACACGTCCAAACGCATCAAGATGCTACTACATTAAATTCTGCAGTTTCATCTTAGTTCAAGGCCATTGTCGTGGCTGATAAAATCTTGTACACAATCGACAATAAATTTAATCATAAAATCACTGTTACAAATTGAGGCCCGACTACAAAGCTATACAACCAGAAATGTTCAAATTAAAGCTAGCCAGCAAGTGGGTTGGCATGTATGGTAACGCGATTGATCCTGATCTCTGCAAGTGGTCGATCCCCTGATCCTGTTTGAGTCTGCTAAAACCCCAAAAAAAACTGGTTAATAATGTTAATTCTGATTGGGGAAAGATTAATAAAGAACAGTAACATGCATCAATCAAGTGGACAGCACAATAACCATAAGATCACATAATGGTTCTAAGTGAGAAATCATCGATACCGAGGAAGTATTGTACTTGAATTACATATACAAGGAATGGTGCAAAGTAGTTCCTATCTCTTCTAGCACACAACATACCTTTTCCATGAGGTCAAGGACTTCGAACCCATGAATCACTCTACCAAACACAGTGTACAATCCATTAAGATGAGGCTGCTTTGCATAAGTTATAAAGAATTGGCTTCCATTAGTGTTAGGGCCACTGTTGGCCATTGCCAGTATCCCTCTTGCATTATGCTGGAAAAAAGAAAAGCAAAAAAAGAGCAAATTAATGGTAATATAATCAGCCTAAAATAATGGCAGTCATCACCACTTACAGCAAATATCCAATGATGCAGTATTCTAGTTTCTAGATATCATGAAATTGCAGCAAATGGATCAATTGCATGCATGCTCAGGTCTCAAAAATATTTGGAAAGCTTGTGGTCTTAAGATGATGACGATGATGTTATGCAAAAACCTGGCTCTGCCAATTCAGACACTTTTAGCATTCAGTCTATAAAGAAGAGAGAGAACAGGAAGGAAAAAGGATGAAAACAAAATATCAGAACACTAAAGCTATAAGTTTTGACAGTCAACAATTGAGCAACTGAGAAGAAATGATCTTTCCCCTGAGACTTGGAATAGATTTGAAATCATTATTCAGATTGCCCAAGCTTTATCTAATGGAAAGACAGGCAGACTCTCCCTTTGACCAGAGAATGCAGAAACATAGACATTGATAAGCAACCATCTTTTTTGATATTTCAAAATCAGCCAAAGAGGTGATAACAGTAGCAAGATTTTTTTACTCCACAAAGTTGCATTGAACTATTGTTTATACCTTGAGAGACTCTCTTATCTCATCATTGAACTTCTTGCCCCATATGCTGGTCCCACCTTTGCCAGTGCCGGTTGGGTCTCCACCTTGAATCATAAAACCTTTAATGTTCCGGTGAAATATGGTCCCATCGTAGTAACCACTCGCACATAATGCCAAAAAATTCTGTAAAAGATTACAATATGAGAACAATAAGCAAGCATATTACTTGCTAAAAGGAGGGTTGATGGTACAACAATATCATACTGAATGCGGGCACATTAGAAAGTTTCCAGACAGTAAACAGTAGCTGAAGCTATGAGTTATATTATTCAGCAAAGAAAAATTATAACAATTAAATGCATAAGCCAAGTACAAACTTAATACCAACTTGTGGACTATTTGCTTGACAGGAGAAATATCCAAATAAATCACAAAAGATTCAGATTGCATTAACAGTTTTCTCCATCAAACAGAGTTTCCATCATCAACATCGTCCACAACCGCCAAGAGCCTTTAATATACATCTGAGGCAAAACTGAGATTGTTTGATTGGCAAGACAAAATGAATAAAGCGGGCCACATTATTTCCGAGAGGTTCGCTCTAGTCACAACCAGTCACTTAACCCTAAATATCGAGCTATAAAACTAGCACAACAAATCACTCAGCAACACAAAATGAATTTAGGGTTGCAGTGGATTCAAAAGAATAAGAGCAACTATTATGATTCCTTTACCAATCTCTCTATTGGTATTCAAATTGAAACAAAACGAAATAGGGAGAGACACTAACCTCGGCCGTCTTGGGAACCTCGTCGCAAGCAATCTCGCACTTAATGTCGCCAAGATTACTGTGTAATGTTACCGACTGGAAAACCAAAAAATCAATGAATCAAAGTTATTTTCTTCGTTGAAGGAGCAACGAAAGGTTTTTGATGTAATCATACAAAAAAAACTCACCATCTCCGGCTCGCATCTGCTCAAAATTTGTAAATTCTAGAACCGGGAACCGCGTTTATATACCTCATTTCTAATGTCGGTGAACGCGACGACGCCGTTAATGTGTACGGTCCGGTGGTTCAGGTTTCGATCGCAACTTCACCGTTAGTATTAACAGTTCCGTTTTGGATTTTTTTTTTTTAAATTTTTATAGGCTCCGTTTATAAACCCTAATAATTAACAGTAAAGAAGCCATGATAACACGTAAACGCGACATCGTTCTGTTCACAACGGACTAAAAAAAAGAGAACCGTAATAAGTCGGCGGTTCAATCTCACCGCTAGATTAAAATAAAAAAAATTCTTAATAAAAAATTTGAAAGTCCCTCTTGGAGAAAGTAAAATAAGTATCACAGACACTTCTTTTTTTTTAGTTTTTGATAGTTCTATATTTTAATTTCTCGCTTTTAAATTTTTACTTTTCATGTCCGATTACAATTTTCTTTAGCAGTTTGTGGTTAATGTGTCAGGAAATTTCAGCAGCCCCACGTGGTGTTTTTTTAATTGGCCCGGGGATTTCAATAGCATAACGATTGGCCCAACCCAGTCATCTCGTACTGGGATTGGCTTCTAACACATGGCCATTGCCGTCATGAAATTTTACTTTCCCCCGACTACGCATCAATCTTTACAAGAAGTCACACACGTTGACCAAAGTTGAGATTGAACTACGGGGAACTGCCTTGACAAGTTTTTTCACCGATTTAAATTACATAATGAAACTGAAATTCATTTACTATAAAAAAAATTTAGGCGCAAATTTAGGCTCAAGAGCATTTCATGAATTACCGTTTGAAAATTTTGCAATACAGATATCCTGACATATCATAGAAGTACGTGCGCATACCACTCGTGAGCCCAAATTCATACCAAAGTATTGCTGCCAAGAGTATCTATTTTAACCGGGAAATTTCTTAGTCTCTAAAGAGATCAGTCCCCATGCAGCAGCCAAAGCACTGTATCAAAAGGATATGTCTCTCGAATGCTATAACGTTTTGTCGTAGAAGTTAAGTCCAGCAAAGCACATATTATCGTGTACAATATTGCCATAGATGAAACTGTAATATTGCAACTAAATATCAACAGAGATGCAAAATTAAATAACTGAAATGGTTATTGTTATCCATCCTCAAGGATCTCTCGGTGCACATGCATACAAGATGTGCTGCAATATTTGTAATTATACCTGTGGAAAGGCACTTTGCCGGCTAATGATGTGCCACAACATGAGCAGTCAATACCAGTTGCTAACCCTTTTCTTGACTGTGAAGTGTTAGGTGCAGCACTTGTGCTACTGCCTCCTCCTCCTGCTGCTGCCGCCGTTGCCACTGCAGCCGCCGCCATTCTCCTCTCAGCAGCAGCTGCTCTTTTTTCCCTTTCAGCAGCTTGTGCCCTCTTTAGGTCCTCCTGGTTGGGAAAAAAAATAAAATTTTGTACAATTGATAAAGTGAATACCAAGCTAAGTGGAATACAAAGAGCGGATCCAATTAAAAAAAAAACAGCAAAATTTGCAAAATGTCAAATGAAAGAGCAAAATAGTCAATTTTAAACCAATATGTTATTGGAAAATCTGAAGCTCAAGTGAAACCATGTCCATCATATAATTATCTGTACAAAATTTGAATCCAACCTGTTGAGAGATGTGTGTTCCGCAAAGTTGAGATTCTCCCTTTACAACCAAGGATGGGATGGATTGGTTGTCAGTGACTGCTGCAGCATTTTCGGAAGCAGCCTGGGTCTGTGTATTCATATAACAGTTGAAACCAAAATGCAGAGGTAACTAGAACAATAAATAGCAAAAAGAAAGCATGCTTTGCACAATGAAGAGACATGAAACTTAACAATAGATACAGTGATATTAGTTTCTCATTTTACAAAACCAAGATGTTTATGCACAAGGATGCAACTTATGGCAGAAAGTCTTCAATAAAAGTTTCTCAGAAGGTCCCTATCCGTTCTTTCCTCCCAACCCCCTTTTTCCCTGAACCCTCCTTTCCTTTTTCTTCCAAAAACAAATATTTAGAATTACAAAGTGAAAAAAAAAAAAAAAAGACATGAGATCAACTTTTTCACCTCATCTATTAATTATTATAGCGCCCCATTATGCACCAGTTGTAGAAACACAAAGGACCATAAACATTAAGGGATGACACATATCTTCCTCGGTATCTCTTTAAGAAATATCAGACAGGACTGAAGGATGCTTACCTGCGCCTTCTTTTCTCTTGCTTTACGCAATTTCTTCAACTCTTTTGCTCTTGCTTTTCGCTTGGCATCTTTCTCTGCCTGAACATCCGCAAAGAAAAGTAAATTATCAGTAATTCATATCAAATGCAAAATCTCAGTCAGCATCAATAAGAATGCTTTCTTCTTGCTTTATGCAATAATCTCGAGAATAAATTATTAGAGGTAATCAAATTAATCATTCAACCATAAACTCAAACAGATGCGACACAACCAAACAGGCAAGAACAGCCATAAAATCAGGTAGGAAAATCTATAACTACCTGTTTGGCAGCGTGAGACTCCTCCATTTCTTTTGTTAATGCACTAGGTACTTTAGCAGCATGCCAATCCCATTTATCAAGATGTTCAGCCATGAACCGTCTAAAAGTATTCCTAACTTCCTTCTCACTGGCCAGCATATATGGAGTGCGCCCCCTTTCATCCTTTGTGCAAGGGTCAAGACCCTGTTCTAGGAGTTCCAACACTTTCTCAGCATTACCAGACTGTGCTGCTTGATGGAGAACTGTTGTTATGCCAATAACTTCACTTTCACTTTCACTTGACATGCACCGTTCAGAAGATTCTTTGCGACTTGAAGAAGCTTCAGAAGTTTCCTTCAAGTCCAAGTTGTCACCCAAATCCTGCTTGCTAAAGGTTGGGCCACCACTGGCAACGGAGATTGCACTTGAGTCCTCATAAGTTCCAAGTCGAAAATCCTTCCCATCCACTTCATAGGCAACTTGTGTCAGTCGCCTATACACACGTTGGGTTTCCTTGAGTGTAGGCCTACGAACGGTCAATGGGATATTGCAAACAGCACAACCTTGGTGACTAAAACACGGTTTATCCCCATTGAAAAGCAGCTGACGATTAGTTGAAGGAGCATAAATGAATACACGAATGGAAGCATCAAAATAAGGCTGCCAAGAAGCAAGAAGTTCCTGTATTTCCTGTAATATTTATGAGACAATAATTACTCAAATTGATAAATGGCTCCGTTTGGCCATAGCAAAAGATAGATATTAGGGGATAAAACAGAGGCAAAAGATACAGCAGTTGATACCTTCTTTAAAGCTAGTTCATTATACCGTCGAAGAGCAGCTCCAGCAGAATTTGCAGCCTTGCCACTTGCATCTTTCGATGACTGTTTTTTACCAGCCTTGGCCCTCACAACATATCTACAAGTCAAATAAAGTGTTCATTTATACTATAACAAAGTTCAAAACAAATTCTTCAGTACCATTTTCTTCCTTCTTGAAATAAATTGCTCAAATAATAGTATACAAAAAAATACTGACCTGTGGAATGTTTTATGCGCCACAACCAAATTACCATCGAAGACGCAGCCAGCAAAGTGCCCACCTCTTGCAAGCAACACAACCCGGAAATGAGTACCATCCCTGGGCTCATGAATCAAAATTTTCAATCTCTCAATCACTTCGCTCTCTCCCAAGCAGCTACCATTATCTATAGAAAATGTTTTATCATTCACATATGAAACACTTTCAGACTCGTTCAAAAGAAGACATTTCCAGATTGAAACTCTCTCTCCTGTCTGAAGGTAAGTAAACAACTTCATCCTAACAGTTTGAATTGATTCCGCACATGGATCATCATGACGGCAAGATAACTTATCGACTTCATCTTCTGATCCTGATATACTCGATAGATCATAGTCTTTAAGAGAATCAGATGTCAACTCATCAAAATCTTCCTCCTTCACAATATCCTTACCAGCAATGGTTAGCTTTATCTGTTATCAAAATACAATGAAGTAAATGCACAGCACATACAGGAGAGAACAACAATTGATAATTAAATATTTTCGGTCTGAATGTCCCTAGCAGAATAATGCCTTCCATGAGAGATAGAGGTGGCACACGTAATACTTTGAGTATATTAAGGTAGAACAGAAAAAAAAAAATGCCAGAAAATCCTCAGGAATATGATACCAATTCCAATGGCAAAGGTCAAAATAATTTAATTCTTAAATGAGAAAATCTAAAACTCAAATAATACATTCAATTTCCACAGAAGCAATTTACACAAATTTGGCAATTATGTTCCTGAATAAGACTAAGACTAATCTGGGAAAGCAGATATTGCAACAAAAAGTAGTAGAATTGCAGAGTCTCGTGACATTAGTTACGTACAATAGAAACAATTCCCAAAAATAGTGTCATATAAGTTGATGAATGGATAACTCCAACCTTCAAGGAGGTCTTTCACTGTGATGACCAAAAGTAACGAAAGACAGAACGAAGATAAAAGAGGTAAGAGTTGTTTTTACATTGAAACGATGAACATCAGATTTGAAGTGCAAGCGCTGGTCCTGAAGAGACTCGAACTCAGTCTTACAAGTATTACACGTCCACCTAGTTAAAGCGGCGCCGATTTCGGAACGTGTATCTTCTTCCTCATAATCAGCGATCCCTTCTAGGGTTTTCGCAGCGGAATCCTCGGAGATGGCATCATTCTCAAACACTGACGTTGAAGAAGGAGATAGTAACCGACAAGAATCGAAGAAGTTGGGGGGAAGGTCGAAGATTGAAAGATATCGTTTCTCTTGTGGACCGGTGGTTGTGGTTGTGGTTGTGGTGGAGTTAGTAGGCGGCTCCGACGCCATATTCGCTCGATTATTTCCGCTACCGGTTGTTGATTCTGTCGAATGTCGAAAGTCGATTGAGGAGATTCCGCAACGGGGATTTAATATTTTTCCTTTATTTTTATCTTTTTTAATGATCAATAAAAAATCGAAGGTACTAAATGGGTTTGGCACTGGATAACTAAGCGCATCAGAAACGACACCGTTTCATATCTTCCGAGTTCCAATTGACCAACCTCCCTCGAAATTTACTTGTAAAAATCGTTGACAAATCCATGTTCGGGAAATCACTGCTTTCAAATTAATTTCTTTGTTGTTTATTGTAGAATGACTTTTATTTGTTCACGAAGACCCTTTTCCATTTGATTACCATTTATAGCTATTTGTGTTTCAAATATTTTACGCCCACACACACTGTTATTTTCTGTGTATTTATAAAATGTAACTATAAATTCATGGTGTAAAACTATATTGTTTCAGAAGGTCTCTTTGACTAGAGATGATTACAACCGGCCTTCGAACCGCCATGCATTTTGGCCCACCATAAACGTGACCATCCCATCAGTATACTGACTCACTCCGACATATGATATGATCCGACTGGCACGGCTGCCGGAAAATCCAATTTAATGGAATAACTTATATAACGAGTCTTCAG
Source organism: Swietenia macrophylla (assembly GCA_032401905.1). Classification (NCBI taxonomy): domain Eukaryota; kingdom Viridiplantae; phylum Streptophyta; class Magnoliopsida; order Sapindales; family Meliaceae; genus Swietenia; species Swietenia macrophylla. The sequence continues at coordinate 8,660,029 of CP135559.1, read as the reverse complement.
AATCGCATTCAAATTTTATTAGACTAATGGCCAGGCTGGTATCGACCAAGCATCAAACAAATGACCAATAGTTGTAATCATTTCCCGGAACTGAGAAGGGAGATGCATGGGCGTTGCCCTTTGCAGTAATGATAGGATCCACTAATCCACTCTCAAATTCCCGCAACCAAAAATATATTTGTTTCATTGTATCAAGAGAACAGGACCACTCACAGTTTGGACTGGGGTCTCAGAGATCTTCAAACATCAACAACTGAACGTGAAATTAATTTCCTGCCCACATTTCGCCTTCTGCCACACAAAAACATATCAGTATTTTCTGGAAAGATCCATCCTTCTATCGAACACCGTGCCATTAAATTGTGGTCCCGTGCAAAATTAAATCATGGAGCCCACGCATCTATCTCACCACGTGAGCTTACAGTCAAATCCAATTGTTCACGCATTTAGATTCTAACCATTCAACGCAATGACCAACAAATACAGATTTAAAAAATGGAACGCGTAGCACCCGATGACAATATCTAAAAAACAAAGTAAAAAATAAAATCCACTAAACCAAACAAAAAGCCAAAAAAAAAGCAGTAACGTACATCAGCAACCCACTCCACTGTTCTCACTCACACCTCCATTGCCACTAAAATGCGCCTCGTCTTGTCTCATTTCGTCCCATAAATTAAAATCCCAAAATAAATTGAAAATAAAGCTCTCTAATCTCTAATAACAACAATATATTAAAAAAAAAAAAAAACAGACCTGCGTAATTACGACAATAGAACCGAACAAACAACAGCAACGAGTACTGCGAAGAATGCTGGAGCATTCACGTGAACAGCAGCATTATCAGCGGTGCTATTCTCCAACGAGCCCGGAGCATCAGACGGCGCTTCCCCTGGAGCCTCCCCAGGCGGAGTTGGTGGTGAGGCACCCAAAGGTGACGGCGCTTCAACGGTCACTGGAGCAGGACTGGGAGAAGCCTTGGTTGGGGCCGGTGATGGAGCCGCCACAGGCTCAGCCACTGGAGCTGGAGACGGCGCCTTTCCAAACAGCTCAGTAGGCAAAAGCACATTGTCAACTGTGAAAATGGCCAACGGTGTTGAATCAAGCACTGTGTCGGCGATTCTGGATGAACCAACTCCAGTGTGAAGAGTGACCTCATCACCGGCTGTCGTCACCGTCAGATCGAACTTTCCTGGACCGTTAGTGGCCAATGTAGAGATTGGATCTTTAGTAGTCTTCAACGTCCCCTCTGGATTGTAGCCATTAGCTGCATGATACTGCAAAAGTGCGACTACCTCGGCATTGGAGAGCTTGCTCGGATCAGGAACGCCAGCAGCCTTAAAGGCCTCATCAGACGGTGCAAAAACAGTTAAACCTTTAGAAGACGCTGACTCATAGGTTTTAATCACACCACTAGTGACAAGCAAGTTAGCAAAGGTCTTGCACCCAGCTTTCTCAAGCAAAGCAGTTATATTGACATCCGAAGCTGTCGGAGCCGGTGCCGTTAGGATTCCGGGCGCAATAATAGGAGAGCTGATCTCAAGCACGGAGATGTTATAAGCAATTTGTTTAACGGATTTGGTGTAGGAAGAGTCGAGTTTTGAGCCGGGAACAGCCGAGCCAAAGCCGACCTTGCCACCTTGGAGATCGGTAATATTAACAAAACCCAAATTGCCAGGGGCATTTCCGGTAGTTTGGTAGAGAGTGGTGGAGAGAGTGGTGCCTTTGGAGATTTGATGGAGCTTCTGTGGGTCGTAGTAGTCAAGCAAAACGTGGAGGCTAAGTTCGTTCTTAATGACGGAGAGCGGATGTTTAGCTACAAGATCCGACATAGCCCCGTTGTTAAGAACAAGTACGGTGATCGTCTGGCGGCTGTTGATTTCATCGGCGAGTTTGGTTTGGGTTAGGTAGCTACTGAACTGGGAGTATTCTGGAAAGCCTTTGAGAATGTCGGAAATATTGTGGGCCGATATAGTAGTGGCGAGTGCAGTGAGAATCAGAACAAGAGAGAGGTAGCGCGCAGAGCTCATTGTGTGTGCTGTCGATTGGCAGAGACAATGGGGATTAGCTCTCGTTTCTCAGAATGAGAGATAGATGTTAAGGATGATATACTATTAGGAAGAGGAAAGCATGGGCGTTGGGATTTACTAAGGTTAAGGAGTGAAGCTAACTATGGTTAAGAACTGGGGTCCGCAGGTAGCTGGGGCCATGTGAATGGCAGGCGTGCTTTGGTCACAGCTGGAAATGTGGCAGCACCATAATATTGGCATTAGGTTCTCTTCTTTTGGTTAAATGACAGGAATGGCCTTCACTTGTCTGTTACTGACGCGGTAAGGCATCTGTGATCATCACTTACAGGCGAAGGCAACGGCTATGAAACCCAGTTGGTTTCGAAAATTCGAATTCCGTTGTTGGTTTATAACGGTACTCAAACGATAAGGATGTGACGTTAGAAGGGTAGTAAGTGAAGAAAACCGGGATAAAGGATAATGTTGAAGGACGTGTGGGAACAATTTTGAATCGGTGGTTGGGCTAGGGAAAAACGTCCCACTGATTTGCTGCTTTTCTCAATGCGTTATACGGAGAGAATTCTTAAGAAACCAGCTTTTCAACTTTCCACGCAAGTTTTCTTTCCCCTAATAAAATACTAAAGTAAACATTAGACCAACTGCATTGCTTTGGGGCCAACGGCCTGGCCAACTTCCAATTTGCTGCTGCTCGTAATTAAAAAATTGCAACTTGGGATCTAACGAGTTTTCTTCACGAAGTTGCAAGTTATGCCGATGCCCTCGTGGGCATGCTAATTTTACGGGAATTCGTTTTTCAGTTAGGTCGAATCTAATTTCCGTTACGTTAACTTTCACGGCGTAGATTAGTTGTTGTTGCATGGACTGTGTCTGTGTGTAGCACTACGTAACGTTACTGTCATAGAAAATCTTCTTGACCATGCCTATGTTGTTGGAGATTTAGCCCGTTTTGTTACGAAGCAAGTTGAGATCAGAGGTTTATTCTGTATATAGGGTTGTGAAGCGAACTCGTTGCGTCAGCAACATAATGCATTTGTAGCATCACGCATAAATGAAGGATGGAAAAATATGTAACATCAGATTGTTCTCTGTTCGATGCCACGTGACTACGTGCCCCCTTCATTGTGTGAAATTGGTCCCCGTTTTGCTGTATGCCTTGGCGTACGAATTGATTGATGTTGAATAAGGATACATGGAGATATCGTAACCAATTGAGCAGGGCAAAACGTCTTAAATCATTTTACTCCCAGCCGTTTTAGATATCGTAGTTCCATGTGTTACTAAATGCAACCTACATGAAATATTTCTAATGGCCATTCAAATCAAACATGGTTATGATGTGGCTAACTTAACAGTAATCCAGTTGGCGTGTCACTTCCTGCTTAGCAATTAGTGCCAGACAAGCAGTTGGCACGGCGCGTGGAGCACATCGCAGTGGAGAACCTACAGGTTCCTTCATTTGGACAGTAAACATCACGCGCAAGTAACCCGCAAGCTTACATGTTGAATGAGATGACTAAAACTGAAATTCGGCCTGAGGCTGGCAACTGGAAAGGCTGATTGCTGTCAGGAAAATTCTGACGACCGCTTTAATCTCTTCAAGTTTCTATTAAATATAGTACAGCAATGACTCTCTCGACACAGTGTGTTAGAGGAGGTTATTTGAGACGTTAAATTTCTACTTCTGTATTCTCCTCTCCCTTAATGCTTGTACATGAAGCTTAACAACATTTACTCTCTGTACCAAACAGAGGGACATGAAAGTAGGCTAAAGTAGTTCTGGTTGGTTATTAGAACCTTGCGATTATGGAGGTGCAACCTCTTCGAAATCTTCCTCCTGATTCTGGTACTGCATCTCGTTTTCCGTAGTTTTTCTTGTTCATATGAACTTTCTTTCAAAAAAAAAATCATAGAAAAGAAAATCTGGGTGTCTGATATTTCCTTTCATTTCGCGGCCAAGGAGAAGATGGAGGTGGAACCCACAAGAGAGGGGCGGAGGAATGGACGGTGGTGATGGAAGGAAAGAAGAATATAGTGAACGAAGAGTCACCGTCGATCAAGGTTGATCTCGAGAATTGTGAACAAAACCACTTGGACAGAATCTGGAACCCCGTGTTAACACCTGCTCAGTATTTTGAGTTTCAACGACAAGCTCTCATATTCGAGCATATGAAAGATGGCCTTCCTGTTCCTATTCATCTTTGGAGTCCCATTCGGAAGAATGTTGCTATCTCCGACCATGGTGGTAATTATATACAATACTGATTTTGGATTATCTGTTTATGTATTGTAGTGGTTTAGTCTTTCTGCTAGGTGCATGTGAACTATGTTGTCCTTCCTTTGTGTAAAGATAAAGGATGGTTCATTAGACTTGAAGAATGAGATGTATTTAGGTTAATAAGATCAAGTTTGTTTCTGCTGATAGCTAAAACCAATTGACTGCTCTTGGTTGTCGGAAGTGAGTTGGTATAATATGAAGTTTGGAATAGGGTATGGTTTTCAGTTATTGTTGGTTTATGGTTGTAGACACAAATTTTGAGAGTTACACCATATGTTTCATTATATTGATTTTGCTCTGTCAATGTGAACTTAAATGAAGAATTTTATGTATCTTTCTTGGATGTTTCAGTTGTAGGCTTTGGTCTCCAGAATGTTGATCACAGGAAGAGGGGCAGAAGAGCTGATGAAAATATTCAGAAAGTTGATCACAGGTACTTGTTAGATCCAGAACCAGGAAGGTGCAAAAGAACTGACGGAAATAAATGGAGGTGCAAAAGGAATGCAGTTCCTGATCAGAAGTACAGTGAACGGCACATGCACAGAGGTAGCCAGCGTTCAAGAAAGCATGTGGAAGCTTCTCAGATTACAAATCGTTGGGATACTACATCTCCCAAAGATTCAGAGAATTTGAAAACCATTTCAACCCATTCTCAGGATAATCTTCATTCTGAATTGCCGTTGCCTTTGAACTTTTTACCACCTAGTGATTCAAATTCAAGTACCATTCCTATCCTTTCTCCCCGCATGAAGCTTTCTTCCAACAAGATCAGTAATACCACCACCATCATCATAGCAAAGATTAGGCCAAAAATGATTCTATGTTCTTAGGGGAAAGTAACAGCAACAATGTTGGTAGAGGCAGCATAAGCTCTGCTATCACCATTGATGTTGCCAACAATGACACCATCACCACACCCATCATTACTAATACCACCATTAGTGATAGCAATAATGATGTTAGTTACTGCGTAATCTCTGCTACCAGTCCAATCTTCAAAGGCACTGCTGCTGTCACCTACACAACTACTAACACCCCCACCATCATCCAAACTGACATCAACAACACAAGCAGTGAGATCATTGGTTGGAAAAGCGAAGGTGGCAGCTGTCTCAGCAACGTGATCATCAGCAGCAGCTAAAGTGGGAACAATGCTATTCTTGGTAATAGTGTGTCCGCAGGTTTCGGCTTCTCACCAAAAAGTGTTCTTCAAGGTAAAAGAAAACTGAAAACACGTCTTTCTGGGTGGCGGTCTAACCTCATCTTTCCGCCACTACCACCGCCAGAGCATATTAACTTTATGATTAATAACAGATTATTCTTAAGCAATTATAGATTTTCCTCTGGTGTTCCATTTTAATTCTATGATTATCTCCTCTGTAGATCACCTTGACATTTTGGATTCTGGATTTATAATTGACTGCTGATACTTGAGCAAGCAGGAACAATGCTGCAATTTGCTTGTTTTCTCATTTCTTGCAGATTTTATGACTAACTTATCTTTGCCTTAATTTTTATAAATTTGTGCAATCTAATTCTGTTTCAAGCAAGGAGAAGGAAGATCCAAAGTGATTACATTTTAGAGCTTTATGGCTGTATGGGATTGCAATAGTTGTTACCTTGCAAAGATGTTGAGATGATTACTTGCTTCAGTAGGATTTTTCTGCGCTGCAATGACTTATGCATTCGGTCGGGAGAAAAAAAGAACTTTCACCCTCAATTATGTGATCAATTTGGTGGTATTTAATTCCAAATTTCTATTTTTTCTTCCCCTTTTGGTTGACAAATGTATGTTAATTGGATTACTTTGTTCTGTTTTTCAATTTTTTGATATCTGTCACTGCATTGCAGATTTTTGAAATTCATTTCTTCTACCATTGTCAAATGAAGCTAATATGCTATTTACTGTGGTTTTCAGTACTAGGATGCAGGCGCACGTGCCTTTACAGAAGTGATGTTGAGCTTGAGCAAGGAAGGTGCAGAAGAACAGATGGGAAGAAGTGGCGGTGCAGCCGGGTTGTTGTTCCTGATCAGAAGTATTGCGAGAAGCACATGCATAGATGTTCCAAAAAGCGTTTCAAAGCCTCACATCCTGTTGCTAATTTTACCTCAGTTGCTGCGAGTCCTTGTAAGCCTCGCGCTATGAGCAAATCCACGAAAGGAGATTCCACAACCACAGCTCCAATCTCTCGACATCAACCCCAAAAAGTCCTCCATTTTTAACCAATGATGTAAGAAGTCCTACCAGCTGCAGTAGTGATGCTACTACCATCATCAGTGACACTACAATCGCCGCGGCCAATCAAAACAGTTAATCTTTTCTTCTTAGGTCGCTCTTAGTTGGCCGAACCTGGGTGATTTTAGATTTTTGCCGAAGCAGGCATCCGAGATTGGTATTGGGGCGAATCTTTCTTGCGAGAAAGACAACAATGTCTTTTTGGTAAGGTTTAACTATGATATAACTAATCATCATTTTATGTGGCAATACAAATATAGAGGACGAAAAAGTAAAAGTCTTGGAGAAAATTTCATGCGTGGGATCGTTTTATCAATAAAGTAGAATAAATATATTTATTAATAATAAATAAAAAAATTAATAAAAAATTATATAAATTTATTTAAAATATTAAAATAATTTATTAATTTTTTATTAATTAAATAATATTATTACGTCAATAATATTGATATTATAAAATTATTGTATCGAAGATTGTTTTAAATTTTTGTTATAATTTATAAAATATTAGTAGTTAGAATTATGGGTGTAGCTCGATTATGGTTGAAATTTTGAATCTATTTAAAATTATTGATTTGAATATTCTAATGAATTCGGTACAAACAAACAACAATTTTATCAAGCTGATCAATTATTTATTAAATATGTTATTATCTTTTTTAAAAACATATTTATTAATTAAAAATATTTTGATTATTATTTTTATAATTTATAATTATATTTTTTTATTAATAATTTTTTAAAAATACTTTTTTATAAAAAAAAAATATCAAAATAAAAAATTATATATAATTGTCCTGCAATTTTTTGGTGGCTAAATGAAATTAAAAAAAAAAAAAAAACTCAAAGGGGAAGAAACTGGTGGGTTGGCGACGGGGAACGACGTAATAAAAGGAATCTGAAGATTGAAGGAAATGGACGTATGGGTGTTGCGAGATTTCCCTTTTTTGTCAAGGTATTATAGTCAATTCAAGAAATTTGGTTATTTTTTAATTATATTTTAGTACGCCTGTCAGTCTCTCGAAAACATTTGAATTCTGGTTATTTTTGTAAAAGACCCTCCAATTCCCAACCCAAGACTTCACAATCGAAGCGGGATCAGCGAGAAGTCGCCGAATGAAGTCCAAAGCAGAAGGACCAGTAGAAAACCAGAAGAGACAATGGTCCTTACAAGACTTCGAGATCGGGAAACCGCTCGGCAAAGGCAAATTCGGCAGCGTCTATCTCGCCCGGGAAATCAAGGTTTCACTCCATTTTCGCAAGCAACCAATCCTTCTATATCTCTCTTTTTTGTTTATCAGCTAATCGTGGATACTGTCGCCTGTTGCAGAGCAAATACATAGTGGCATTGAAGATATTATTCAAGGGACAAATTGAAAGGTACAGAATCCATCATCAATTAAGGAGAGAAATGGAAATTCAGACGAGTCTTTGTCACCCTAATATACTGCGCCTCTACGGTTGGTTTCATGATAATGAACGTATTTTCTTGATTCTCGAGTATGCTCATCGTGGTGAGCTTTATAGAGAGCTCAGGAAGAATGGTCGTTTCTCCGAAAGGCAAGCGGCCAGGGTGATTACTATTTACAACTTTTGTGTTGTTCATTTGTTTTAGTGTAATTCAAAATGTAGCTGGATTTAGGGATTCTTACGTTTGTTCTCTGGGAATTTCAGTATATAGCAAGTCTTACTCATGCTTTGGCTTGTTGTCATGAGAATCATGTGATTCATAGAGATATTAAGCCAGAAAATCTGTTGCTTGATCATGAGGTATGCTCTGAAACCCTTTTATTCCTTTTGCTTAATCGGTCTGAATGATGTTTGTTTTACCTGGGAAATTTGAAACAGCTGTTAAGTTTTGGGCTGCAACTTGATTTCATGAAAGTAGATCCTTATTTGGTCAATTCGACTAGTTCGACAGGTGTAGGTGTGATGTCAGCTTTATATGACAACTGCTGGGTAATGATTACCAGAAAAGAAACAACAATTTGGGATAATCATGTTTTGCAAGATTGTGCTGATGGCATGTGACACATATTAGGAATGGATTGCCCCTGTTTCGCTTAATGTTGAATTTTTTTGCATGATCAACATATGCATGATTTTGGGATTGTTAGGATTTAGTTTATGTTTTCTGAGTATGACTTGCTGCTGCCGTGCTCCAATCCTAACGATGATTTGATTGTGCAAGTCTGAAAGCATGAGCGTATTGTCACGAGTTGGGCCACCCTTATAAACTCCAAGAATAGCCTATTCCTATCCAATGTGGGATTCCATCACATCTCCCCCACTCAATTCTGTGACGCCCTCATCACAGTGAGGTTCCTCGCATACCCGTCTTGCTCTACCTCGAGACTTATAAACCTTTTATGAACGCATTGGTTATGAACCCTTTATGAATGTATTGGTTATGCGTGGGCGCTTAGTTGAGACATTAAAATTGGAATAGATTTGGCTCTGATAACACTTTGTCACGGGTTAGGCCATTACCTCCTCCCCAAAAAATATATTCATTAGGGTGTGCAAAACCCACCCTTATAAACCCCAAGAATAGCTCATTCCTATCTAATGTGGGATTCCGTCACAATGTGCCCTAGTACATTATTAAGACGTTGTATTTGTACCTGCACTTACGTTACATTCATGAATAAATTGCCGATTGATGGTTTATGTTTGAATGTGATTTTATGTGTAGGGTCGATTAAAAATTGCCGATTTTGGATGGTCAGTACAATCAAGAAGCAAGAGACGCACCATGTGTGGAACTTTAGATTACTTAGCCCCAGAAATGGTGGAAAACAAAGCTCGTGATTATGCTGTTGATAACTGGACCTTGGGTATTCTTTGCTATGAGTTCATCTATGGTGCTCCTCCTTTTGAGGCTGAGAGTCAAAAGGACACGCTCAGAAGGTGAGAGAGGATTGGATGCTTAATTTAGGATAATTACTGTATTAGGTTTCAAGCATACAATGAATCGAGGCTTGTTTTACAGGATCGTGAAGGTTGATCTGAACTTTCCTTCCACAGCTATTGTCTCTGCTGAAGCCAAAAATCTCATCTGCCTGGTAAGTTTGTCATATATTCTCTGCATATGGATGTGGGTTAGAAAATTTTTTTGGCAGGGAATGGTTTTTAATTGCCATTCCTGACAATGCAAGCTAAAACTTTTGCAGCTTCTGGTGAAGGACTCCTCCAAAAGACTATCTCTTCAGAAGATTTTGGAGCACCCTTGGATAATCAAGAATGCAGACCCTAAGGGTATCTGCAATGTGTAGCATTTTTATGTTTAAGTTCTAAACATAGTCCACAAGGCAATGAAAAAATTCCAGGGAGTGGATGTGTACATCTAATGAGTCATGTTTGTGAAAAGCAGAGAGCCTCTAGCTTTTGTCAGTCTTCTGATTCTGTTTGTAATATCTACAGCTTCCAAAGATGCTTTAATTTCTTTTAACCTGGAAATCTAAGAAGAGACCTTCAGTGTGTTAAAAATTTGCAACTTAAATTTAGCTCAACGGTAACTGTAATAATTCTTTATTCTGGCTAATATCAATACACATGTCCACTCAAAGTCTGCATTCTTCCTCTCCCAGCCATATTGTTTTGGTAGTAGTAGTAGAAGTAATTTTGCAAGAAACATTAAAAAATATGAAAGAATTCTGAGGGTTTGGTATTATGAGGAGTATGGTCCCAAAGAAGTTCTGAAATTGGGAAACTTCCCGCTTCCCACTCCCCCAGCACAACCAACTACTCGTCCAAGTTCGAGCTGCTGCCTGAATCCTATTGATTCCAAGCGGCACGGCACCAACGACCCATCTTTCCTTCTGAATTTCCCGTGAGTACGTAGAAAATAGTTGGTCTAAGACAAATAGATCAAAACATCAGATATACTAACATCATGCATGCGTTGATTCTAAGTTCATGCACTGAACATAATCAATGTACAGATCATTGGCGGAAAATTTTATTGCACTGACCAAACTGACCATTTTGGGTGCATATTTGTATATACATCATAACTTTGTACGGCATTTTATATGTTATAATATTGTCTGGAAGTAATTGTCAATGGTGTTATGATCAGATTGCCGAGGAAATCCTGTTGGTTGAGTGGCCTGCGATTCTTCCGATGGTTAGGACAAAATGGCGTGAAAGGGGGTGACGACAAATTGCCTGAAAAGACCAATAAGAGTGGGACAACATATAGCAATATGAACCATAAAAGCAGCCAACTGGATTAATTAATTAATTCCTTCGTTTTCAAATGCCTACTCGGTTGGGTGCTGCAAATACTTTATTAAACAGATGATTTCTCCGTTTCCTTGCCATCAAAGCTAATGGTTTAATTGGATCACCAACAAAAATTTTCCCTACCTCTCACTTTCAAGCGGACCAAACCCAAGACTTTTTTTAACATTATAAACAGAGAATTGTTCATTTTATGGATAATCACAGATCATAAATTCATCCTTAATTCCTTCTTCACAGCTTAAAATTGAAAAAGAATGGGCATCCTCTTGCTCGTCGGTACCTTCACAGGATTTACACTGCTCTTTCTCCTTTTAACCTTCTCTTTTCTCATGCTCAAAATCTATTCTAGAAAATCAATCAAAGACCCCAGTTATCCACCTGTGAAAGGTACAGTTTTTCACCAGGTTCTCTACTTCAACAGGCTCTACGACCAACGAACCGAAGTTGCCAAAAAACTACGGACTTATCGGCTTCTTGCTCCTGCACAGAGTGAAATATACACAACAGATACGCGAAACATAGAGCATATATTGAAAACAAACTTCGATAAGTATTCAAGAGGTGAATACAATCAATATATCATGAGGGATCTCTTTGGCCAAGGGATATTTGCAGTCGATGGAGAGAAGTGGAAGCAGCAGAGAAAGCTTGCAAGCTTTGAGTTTTCAACAAGGGTTCTCAGGGATTTTAGCTGTGATGTGTTCAGAAGAAACGCGGCGAAAATGGTCAAAGCAGTTTCTGATTTGTCCATTTCAGGTCGGGTCTTGGATATGCAGGTATGTCCTCTCAAACTAAAAGCCCAATAGAAGCAAACTTTTAAGTTTGGGCTGTAGCCCATGTGTATATGATGTTTGTCTATTGCTATACACACTCAATTGATATTCAGAGTACACCATGAATTGCAAGATGCATTTTACCATCATTTTGCTTTATTTTGTAGGACATGCTGATGAGATGCACTTTGGATTCAATGTTCAAAGTTGGGTTTGGTGTAGATTTGAATTGCTTAGATGGTTCAAGCAAAGAGGGGATACAATTCATGGAAGCATTTGATGAATCAAATGCTTTGATCTATTGGCGATATGTTGATCCATTTTGGAAGCTAAAAAGGGTTTTCAATATCGGGTCTGAAGCGTCTCTCAAGAAGAATATCAAAGTCATTGATGATTTTGTGCACAAACTTATTAGCACCAAGAGAAACCTTCTGGATATGCAACAAGATTGTGTGAGTTATAATACTACCTATTTGTATTTCTACTGTCATAATTTCTTTGAATCATTGAAAGTTTGATACTTGTTTTTGTTTGAAAGAATGCAAAGGAGGATATACTTTCAAGATTTTTGCTGGCAAGTAAGCAGGACCCTGAGAAAATGGATGACCAATATTTGAGGGATATAATTTTGAACTTCATGATTGCTGGCAAAGACACAAGTGCCAACACTCTCTCCTGGTTCTTCTATTTGCTCTGCAAGAACCCTTTAATACAGGAGAAGATCGCGCAGGAAGTTTTAGATGTTGCTGGCAATCAAGAAAAAGAAACCGACGTTGATGATTTCGTAGCGAATATAACCGATGAAACACTGGAGAAAATGCATTATCTTCATTCAGCATTGACAGAAACCTTGAGGCTTTACCCTGCAGTCCCCATGGTACAATATTTTATTTTCCAAGACTAATTTTACCCATCTTTCTATTTGAAGCAACATTTGTTTTTAATGCTTAAATTTCTGTAAAAGGATGGGAGAAGTGCAGAAACAGATGACATTCTTCCTGATGGATATAGAGTGAGAAAAGGAGATGGAGTATGTTACGTGGCTTATTCAATGGGTAGAATGTCTTACATTTGGGGAGAAGATGCTGAGGAATTCCGACCTGAAAGATGGCTAAAAGATGGAATTTTTCAACCTGAATCCCCATTCAAATTTATAGCCTTCCATGTTTGTATTCATATATTTCTCTTAGATTTCATCATCTATTGTTATTAAATAGTCGCTGTAATGTAAATCTCTGCTTACATTTGCAGGCTGGTCCTCGAATTTGTTTGGGGAAAGACTTTGCTTACCGACAGATGAAGATAGTATCAATGGCTCTTCTTCGTTTCTTCCGCTTCAAATTGGCCGATGACACAAAGACGGTAACTTACAGGACCATGTTCACACTTCACATGGATGGAGGCCTGCATCTTCGTACAATTCCTAGGAAAATTGGATGAATATTAATTGTGTTATCGTGCCATGTCCAATATCAGATGCTTATACGTGTTCTGAATTTGATTTTGTGTACGGGTGATGTTATCACATTGTGAGTAATGAAATCGAAGATGCTTTCAATAAACCATCCGTGAAACTCATCTTTTTTTTCCTCTCTGTTTACTTGCTGGGGGTATTTAAATAAAAATAGGGTTTGGTCCGAGTCTCTTTAATTTAAATAAATATTAATAAATAATATAATTTAAATAGTATATTTATTAATTTAAAATTAAAAATTAAAATTAATTTAATATTTATTTACCAAAATAACGATAGAAATGAGAATTAAATATGCAAAATTTGCATATTAGAAATAAAATTTTAATTTTCAAGGGTGAGTTGAGAATGAAATTCTCATTTTTAAAATCGTCTATTTTATTTTCATTTAAATGATAAATTATTTTTTTTATTTTTTTAATAAAAATAAAAATAATAAATTATCTATTTTATTCTTAATTTTTTAATAAAATTATTTAAATTTATAAAAAATAATAATTAGTATTATTTACATTAATATTTTTATAATTATTATTAATAAAATTATTATTATTATAATTAATTATAAATTTAAATATTTTAATAATTTAAAATAATTTTTTATTCTAATTCTAATTATTATAATTAAAAAAATAATTTATTTTAATTTTTATTATTTATTCTAATTTCAAACCATTCTGATTATGGATCAATAAATGCACCGTTAATTATTTTTAGTTTTAATTTAAGTAAACATTAATACATAATAAATTAATAATAAATAATTTAAATAATATTTTAATAAAATTTATAAATTAATTTTATATTTTAAAATATAAATTAAAATTTTAAAATATAATTTAAATTATTTATTATTAATTATATTAAATATTAATATTTATATATGGCAACAAAAAAAATTAAAAAAATAGTTAAAATACGTGGCAGGACAAGATTAGAAAACCCCTATGTTAGGCAAAACATTTAATAAGCTGAGTTGGCAAAAGATATGTTTTCAGAGTGGTGGCAGAAGATATAATTTCAACCACTGATTAAATAATCGACTGACGAGAGCCGCTGCCTGCCTTTGATCGTTCTCACTGAGCAAAAAAGACTTCCAATGGATTTCCTTGTAATTCCCATCTCCTTCACAGCATTGGCTGTAATTTTTGCAATTCTTGTAGTTCAAATCCTCACCAGAAAGTTTCAGCAAAAGAATGGGAAGAAGACAAGGAAATATCATCCTGTTGGCGGCACAGTCTTCAACCAGCTCCTCAACTTCAATAGATTACACCATTATATGACAGACCTTGCGGGCAAGCATAAGACTTACAGACTGCTCAGCCCTTTAAGAAATGAGATTTATACTTCTGATCCAGTCAATGTCGAATATATACTCAAAACAAACTTTGAAAATTATGGCAAGGTATCTCTTGATTCAATAAATGCGAATTTGGAGATTCCAATTTGGGGGTTAATTAGTTTTAGTTCTTCGAAAATTTGTGCAGGGCTGGTACAATTACAACATTCTCAAGGATTTACTTGGTGATGGGATTTTTGCTGTTGATGGTGATAAGTGGCGTCAACAGAGAAAGATATCAAGCCACGAGTTCTCCACAAAAGTGCTGAGAGACTTTAGCACCGTGGCCTTCAAGAAAAACGGGGGAAAGCTTGCTTTGGTACTATCGGAAGCTGCAAATTCCAATAAGATAGTGGACATCCAGGTGCGTTCAATATTCATATACAGACTAACTACTTCATATGATGTTGAACATAAACAACTGAATTGAAATTATGCATTTAGGATCTGTTTATGAAATCAACCTTAGATTCGATATTCAAAGTGGCTTTTGGAGTTGAATTAGACAGCATGTGTGGATCAAGCGAAGAAGGCATCATTTTCAGCGATGCTTTTGATGATGCAAGTGCCATGACCCTCTGGCGTTATGTTGATATCTCATGGCAAATTAAAAAGTTCTTGAATATCGGCTCAGAAGCTAGGTTAAAGAAAAAGATTGAAGTGGTTGATGCTTTTGTATACAAGCTAATTCGTAGCAAGATTGACCAAATGCATAGCTTACAAGAAAATGTTCCGGTAAGTCAGAAAATTAGCAGGTTCTGTTCTAATTTAATTTCTTAAATATAGAGGTCTGATACGAATATGCTATATGGGTGAGGCAGATGAAGAAAGAAGATATTCTATCAAGGTTTCTGCAAGGGACTGAGACTGATCAGAAGTATCTACGAGATATAATTCTAAACTTCATAATTGCTGGCAAAGACACAACAGCCACGACACTTTCCTGGTTTATTTACATGCTTTGCAAGCATCCTGACGTGCAGGAAAAGGTTGCACAAGAAGTGAAGGAGGTCACAGACATTAAGAAGGACATCACAGACTTCACAGAGTTTGCAGACAGCATTAGTGAAGAAGGTTTGGAAAAGATGAATTACCTCCATGCAGCTATAACTGAAACTCTCAGGATCTATCCTGCTGTTCCTGTGGTAAGTTCAATAATGATTTAATTCCACACCTATTCCAAATATAATAATGTCTGCACCGCAGGACGCTAAGCTATGTCTCTCTGATGATACTCTGCCGGATGGGTTCAGTGTCAATAAAGGAGATATGGTGTCTTACCAGCCTTATGCAATGGGCAGGATGAAATTCATCTGGGGAGATGATGTTGAGGAATTCAAGCCAGAGAGATGGCTGGATGAGAATGGTATATTTCAGAGAGAGAGCCCCTTCAAATTTACAGCCTTCCAGGTTAGTAGATTGTGTGCATGTATGATTAAACATTACTAAAAATTAAATGCTGCAGCAGAAGCTGAACTCAAACTTTTTGCTGGTGAACAGGCGGGTCCAAGAATTTGCCTGGGAAGGGAGTTCGCTTATAGGCAGATGAAGATCTACTCAGCTGTTCTGTTACGCTGTTTTGTATTCAAGTTGAGCAATGAAAAGGAAATTGTCAATTACAGGACAATGATTAATCTTCACATTGACGGAGGCCTCCATGTTCGTGTCTTCCACAGATGCGAAAGTTAACTTCTTTATCTGTTTTACTATATTGTGTATCAGTCCATGTTCCAATAATGGAAGATGGCAACTAATATTACAGCACTTCTATCAGTTGTTAAGTTGATTTTCTTTTTCGATTGATAATAAAATTGAAGAGGCACTGCCAGCCATCAACTGCATTTACTATTAGAGGAAAACAATCAAGTCATGAAAGCAGGGAAATGGGGGAAAAAGGCAAAATCAACTATAACGATGGAGATGTAATTACAGGAGGAAGCTGGATCCCAGGTCTTGAGGTCCATCCTTTGCGATTCCTGTAAGCTTCTATTGCCTGCAAACGTGACCTCTCCCTGGAAGCATCAATCCTCAATGCCTGAAAAAGAATAAAGGAAACTTCTTATTTTTACTGAAACAGTAATATTCTTCTGTATGGTAATCAAATAGGAATGATGCTACCTTAGGAATTGCAACCAACTTCGGTGGAGCTTCAACCACTTCTCCAAACTTTATATTTTCACGTCCAGGAAAGTCCAAGTTCTCTTCTGTTTTAGCTTTCTTCTGCTTCTTTTTCTTTTCTTCCAGATACCTACATGAATATCTACTATTTAACAAATGCAGCATGCAATAGCAGAGATACGCACCAGAATAATCACTTATTGCATTCACTCAGATAATTTAATGAGATAAATGAGGCAAGGCTCTACTCAAGAATTTTGAAAATGCCAAACAGGCAAAGCATTGATTGATTATCATCTGTTGCATGATAGAAATCATTTTAATTAACTTCAGAACATGAGAGGGAGGATGACTACAACTTTCTTAGCTAACTATTAACTCCCCCTAAAAATAGTTGGTCAAATGAATCCTTCTGCACCATCACTTTTTATAAGGTTACATGAAATCTCCTACATTGGGCTAGCCACATGAATCCTCCATTAAGATTTTCGCAATTATTGAGTTTTACTACAGCTGAAATTAAGATACATTGATTTTCACCGGGAATAGAACCAGATATACATATACACATACAGATGGCACATTGATAAATATAATGTGTGGCACAAATGGTCTTACTTTTCACATGTTCACATTGTCAAATGCAGCAAGCTAGAAATATTAACAACTCAACCGACAGAATCATCAAATCCAAGTTCAAAGCATCAGATAGCATCAAGAGAATTAGAAAGGTCTTTAAAAATACCGGCCAAAACGAGACATAATAAGTACCATGTAGTAGCTAGTAAAGAACACCCACAAACAAGAACAGAAGAAGTATATCAGTTAAGTAAATCTTAATCATGAAAGAAAATGAGAAAAAAGAAACAATCCACCCCGTCAGCTATTACTTAAAAAAAAACAACTCAATTCCACAAGAATTTGTCAGCAAACGTCTCTCTCATAACAGTGCCCCTGTTTTATACACAAACTACTCAAATCACTCCGACTAATTAAAAATGCAATTGATCTCGAGCAATATCAGGAATCGTCTGGTAACCATAAAAAACTTCAAACAAAAAATAAAGACCAAGCAAATGCGTACTTTTTCTTTCGCTCTTTTCTTTTTGGACGGGTACATGAATTGTCTAATGCCTCAAATCGCAGGTCCTTTACTTCCTTCCGCTTTCTTTTCTTCTTTCTCTTTTTGTTTTTATCATTTTGAACAATTTCATGACCGCTATCTGGATGTTGAGGCATCATCAAGTACTCATCATCATCTCCATCTTTGATCTGAGTTGCTTCTAGCTTAATTTCCCTCACTCGGCCCTGTTTCTACATTTATTATCCATACGTTCCAATCCAAACAATAGAATGAGAAGTGAAATTCGACTCGTCATAATTCTAAATTTGAAAATTAAAATACATATCACTGGACGCAGAAAAGAATCAAACAAAAAGACTAGTAGTTAAAAATTCATTCAAATAAATTAAGGGAATGAAACTCTTGGGCAAACATTCCACCTCAAAACTAACCTATAATTTCAGAACATTTCAGAAACAGGATTTTGAATTCGTTAAAAAGCAAAAAGCAAATAAATGAGGAAGCACTAAGCAACTAACGTGATCAGTATCAGCATCTCCTCTTGTATTTCCCCTCTCGTCCCGATTGTTCTTGGAAACCTTGTCAGAACCTGAAAACATGTAAATTAGTAAACGACAAACCGTAAAAAGTCTTTTGAGTGAGAGAAACAGACGAAGCTAATAAGAACAAACCATCACCAGCAGAAGTGAAAGAGATAATCTTGCGGAGTTTAGAGGGCAAAGCGTCGACTTGAGAGGGATTGGGTGGTGGCGGGAGCCTGACGGGACCTCCGTGCGCTGCAAGATAATTCTTCTCTCTTCTTCTTCTTCCTTTGCCTCCCATCTCTCGACCAAAAACCCTAATAGAATGTTAGAACCCTTGTGTTCTGTTTTTTTTTCTCTTAACGGATTCATTTTATTTTATTTTTGATTTTAATGGTTCCTATCGACTATTCGGATGATTGTCTCACCCGTAGTTCAGGGAATTATCAGACGGTGCTAACCATTATTACGTGGTAATCCAATCTGCTTTCTACGTTTCAATCCAACGGCTGATATAACACCTTCTATTCAAATTTATAATATCATCTACAAACTGGGAGGCTGAAGCCAAAACACCTCCTCCAATCGAATGACGAACTGCAAGGGTTTAACATGAATTCGACAACAATCACAATAACAAAGAAAACAGTTCAAACGCTTACTCAAGTGATGTACAAAATATACAAGATACAAAAATGAATGGCTGTTGAAAAAATTAATAGACAAAACTGAAAAGCTTAAGCCTCCGAGTGAAAGTTCACCAAGCTCAATGGCAACAAAAATGCCACTCCACCGGAACAAAAAATTGTCGAACAGCCCTGAAATAAATATAAGAGCCCGGCATTCGCGGTCGCAGGGTTGTTCTGCAAGTCAAATACATGAATGTTACATTATCAAAGACAGCTGCAAACTGTGATCCAAAGAATCTGAGCTGATCTCCAAACTGAGGCAGTCTACTTGACATTTATCTCGAAGACAGCCTTTGTAGTATTAGTTTCTCTGGTATATATTTTACGCGTCATCGGTGCACATTCTCCAAGTAAATTTAGAATGCCTTAAACTATGATTTTATAAGGGGGCTGAGCCCGTCACCTTCCCAACCAAGCTTGAGCATTTGGTCGACCACTTTCAAGCTCAACTGTAAGCATTGTAAAGCAGACTTGAAATCGTAAAACAATATTTTTTTAAAAAAAAAACAATTTTTATTGTTGTTTATATGTAATAATGTAGCGTTATAACACACAACATCCACTGAAATTGTTTAACGTGCAAGTTACAAAATTTTCGCGGAGGTTCCTATCATTTAACAGCCACCTAATTGTTTTGTTTCCAAACCTCAAGGAACTCAGGTGTTTTGAAGCAGCGAGTGTCAAACGGAGACGAATTTCATACATGGGGTAACGCTAAATTAAGTCATTTGAATAAGCAATTATAAATGATGCAACTGATTAACAAGAACACAAGCACGAACTATTTAACTTACAGCTGGATCCCTTGAAAATGCGCATAAGTGTACCACCAGCAACGCTAGCCATGGCCTTCCCATGTTGAAAGAGAAATGGTGTACCCTGGCCAACGGGGGTGTTCGGCTGCCAGTTGTGCTCTGCAACATGTGCTGCTGGGGCATTAACATCAGCAATCACAACAGAATCTGTGGATGTATGAATGGTAGCTGCTGGTAAATTGCAGCATTCGGGGGCTGGAACAACATATGGCTTGACTTCTTTTGGATTCTGAAAGATTGTCTGAAAAGAAAAATTACAATCGGGATCTTCGATCAATTACAAAACATAAAATAAAAGCATATCCAAGTATAAAACTGGAAATTATTCACGGGTGAAGGGGGGTGTGGGGGTGAATTTCTTATGGATCTCAAGTGATAAGTTATGTGGTATTTACCTCAAATAAAATCAAATTTAACTATCATTTAATCCATATGTGCAAGAATATCTCAAGTATGACTACCCATATGCTTCATCTCAGGTGCATGTGTTAGACAGTGTCCCCAATCATACTAAAATAAGCCCCTCAATGGTTCCCGTCTAGTGTCTTCATGGGGAAGTCTTCACAAGCCATAATCACTTTTCATCTAAAAGGTCTAGCAGGATTTTGTTATGACAAGCCATTGCCAGTAGTGGTTCCAATTCTATATTTGAGCAGGATATGTGCTAATCCATGTCAGCATAGACTATAGAAAGAAAGGTAAATAAAACAACAGAGTGAAAGTGCATATGTTTAGGCAGAGAAAACAAACCCTGAAAATGGAAAAAGTTCAGCCAAACTGAAATTAACAGTTACGTGCAAATGGAGAACGTCTGCTAATGCCATCTTTTTAATGTGAGGAACAGTTAGAAGTTGGGAAGGGGTTTGTCCAAAATAAGCTATCTGGTCTTGTGTAGCACGCTGTTGTACCTATTGTTTTGCAAACACGAGAAGAAGAATATTAAACAAACCCCAAATTGAAGAGACAAAATACCAAAACAAAGCTTACAGGATCTGAGATCTTATCAATATCAACGGTCCCCTCGTAAGTTGTGTAGAAGAAAACATTATTTGGTGATATAGCATCTTTGCCTCTTTGCTATACCTGAATGTTCCAGGGAATTTATTAAACAGAAGTTGACAAAAGATTGGATAAGAATACATAAATAGGAAAGCCATTTATGAGGATTGCTACATGCTTAAAAGGAAGATAATACGGTGAAAGAGCACAACAGAATATGATGCCCAAAGAAAACAATAAATTGTCTTGAAGAAGGAACCTACCCAAATATTAGATCAATCCATTCATGCAAATGTGCAGATACATACTTGCTTTCTAGAGCCATCCGATGCTTATGAATGAAATCTATGTGGTTTTCAGCCCAATGAGGAAGTTTAACTGAATCTGATACATTGAACACATTCAAAACCACAGTAAAAATTCAAGATGATTGAAATTATCTCTTAACACAATGGAAATAAATAACTTTGAAGTACATACCTAGCTTTTCCCCTAATTGTGTTGTACAAAAGTCAATTGAATTTTCATTTGTTAACATCTCAGGGAGGAAAAACAACTCGGGAACCTTTGTATGGAGCACAAAAGACAATAATTCAAAAGTAAATGTTTCATCAACAACCAACTAATGAGCATATGAAGGTGAGATCAAGCAGATGCATGGAAAACTTATTGAAGAGATAGGAGACAATTTTGGTGTACAATAAGAAGAACACGTACCAATTCCTTCACATCACTCATGTCCTCAAGAACTCCATTCCAAGTAGCAGCAATATGTAAAAACATTCAATCGGCGTGGTCAAATTTCCCTCCTTGTAGTTGAATTGAAAGAGTTGTAAATGGTTCAACTCTAAAAAGATAATACAATACCTGAAAAAGAAACATCAGCTATTACAGAGAAGTATTACCACAGCTTCTGCATATTGCACTTCGCAATCATATAACAATCTCCAACCATTTGACACTCAATTTAACTGGTATTTGCAAGAGCAAGAGAGAGAAAACCAAATGACCCATAATAAAAGGTTTCAGACTAGTGAATACAAACACTATAAACTTGGAATAAAAAGGCCACCAAGCTATTTTTTGTTCTGAAGTCATCCAGGGAAGAGATGCCTGCGAAAGACAACATGACATTGAAGAGAACTTTTAAATCAAAAATGAAAGCATGAAAATAGAACTGCAAAGAAGAGTATAAGGCAGTACCAAAAGTCAAGAAGACAACTACAGAATCCAAATGAGCAGCACTAAAAGACATTGGTTGTTTACCGGGGATTAATGCCCCCACGAATATATTGGAAATGAGGACACACACAATCATTAAAAGAAACTAACTCGAACTATTTATATCTTATAATATTGTAGAAAATAGAAAACAGAAGTATTTCTGAAGACTTGCATACAGCACATTGTATTAAGTAAATGAAAGAAAGGAATAACTGCATGAACTTTAGGTACAAAACCAATAGTGTTTCCATTTACAGCAGTTCTAATAAATCGAGAAGACACAACACAAACCATAAAATATTAATGAGAGAGAAAACCCACAGTTCCAGCACTAGAGTAATGTGAACCATAATGGAATTTGGGGATGACTGGATCATCAAAGCTGGAATATCTCTCTTGGAATTTTTTAAGCCGGTCCAGATTTAGTGCTCCAACAGGCTGTGAGTATGGATGGAGTCATAATGATAGCAGAAAAGAGTGCAAATACATGGTGTTTGAATCAAAACTAAAACTTTGTCACCTTTAAAAGATCTCTGTAAGATGTAGGATTGGAAAGATCCAAACTCTTTGAACTGTAATCAGAAGGAATCCAAGGGAAAACTGGATACTGCAAGGAAATAAGTGAACCTTAACAAAATAAGTGCAAAATCAAGTCCCATTTATGACTAATATTCACACCATAAAAAACCACACCTGAGTGATGTCATTATAGCTATTCCCAGCCAGTGTATTCAGCTGCATTAAGTATTCAAAATTGCTGATCTGTAAAAGGATTGTAAATCAACCAGTTATCATCTATTTTTTCTTTATATATATTGTATTTTAAAATGGGAAATCAGCAAATTGAGATAGAAAAACAAGATTTGTGATACAATGAAAATTTAACTCAACTCATACCTCCCACGTAGCCCAGCTTTCCATAAGCTGAGTTCTCTTCAAAAGTTGTTCGGGTCTCTAAAACAGACAATAGTACACAAATTAATTGGTGGGCAATAATAGAAATAATCAAGCCTTATCTTCATTATCAACCATTTATCATGATCTCAACAGGAATGCATATGTGTATGTTGTGATGACTAAAACTTACTAGAAAATTTTGAAGCACAACAAGGTGCAAACCTGAGTTGCCAAATAAATATCATTTAGATGAGTTGGGCGCGCTTGAACTATAGCTCCATATGCATTCCTTCATCCCTCAGTACTCTGGGAAGTTTAGTTAAAAAGAAAAGGGAAAAAAGGCCAAAAAATTTAATAAGCAAGGAAATTTTAAAAGTCAAACAACATCATAGTGCATCTTTTAAATAATCAGAGCACAATATATTGTAAAATTAAAAAGAACAGAAGAAGTGAATTTAAGATGGAAAATACCCTGAATTCAAAGTAGTAGTTTGAACAGTCAACCATAAATAGTTCCAGTTCACTTCTCAGAAGATATCTGTAGTGGAAACAAGCCAGTTGAATTAGACATGAATAACTGCCAACAAATGCAGTACAATCTTAAACAAGCCAGTAAAAAGTCCTAAAGGCAGTATCTGCAAAAAGTCCTAAAAGGAAGTATCAGCATTGAATATTAGACATTACCAAAAAGAAGAAGCTCCAACACAAGTAAGAAGAATATTAAAGAGGGTGACAGCTGAATTCCAAATGGTATATTTGCATCCATAAACATATTGGGGAACAAAATAAGTTGCAGTAAGCAAGGCATAGTCTGCAAAGTTAGCAAGACATACAACCATATTGATTGGAAATTCATATCCATATTCAATTATATGTTTTCATAGACTAAACAGAACAAGGATCCATCTTCCTTTTCCAAAAGTTGCTAGGGAGTGAAGCAATTTTCTTCATTGATCAAAAGGGCTAGGCACTCATTAAATGGAAATTACTCTAAAAAGAATCAGCACTAAATAGTGTGTCAGACCAAAAAATGTTACAATGTTTCATGTAAATTAATAAATGAAAGAGTTAAAGTATGACAATATGATCATAAATATACCTTCGGCTATAAATTTGATGAAGAGAAGACATCAACCAGCTGTGATCCTTCTCTTCTTTCATCTCAGAAGTACCTACCTCAGAGCTTTCAATGTTATCAACTATAAAATTTATTCTCCGAGTTGTAACCTGAAAGTGAGCATTCCTCCTATTCTTGGTAACAGCTATCATAACTGAATAAATATATAAATGTTACATGAAGCCAAAAATCAGCTTCCAATTTTCATGCTCAGGAAACAGAAATTTACAAAGTGTCCCTATCTTATTTTCAATGAACTGGAAACAGCTGAACGCACAGACAGTGTAATGGGTCTGTGGGGAGGGGGAGAAAAAAAACAGTTAAAAGAAAAAAGAAAACCAATTTTCATGCATCAGGCATCTCATAATTTAATATGAACTGCAGCCCAAGTTTTTTAATACATCATACTTCATGTAATCCATCTAGAACTCCCAATGCAGAAGAGGTTCCACGAATAACCCTCAGAGGTCGAATCATAGATGAAGGAAGCTCAGAAGCAATTCTTTCATCAAGTTCACTGGGAACATATCCAGGTGCAACTGCTGATAAACTTGAGACCAAATCTTGGTCACTAGTAGGTTGAGCATCGCTAGAGTCTACTGACATCTGCAGGGTTTGCTCTGTTGTTTCAGAGACACTTGGCTGATTCTCCCCACCGTGATCTAAGTTATAGGCTCCACCTTCTAAGCTATCAATTTCTGTCAGTTCATCATCTTCATTTGCTAACCCCATTGAGATTGCTTCTGCCGCCACAATAGGGGCATTTGATGGGTTTTTCTCATTCTCTTGATCCAACTTCCTCTCAATTTGATCCTCATAATTTGCAGCAGCACCTAAATGATCATATCCCATGTAATTCCTCCGTAAGCATCATCTCATTCTCAGGGAACTTTCCATAAAGTCCAACTTCCAGAAAATCTACAAATCCATTACAAAAAACCCCTCATAAGAAAATGCAACAAGAGTTAATAAATTAAGATAACAGAATAAATTGTCCCGCAACATACACATGGAGGATTGCTTAAATGATCCCCAAATGGACCAAAGGGACATTTCATCTTAATCAAGCAATGAATGAGTTTACGC
Organism: Swietenia macrophylla; assembly: GCA_032401905.1. NCBI lineage: Eukaryota > Viridiplantae > Streptophyta > Magnoliopsida > Sapindales > Meliaceae > Swietenia > Swietenia macrophylla. The sequence goes on along the minus strand of CP135559.1, from coordinate 8,635,104 downwards.
CATGCACGCGTTCCAGTGCATAAACAATGTCGTACAATTAGATCAACTTGACCTCATCTATCAATCTGAAATCAAAATCCAATTAAAAAAACATATATATATATATATGCTGCCTCTATAAGTGATGATATGGCAAGCAGCAATCAAACCTCGGAGCATTGCATGTTTCTTGCCAAAGCAAAACTTGGAACTAGGACAGCAATGAATTTATATGATGAACATTGAAATCCTTCCCATAGACTGATTTTGCATCAACGGTGCAGACATTCCAACCAGGCAACTCCCATGGCTTCAGAAATATTCCATCTTTTCACACGCTCTGTATCACTAGCATTCCTCTGCTGAGCAGATGTGGCCATGGCAACTGCACTGAGTCCTCTTCCTGAACCAATCTTTGCATTGCACTCAAGATCACGTGCAGCTGCGAAGGCTGCAGCTTTTGCAGCAGCCTTGTCCTTCAGTAGAGGTGGTGATTTGTTAGCCACCTCTGAAGTCTTTTGGAAACTCAAGAAGGTACGTAGCCCAGTTGTTTTTCTTTCAAGCATAGAGTTGTCACGCCTAAGCTGTGAGGTTGCCACAGGAGCCATGGTATCCCCACCAGCAGCACCAGCAGCAATCATTGCCAATGCCATTGCAGCAGGTGGTGATGCAAAAGCAGAAGCCCAAGGTGGAGAGATCATAGCAAGAGCAGCCTGAAAGATGTTTACTGGGACGGCTCAAAAATATACCAATTATAAATCACAGGTTCAACAAAGAGCAGAAAAGAGTCAATTCCTAGCATATTGATAGCATTTAAATAGTAGAAATGTTTAAAATCATAGTCACAAGAAATTTAATGATACTCATAATAAAAGCTAAAAGACACAACTGGTAACAGGCCAGGTAGTTTAGAAAGAAAAATAAAACATGAGAGATGACATGAAATGACCTCTATAGGCAGTGCATCAGCAGCCAATGCACAATCATCAAGTATAAGAGGATTCAAACCACCACCAGTAGCAAGTTCATGAATTCCTGCTAAAGTGGTCGCCACCTCCTCAAGACAGCTACAAATGGTGGTAAAATAGCCTCAGGATACTGATTACGAAGTGGCTTCTGGTTCCTGCTCACAGCATGCCATACCTGCAGCGTACATCTAATATTAAAACGACCATAAAAACAATTATCAACAATTAAGAGAACAGGAAACTGATTTTACATATTATGTGGAAGGGAATAAGCACTAAAACTTTAAATGAGAATCTTATGTATCAACAAAGATGAGAATAGATACGAGCCGAGCAAACAAGCAAAAAATCTATCACTATAACATGGAAAAGTAATTCCACAGAGAACTGACCTCAGAATAAAGAACACAAGAAGCAACCCAACACTTGCTGTCTTTTCGAATCAGCAATTGGCATATTCAAAACTGGTGAAAGCACACTGCAGATTAAAAAATTAAATAAGTTTAGCCCACTGCATATATACAGAAATGGAAGGATGCGCAAAAGTTATAATTGTATAGCCCAGGACTGAAATACCATTTAATTAAATGCAATCACAGATGATTCTTCATGTATCATATTATCATAACAATCTTGCAAAAGTTTCCCAGTGTGTATATTCATATTTGCATAAAAACCGGTTTCAGTGAAGATTAAGTAAATTGAGAACCAAACTTGCACAACATACCCATTCTCTCAGACATCCAAACTGTGAAGTTAACAAAGGTGCAGTCGTGTTTCTACCATTGTTATAAACATGCCACTAAGTCATCCAAAATTATGACTCATTTCTCCTAATGCAATTTAGAGACATGGAAAATCAACACTGTATGATAGATTTCAAAGGAATGTAGAAACACTTCGGTTATGGTACCTCCAGAAGAATGCAGATAGTGGTTTTCTTGTTGACATTCGAGCACTATTATCTAAGGACCCAATGTTGCTCACTTGGCAATATAATCCTTCCAACATCTCATCTTCCATGTTAACATTCCTTGTGAACATACTGTCTTCACCGTTATCGTCTTCTCTCATTGAAAGAAGCACCATTCGAAGCATGCATAAGAAAGGCTGGTCACTATCAAGCGACTGGTAAAGTGCTGCCATTCCTCCCATCCCAGTACCTGAAACCCCACCAATACCCAGACCACCACCAAGTCCAGACTCATCTAAGAGTAAGGCTTGAAGCATGGATACCAACTTCTTCACCAAAGGAAGTTCAAATCCAGTTTCCATTAGCGTCTTTCTCCAAAGCAAATTTCCAAGATTCCCAGCCATGCCACCGCCACCAAACCCAGAAGATTTTGGTGGAATGCCAACACCATAGCACAGTCGGCTTCTGTATTTCCAACCTTCAGCTAAATCCATAGTGCAGCTCCCATATGACACAATAGCACAGGAAACAGTTTCATAAGTTTCAGCTGCTGCTGCAGCAGTAAGTCATTCCATCACTGCAGAAGATATCCACCCGTTTGCATCTGCCATTGAAGCAACGACCTGATTGAAATCTTATTAGTGCAAGTGGCATAATATAAAAATTGTCAGTTCCCTAGAAGGAAAGCATTTCACACATACGAGAACACAACATCATGAAGAGGAACTAGAGTACTAAATTTGACTTGAATTGACAACCTACTAGAAAAAAAAGCAAAAAGGAATTCTTGGTTTGAGCATTTCATTACTAGGTCAAAGATGCCTCTTCCTTTCGTCTACCTCAGTTCTTTATCCACAGCTATTTTAGTACCTGGTGATACATGTTTGAACCAAGGATCTACTTCTGTCACATATAAATCCAGGTTGACATGGAAATAAAAGACGGACAGACAAACTTTAGTGACAGACAACTGCATAGCAAACCAGATAATTAATTGACAAGCATAATACATAAAATAAAAATAAAAATGTATCTTGTGATTACTCTGCACATACATCAAGTGGGAGCCCGCTTGAGTCACCGGCTAATGATCTGCGATCACCCAAAGATTCCAATGATTCTCCACAAATTGATGATGATGAACTTGGGTGGTTATTTAGTGAATCTACCAGAGAAATGGTAGACAGAGATGCATCTTTTTTTCTAGATGCGCAAGACAATTTGCTTTGTAACCGTAAATGATCTTCAACAAGCATTAGAATCACAATTGCATTAGCATTCCCTGCTTCTGCTTTAGCATCTGTTGGTGGCAAACCCTCTGCAGCAACACCAGCAGCAGGTGCAGCAAATAACTTGAGTCTGCAAAAGAAAAGCTGGATTTAGACATTATTGCAGTTTTTCCTCCTCTAGTCAACCAATCAGAAACACAAAAACCATAGGACTGGCTTTGTCACTGTTATCTTTCTAAGATGTTACAGCAGATATGTGGAAGAGACAATAAGGTTAAAATTAGAAATAAAGTTCTTTATGGCCAAGTAATAGGTCAATTAATTTAGATGATGAGCAAAGAAAAAAATGGTCGAAATGATGACAAATACAATAATTTCCCTGCCAAACGATGTAGGTCAAAAAAAATTTGACAACACTTCAATCCACGACTTCGTCAATTTTTAACTACTATAGAACTTCAGCAAATTTCTTTTTTCTCTTTTAAGGAAAATATTATCATTCTGAAAAGCATAAAAAGTATCAATGTAACACTATTTCAAAAGAATATCTATAAAGAGCAACAAAGAAAAGAAAACAAGACACCAAAACATATGGGAACTGTTATAAAATATCTGAAAAGCAAGACAATGTTGCCTCCAAAACCAAATATTACCTGAACCTGAAGTTCTCGAGTGGCAAAATCCAGCAAGCCACACAAGAGCCTTCTTTTAAATATTGGCAAAGATTCCTCGCGTCTTCAAAACACAGAGAAAAACCAAATAAGGTTACCCAAAATCAAATAACGAGTTTAATATCGCAATAAAGGAAACAACAATTCTTTTCAAAATTATTGATGCACAGAAGAAAAAACATTACAGAGAAAGCTTTTGTCATCTGCTAACTGCACAGAAGAACTCCAGACAACTAATGCAGCATTCACAAGTGCTCTCAGTATACAGAGATAAATTTCAACAAAAACTAAGTAGAAACATAATCTATATAACCTGCAAGTCATAATCTTAATTTTGATAATATTAGTTCATTCCCTTCCCTACTCATGCTTTGAGTAAGTCTGTTAAGTAATTAAAAGATGAAGAATAACTCCTATTTTTGCAAAATTTCAATTGACAAACTTCATATACAAGTCAAATTGGTCTAGTTGCGGCAAAGCAATTGAAAAAAATTTAAAAGTTGGAATGCTCTAATGGACACACTGTTCAACGTGAAGATTGCAACCCTCATACAAGGATTTTTGTGCCTGTGCATGATTACAATCAAATTTCCACATGAATGATAAAACTAATGATAGTTAAACAATATTCGACATTGAAGGTGCAAAACAGGGTGGTTTCAAAATAGGTTAGTCTCACCCTGGCCCCTTTGTAGTGAAGAGATTCATCACAACTGTATGTTAGGAACGCAAAAATAGATTGTTGAATTTGGACACAAGGGCAACGACTATTGGTGAAACAAATTCAAACATTCTCTCAGAACCCAAATTAAACAGCAAGGGGAACTTAATGGAAGCTGGCCAGTTGCATATGACAATAATACCTAGCCCGTTGATCTCCGGTGCTAGATCCACCCCCAATAGAAAGCCATTCTGCACAATGAATCGTAGCTTCAATATCCTGAAGAAGGGAAATCAAGCAAACAATAAATGAATCTGACATAGCCAGAAATTAGAAAGGATATCCAATCACAAACGAAATAGTTACTTGAATCCAAAACATGCAATTATTGTAAAAATAACTCAACTGAACTCAAGCCTCAAATCGCTACCCAATGAGGTCAGCTACATGAATCCCTTTGCATCATTTTACTCAATTTACAGTAGTATCTTCCACTAAGCCTGGCAATGATGTCCCCAACCACAACTTTTCGGGACTTCTTTTTTTTCTTTGTCACCGATGCATCGAGATACTCTTTCATTTGTAGTTATTCTACCTTTTCAGAATAAAACATGAATTTCAGTTGTTTTCTCATCAATTGGTTCTACCTCTACCTTTTCAAAAAGACATCCACTACGCCTTCTATCTTCCTTCTATCTTCATTTGTATCACCACTTCTACCACCATTGTAGCATCTGACAAGTCACTAAATCAACTGGTATGCAAGGAGTAGCTATTCCTCGATAAGCTAAGTTTGAAGAGTTTGATGGAAGACTCAACCTTTCTGCCTAAATATGCATAAAATTATACTCTTCATTAACTGTCTGTTCTCCAAATATTTCCATCTCATGTGTAACATCAAACTTTCATTACTTCCTCTTTTTCTAGTAATTTCTCTTGACTATAAATTGCATTAAACCAGGTTCAGCAATGAATTTGGATTGCCAGCCTTAATGTTGTAACAATTGACAGTAAATAAAATAAAATTTGTTTAACGTGGGGACAAACTAAACAGAATTTAGATAGACACCTTCTAAGAACTAAGATGCCACAGCTTGAACACCTGGCATTATTAGAACTAAGAGCTTTTAGTCACTGGAAAAAACATTCCCCAGTATATGCTAACATACAAAACAGACAAGTAAATATACATGCATCAATAAATTAGCATTCACTTGGCAAGCACTAACACTTCATCCTACTTTGAAACTAGGAAAAAAGGACAATCATAAATAGGTATGCATTCCAATGCATCTGATGTTCTTGTCGCTGACTTCACTCTTTCCTATAACCGCACAATTAAAACATTTGATAATAACAATCCACATTACCTTTGACTTGGAATAAAATTCTGAAATTCTTCTCGACTTCTGGGATTCCTAACTTAAAACTTTCACAGTTTTGGCACTTTGAACAAAACATAAAATAACTTACCAAAATAATAGGATTTTATTTCAAGTTCCACCAGTTTTGAGTGGATTTATATCCGTAAGCAATCAGGGAAATGCAGAGATCATGAACGTATGTGCAAGATACTATAGCAAACAAAAGTTCCTTGTTAAGATTATTAACATAAAATACTAGAGAACAAACAAACGTGTTATGCTATAAAGGATTCCAGACAAGCATTTTTCAGGAAAAAGGAATAAAGTGAAAAGATATGATATCAACCTTCCATCCATCTTTCTGGCTCATTGAATGCTCCAACATGATAATGAGGAAGTTGTGTATAAGGTCCTCTATATCACTCATGTTCGCTGAACTAGACTGCTTGTTTGCACCCGTCTATAGCAACAAGCAATACATATAAAAATATATATGACAAGAAGCTCGAGTGTGCATGCAAATTTTACCCGATAAGATGTATGCTTGTTAGCAGTTAAAAAACTCGAGAGATTTCATGCTTGTTAGCAGTTAAAAAACTGGAGAGATTTCTTACTCTTAACTAAAAGTCACCATTCTAACTTCTCATGTGACCAAAAACTAAACAAGTGAAGATAATATGTTGAGAGAGAGAGAGAGAGAGACTGAAGTTGGCCAAGACTACCTCATAGTTAGAGATGAGAATCTCCAGAATCCACTCAGGCCATTCCTCCATCTGAGTCAGACTATTACTGTTTTCTGGATTACTGCAAGCCAAAATCAGAATATCCTGAAATGATATGGATAGAACAACTCAGAGAAATGAAAAAAACTGAAAATGTGAAAAGAAAAAGAACAAATTGAAACTATGGATGTATTAGGACAACAAATGCGCCATAAACACATTTTCAGGTGTGCAGAATAACAACTATACTCACATGCTGAAATTAAGACAATACAGCCTATAATTCATACAAAAGTGCATATAGGAACGTGAACATGTATATTTTTTAGATAACACAACATAAACATTCTTATGAACATATATTTCCTCAATAGTACAAAAAAAAAAAAAAACAACCTTTTGAATGTATTTTTTTCTAAATAATACAACATCAGTTAATCACGAATGTCAAAAATATATCAAGGAGTAACAATTCTAGTGCCTTTTTATCATTACAATTACATTCAGTAAACTCATGTATCATTACGACTGTCTTAGCCAGTAAAATCAAGATATAAGAAAACACCATGACAGTTGGTCCATTCTCTCAATCTCCTATTAGTTTGGGAGGTCAGATAACAAGTATAATCATCGTCAGGCATATAAATGCATAAAAATCAAAATACCCTCTTTGGATAAGAGATGCTTAAGCCTTAAAAAGGGGCATAAGGCAACTCAAGCACTTACAGAACATGATGCAAAACTCGTGGATGAACCAAAACTTATTTGCTTTGTAACTCCTGTTTCCAAACAAATATGAAACAATTTTCATTCAACAAATATTCACACAACAGGTGAGAAACATGAACAAATTACCTGTAATGCTCGGCTTTGTAAAGCCCTAGATGCATAAGGAAGTGAATGCAAAAGAACCAACAAAAGTTGTGAATGTTCAAAGCGATGACCAGAATCATAAAAGTTCAAACCATTCTCTCTTGATGAAGCATTAATCTGAGAAAGAGGGGAAAACAAACAATTTTAGCGTGAAATATATATGACTTAAACAACTAAAAGATATTAAATTAGCCAATCATAGCTTAAAAATATGAATGATCCTCCTTCGTAAAATGTCAAAAAGTACAGCAGATCACAATGGAACTTTTGCTGAGTCTATTAAGGCTGCATGAACGGAAAATTGACACTAGAAAACCAATTTTTCTCCCCCATTCTCCCATCAAATTCAAGGGTGCACGGTAGGAACCACATTAGCATTCAAAAACAGTCAATATTTTCCTTTATAATAACATAATTTCCAGTCAAAAGAAGCAATTGAGTAGATCGTCAAAATTAATGATGGTGGAAGATCACAAACAATTATCTCAAGTGAACAGTTCAGCATCGCAGGGAAATGGACAACCAATGTGAATTTCACTCATAAAACTTAATTTTCAAGCAACAAACATGTGTTCACGGATATACATGCTAAGTCAATAAAGACAAACTGGACCCAACCATGGAAAGCAAAAAAAAAAAAAAGTAAAAATGATCTGAGGCACCGATATATAGCTATATGATAGGCAAACGAACTTCAACTGGTCGTCTGAACATACCTGAATCATCAAATGCAGGTATTATAAGAACGACAAGCAACCCGGAAATGCATTTAGCCTTATAAACATCAGAGCATCGAGTACAAAGAGAGCCAGTAGACAAAGAAAGAGCAAAAGCGAGGCAAATAACACATACTTCATTTGTAGAAATCTATTGGAGAAAAACCCATCTTAAAAAAACAAATGAAAGTTTCTAACAAGCAGCTAAAATCATTTATCCACAACAATATCACTTGAGAAGTAAATGAAGCACTACAGCACTTGCAATGAAACCATATGTGTATTTGTCCAGAGTATTCTCAAAATGTATAAAATGATTCGCACACCTGCAGAACCAGGAAGAGAAGCATCGGGACAGAATCGTCCATTTAGCAATAAGGGATGGTAGAGTAGGTGAATGTGTCCTCCAATTTCTGCATCCAAAAGGGAACTTTCCTCGGCCATATTTTGCACAAGGTCATTAGTCGCAAGCCAAGGAAGCCCTGCCCCATGACCAAAAGAAGGTACCGCATCCCCTCCTCTAGAAGCTAAGCGTGCATGAGTAAAATGCAGCAAAATGCAAGAGGCTTGGAGATCCGAGGGAACTCAAATGGACGACTTTCATACAAGGATCCATCAATATATAATCTCAGTTCACTGTCAACTTTCCCAATAAGTCTTTGCCTGCAAGTATCTCTAGGCCAATAAAATACCAGCACTGTGGCTTAAATGCATGAGTAAAATGCAAAGAAGCCTTCTTACTCTTTCCACTACCAATTTCAACTACCAAAAACTGTGCATGAAAGTATGCCACTATCCCTTGATTATCAGCAGACAAGAAACTGAACAAACGTGGCATGTGTGCTGTTCCTTCACCGGCAAGGGAACTAGCAGCAGCTGCAGCTGACATGGCCGAAGATTTTCCAGACTTGGCCGCAGCAGCAGCAGCAGCTGTGTTTAATGTGTCTGCAAATGATTCAATATAGATCCAAGTAGCAAATGCATACCCATTGGTAAATGGCCAACAGCTCTCCCCTGGACCAAACAAGCCAGAGCTTTCACCATCAAACTCAAAAGTACTTGCTGGTCCCCTTGATTCCTTTCCAGCCATCACCTTCTCCAGTGAAAGCGTTAGGCAAGTTGCCCACACAGTCGTAAGTGTTCTTGTAATAACTTGAAACCATCTACGCAAGTCAACAACCCCAACAGATGTCCAGCCAAGTATTGAATGCAGTAGCATAAAGGGGTCCCATCCCATCTCAGCTGCTCTGTTGAATCAACATCCTCTGCAAAAATCTTCTCTGCTGATTCCAAAAGAACACCTAATAAACCTGCCATAGAGCACATTACCTTATTCCTTGTGCAAGTTCTTAATATGGCAAGCAATCCCCTAATCATCCTTGTCCTAGTGGACATGTATACCTTGCCGTCACCAACCCAAGGAAGCCAATGAATTAGATCACCTGCCACAACAGCAGCTCAGAAGTTTAGCATCACACTGGGAGGATTGTTATCGTCATCCTCCAACCTTTCTACACCACCCATTGTGGCAAGAAGAAAATCAACAACCAAAAAAGCAATGCTCTCTGCTTCCTCCCTTGCTCCAGAACTCTCAACACTGCTCACAATATTCTTTAGGCTTTCAAGCTTTCAGGCTGCCCCATGATTGCAGAATCAACTAAATGCAATAACTCTGGAGAAACATTCGGCATAACAGTTTTAGGCTTGGTTCTTGGTGTTGAACCATGGGAGAATACCCAGTATCCCTGTAATAGTAAGAATCAGGACTCGTCAATGAGATTGACTGCATAATGACATAACCTGTAGGTATCTCGGGTCCAGGGCTTGAAATGCTACAATCATGCCACGGTTCACAGACAGGGGAAGAATCGTATCCGCCCCTGTTTGAGAATTCTTCAATCTCACCATACAAGAATCTTCCATTATCTTGATCTTTCAAACATACCTGTTCAAAATGTTCTTCATCCACTATTGCAGATGAAGATTCAATCCCTTGCACAGCTACATTGTTGCTTCCTATCTCAGTTTCGCCACCACCAATGGCATTGAAATTTTCTTGATTACATGTTCCGACTCTATTCTGTACAACACTAACCCCTCAAGAAGCATCTAAGTCCTCCCCAGAAATCTCTTCAACCTTCTTCCTTTTCTCTTCTTCTTCTTCTTCCATCGTGTTATAATTTTAATAACCTAGCAAGAATTCATATAATTTACAGGCACCTATGAAAAATAAGAATAAATGAGAACTGAATACCAGTTTAATTAACTAGAAATGTGTTATCAATGAAGTTATGAAATGTTGCAATAAGTATGCCATAATTAAGCTTAAGCTGCAAACAGAAACTGGCACAAATGGAGCTCAAATTATGTGAAATATATAACTACTTCAAGCAACAGTTAAAATAGAACAGAAGAATAATATCATGATCAATTCAAAACAATCAGTCAGGTTCAGCAAAACGTGGAATAAGATTCACCAAGATATGATTGGATACACTAAAAACCACCCATAGTAACCAAGTTTACACAATAGACTGTTCAAAAATAAAACATCCGGTTAGCCGCTCAGATACTATGATGAGTATTAACAGTTATGAGTTTGAAATAGTTAGAATTAAAGAGTATACAACCAAAGAGAGAAAACATACACAACTAAATTGATCCAAACGTAACTCGATGTTGGCTTATTTAAGACGCATCTATTTGTAAAACAAAACATTCTTGTACATGAGAACACAATTCTCGTGTAGTTCCGTAAACTCAAAATCAAGCCGAATTATCAAAAGACGTAGTTAAAATATTACAAGAAATATTACAGATCTTGACCATGGAGACCATGCATTTACGTATGTTCATATATACAGACACACAAAGACCACTACACAATACAGGTATTTCAAATTACCTGAACGAAAATTTCTTAACGAACCGAGCAATAGATCAATGCAGTTGATCGATCAAGTGACCAAAAATGCAGTGTGTACAATAAGTATATACGTAAACAGTGGGAGAAACAAGACGACGAACTCTGATCTGATCAAATTTGAAACTGAAAAAACTAAAAAATCAGCGAAAAACCAGCAAATCAATCGTGTAATTTTAAAACCAAGAATTGAAGAAAATGTGAGACACAGTTGATAATGATTACCTTCAGGACTGCGACATTTATTGAATTACGAGCGAGAGCGAGAGCGACAGAGAAAGAGAAATGATCGATCGAGAAAACAAAAGAGAACAGAAGAGAGAGACGTTTGAGGATTTAGTAATATAGGCCCTGCCTCGTGGTTGCCCGCTTAAAAACAATCGAACAAAGGAGGGAAGCGGTTTATTGCGATTTCTAATTGCTTTCTGTTACATTTTAATTTTATTACCGTTGGAAAAATATTTGTTTCTATCTCAACTTACACGCCAAGTTAAATCAATGATATTATAATTATAATCGTATCTTTTTAGATTTTATTTTGCAATAATAATAATTTAAAAATTTTGTATTTTTAAAATTTATTTATCACCCACATAATTGGTTTATTGGAAATTTGAATTTTTGAATGAAGAAAGAGGGCGGTGGAAAGTAGGACATATTGAGCTGGATACCTAACTGGGCCTACATGAGTCAATCAGAATATAACTGTGGCTCGTTCAGTAATGCTGTAGACTAAATCTCATCCTGGACCATGTTAAGAGGATGTATAACCAGCCCAGTGTCCTAGTGGTCCTAAAGAGGTTACAAGTTATGGACCACCTACAGATCATCCCGGTAATTGATAGCAATTAAGATGATTGTACAAGCATTGATCTGAAAATAGTGCACGTTTTTAACATAATTTATAGAAAAATAAAATAAAATAAAATAAACCTATTTTAATTATTTAAAAAAATAATAGACGGAATCACTAATATTCAAGTTAGGTGGGAAGTGAATTTATTTTTAAAATTATAAAAAAATAATAATTATAAAAAAATTGACTTAATAAATTAATATTAATTCACTTATTAAAATCAATTAGTTTTCTCTTAATATAAAACGAGACAATATTAAAATACTAGAACGACGTTGAATTAAACTAGTGGGTACTCAATTAAAATGCATGTTAAAACAAAAGTAGGCATGTATGTCACGTGTTAAGAGGGTGTGTAAGCAAAACCAACCAAGGGTGCTAGTGATGCTAAAGAGTGCATGAGACAAGAGAAATGTTGATTAAAGTACTAGAATGACGTTGAATGAAATTAGTGGAGACCAAATTAAAATGCATGTTAAAACAAAGTAGGCATGTCACACGCTAAGAGGGTGTATAACCAACCAAAAAGGGCTAGTGATGTTAAAGAGTGTAAGAGTTATTGACCTAATATTTCATAAATCATCACGATAATTGATAATAATTAAGATAGTTGTTCGAGCATTGATATAAAAATTGTGTATGTTTTTAAATTATTTAAAACAAATTTGACTTAATATATATTAACATTAATTCACTAATTAAAATCAGTTGGTTTTCTTTTAATGTAAAATAAGACAAAAAGAAACCTTAATTCAAGTACCATAATGAAATTGAATGAAAACAGTAGAGACCCATAAAGTAGGCATGACCTTTTTGTTGGTGCGTGTTACAATTTTCTAAATATATATATATTTTTGATAGTGATCTGGATTAGATATGATCAAATTTACACGAGTAAATTTATAAATTTAATTTAAATAAAATTAAATAAAAACAGTGAAAATTAAATTAAAACATACTTAAAAATAAAGTAAATATATACGTGTAAATTTTTTATTAATATAAATTATAATTTTTTAAATATTTATTAATAATTATGGATTAAAAACAAATAATTTTACATGTAAAATAATAAATTTAATTAAAAATTTAATGATAGTTTAGAACAAGAAAAGAATCAAATTTTAATGGAAATTACCTCTTTGATTATTCCAATTAAAGTGTGACTCTTTTAATCCATGTAATAATACTAGAATTAGTGCTTGGAATGTGAACGCATGCATAGGTCTTCAAAAATTGCATGTAATTATCTAAGCTTTCTCAACAAATTTTTTGTCAATGACAAATCTCAATCACCTCTCATTTCTGATCGCACTAAACGATAATTAATAACTCATCCTACCAGACATAACTCGTTGATTTGCTAATCACTCAAATATTTTGTTAAACCCGAGATAATGTAACCTGATTTTCTTGTGAAGTGCCATAAGGAAACTCGAAATGATGCCGAAGATATCAGAACACGGGTTAGAGATTTACCAAGTGATTACACAAATCTTGCTCACGGAGACCATGCATTAAGCATATGTACATGTCCTCGTCTATAATACATGCATTTTGTAATAAACCGAATAAAAAATCAATCGTAAAAATAATTAAAGAAAAAAATATATAATGCAACAAAATAGAAAGTAAAATCTTATTTACTTTCAGTATAATTTATTTAGAAAAGATAACAAACAAAATTTTTTTATAATTTTTTATTTAAATTAATAATTAATAATTAAATAATAATTTAAACTTATTTAATTTATATTATAAAATATAAAATTAATTTATAAATTTTATTAAAATATTATTTAAATAAATTTTTATTAATTATATAATATATTATTATTTTGTTAAAAATTAAAAATTAAAAAAATTCGAGAAAAACATGCCTATTCAGATCGTGAAATTAAATTTTAAAATAAATGTAGACCCGTTGTGATGAAGTGATAATCAGACGATGTAACATACATGAACCACAATCTTCTACAAGACTCGGGGACCTACTCACCAAGTTGGCAATTTGGGCAAAAGCACTGACGAAAATGAGCCACCCACATCTACTGCTGCTTGTACCATGCTTTGTATGGATTTGCATTCAACTCCCCTGTTAAATTGCTTGGACGCGCACACTTTTCAAAGAGCTTGCCTTTATACAGACTTATTCACCAAATTGGCAGAGGTACTCACGAAAATGAACTGCCCATCTCTACTGCTGCTTGTACTATCCGTTCTTTGGATTTGCATTCATTTCCTAACCAGAAGCCTGGTTGCACGGAAGTTTGGTCCGGGGACTCTGCCACCGGGGCCCCGGCCTTTTCCCATCATCGGAAACATTCTTGAGCTCGGAAAACAGCCTCATCAGGCACTTACTATTCTCTCAAAAACTTATGGCCCCATCATGTCGCTCAAGCTTGGTAGCTTAACCACCATAGTCATTTCGTCTCCAGACATGGCCAAGGAAGCATTACAGAGACATGATCAGGCCCTGTCTAGCAGATATATACCGGACACTCTTCGAGCACTCCACCACCACAAAGCTTCCGTGGTGTTTCTGCCGGCGTCGGCTCATTGGAGGAATCTTAGGAAAGTTTGTGCTATCCAAATGTTCTCCCCACAACGGCTGGATGCCAGCCAAGCCATACGGCGAAAAAAGTTGCAAGAACTACTCGACTATGCGCAAGAGAATTGCAACAGTGGTTCTGCTGTTGATATTGGTCAAGCGGTCTTCACTACAATTCTCAATTCGATATCAAACACTCTTTTCTCTGTTGATTTAGTTCACCACGATTCCGATCTGTCTCAAAGTTTTAACGAGCTTGCCTGCCACATCATGGAAGAAGCTGGGAATCCTAATCTTGCAGACTACTTTCCGGTCCTCCGATTTATTGATCCGCAAGGATCACGCAAACGGATGACTAGTTATCTTGAAAGAGTATTTAGGATCTTTGATGTCATCATCAATGAAAGGTTACGGATAAGAGCTTCCTCGACCAAGTCTAAAGAGATCAACGATGTATTAGATTCACTCCTAAATCTTGCTGAAGAGAATAATTCTGAGTTCCGTCTCTCTGATATCAAACATCTAATTTTAGTAAGTATCATCTCATCTGACACTGGTAATTTCCTATCGTATCATTTACCATTTAACTTCATCATTTTTTTCCAATGAAAAATTGTTTCATAGTTGTATTGTATCCTCTAAATCTTTTCCACATCAGGACATATTATTTGCAGGTATTGATACAACATCAAGTACAGTACAGTGGGCAATGGCAGAATTACTCCGCAACTCCGAAAAACTTGCAAAAGCTCAAAACGAGATTAGAGGATTACTTGGCAAGGATGGGATAGATCATATGGTCGAAGACTTCGCAGCATCAAAATTTCCTTATTTACAGGCAATAGTGAAGGAGACCTTACGGTTGCACCCACCGGCTCCTTTTCTCGTGCCCCATAAAGCCGAAAATGAAGTAGACATTTGCGGATTCAAGGTGCCCAAAAATGCACAAATATTAGTGAATTTATGGTCCATGGGACGAGATTCAAACTTCTGGCCGTATCCAAATTCGTTCATGCCAGAAAGGTTTCTAGAGTGTGAAATCGATGTGAAAGGCCGTGATTTCGAGCTCATTCCGTTTGGAGCTGGAAGAAGGATTTGCCCCGGCTTGCCGTTGGCTCACAGAATGCTACACGTGATGCTGGCATCACTCCTCTTTACTTTCGATTGGAAACTTGCACGTGGCCTGAAACCAGAAGACGTGGATATGAGTGAAAAGTTTGGCCTTACATTGCACAAGGCTGAGCCTCTTCTGGCTATTCCGATCAAAGTGTGACTCTTCAGTTTCATGTATGTTTCTATAATTTGTATGCTAAGTTCAACGTTTAAAAAAAAAAAAAAATCGTGGAAGTCAGAACTAATCTCATCCTTTACTTCAAACTTTACATTGTTATCTT
The DNA here is from genome assembly GCA_032401905.1 of Swietenia macrophylla. Lineage (NCBI taxonomy): Eukaryota > Viridiplantae > Streptophyta > Magnoliopsida > Sapindales > Meliaceae > Swietenia > Swietenia macrophylla. The sequence continues at coordinate 8,619,284 of CP135559.1, read as the reverse complement.
AGCCTTTGTGTTTCTTTACAAAATTTCTGTTTATGATACTTTAAAATCATATGGTGACTGATTTAATCATCCCATAAATCAATTGCACCCTGCATATGTTATCCACAGACAGCCATAAATTACTTTGATTCTTCCACTCTCAAACCACTTTTCTTCTGCTTTAGATTTTATGGTGTAAAAACCTCGTAAACTTATGAACCATTACCGTATCCATTATTCCCATTGACTGTTCAGACAAATTAATTTTATAAAAATATAATTTAAATATTTATTATTAATTACATTTTGTATTTTAAAATAAAATAATAATAAAATTAAAGCAAAATTCTAATAACACATTGCAAAAAAAAAAAAAAGAGAGAGCAGCACAGGCACGATCATTAACTGTAACATCGTGATTTCAATAATTACAAATTAAACAAGATATTTCCAGCTGTTTTGTTTGTTTCCTGTGCATGATTAATATGTGATGTGATGTCTAATAAAAGTATTTCGCGTAATTATAAAATAAATAAAGAGAGCACAAGAGCCACTGGACCAAAAAAAAAAAAAAAAAGAAAAACTAAATGGGATGGACCTGGAGCGGAAGAAGACCAGCTCAAATTCCAACAATGCGGGGCCCAAGCCCACGTAGCCCACAAGCGGAAAGTCAGGAAGCGCACACTCCGCTGTCCTGGACTAGGTTCATCGTCACCCTTTCTTAAGCCTGCACGACGACGAATTTTTGTATCCTTCGGACAGACTTCGTTGAAAACCTAGTAACCCCGCTTCGAAAGTCATCAGATCGAACCGCACGTATAATCCCAACAACTATGACGACGACCACCTTGCTAAATCTAACGGTGATCGCTCTTCTAATCACCGTCGCAGCCTCTGATACACCTGCAACCCGATACACCAATCACACCGTCGGCGGCCCCGCCGGCTGGTTCTTCGACGCCAAAAATAACAACTCTGCCACTGATTACTCCTCTTGGGCCGCCAACCAAACCTTCAATCTGGGAGACTATCTCAGTAAGTCCATTACAAGTTTCTTAAACATTTTATAGTTCAAATTCATAATCTGCATTTTGTAAACAGCAATTCCCGTTATGTTCTTTTTTTTATCTCTCATTCTTTATCGTGATCCGAGCAGTTTTCAATACAAACACCAATCAGACGGTGATCCAAACCTACAACGAAACTACATTTAATAGCTGCACCACTGACGATGCATCAGACGGCGATACCTTCCAGTACAACGGTGGTAGCAATGAGTTCGATCTAAAGGCGACAATCGCTGTCCCGTTGACTATGACGGGTTCCAATTACTTCTTCTCAGACGCTGAAGATGGCGTGCAGTGCCAGCGCGGCATGGCTTTCGAGATCTCTGTTAATCACGGCCTCGGCTTGCCTTCTAGCCTCAACCAGCCGCCTCCGCCGCCATACATAGAGCCGCCTGGTCCCGACACCGCACAATCGCCTCCGATTACTATCGCCGATGGATCTCTGGAGCTGGATAACGGTGTGTCATTGAATGCTGCTAATGCCTGCTTTCTGTTGACTGCGCTACTCATTTGCGTTGCTGGAGTTCCGATGTGAAGATGGGAAGGCGGGATAACAATGGTATTTTTGAGTTTTAACGGGGTTGTTCTGGTCAATTCGTTACCACCGTCGACGATGGAGGGTATTTTTGTCTTCTTGCAATACATTTGCTTTCGTTGGGATCTGTTTGGGTGCAGGTTTACATTTGCCACGGATAGCATATTTTTAAGCGAATACATATTCTTTTGCACTTGGTTTTTCACTGTTTCGTTCTTCAATTTCGAATAGTCAAACAAATATGTTGATTGAGGAATCGATTATCGCCATGAATTTGTTTTTGTCGATAATCCCGGTCAACAAATGAACAATTAATTATTTACTCGGGATTTAGATACGCTTTTATGGCATCTATTACACATCCTTATTGCTATCTTTTCACGCTCGTGTCTTCTGTTTGTCCGTACCGTAGATCTGTAATCTATACCATCCCCCAAGACTGTCTTTTACCGTAGCAAGATAACAAATTAAAGATGTGTCCGAGAATTATTCATGTTTTACATCCAATGGACGTTAGGGATAGGATGTCATGATTCAACGGACAGGATATTGCCCAGCGTGACTCATTTTATGTCCAAAGAAGAGAGAAAGAACCCGACTTTAGAAACAACAAAACGGGAACAGAAGGTGGCACTAGTACAAAATCCCCGTTTTTAGGGAAAGAGATATTTCCAACGGCGCAAACAGTAACGGACGGAGGCGATGGCAACTAAGTAATTAAAGCGAAAACTCTATTGTCGACGGGACTTTCATTCTGTCTCCGGTCTACTGCACGAATTGAATGCACGCTTTTAGTCATTTTCCGATCTCGTTGAGCCAATGCCGACGCTCATTATCTCGATTAAGACATTTAGAGCGAGAAATCGAAACCCAAGTGTTTATGAGTTAATTTAGAGAGAGAAAGAGATGGAGACAAAGCAAATAACATTCCTTCTGTTATTTGTACTAGTGCCACCCTCTGTTTATGAGTGTTTTTCCCCTTGCAGTGTCTTATATAACATTCCTTCTGTTATGCAGTGAATTAGAACTTAAACCACAGGGGAAGCTTGAGATGACCATTGTGAAAGCAAATAATCTGAAGAACATGGAAATGATTGGAAAATCGGATCCTTATGTGGTTCTGTATGTTCGGCCCCTATTCAAGGTTAAAACACACGTTGTTGACAACAACCTGAATCCTCTTTGAAATCAAACATTTGAATTGATTGCAGAAGACAAGGAGATGCAGTCAACTGTTTTTGAGGTTTTAATCTGCGTATACTCCCTCCCTGCTCATTAGATGCTTTTTCAAGTTCTTCTGAACATGTCAATGCAATGCATTAATTTTGGCAATTATTATAATTGGCACGTGGATTTTAGACTGTTGTTCATTCCTAATGGTAGAATCTATTAATAATAAGTCTGAATCTTCAGACATACTGTGAGGTCTGTAGATGCTGCATTACATACACACGCATGCATGTTTGGGGTAGTTCAGAAAAAGTAAAGCATGTTTCAGAAGCTAACAATTTTAGTTGGGGATTGATTACCAAGTTCAAATGAAGCTATACAATTTTAACTTAACAGACCCCCTGTTAACTGATCATTAGTCCATTTATTTTTTTGAGGAAAAAGAAGAAAACTAGGGCTTGTTAGATTTGGAATCCACATATGCTTCTTTATTTTGTAGAATAAGGGATGACGAAATGCTAAGACAAAGCATAATCTTATTGGGAAATTCTTATATTTCTTAAGTACTTTAACTTGCATGGGGCAAGGATGTGATAGATCTATTTTCCTTAAGCAAACAATGTTCGTTTACTCCTCGAACAGGTTTTGGATCAGGACATTGGACAGGATAACAGATTGGGAATGGTGAAATTGCCTTTGATTGATATTGAAGCAGAAACACCAAAGGAGTTCGAATTGAGACTGCTGCCATCTCTGAAAATAAAAGATAAGAAGGACCGAGGAACAATTACTGTAAAGGTTGATACTTCCATCTACATAGCTTTTTTTAATTTTTAATTTTTTATTTTTATGTCAGTGATATCAGTATCATTTTAAATATTGTAGTTTATTATGCGGATAATTGGATATTGTTTTACTCCATTCTGTTGTTTTTCAGTTCATTAAATTCTTGATTGCTTATATAATTCTCTTGCATGTGGTTTATGCATTCTTCAGTGTTTTGTTACTTAGCGAGAAAATAGAAAATTGTGAGCTGACTTATTTGCAACTTTTTCGATGCAGAGTATTTTGTGAATATTTTTCACATGTCAGCCTTTTTTAGAATGATGGGTCTCAGGGGCCCATCCGCACTTGTATCCCTTGTGAAGCTGGAAGTCTGAGGTTTGAGTTGTAACAGGATCATCGTGGCTTTAGATTGTTTTCTGATGAGATATTTTTTGGGGTGTTATATGTGGTGGAGTTTTTCCTGTTTCTTTCCATTATTTAATTTCTTTGATTAATTTTTCAAGAGTTGTATGTGATTATACTTCAGGTATTATACCATCAATTTAACAAAGAGGAGCAGTTGGCTGCTCTAGAAGAAGAGAAGAGAAGAGAATCCTGGGACAAAGAAAGAAGGAAGCAGGAGTTATAGGAAGCACGATGGATGCACTTGATGGAGCAGCATCCCTGGTTGGTTCTGGTGTTGGAACGGTGGGTAGTGGTATTGGTGCTGGAGTTGGGCTTGTTGGAACTGGCGTAGGTGCTGGTGCGGGGCTTGTGACTACTGGCATTGGAGCTGTCTGACAGTGGCTTGGGCAAAGCAGGAAAGTTTATGGGCAGGACTATTACAGGGCAATCCAGCAAAAAGAGTGGCACCGCAACTCCGGTAAACAGCGCCCAAGAAAACGGTGGTGCAAAACCACTAGGGTGAATATTGTCCAAGAAAATGGTGGTGCAAAGCAACTGCATTGCCCCTACTCAATTATGTGAATGTGGCCTGTTGCGTGTACTTTACAATTATAGTAGCTTCTCCAAAGCCTAATGCTATTCTTCTGACGGCCTGGAAATTCATTGCGTAAATATTGGTTGTCGTCCAACTTAGTTTAGCCCCTATTATCTTCTCCTCTGTTTATATCTCCGTGTAACTGCAACTAAACATGTGGGTATTAGATGTTTCAACTAGTTCAAGACTTCTTGATAATATGCAAGGAGAGGCCTAGATATTTTTGTCAAAATATTTCGGTTGAAAAATTCATTTTTCAACTTATTCCTCGGGCAAATTTATTATAACGGAAGAACAAGAAGACATAGCTTTAAATATATATATATATATATATATTTTAGGTTATCTGTCTTTGAAGTTGCATCTGTGCTGCTGGAGTTTTGATCCGTCTGTGTTGTTGGCATGGTCCAGTCTTACAAAATTCTTCTGCAAGCGTGGCCGTTTTGGGATTAGTCATAGGATAAGCAACACCCTACGGGGTCATCCCCTCCAATTTTTTTTGGTCCAGCTGGATTAATTGAAATCCGTCGTTTTTAAGAGTGACAGGTGGATCGTGGAACAATCCAATAGATACATCCGAACTTAATTTATTCCTGTCCATAAATTAATTGTTATGCTCTGGAAGCCTACTCGTCCCGATCTCTATCGTCCAATCCATATAAATTTGCTAACGTGAATGAGAATCCAGTATACAGAAACAAACAACCTGTCATCTCCAAGGCCTATGTACTAGCAACAGGCACGAAACCACAACCATCCAGTGGCCATCCAACTGAAAACTTAACTCGCCAGCACCTCGTCTGTCATGAATCATCTAATGTATTTATTTAAATGGAGGCAGATTAAATAAGACGGATAGAACAAAGTTCGTCGATCTTTGCCACGTGGTGATTACAAACTCGTATCGTAGGCAATCTCTGAAAAGGAATAATATCATCTTCAAATACTAAATTAATATAACGATCAACAATCTTTTGGGTTTAGGGGTAAGACCAGAATTATTTAATAGCGTAAACACATTCTTTAAGATCACCGTCACAGACCGGTCTGGGAAATAGCACTGACGGTTCAGCTCTGCGACAGCCGTGGGCTGTAAAGACTTTATACAGTCCAGACTCAAGGGCAAAAGTGGAACTCAGTTTCTTTCTCTCTCTTTTGATTGACCTTTTTTTGTCGTAAGTTTCCGTTAAGATTCTTCTTGTGCAGCCGTCGGAAGTCAAAATACATGTATATCTAATTACTGAAAGACCCTTTCATTGTCTTTTATATTATAGCAATAATCTTGGTATTCTGGTCTTTTGATTAATAGAGAAAGCCGGCGGAAAAGACGATGCGAGCACGGACAAATCTAGTAACTATTCTCTGGGTCAAACTCCGTTGAGGACAATCCGAATGCTGGCTTCAGCTTACGTTTACCGGGCGTATCCACAATTTTAACCGCAATCCAAAAAAAAAGCGCTCACCCACTCCATCCGAGAAGCGCGTCGGAGCATCCCCAGAAATCGTGAAACCCACCGTTACTCTCACAGTAAAGAGCTTCGAATCTTGGTCACCAATGTGATCGCTTCCACGTATACCAAGAGCATCAAAAGTACGCGATTCACCCTACGCGACTCGCGACGACCTACTGGCAATCTAATCAGGCAAAACTAAATGAGAACTGCGCCTACTCACGTGACAGCCAATAATATATCACCACATACACACAAAAAAGTCAAACTAATGGCCTCCACAGCATCCATTTCTTAAAAAAATACACGTCACTCAACACTTGTCTTATCCTAACCGATAGAAAAACCAAAAATTGGGCCTACCTTTGTCCAGAACCAAGGAAACAATATCTCTGAGCATAAAAACACTTGAACGGAGTAGCGCAAGAAGCTCTCTCTCAATTCCTCTTTAAACTATACAGTTACTTATGACTTGCTAATATTGTAACTCTAATTCCCCTTCATTTTCACGTCCATTTACGACGATGCCATTGCGTTCCTTATTCTCAGTATCACCACCGCCGTCACTGGTGGTGCCAGCACTCATCCACCAACAACACGACCGTCGTGCGAATCTTCTTCCAGCTATCCTCGCTGGTACTCTAGTTTTTACCTTTCTCATTCTCGTCATTGTAACCATTTTCACTTACCGGAAACTCTATCGGAACCGTACGGTTCCGTCAGACCTCAAATCTCCTAAACACCACCACTGCCAACGGTTCTCTTACAACCTCATCCGTCGCGCAACGGGGTCGTTTTCGCCCTCAAACCGGCTTGGCCACGGCGGCTTCGGTACTGTTTACAAAGCCATAGTCCCGTCTTCTTCACAACCTCTTGCCGCGAAGATACTGGACTCCTCCGGCTCACTTCAAGGCTGGCGTGAGTTCCACAACGAGCTGTCTCTGGCCTCGTCTCTGAACTCTCCTTACATTGTTTCTCTACTGGGTTTCGCTTCGGATCGGCGCGGTCGTAGACTTGTTTTAGTTTACGAGATGATGGAAAACCGGAGCTTACAGGATGCGTTATTGGATCGCAAATGTGAAGAACTTATGGAATGGAAGCAAAGATTTGAAATTGCTATTGATATCGCCAAGGGGTTAGAGTACCTTCACCATTCCCATGATCCGCCCGTAATTCACGGCGATATTAAGCCCAGTAATATTCTATTGGATGATGCTTTTAATGCAAAGATTGGAGATTTCGGTCTTGCGAGGTTGAAAACTGAGGATCCGGTGGAAGCAGAAGGCTTGAAGAAGAGAGAGGCCGTCGGAGATAATGGGTCGATCTTGGAGGAGACTGAGAGCGTGGTGACTGCTTATGAAGAAAGTGAAGGGGGTATTGGCGGAGGAGGTGTTGATCGGTCGCCTGAGAGTTGCGTTGTTAGAGTTTTTGATGCTGAGGTGTCCCCTGAGACCGTTACTTTGTCCCCGGCGGTCGGAGTTGATAAAGGGAGTATCTCAGGAGCTTGTCTTGATAAGGTTAGTATAGAGAGTGGTAAAGATTTGATTGGAAATGGTAAAAAGGGAGGTTCAAGGAGAGATTGGTGGTGGAAACAGGGCAATGGAGGAGGTTCAGAGTCAGGAAGAGTAAAAGATTATGTTATGGAATGGATTGGAAGTGAAATTAAGAAAGAAAGCCCTAAAAATGAATGGTTTGCATCTCCAAGTTCGACCGAAAATAATGGTTCAAGCTCCAAAATGGAGATGAAAAAGGAGAAAGTTCGAAAGAAAGAAAAGAATCGAAAACCAAGAGAATGGTGGAAGGAAGAGTTCTGCGAAGAACTAACGAAAAAGAAGAAGAAAAGAGGCTTAAGTTCGAGTCATGGAGGAGAAATGTGGTGGCAAAAGGACGAGGAAGTTGTGCAAGAGAGGAAAAAGAGGAAGAATAAGAATAGCAGCGGCAGCATTGATTGGTGGCTTTATGGTTTTAGTGGTGAAGTAAGAAGTGGCAGAAGAAATAGCCAAGATTGGGCTAGTGGAGATATACCCAAGAGTGGTGGTATCAGTAGCACGCCGAGCATGAGAGGAACCGTTTGTTATATTGCCCCTGAATATGGTGGCGGCGGGCTGCTATCGGAGAAATGTGATGTTTATAGCTTTGGTGTACTCGTTTTAGTTCTTATTTCAGGGCGAAGACCTTTACAAGTAACAGCTTCGCCCATATTAGAATTTGAAAGGGCTAATTTGATTTCTTGGGCTAGGCAATTGGCTTACAATGGGAAGCTTTTGGAGCTTGTAGACTCCTCTATTCATTCATTGGATAAGGATCAGGCATTGCTTTGCATTACTATTGCACTTCTCTGTTTGCAAAGATCGCCAAGCAAACGACCGACAATGAAAGAAATTGTTGAGATGCTTTCCGGTGAGGCTGAACCACCTCATTTGCCGTTTGAATTTTCACCGTCACCGCCGAGCAATTTTCCGTTCAAATCTCGGAAGAAAGCACGGTGAATTTATTGGATTTTCTGGTACCATTTAATAATATCATTGACTGTAGATTGTATATGTTGTAGGTCATTTCTGGTTACTGTGATTTGCAGAAAAAAAAGGGTTAATATGCGTTTCATCAAATCAGGGTCTTTTTTTCACTTGATTGTTAATATGTTCACCAGGGCCTACAAACTTTGTTCCAATATAAACTTTTCAGAAGAACTATGATTTTTAGGTACAACCCCACATGACTTTTGCTCTTACATATTGTTGAATTATAGGAATCCTAGGTTTTAACGGTAGATGTAAAGATGTATGGATATATATTATAGCTTTTGCTTTCCAGATGGCGATGCTGTTGCTCCCTTGAGGCTTGATTGATAGATTTGTGTGGTGTCCTGGAGCACTTTGCTTTTTCATGCCTTTTGGACCTATTGGGTCCGGAAGATATTTCCTTTTTTGTCGGGGGTTGGGGTTGTCTGCTCGCTTTCGAAAGTTGCCTGAGTTTTGTTCTCAACTAAGCATAAAATTCAGCAGCAGGAAACAATCTCGGTCCCGGCCTTTTCTTCTGCTTAATGATTATCCAGTTGCATTAGAAACTGAAAATATTTATGCAGTTGTAAAAGCCAGAATCCAAGCTTAATATTCCATACTCGGCACTCTATAAAGTCACAAGGCAAGTAATTAAGAGTGGTAGGCACCGTGTTAATGCAATGAGCTACCTTAACCTTTAATCAATTATCATCTCAATGAGATGACAGCACTAACGAAAACTTGCTGATGAACCCTACCACTCACTACACCCTGTCTATCACTTTCTATTTTTGGAGCCCCCATCTGAAGCATTGATTTAAAGAGCTTTTAACTCTTGCTTCTTAGGAAGTTCTCTCTGTTGTCAAACTGTGTAAAATTTCTTCCATGAGAGAACTTCACAGCGTATTGTTTTGAGAGAACTCTGCTGTATATGAAGGGCTTCAGTCCCTGCACATCAGAAAAATTACTGTTTGAATCAATGATTTTGTGAAGATGCAATACTGTTATCTCATAGCTGAAACTACAACGTATTAATTTATTTATTTTTGTATATCTAACCGGTCAGTTAGGATTGAGATGTCCGTTAAATAATGTATCATTTCAATTAGAAAGTTAAATGTTGGAAATGGCGGTTATTCGATGAAGAACTGTTCTTGCTTTTTATTGCGTAAAAGATATACCAACAGACGGAGAATTGCTGCCACGAATGTGATTCTCCACAACAGTGACAGCACAACAAGGAAATATATCTTGTGGAGCATCAGAATCACTACTTTAGGATTAATCTTTAACAGTCCTGTCCTGTATTAAACATTGATAATCTGTTTTCTTGTGTTCAGTTGCGTTGAAATTTAGAAATTTGAAAAAAAAAAAAAGAAAAAGAAAAAGGCTGTTTCACAATCTGTCAGTTGCCGGAGTCCAAGTCTATAATTGTTTATTTACTTCCAGTTAGTGGGTTTTATTTTGGTTAAACAAGTATCAACTTGGCCTGAAAATTTTGAAACTTGGAGCTTCCGTCGTCGTTATTTAGCTCAGAGCCTGTAGGTCTGTCTGGGTCTCTTGGATGGTCGATCTAGATCTAGATTTTTTGTACGACAGATTATGATGCAAGCTACTAAGAGGAAGGATTATAAAGGTTTAAAATCACTGCAAAGTCAACGAGTATGAGGATCATTCAGGGACCTAGACCTCTTTATAATTGGACTGCTATTGATCCTGGCCTATTCTTAACACGGATAATAAGATTGAAAGGAAGGAACATATTATAAATTATTGCATTGAATTTCATCAACATTACAGAGGAGTTGTCGTCTTTAGCTCGTCCTGTTTTGCATACAGACCATCCCCATGACTCTTTAAAACAGACACAGATTCTAACATAAATAATAGATCAATTCATTCCCAGCAAACAATTTTATACGATAAAATCCTTGGTAATTTTAAAGACAGCAAGAGCTTGACGTTTGTCAACTATATCTACTCCATGGATGGCATCTTCATCAAACCGGGCTTCAACCTGCACGCCATTCAACGCCAGCATCTGGACGAAATCTTGTTGCCTATCGAACAACGGATCCAACCCAAACCCGATTACCAAACAGCGGGGCAATAACCCGATCTTCTTCTTGTGGTGGGGTACATCTATGATGGGATTGGAATATCGATGGTCCCGATCTGTTCCTTTTGGCAGTGATAGCTCCCATAACGTGTCCAGTGCTGGCAATGGCATTATATTATCCGCGGCATACTTCATCTCACTTCCCGATCTGTGAACTCCGCCAAACATGGGCTGGTTAAAAACCAACCCGGCGATTTTCACTGGCCCTAAATCCAAATCCATATCCAAAGCTTTCATCGCTGCATTATAAACAATGTTGCCGCCGCTACCACGGCCACTGAGGTAACATCTGCTAAAGTCTCCGTAATTTCTAAGCCATTCTTCGCCTTCAGAATCTAAAGCTTGTCGCTTCACCCAGAGAAGTGCGTCCAAAGCGTCTTCGTAACAAGCGGGAATTCTGTGTTCGGGCGCAAGACGATAATCAACGGAGATAGCAATGGCGGAGATTTCACCTGCCATTTGTGTGCAGATTTGATGACATATGGCATCGACTCCGGAGTAGAGTACAAAACCGCCTCCGTGGAAGTGAAGGATTATAGGCAGGCGAGCGACAGTGTTGTCATTGGAGGGAAGTTTTACTGGCCTGAAAACACGCATCATCGTCTTGTTGTTTTCGTTTAGAATGACGTCTTTGCTGACTATAGGGTTGCCCTGAACTGGCTCGGGATTGTCTTCAACTCTCGGCAAGCTACGGTTGCGACGGATTGTGCCGTCTGCGTTGAAAACTATGCCCAGATGAGCACAGGAATCGAACTTAGCCATTTTTGTGGTACTTCTATAGTTTTTGTTAAGCGAGAGATGAATGAGTTGGAATTTGGACAAAAAGTTGTGTGCGTTCTTACGTTCTTGCCGCACGAAGAGGTAGCTGAATTAATTCCTAAAAAAATAACCGAAAATCCTAAACACTTGCATGTACGGAATTGTTGGAGCCGTATAACGAGTGTTGGGTTGAACAAATTTTCAGGATTCCGTTATCAGGTTGTGGCATACTGTCATGTTAATAAGATGTAATGGTGCCTCGTATTTGGGCTGAGGGATTTTGGACATTGTGTTATGATTCTACAATTTCCGTCCAAAATCCGAGATCTGCTTAATGGGCCACGGCCCATGGGTTTACATTACATTTCATGGTTCGGCAATCGCCGTACCTCACCAGTATGACAAAACCACCGGCGTGAAAAGTAGTGACCAGTGATCATTCATCGCAATGTAAAAGCAGTTCCAATAACGTACGATGACTCGTCCACATGCTGACGACAATCATCTGTGATCTTTTGATGTTGGGGCCTACTATCAGATCTGATGGTCATGATTTTATCTGGACTTAGACAAGAGAATTATGACCTGGACTTTTGATACGAGTAACTAAACGTAATCCTTGCCGAGGAAGTAAACTACTTAGCTCATGAGTCTAAAACGACTCTTACAAATCAGGTGCTCTCTCTCTCTCTCTTTCTCTCTCTCTAGTCTTTACTATTCCGTTGGTAAACCTCATTGAGTGGGAGCCACTGCGATGACCGGCGATGGCGGTGATCCGCCGATTACGCCGGCGTGTAACGGCGGCGAATTCCTTTTATCTTTATTGCAGAAATCTCAGCAGTCCCAAGCACCGGTACAACAATTTCCCGCTATGCCCAGTTCAATTACTCCCCCCCAGCAACCATCCCTCCCAAACGATCCAGCCGTTGCGGTTGTGGGGCCTAGTATAAATTTCCCGCCACAGTGGCCTTCCAACGGCCGTGATATTCCTCCGTCTTGGCCCCACGCTCTTTCTCCTCCTTTTCCTCACAGTTTCCTAGGGTTTCCTCAAAACCCTTGGCCTTCTCCAGGAAATCAACAAGTATTGTGTGAGGATTTTGGGAGGTTAGGGTTACCGAATGTGGATTATGCAGCTCGTAATCTTATTCAGCAACAGCCGAATCACCAAGAGCTACACCAAAACCTGGTGTTTGGTTCTTTTCAAAGCCAAATCCAAAACCAGATCCAACCTGAGAGTTCACTAAATTTGAATCCTTCAGATAATTTGAAATACAATTATCCAAACGGAATGGATAGTAGCCGCCAATTTGACCCTCGAACTAGTTCTGTTTCGAATACAAATTTATTTCAACATAGAAATTTGGAGAATTCTCGGGAACAAGATGGAAGACTTGGCAAACAGCATTATGGGTCAACACCGCCTCCGGGGTTTTCGAACCAGTCAAGAGGAGCTGGCAGTAGTAGAAGGACCTTTGAGCACGGTATGGATAAGAGTAACAGGATTATTAGTTCTAGTGTTGAAGACGGGAGACTAAGGAGATTGTCATTTGAAGATGCTAAAATGCGAGGTAACAATGCTGTGGGACTCACTGGACAGCTTGATCATCCTGGCCCGCCTTCTGGAAGTAATCTTCATTCGGTTTCGGCCGCAGATATTGAAGAGTCTATGTTGGATTTGCATAGAGAGGATCGAGAAAGACATTGGGGGCCAGAGAAGACGAGGATGGAGAGTGGTCCTCCTTATGTTCAACGTGGCAATGATGTGGATGACTTTAGTGAAGAGGTTGTGGATTCTCTATTGCCTGATGGTGATTCTGATTATAAGAATGATAAGCATGGGATGAATGACAAGAAACAACACCGAAATCCGCGGGATAAGGTTAATAATTTTCACTTCTATTGTGTATTACACTAGAGCTTTTCATTTCAAGTAACTGGAGATTGTACTGGGGTTAACAGGGTTTACTCGGACCAGGATGTTTAATTATCTGCTTCCATGAACTAATCATAAATGCTTTAGATAATAATCTTCTGTAAAAATCTGGTTACTTTTTTATGATTTGATTGGAAAAATTTACTGCAAATGTGAAACTGAAGTAAAAGTTGGAAAATTTGCTTCACCCGGTTAATTGTGTGCGGATAAATTGTTTACGTATGTGATTCACGAGCGGTTTTTGTTATCAGGAATTCAGATCAGATAATAGAGGAAAAAGACTGCTTAGCCAAAGGATGAGAAACTTAAAATGGCAGATCCAATGTCGCAGTGACATTGGTAGACTAAATGCTCCATTCCTTGCAATTTATGAGTCTTTAATACCAGCAGAGGAAGAAAAGGCAAAGCAGAAGCAATTATTAGCTTTATTGGAGAAATTAATTTGCAAAGAATGGCCTGATGCTCGGTTGTATCTGTATGGATCGTGTGCTAACTCATTTGGAGTTTCTAAGAGTGACATTGATGTTTGCCTTGCAATTAATGATACGGAAATAAACAAGTCTGAGGTTTTATTGAAGTTGGCAGATATTTTGCAAACAGATAATCTCCAGAATGTGCAGGTGATTCAGTTTACTTTGTCATTTCCCAGTTTATATGGTACTTAAGATTAATTTACTTTTTTTTTTAATTTATGTGATGAAAATGTGCCTGATGGTGCAGATAAACTGAAAATAAACCGTTAATTTTTGAATAGCTGATTTTAAATTAATGTCACATTAGTTCCATACTATGTTTGATTGCTGAAAGAAGTACAATTCAAATAATCAATGCCTCTACTATTTATTGTTGAATGCTATACGTAATTCTAACTGAGGATCTTGTCCCATCACTTTAGTTTTGTTTCATCATTGGGGCTTAACTGAGGATCTTATCTAAGCTGTTGTAATTACAAAACATCTAAAACTTCTCAACAAATGTATCATTATATGCAAAACAGTGCATAGTAATTTATTGAAACATATATAATGTATTCAATAGAACACTAGAACACATCTCAATTCTTTGACTTAAGACTTACAACTAAGTAGTTCCAAGTTGACCTTGGTTAATGTCTTCACCAACACAAATATTAGCCGGCATATTCTGTGATGCACCCATTGTTGGCATACTGTTAGCAAACTCTTAGGTGCTTGTATGTGTAGTCTTGTAGTTCCTGGTTCAGCCTTTGTGGAGGATGAAATAGTTTCTTGGAGAAAGTAAGAAGTTGTACATCACCCTTGGTTTTAAATAGAAATAAGCCTACCTTTGGTGTCCTGCATTAATTGTAAATAAGATGCTTATGACGCCAAGTATTGAAAGGACACAGGTTTTACTGTAATCAGATTCAGATAATAATGTGATAAATATCGTATGTCTAACCAATTGGAGATGTTCTATCCTGACACCTATGGTGCTTTTGGTAGTTTGATTCTGTGGAGAAATAAATTAACATTCAATGGTTTGCAAAGCTATTGGTCATTTTGGGATGCATATGTATGTTTGGGCTTTAGCTACCAATGATAACATGCACGACTTAGTCTAAATATTTATTCTGGTATGATACAAGGTTTGGAATTTGGAAGTTGATTTATGATCATCTTGTGGTTTGAGTGTGTTAGATTTGCTCTTGCTGTTGCTTTTTGCTTCTATCTCAACCCTTGGATCAATCCCCAGAATTAGATTTATGTTTCTTCCCTTCAGTTGTTGTCCAATTCTGGACCCTCAGATCAACTTATGTTGATTTGTAAAAAGCATTTGTGCCATTGTCAGTGCATAATCTCTTCATGCGACATTGATCTGAATTGAGGCTTTCCTAAGAAGTAAAGATCTTGCTTGGACTGTAGCCATGTCTAAAGTTGGCCTGATGACATGCTACTGAAATTTGTTTAGTAGTTGGATTTCTGACCAAATGTTTTCCTTATTTACCAGCATGCTCTGGTCTTTTATTTTCATTATTTTGTTTCTCTACTTTTATGAATGCACTAATTGTGGATTTTAAAATCTAATGCAAATTTCTTTTTGCAAGTTTTTTATAGGCACTTACACGGGCAAGGGTACCCATAGTAAAGCTTATGGATCCTGTCACTGGAATTTCTTGTGACATATGCATAAACAATCTTTTGGCTGTTGTAAATACAAAGCTTCTTAGGGATTACGCTCAGATAGATGTGAGATTGCGGCAGTTGGCTTTCATAGTTAAACATTGGGCCAAATCAAGAGGAGTCAATGAAACTTATCAAGGAACTCTCTCTAGCTATGCGTAAGTTTTCTTTTCAGGACCATACATACATTTTCAAATTCAGCAAACAAATATTTGACTGCCAGATGCCAGTGTTGGTTATCATTACATGTGCTTGTAAACATGAACAAAAGCTTTGGAAGGTAATGTTGGCTAATTTTGGTAGGACCCGAACACCTAGATTAAATAGATTGAATTTGCAATTGGCTATCCTTTACGAAATCACCATGTTTAAGGTGTCTCTGTTGTATGTTTGTATTTTTTGTGCTTATTCACTTTCATTGCAATGCTTGCTTGTTGTCTTCTTTTCAGGTATGTTTTGATGTGCATTCATTTCTTACAGCAGCGTAGACCTGCTATACTTCCATGCTTACAGGTGTGTGTTCTTTCTTTACCTCTTTAATTTTTGACATGCAGGTATATCCTTGAGAGAATTAATATTTTGGATGTGGAGCCCTTATGTGCTAGTTTAGCATTCTTATGGTGTGGTTTATAGGTTGTGTAGATGCATTTCGCATAATAAAGTTGTGGTAATCGGGGTGTCTCATTGATATTCATGCTGACACTGAACTTCTCTGCTCATTATTGGGGGTATGCCTACCTGGTTACTTGATGCCAAATTTTTGAATACAGACATATTTAAAGAATATTTTTAATTTGTTTCAACCCACTTGCATTGCTTTAGAATGGAAAAGGAAAATATAAAGAACAGAATGATGTAACAAAAAACATTTTTTCGCTTTGCACTTCGAAGAACTTTGGCAATGAGTTGATGTAGGTGACATTCTTGCTATATATTTTGCATTTGACCTCTGCCTTTGCTTTGCATTCCCTTGTATATCTTTACACCATTTATTGTTTAATTTCATGCATGCTAAATTCTCATTCAGGGAATGGAGAAAACATACTCTGTGACAGTGGATGATGTTCAATGTGCTTACTTTGATCAAGTTGAAAAACTTCGTGATTTTGGATCCCGTAACAAAGAAACTATTGGTCAACTTGTGTGGGCATTTTTCAACTATTGGGCCTATGGACATGATTATGCCAGTAACGTAATATCTATACGGACAGGAAGTATAATGAGGTAAGTTATATAGCTTAAATTTTGTTGTTTCAAGACAGGCATTCATTTTCTAAGAATCACTAATCCAATGAAATCTCCCGACTAAAGTTGAGCTCTTCAATGTACTTCCCAAATGTTGGATCTACCTTTTCTTTTCACATGGTTGAAAATTTCCTTCAGGGTAGACATATTGTTCATTTTGTTTATTCATTAGATTTTTTTTTTTTTTTTTTTTTTTTCAAATACTATGTCTGGCTTTTCTGCCCACACCTTCACCTTTTGAAGCTGGTAAATTACTTATTTATGTAGTCATCATGAGCTTGATATTTACTCTAGGATATGGCCTATGTTTCTTGAATGTGAAATATAGTGAATTGACTTGGTATTGACGAGGCATTGAAATGTGATTCAGTTTTGTTATGATTACGAAATTCAGCAAATAAGTTGGTATTCGCATTTCGGTTGAACATTGCACATTGTCACTTTCCATAAAGAATGGTTGCATGAATGAGCATTCTGTTTGTTAGTTATTGCTAGCAATGGCTCTGGCAACTATTTTCCTTTAAACATGAAGAGATTGAACATGTGTATTGCTATGGGTTACATGTTATGGCATCTTTTTGTAATTTGCACCCAGCATGCATCTTTCTTGCAATTTACCAACTGTTCCTCATTGTGTTTTTCGTACAGCAAACTAGAAAAAGACTGGACAAGAAGGGTTGGGAATGACCGTCATTTGATATGCATAGAGGATCCCTTTGAGATAACTCACGACCTTGGTCGAGTTGTGGACAAGTACAGCATAAAAGTTCTGAGGGAGGAGTTTGAACGTGCTGCTGAGGTTATGCAGCATGATCCAAATCCTTGTGTGACACTCTTTGAGCCCTATGTTCCCAGTTAACTTTGCCCAGCACTAGTTTGTGCTTTGTTAAATGTAATTATGGTTAAGAGATTGTTCAGTTTTTTGAGCTTGTTATGTTATCTCGTCTTCCTATTAGTGTTTATAGTGTGTATTTAGGGCTTAAGATTTATATTTATTTGTCATTAAGTCTAAATTACTTTGTAGATCTTTTCTAATTGCAATCTTTTTTCTATTTCCCAATTGCTATGCGTTAGTTTTTGCTTCATTTGGTGTTCATTTTACAAAATTATTAACATAACTGATCCGAATCAGGTTGCTTTGATCTGTGTTGATCATATGATTATTTTTCCTGTTCTATTTCGTTTCCTTGGTTGTTTTTCTATGGCTCAAGAGGATTGAGGGACCGCCTCGTACTTGAAATCTCTTTGTTTTTCAAACTATTATCAGCTCTCTACTGGGTTTTATTTATTTATTTCTTTTTCCCCTTGAAGCTTACTAGTGGGTTTGGTGCGATATGTTCCAGGCGTTTGCAAGCCTACCTGCCATTTCCGGCCAATATACCATGCGTAATGCCAACAAAATAATTTGAGTAAACAATGTGACTATAAAAATAGTATTTGAATAAAGAGACGAGACAATTATAATAATTGCGTTCATAAAACAGAGGCGAGCCAACCAAGAGATATTGACATACGTCTTTCGCTGCCCAAGCATTGGTGATGGCAAACCACCTCCCGCAAGTGCTAGTCCCGAGAAAACCATCTGCCTTTTCTATGTTTGGAGAGCAATTCTTTGCCTCAGACAAATTCCACTTCTTGAAAGCATACGAGTCAGCTCTTCCTCTGCACCAATTCTTGACGACACACGCTCAGTCAGTCCAGGCCATCTTCTCCAGCGCTGGTGCGCCCGTTACAGCCGATATCCTCCAGATGCTCCCGGAGGTCCGACTGGTGGTAGCCACAAGCGCTGGTCTTAACCATATAGACGTTGGAGAGTGCCACCGCCGCGGTGTGGCTGTAGCCAATGCTGGTAACGTTTTCACAGAAGACGTGGCTGATTTCGCTGTGGGTTTGTTTATCGATGTTTTGAGAAGGGTTTCTGCTGCCAATCGGTTTGTGAGACAAGGGCTTTGGCCTATCAACGGAGAGTATCCCCTTGGTTCTAAGGTAACCCAATTCTTGTTGACTCTTATTTTAGTTTATTATGTTTTTGAGATAGATGTAGGTTGAGAAATTATCGGTGGAGGTCGTTTCCTTGTAAATTGAACCGAAGATGTTTGATTCTCAAATATGAATCATTAATAGTGGCTTGTACTACGTTTGGAGGTAGGTAATAGGTTGTAGCATCCTGGATTTTGTGTAATTTATGGTCGCTGATTTCAGAAAAGACGGTGGGATTTTTCCTAAGAATGACTCTCCTTGGCGTCAGTAGGGCTATTGTTAGTTTCATTTTTCGGGTGGGCAAGGAAGGGGAACTTTTAAGGCCACAGAAATTTCTTGTGTGTGATATATGTTTCCTTTCACTGATTAATATACAGTTCTCATAACTAGCAATTTAGCCAAATAAGAGCTTCCAGTCCTATAATATGAACAGTGAACAGAAGATTACGCTCGAAAATGACATAAACAAGATTCCTATGTCTTTTGCTCCTCTCATAGCTACTACTTAATCCCTTATCATGTTCTCTCATAGTCTCATTGTTTTACCAATTCAATCCAACTTTAATAATTTCAGGCTTTTCAGCTTATAAGAGTATATCTTGCATATAGCGCTTATTTGAGTTTGTATTGATAATTGGCAATTTTAGTTGGGTGGCAAACGAGTTGGAATCGTTGGATTGGGGAGCATTGGGTGCGAAGTTGCCAAAAGGCTTGAGGCCTTCGGTTGCTGCGTTTCATACAACTCAAGAAAGAAAAAACCTTCAGTTACATATCCTTTCTAC